>CM034146.1:822834773-824072408 GCA_019776745.2 Taxus chinensis | reverse complement strand
TTTGGAGAGACTACCCACATAACCCTAATAACAAGGGTAAGGGACAAATCTGTGAACGTATTATTAGTGATATGGGATATAGTCATAGGATGTATGTAGCTGTCGAGAACTGACAGGCAGAGCATCAGAGTACAATTATTGAGACTATAGGTAACATTGGTGGTATTTCTACCTTCATTTTGTTTGATTCTAGTTCTTCTGATTTTTTTATTGCACCATCTTTAGTAGAGCGATGCGGGTTGGTGGTAATTAAGTAGGGTCATAGTTGGGATGTTGAGATGGCTTTATGAGCCAATATCTCTTTAGACTCCTTAGTTAAGGAATGTGTGGTGGATTTAGAACCTTTCATTACTACCTCGGATCTTCATATCCTTCCTTTGGGTAGATATGGAGTCATCTTGGGTATGGATTGGTTTTCTGCACACAAGGCCAGAGTGGATTGTTACCACAAGATCATATCTTGTATAAATGATCCTGGAGCAAAGGTAGTGTTGATGGCAAATTATAGCACCCATGAATGTCTGTAACTCGATGGGTTGAGACTCTCAGTGGGATTACATAACATGGAGCTTTTCCCAAGTGTGGGACCTTGCGAAATTGGAAAAGCTCTCCGGATGAAGGCCAGTTCCTATTCCTCTATTCAGATGCACATGTAAAAATGTAGAGGGTTTACTCAAAAACCTAAACTAACTTTCCAAGGATATAGGGTAAGAAGATGTATAAAATAAAACCTAAACTAACAAAGTTGATGCACCGAGGAATGAAGAACACCTGTCTTGCCAATAAACACAAATCATTAAAATGCAATGCAAGATCATGCATAGATAACAAAATTTGTAGTGAAAGATCAAGAGGATGCAAATAAACACAGAGAGGGTTAAGAATCATCCACAGTCATGCATTATTTTCTCCAAAGATTTCTACAATACACTACAAAATGCCAAGAGGCAAAGTTGCATTACAGTTTTAGACGGGAGGTTTGAACTCCACAAATTCACATGCCAAGGAGAAGAAGGGATAGGCAAAACAAGAATGTCCAACCTTTAGAAAGAATCCCCTCTTTACAATTTATAGGAAGAATGAGAGAAAAAAGAGAGAGGAATTCCAAATCTACCCCAACCACCTCCAGGTTGCATTTAATTCATCTCATTATGGCGGTAGGTGAGAACCTTAGCAAACCCAAAAAATGGTGAATTGTATTTTACATTTTTGAAGAACTTATTCTCACCCAATTAAAGATATCAAGTCATAGTTGGACAAGGGACATCGTAAGCTTTCTGAAAATTCAAACCTTGCGTGAATCCAAGCTCCCTGTGAAAAGTTATGGCCATTTAAATATCTACCCAAGGGTTTGCTTTCTGTCGGGTTCAGGGTGTCAACGCTCAAAATTTTGTACCTCCTGAAGATGCGCCTCGGTGCAACTATCCTCATGTCAACATAATCTTAAGTGCACCATAGGCGCTGAAAATGTGGTGTTGACGTTTTGTGCTGTGTGCCCCCAACCTGAACCAGGGCATGGATTTTCACATGTCGACACCTTCTGATGTGTGTTCCCAACCTACGCCATGGCAAAAATTTTCACATGTCGACACCTTCTGATGCGAACCCCCAACCTGCACCAGGGCGTGAATTTTCACATGTCGATACCTTTTGATGTGCGCCCCCAACCTACACTAGGGTGTGAATTTTCGCATGTCGACACATTCTGATGTGCACCCCCAACCTTTTCCAGGGTGTGAATTTTCACATGTCAACACCTTCTGATGTGTGCTAGAGGTGTTTGGTGATGTAATAAATGTCAGGTTTTTGACCATGTAGTGCACTTTCAAAACCCAAAATGAAGGATTTCAATTTTCCTTGATTTCCATATTCTTTTGTTCTTGACTATATTTACCCGGGGGGAAGATATATACAACAATTTGGTGACTCAACGAGATTGCCTGCCTACTAGGTAGAAGATCAGTGGCCATTTAGCAATCCATTGGGCATGGAGTCATAAGAAATAACCTGAAACCAACTTGATCTCTGATCCCGGGCCTGATACCGCAACTCCTTCTCCGAGAGCACGCTGAACTGTAGAAATTCAACCTGAGAGCAACAAAACCTATGCCAAAGCACTTAGGGAAATTGAAACGTAACTAAAATAAGACAATGTGCATATCCACTTAGAGGAATTGAAAACTAGGCTAATATTTACAAGGGAAAACCTTTTCCTTTTAGTAGTAATGTTTAAGATAGATCCCATTAACCGGAATCGGGAGTTCTTCTCCATCCAATGTAGACAATTGGAAGGCATTACTACTACTTTACATCCCGTGACCATGTAGGGGCCACTCCAAATGGCATCAAACTTGGAATGCCTTCCTAGTTTTTCTCGATCTTCATCCCATTTCAAAACTAGATCCCCTTCCTGGAAGGTCCTTGCTCTTTCTTTCTTATCAAACCATATTTTTACTAAGGCCTGATCCTTTTCAATCATCTGAACTACATGCTCTCTGATTTATTCCAATTCCATCAACTCTGCATGTCTGGCCTCCATTGGTTAGAACTCAGACAACTCCAACTACTTCATGAGCTCCAATGTTGGGAATTCTAATGATATAGGCAATACTGCCTCTTTCCCATAGACCAACTTGTAATGAGAACTACCTGTAGACCTCTTTGGTGTTATCCTGTCAGCCCATAATGCTGATTTTAGCTCGGTATGCCATGTTGTTTGGTTTTCATCCGGAGTCCTTCTGATGATCCTTAGCAAATTCTTGTTCGTGGACTCTGCCTGTTCATTACCTTACGGGTAATAATTTGAAGAGGTGCTCAAATAGATTCCATTCTTAACAGCCCATTCTGTAATCTTGGAACCTATGAATGCTAATGCATTATATGATATGATAGTGGCCGGCACACTGAACCTGGTCACTATTCCTTCATAAAAGTCAAGTATGTTAGACTCATTTGCCTCTTTGAGTGCTACTGCTTTGGTCTAATTGGTGAAATAGTCCGTTGCCGTGAGAATCCACTTGTGGCCTTGGGTTTAGTTTGGGTTGATGACCCTGATGAAGTCCAATCCCCATTGCATAAATGGTTGGTCAACCAAAATTGGGTGCAATGAAAGCACTGCTAGTCTTTCTTTTCCCGTGAAGAGTGCACATTTCTTGCACTTTCTTATCCATGTATAACAGTCACTGAACATTGTCGGCCAATAATACCCTGCCTTCATTATCTTGAGAGATGTTACTCGTGGGGTGAAATGTCCTCCAGAATCTCCATCGTGAAAATCTCATAACACCCTCTCAATTTGACCTGTCCCAATGCACCTCAATAGAACTCCATTGATGTCTTTTTTCAACAAAACACCATCAACAAGAACATATGGAATGGCTTGTAATCTAAAGTATCTCCTCTTTGCTTTGATAATTTCTTGAGGGCATAGGCCTATCTGTAGGAAGTGTATCATATTCTGAGTCCAACAAGGAGTAGGCATATCATCATTTTCCTATTCTAGACCATCTTGTAGTACTAAGACAGTCTCTTTTTCATCACTTGCTTCAACTTGCCGACTCAAAGCTAGCTATTCACATAGTCCTTTTCCACATACTAGTTTTGTGACCTTGATCTCGATGTCATATTCCATGACACGGGTTATCCATCCTGCACGTTTCTCGTTCAAATCCTTGTTTAGAAGGAATTCCTTGACTCCTGCATGAGAGACCAACAATTGGATCTTGTTGTTTGAGACTAGGTGCTTGAATTTCTTTAAGCTCCTGATCACTGCAAGGACATGCTTTTCAACGAAAGAGTACCTATTTTCACATTCCTCCAAGCCTTGACTGAAGAAAGCAACTGGTTGTTCTAATCCTTCTTTCTTTTACTGTACCAAGATTGCAGAAATTGTGCCTCCACCACCGAAGGCATATAACATGAAGTCCTTGGAGAAGTTTGGATTGACGAGAGTAGGAGCTTGAGATATATCCTCCTTTATCACCTCAAAACTTTCCTTGCCTTCAGATGTCCATTTAAATGCCATGCTCTTCTTTAACATTAGTGTTATTGGCTTTACGAGAGCTGCAAAGTTTGGAACAAACCTGCAGACAAAATTGATCCTTCCCAAGAAGCTTTGAAGAGCCTTCTTATGACTTAGCAATGGAAATTCTCGAATTGCTTCAATTATTTGTAGGTCAATCGTCAACCCCTCCTTTGAAACAATATGGCCTAGAAGTTTTCCCTCATGAGCCAAGAATATGCATTTTTTGGGATTCAATGATACCCCAAATCTTCTACACCTCTGAAATACTTGTCCTCAGATGAAAAAGGTGATCCACTGCATTTTTGGAGAATACAATGATGTCATAAAGATATATCAGAACTATTTCGTTGATTAACCCCTTGAATGCCATATCCATTGCCCTTTGGAAAGTGGCTCCAAAATTTGATAGCCCAAATGGCATTTTCTTGTAGGCATAGGTGTCCCATTTGGTGGTGAAAGCCATCTTGAACTAGTCATCTTCTTTCACCATTACGTGATTTTATCCTGAGTAGCCATCTAGGAGAGAGAATCTCTCTGAACTAGATACTACTTGCAATATTTGTTCCATTGAAGGAAGTGGGTAATGATATTTGAGAGATGCCCTGTTGAGGTCTCAGAAGTCCACGCATAACTTGAATTTATCCATTTTTCTTCCTAACCGGAACCAAGTTTGCGACCTAGCTTGAGTGCTTGATTAGGAATATATTGCTTGCCTCTATTAGCTTGTTTAGCTCTTTCTTCACTAGAGGCTCAATGTGAGGGTTGACTGGTCTTTGCTTCTGCCTGATGGGAAGTAGCATCTAGATCCAATTCTATGGTATGTCGTGCCAACTTCGGATTGAATCCTCTCAAGTCTTCATAGCTCCAAGCGAAGACATCTGGAAATTCTTGGCAAAGCTGTATGAAATCTGATTTCTCCTACTCAGTGGCCACTTTACCAATTTGAAGTGTTCTACCTTCCCCAAACAGGAATTGTCTCTGAATCTTCTCTCTTCACCTATATGTTAGCATTTTCCTTACGGAACTAGTCGTTAGGGTTTAAGATAGACTCCAATGTTACTAAACCCTTGGGAAGCTTGTTTATCTGCAGCTACACTACTTGATCACCGTACTGCTGCTCTAGTATGTCCTAATTCCCAGCTGAGAATTTAGCCTCTTCTTACAAACAATTGATGATCTGTTGATCATTCTCAAACACCTGCTAGCTTGTGTTATTATCTAGAACTGCTGGCCTCACAATCACATACATATGTGGTTGTATTTTTTCCCTTCTGATGTTGTCAACTACATCGAATGTTGCTCCAACTGCTGCGAGCCTATCCATGGCTTCATTTTTCTTCTTGGGTATGGATACAATGTTGAAAGATTTGAAATCCTCAATGAGGCCCTATACCCTATTCTTGTAGTTCCTCATCAGATCATTCTTTGTAGCATGTTGTCCCCTGACTTGGTTGATGATTAGCTTGCTATCTCCAAACACCTGCACAGTTCTTTATGCCCTTTTTCCTAGCCCAATAAAGTCCATGAATCAAGGCCTCATATTTGGCAGTGTTGTTTGAACAAGAAAAGTGGAAATAGAAAGGTAAACAATATTTTATGCCTTGATGTGAAACAATCATAACTCCTCCTTTTGCACCTTTCCTACTCCTTGATCCATCAAAAAATAATTGCCATACCTCATTGTCATCCTTATGGTCTGGTTTGGTGATGTTAGGAATAGGACTAGTTTTCTTCAAGTATGCAATAAAATCCTAGCTCAGATTCTTCTACTTCTTGGTAGGGATAAAAAGTATGTACCTTGCTTGCCCATTCATCAAGAGTCAAATCTGGGATGCTTTTAACTTTGGTGTCAGCTTCATCTGTGCTTGGATAATCTTCTTGATCAAATACTAAACAGTTGGCATTGATTTGTCTTGGAGTATGAGGCTCAATGTGAAAGTTTGTAATTGGTTCGGATTTGATTGTGACCTTAGTCCCATATCTTGTTCTGAACAATGTGTGTGATCAGTCAGTAAATAAGTAGCCTCCAATTCTAGCTGTGAAATCCCTTGATAAGCATAGGGAAAAGAATGGTGGCAAATATGTTGCTGAAAGATCTTCCAAAAACGGTAATGTTGGGTCATGCATGCAAGGTAAGATTCAAACCTTTAATCACTCCCACCATTGCTACTGCTGTCCCATCCAATTGCACTATCCCCTTTGATATGACTTCATATTGGAGACCCAGCTAATCAGCTATTTGCTTGGGCATGACAGAACTACTTGCCCTAAAATCAATCATGCAATTGTGTACTAGTTTATCCCCAATGATTAATGAAACATAGAATTGAGGGGGCTTCAAAAATTTACCTTGTTGTCCTCCATGATTCCCTTCAGGTTGAGAAGCATTTGTAAGGAAATTATCTTGCATATGGGCCTGCTGGTTCGAAATTGACCAATTCTTCATGGCAGCTTGTAGAAGATCTCTTTGGCCTGGGATGGATAAAGATTCCCACATTGATATATTCACATTTGTCTTCTTCATTTTATCAATGATGCTAAATGGGGATGAAACATATATTTTCTTTCCTTTAGCCTGCATATTCCTTTCTTGCACATGGGTAGCAATAGCTAGCATTTGAATTTGTTTGGAAGGTGGTTTGGGTTGTCCTTGCGTGTTTGGCAACTGTATTTTGCTTACCAACACCTTGTGGAGTGATGGAAGGTTGTAGATCACTTGGAGAAAATGACTTCCCTTCACCAATATTCCTCTTCTTTGATCTTGTGTTAGCTGCTACACTCTGAGAAACTATTTGATTCATGCCACAAAAATCTTCAGCTTGCCAATTCACAAGTGTGGTATCATTTGGCGCTGTGCTTTGATGAGATGTCCCTTGTTGCTGATTTTTTTCTTGACTCACTTCACCCTCTATGCTAGTAGTTGTCACCATAAAGGCTTAGTTCAAAGTACCATTGAAGCACGTAGATTGGTTTTAAGGTTCATTGCATAGGAAATACCAATCATACTCTTCAGCTATGTTGTTTTGCACTGACACTAATGCTTTAGAAGCAGATGCAACATTGGGGTTATAGGGCTTAAATGGTCTATTGGCGGGAGGCCTTACTTGGCTTTGATTTACAGTTGGATTAGGTGGCCTATTGGGCTGGTATAGTTTCCTATTAGTTTGAGCTTGAGGTTGATAAGAAGGTCTAAAGCTTTGGGCTTGCTACCTCTTGAGTGTAACTAGCTCATTTCCAAAATTTTGCAACTGTTTCATGACCTATTGGAGTTCATTTGAAGCACTATAGGATGAAGTAGAAGTTTCATTTGAACTTTGATTTCTAGGAGTGGGAATAGGAGCCAAAGTGGGTGCTTGACTAGTGCTTGGATTTTCTAAGTTTGGATGCAAGCGGCATGAGAGGCCTAGGAGCTAGCTTATTAGCTTGAATAAGATAGTTTTCAGCCCTAATGGAAATGCTATAAGAAACAGGTAAGGTTGTGCCTCCCATAGATTGAATTAACATAGAAATATAAGAATTCAAAGCCTTAAGATAATATAGAAAATAACCTTCAGCTGTTGGCCTAATGGCCATTGGAATCCTATCCCAAGACCTTTGAAATTTGAAGTTGAAGTCAGTTAGCTACTAATTAGGATCTCTCTTGATAGTTGTCAATTGTTCTAGTAAAGAAAATTTTTCTCCCTTTTCTTGAAACTTCTCATGGAGAACTATGCATAGCTAATTCCAATTTTTTATAGAACCAGCTCTAAGGCTCCTAAAACATTGCAATGCCTTCCCTTTGAACGAAGATGCCAGCAGTTTGACAACAACATCCGTTTCATTTATATCATGGATTGTACAAATTTTAGCAATGTCTTTAACATGATCACTAGGAGTGGTATGATTTTCTCCAATGAAAAATGGAATTTTCTTCAATGCTACAGTTAGAACCGGATTCTGTGCATTGAGGGCAAGTGGGCTGCTACCAGTGAAGTTGACAAAAGGGTTTTGTTACACCATTCTGATTGGCTTGAGAACCATTATTGATTGGATGAAAGCTATACCAAGTGGAGGGGTTGATAAAGTCCTGTTAGGTGGAGATGGTGATCTTTGTGGTCTTCTTCCTCTTCTTCCTCTTCCTGGTGATAGCTGCAAGTAAAAAAATAACCCCTCTTCTCGAGTATCAGACCTAGTTCGAATTCTTCTCATGCACCTAGGAAAACCTGTGCTGCTACACCACTGAATTCTATCCCTTTCGAGTCACTAGATGTGTTATATAATGAGCCTCAAAAGGCTAGATTGTGCCAAGTTACACACCAAACCTGAAAATATTTAAAATAGAATTTAAAACTTTGAAGCGACCTGAGAAGAAACAATTCTTTAATTTGGTTATTGGGTCTTGTTTGTGCAACTACTAATCCCTGAAAGGTACAGGTGAAACTTAGGTCATGCAAGGCAACTTTCAAACACCTGAAACACACTGTGTCAGAACTTGGGACATGCTCAACACCTGGGAAAACCCAAAATACTAAAAACTCTGAAATTTTGAAAGTCAAAATCTAAAAAATATAAGAATACCCTTTTCAAGATTATCCCCCGATCTATCAACTAGTGAGAATTTTTACTTGTTTTGATTAAGTTAAGTCCTTGAAAAATCAATTTTGGAATTTCAGCCTGGAAGATGAAAAAAATCTGAAATTGTAAAACCTACAATTTCTAAGTCCAAATTTCTTGAAAATTCCGTCAAAATCTTGTGGAATGACCTCATTAGTCCCACCGAGCCATGCCAAAACTATTGATGGAAAATCACAGCACCCATGAATGTCTAAAACAACTCGATGGGTTGAGACTCTTAGTGCGATTGGATAACATGGAGCTTTTCCCAAGTGTGGGACCTTGTGAAATTGGGATAAGCTCTCCGGATGAAGGCTGGTTCCTCTTCCTCTATTCAGATGAACACATGTAGAAATGCAGAGGGTTTACTCAAAAACCTAATCTAACTTTTCCAAGGAGACAGGGCAAGAAGATGCATAAAATAAAACCTAAACTAACAATGGTGATGCACCGAGCAATGAAGAACACCTGTCTTGCCAATAAACAAAAACCATTAAAATCCAATGCAAGATCATGCACAGATAAAAAAAATTGCAATGAAAGATCAAGGAGGATGAAAATGAACACAGAGAGCATTGAGAATCATCCACATACATGCATTATTTTCTCCAAATATTGATACAATACACTACAAAATGCCAAGAGGCAAAGTTGCATTACAGTTTTAGATGGGAGGTTTGAACTCCACAAATTCACCTGCCAAAGAGAAGAAAGGAGGGGTAGAACAAGAATGTCCAACATTCAGAAAGAATTCCCTCCTTACAATTTATAGAAATAATGAGAGAGGGAAAGAGAGAGGAGTTCCAAATCTACCCTAACCACCTCCAGGTTACATTTAATTTATCTCATTATGGCGGTAGGTGAGAACCTTAGCAAACCCAAAAAATGGTGAATTGTATTTTGCATTTATGAAGAACTTGTTTCTCACCCAATTAAATGATATCCAGTCATAGTTAGACAAAGGACCTGCGTAAGATTTCCGAAAATTCCAACCTTGCGTGAATCCAAGCTCCCTATGAAAAGTTATGGCCATTTGAATATCTGTGCAAGGGTTTGCTTTCTGTCGGGTTCGGGGTGTCAACGCTCAAAATGTTGCGCCTCCTAAAGATGTGCCTCAGCGTAAATATACTCATGTCAACATACTCTTAAGTGCGCCATAGGTTCTGAAAATGTGGTGTTGATGTTTTGTGTTGTGTACCCCCAACCTGTACCAGGGGCGCTAAATTTTTTCATGTCGAAACCTTCTGATGTGCGCCCCCAACCTGTGCCAGGGCGCGAATTTTTGCATGTCGACACCTTCTGATGTGCACTCCTAACCTACACTAGGGTGTAATTTTTCACATGTCGACACCTTCTGATGTGTGCCCCCAACCTGCGCCAGGGTGTGAATTTTCACATGTTGACACCTTCCGATGTGCACCCCCAACCTGCGCTAGGGCGTGAATTTTCACATGTCGACACCTTCTGATGTGCACCCCCAACCTGTTCTAGGGTGATAATTTTCACATGTTGACACCTTCTGATGTGTGTTAGAGGAACTTGGTGATGAAATAAATGTCAGGTTTTTGACCATGTAATGCACTTTCAAAACCTAAAATGAAGGATTTCGATTTTCCTTGATTTCCATATTCTTTTGCTCTTGACTATATTTACCTAGGGGAAAAATATATACAACAGGTAGTGTTAGTGGGGTCAGGAGACCCGTTTCTATTTGTACCATATCCACTATGCATCTTAAGTGGTGTATGCGATGGGGATGTCATATGTGTGCTATCACAGTTAGTGACTGATCAAAAGATGGGTCTAGTGCACCATCGCTAGATGACCATCCCATTTTGAGAGAGTTGGCATATGTATTTCTAGGGGAGCTACTGGGCATACCACCCCCACGTGAGATTGATTTTTAAATAGATCCGGTTCTTGGAGTAGAGCCTATTTCACGAGCACCTTATAGGATGAGTACCCCTGAACTCTGGAAGCTCAAGTTGCAGCTTCAGGGCCTTCTAGAGAAGGGCCTAATTAATCCTAGTTTATCCCCTTAGGGTGCACCAGTGATCTTTGTAAATAAGAAGGATGGATCCTTGTAGTTATGTATTAATTACCACCACCTGAACAAAGTAACGATCAAGAATCTTTATCCCCTTCCACACATTGATGATTTGTTTGATAAAATAAAGAGAGCCAAAGTTTTATCTAAGATAGAACTTAAGTCGAGCTACCATCAGTTGAGGATTTCAGAGGTGGAAATTCATAAGACCACCTTCCATACAATATATGGTCACTATGAGTTCATAGTGGTACCTTTTGGCTTCACTAATGCCCCCATAGTGATTATGAGTTTGATGAATGGGTTGTCAAGACCTTATTGGATAATTTCATGCTCATCTTCCTTGATGACATTTTGATTTACTCATGTATGCGTGAGGAGCATGACGGACACCTTCACTAGGTTCTTTAGTATCGTTGGGAGCAGCAGCTTTATGGGAACCTAGAGAAGTGTGCATTATTTTAGACAGAGGTGCAATATTTGGGTCATATAATTACTAGGGACAGTATCATAGTGAATCCTTCCAAGATTAGAGCTATCATGGATTGGCTAGCAACTACTATTGTAACAACGGTACGTAGCTTTATGGGATTCGTAGGTTACTACAGGAGATTTGTTCAAGAATTCTCTCAGATTGCACACCCCATCACTTCCCTTCAACGGAAAGGGAAGACATTTGTTTGGTTAGACAGGTGTGAGAAGGCCTTCAGCACATTGAAGGAATGTCTCACTACATCACCTATTCTTGCAGTTCCAAATCCACAGGGTGAGTTGTTTCGTTTACACGGATGTTTCTTTGGCAGGACTTAGAGGTGTGTCAATGCTAGAAGGACAGGGTAGTGGCTTTTGAGTCTCACAAACTCGAGCATTATGATGTTAATTATCTGACTCATGATCTTGAGCTTGTGGTAGTTGTGCATGCTTCGGTATAATGGAGGCAATTTCTACTTGGTCAAACATTCACACTCGAGACAAATCACTTGATTCTTGGCCACCTCTGCATGTAGCCCAATCTCAATGCTCATCAACAGCGTTGGATGGAGATGTTTTGTGAGTATGATATGGAGATAGATCACGTGAAGGGGAATGAGAATTTTGTGGTATACGATCTTGGTAGATGGAAACATTTGATTATGGCCATTTTAGTGGGCATAGATTTGTAGAGTAGGATTCTTCAGTAGCTTCCTCTTGACAACTTCTACATTGAAGTTCAAGTAGAGATGGAGTCTTAGATACCACTTGAAGGGAAGTTTGATGGCTTCTCACTAAAGGTAGATGGCATTCTCATGCACAAATGTTAGATTTATGTTCCCAGAGATCGAGGCTTGAGGCAAGAAACATTGAAAGAGAAACATTGTGTACCGTATTTAACTCCATCATGGGGTGAAGAAGATGCACACTACTTGGAGATAGTTGTATCACTGGAGATGAATTTGCAGAGACGTCGGCTTAGTTTGCGTCATGTTGTTTAGATTTCTAGAAAGTGATGGCCAAGCATCAACCATCCAGCTAGCCTTCTCTTTCCTCATGCTATACCGGAGTGGAAATGGGACACCATTTCCATGGACTTCATTATTGGGCTACCGATGTCGAGATATCACCATGAAGCCATCATGGTCATGGTTGATAAATTGACAAAAGTTTCTCACTTTTCTCTAGTGAAGGTCAATTATACAACAAGTGCAATGGCATGGGTAGATTCTTGATGAGATTTTCAGGTTGCACGGGATTCAATGGAAGATCATTAGTGACTACAATCCTTTGTACACTTCCCATTTTTGGACTACCCATGCAGTATGCCCTCGGAATGAGAATCAACTTCAGGCCCAACATATCAGCTCGAGATAGATGGACAGACCGAGTGGGTGAATCAGATTTTAGAGGGATATACTCAAGATGCATGTGATGGATTAGTAGTCTAGATGGGAGGAGAACCTATAATTGGTGGAGTTTACCTACAATAATAGTTTTTAGAGTTCTATAAGGCATGGCTCCTTTTTAGGCTTTGTATAGTAGAGAGTGCAGGACACCTCATAGTTGAGACAGGTTAGAGGATAGGGTTTCTCTTAGACCAGCTTTGTTGCAGGACATGCATTAGTAGGTGGTTTTGATTAGATGGAGATTGCAAGAGGCATAGGATAGGTAGAAAAAGTACACACATCAATATAGGAATGATCGTAGTTTTTATGTGGGCATGAAAGTGTTTGTTCCTTGTAAGGCCACATAAGATCCCTATCTGTTATGGAAAAGGTTGTAAGTTTTCTCAAAGATTCGTTGGTCCTTTTGAGATCTTAGAGCATATCAGCCCCTTGGCCTACCATCTAGCATTGCTACCTAGCTTGTCTCACATACATGATGTGTTTCATGTTTTAGTTCTTAGAAGATATGTTCCAAATCCTTCTCATGTGTTAGATTAGACATAATTATAGGGTTCAGGATCAGGGAGAAGTGATGGTGGAGCCCATTTTCATCCTATATCACATGACCTTGGGCCTTCGAGGCAAAGAGGTCGTTCAGGTCTGGGTGCAATGGGACAAATATGATGAGACTGCAGCTACATGGGAGGACGCTACTTTTCTACGAGTTCAATTTACCACATTTTTTTCTAGTGACTTCCAGGAGGAAGTTGATTCTAAGGGGAGGGGGACGTAGTGCCCACTTCCCTTTGACACCTTTTGATACTAATCATGATACTGGTGATTATATTATGGGCATTATTATGGACTTTATTATAGTATGATGTTAGATGTTAGATCATGGATTATTGTTGACCTTGATTTAGTTATGATGCATGATGATTATTAGATACATTTTGGATATTCATGTGATAACTGTTTGACATGGTTATATTATTGATGTTTTGTTTCAGACATGTGATACTTGAATATTGTGAGTAGACCTAGAAATAGAAATTATTTGATGATGATATAATTGTTGATTAAAATTGCAAATGATCTTGTTGGTTTTCTTAGATGTTTTTGTGTTTCATATATTTAGATGATTTTAGAATTTTAATTATATTATTTTGAAATGTTCTGAGATGGCCATGAGATTAAAGGAGGTATTTATATTTTGCAGGTTAAAATATCACAACAAACATCAAAGGATTAGAGACCAATCAATTTGGAATTCTACATGAATTCAAAAAGGTCACCATTGCAACTTGTATTGTTTGTGTGTGGTTGTTTTGTTAGGGGTTCCCATGGGGGGAATAACCTTTAAATGTGACCAAGGGGTTATGTGTATCTATTTATTGGTTCCTTTGTTATGTTTGCATGTGTTTATTTTGTGGTGCATTGAACCTTTCATTATTTATTAAATGATGTGTAATATTGTGAGAAATCATGTTGTTAAGTTAGTTAATTAAAAGATATCATGAGAGTGTAATTAATATTGTTGTTGGTTATGATTTAGAGATATGTAAGTAATGTGTAAGTTAATTTTTGAGTGTGAAACACTTCACCTTGTTGGAAATTCGAATTTGTGATCGGAGGTTGATTTAGAGGCTTGTGGGAGAAGTCAAACTTGTCCCGTACCTCTTAAATTTATTTACCAACCATAGCTATGGTTGGAGAGTTGAATTTAGACTTTTATAATACTTTTTGAGTAGACAAATTGTAAGTTTTTATTACACTTTTCTTACATAGGTTTAATTTTAGTCATTTGAGGTGTGGGTTGGATTTGATTATGTAAATAAACTATCATATTATTCACCCACCTATTTATTATGCATTGGAGAATGAAGTTGACTTTTAGGTTGGGGTTGAGGATGTGTGATGTGGCATCCTACATGGATCCACCTCATCCTCTTCTTTTCCCTCTTCTATAAAATTTGAATTGCTTTCCTTGCTTTGGGTTGCTTCACTTTTTGAAACTCTTTTGGGGGTGAATTAATTTCCATTTTGGAGCTCTTGGTTGGAGAAGTTTTTAAAATATTGTGGCATGCTTGTGCTTTCCTTATTTGGATTTCTTGCATTGGGGTAAAGCTTGTTGTATTGGAACTCGGAACAAATCCATCATGGAGAGGTAGAAGCTTGGCTCTTGTAATGCTTCTCTTTCTTTTTATGAAATTGTTATTGTTTTGAATGTTTTGGTATGTTTGTTGGATTTGGGTAAATGGCCTAGGTATGGTGTAGGAGTAGACTATGGGTTTCATTTTGTGGGAGGCAAAATTGTTTTGAGGAGGTATAAGTGTGGAGGGAGTTAGGATTTGGGTTCCACCTTATAAAGAAATAGTTTGCATTTCTTTACTCATTATGGGGTTCCATAAGAGGTTGGGGAGACACAAGGACATGTGGGGAATAAGGGGTACTTGGGGGAGGCATAAGGTCATGTCAGGGCATTGATATACTATGTTTTGGTGGTTTAAAATTAGGTAGTGATACCCATTTCCCATTTGGGAGGCACAAGTAGCATCCCGCATAATTTCTTACTCCTTTGGCTTGTTGGATGAAGCCTTAGTGTTGGTTGTCATGCTTTAATGTAGTTGCAAACTACATTCTGTTTGGATTGTGTTTTAAATATGAAATTTGCATGTTTGTTTGTGGAAGCCTCTTGTTGCCATGAGTTGAATCACATCTTCCATTACTTTGTGGTTTGGGCTCAGGAGAAATGAAGAAGGATGGATTCTCCTTGTCATTGAATGTCTTTGTTTAGTTTTGAGTGTTGTCTTTCCCCTGCTCTTGTTGTGATCAAAATTGGAAGAATGATAAATCCACATATTGTTGTTCTGGTGCAAAGGAAAATGAAATAAAACAGTCGACAATCCCTTGTTGAGATAAATATTATCGTAACCTTCCCACTTAAAGTGAAGGAACTTTTATATGTTTTGTAATGGAAATATGTTGTTTTGAATACAAAAGTTGTAAGATTGAAATGTGAAAGAGATATACTATGTTTTCTATTTTGAAAGAAAGAGATGTATTTTGTAAATTGTATCTTTAAAATCAATAGAACAGAGAAGTTGTAAAAGAAGGAAACCTTGTGTTTTGAATAAAATTTGCATTCATTTCCATTATTGGAACTACTAATGTTTAAATTCTGAGTTGAAATGTATTTGAAATCTCTTTTTGAAAGGAAGAAATGCATGTGAGGAAAACACAAAACTCTATTTTTTTGAAATGTGTAAAATCAAAAATCAGAATTGCATTTTTGTTTTGAATAGTTTAATTTGAATCAACTAAATGTATCATATTAGAATTGGAACTAATTCTAATACTTGGAAGAGAAAAATGGTAAATAGATCTTTTAAAATTTGATCTCAGTTTGGTATTTTCAAACTAGAAAATACTTTATCCAAAAATGTACAGTTTGAACCTACAACAAGGAAATAACAAATTCAATGATTAAATTGAAGTAGCATGTCCTAATTGAATTTAATTGGATAGAAACACTTAAGGAATTTCTTAGGAAACTTAGTGAAATCAAGCTCAAACCGTTTGTTGTTGTTTTGTTGTTAAAGTTGTCATTTTTTTTAATGTGGAACTCAATATAGCAAAGTTAATTTCCAAATCTATCCTTAAACAATCGAAGAACAATTCTCCATGCCTATTTGACTTGTTGAGGGAGAAATAAGATCAAATTGAGTAAAATTTTAGAAGTCAAAATTTGTCAGTTTTCCTTTTTAAATCCTGCAAATCATTTTCATGAAATTTATGCCTTACTCATTATCAAAATGAAACATTAATGATTCTTGTATAAAGAGGACATCGAGAGATTTCCATAAAGTAATCTTTTGTTAAAAACCAAGTTCCCAATCAAAAGTTATGGCCTCCTAAAGTTTCCCTTCATTTGGCCTCAAAAATAATTCTAACTGTTAAAAAAAAAAAAAAAAAAAAAAAACTTAGCTTTTCAGAATTTTTTTCAGAAAATTTTCTAAGTTTTCTTTGCGGCCCCATTGCCACACAACTAATCAGGTTCTACTAAGTGATTTCATGGGGCATCGGCGGAGGATTAGATCCCTTAAAAAACTTAGCACTTTGAAAAATTTTCTAAGTTCTCCTACCGATCCGCCAACCCAAAACCAATGGATGGCCAACACATGGCGCCTTGGGCGTCGATGGGGAAGTGGATCATTTTGATCCCTTAGCACTTTTCAGAAGAAAAAAAATAAAAGTCTAAAAATTCTTCAGCGGCCCGAATTTCTGCCACAGTTGGGAAATGTCGACATGTGTCCTTTCGAGCTTGTGGCCACACGGAGGCAAATCACGCTTTTGTCCCAAAAGGGGAAAAAATGCTTAAGTTCTTCCTCGCTCCGCCGGCCTGCCATGGGAAAAAATTTCTTCCCCACAACGCCGGTCCGCATTCCCCCTCCACGTGAAAATTCTCTCTGAATTCCGCAGGCCCACGCATGGGAAAACTTTGCCCCCTAGGCCTGCAGACCCACTCTTCAGAAAATTTTCCTCCCAAAGTCTGTTGGCCCATATCTTGAGAAAAATAAGGAGTTAAGAGGACTTTTTTATATCAATGAAAAGGTGAGGAAATTTCCTATCTAATGGAAAAAAATTTGGGATGTTTTGAGTGAGTTAATATTGAGAAAATATAGGTTGAATATTTTAAGCCTGTTAGAAAGTGCTATTGTGAGAAATTACCCTCTTAACCTAATTGATTAATCTAACCCTAAGTTTGGACCTTGTGATATTTTACAATTGTCATATTAACAAAGATATAATTTATTAATAGTATATTGGATTTGAAACTTATTTGTGATGACTGTTGTCTTGTAACCTGGTTGTAAACTCTTTTAAACAACACAAAAAGAATTATTCCATAATTTTTCTAACTAATCCTAGGTTGTTCTTGGGTCTCAAGTGGGTTGTTTTTAGCAGGTGTTACACTTGGTATCAGAGAAATGGTTCAAAAGCTTGGGCCATTGGGCACACTAGAAAACTTGAGATATGAACTTTAAAAGCTAGCACACTTTTAAATCTAGAAAACAACTAGTTTAGAAATTGCATATTTTAGTAAACACAGAAACTAAGTAAAACCTATAATAAGGAGCTAACTCTCATTTATATAAATGTTTGATTACCAAATCCACAACCTTATGCATAAGTGAGAATTTGTACAAGAAAGAAGTGAATTTAAGTCCTGGTGAGTTTTGCTACTCAAAATATTATAAATGTAAATGTGTTGGCCAAGGCATTGTTTGATAATATTACATAATATATTTATAAATTTTGGAACCACTTGGTACGTAATGTATAATTTGTTAAAATTCGTGTCTATTTTACACATTAGCACCACAATTATGTCATTTTTTAATTTCTCATTTTTTTCTCAGCTATAAATTGTTATCGATTCTTGTCTCTACAATATTTCAAGTCCAATAGTATATTACTCAATATATTTATTAAGAAGGTGTTGACAATTTTTGGTAATCATTCGAGGAGGGTACAATATTTTTTTTGGGTTGCTCTATTTTAATAGATGATGGGGTAGCATTAAACAAGTAATCTACAAATTGAAGTGTGGTTCTACGTTGCAAATCCACACATATGATGTCATTCCAAGATGTCATCTTTACCAAGACCATGCATCACCCGTGGAAGACTGTCGTGGGGCTTTGATGGAAGTGGGAATGGCATCACACATTCAAAAAAACATACCAGGACATCAAGTCAAGTTGTAGATTTGAGGTGTCAAATGAAAATACAATTACAAGGGGTGCTCACTTATTTATTTATCAGATTTATATTATTGGAAAAGGTAGATGTATCAAATAGTTAAAGTTTCCAGATGTTCGTTTAATTATGCAATTACAGCAAGATCAAGGAAGCAAAAGATAACTTATCGCATGAACATTTGTTTATATTCATAAAGAAGAATTGTATATTTTTTCTAAAACAAGCCATGAGAAATAACTGAAAGTAAAGGATGCGTATAAATGAAAAACTGAAAATGAAAAAGAGAGAAGGGATCCGTCATTTCCTTATGACTGGATCCCCTCTGGTTCAACTGCTACTCCAGGCTGATCCACTCCTGCTCTCTAGCTGAAAGGAAGGAAACAATAAGATGTTAGAGCTCGTGGTTTTTCTTCATCTTTGTTATATTTTAAGCTTCTAATGTATGTGCATCCTAGAAACATGTTTCGAAGAAAGGGCTTCAAGAAATACATCTTGAACATGTAAGAGCAAAATTTCAAGTACATGTGTTTATCACATTTTCAAGTACGGATTTTAATACCTAAGATGACCGTTTTTAGTTTACAAAACACACGAAGCTGCAATAAAGATTTCAAGATATTCATTGCAGTATAAATGGATCAGCGGTTTCCATCAAATATTCAGTCAAACTGTACTTCTAAGAAAGAATCTAATGAAATTTTCTAGTGAACAAGCTACAAGGAATTTGGTACCTAAGAATACAGGTAGCCATATTTTTACACAATCAAACAAACTTCCAACAACTTTCAAAGAGCAAAAAAATAGCAGTCCATGTACAAGCTGATTTAAGAGCTACACATTTAAATCTCAACTATGTTTTAATTTTGAAACTGGACATGAGAGCATAGAGAGTGATTTTTTCCAGATCATATGTAAAAAGGTAACAGGTAAATATTTTGGAAGAGTGTTTTTTCTTCAATGGGTTTAACAGGACAGTGCAGATAAACATTCTTTAAAAAGAAGGATAAGTGAAACTGAAGCATTGAAAGATTGTCCTTCAAATATTGAGCGAGAGATTCCTCAAAGAGTTTGTCTAAAACTGGATTCTGATGACTCAAATAAACAATCCTTCTTAATTCAATCCATAAGAAGTAATTTTCCTCAGATTCAAGCTACGAACAAGGTGCCAACATTATAGACGAAGAGAGAAATATAGCCAACTTGTTGAATAGTTTCATTGTTAAGAATTGCTATAATTCTTGAACTTCACGATGGAGAGAGAAGAATAAGGGATATGCTAAAAGAAATATGGATGCAACTATTCCGTACATAGGAAAATTAACAAAATCATAGAAAAGAGGACATTTCTCTTCTATCAAAACTAGAGCAGAGATGTTGCTTGATCAAATCCAAGGTCATCTTCTGCTTTTGCTTGAGATAATTATGGCACAAGTATCTGATGAACATGCAGAACTTCACCTCTATAGTGTCGTGGTAAGGTACATGCCATTGACAACTAGTACTTGTGTGTAAGAAGCATTGGAAATACATATGCATGTCTACAACTGCTCCATGACAATTCTTCACTGGAAAAGATAGATTCCTATATGAATTTCAATGAAATATTAGAGATTGGTCAAGAAGATGTGTGCAACATTTCTGATCCTAACAAGTTTATTATGAATCTCAGTAAGAAAGATTCACACATAACACACATAGGACATAACTCTGAGACCTATCCTACATTCAATGATTGGACTCAAGGTGATCCAGTTTTTGATCTGGTTAATCTTCAAGGTTGGGGAAGACACTTAACTCCAGAGGAAATAGAAATTGCATTCATGTTTTAAAGAGGTTCTGCACGAAGATGGCGAGCGATCAAGAATTTGAGGAAAAACATGTAGATGCAAAATTTTATGTTGTTGAACCCAAAATAGAAGTTTGTGATTTGCGAGCTAGATTAAAGGTTTTAAATCTGAATTCTCCATGACATATGGAAATATTATTATAGAGCTTGAGGAGTCAATGTGATCTTTACAAGAAGGAAATTGACCTCCTCATGGAGCATGCTCCTACTGCTGAGCACGCAGCTCCGAAAGCATAATAGAACACCGAGATGAGAGATTAGAGCTCAACATCATGAGTTGGAACAGAGATAGTCATATACTACAGGAGAAAATGAGACTAGCAAGTTATACAAGTATAGAAATGCTTATCTCGCACAACAAAAAGACTGAGTTACAATAAGTCAACAATGACTTGGGCAGTCATACACAGAAGAAAGAAAGAGATCCATGGCTCAAACTCCCAAGGATGAAGGGCTCGAGATCGATAAACCACAATGATTCAACATTGAAAACCCAGGTCTTGGCCAAGCTGGGTTACAGTCTAATTGATCTGATAGAAAATATGATAGCCACGAGCTCCAACTGAGCTAATCAGCATTAAAAAAATCCAAACCCCCGAGCCATTCAATGACGCAGGGCTACATGGATCACAAATCAGTCAAATGTGAGCTAAGAAGTTGTAAAGAAGAGCTCAAAGAATGTATACGCGTCGATATGGGTGGCCAAAAAACAGCGATAATAATACCCATATCTGAAGCATTTCTAACCCCATTCTCTCAACAACGGCGGCCACTGAAGCAATAAAAAGTAGCTCTGAGTCATTAGCAATGACATCCAACGAAGCCATAGAGCTCCAAAACTAAGAATGGTCACCCATCTCAAGTCCAAAGAAATCATATTGGGCTGTAATAGAAGAAAAGGGTGGCTGAGAGTGAGGAAACCAAATGTAGCCAGTAAAACCGGAAGCCTTTGAATAAAACAGAGCTGAACAGAGCTCTCTGGTAGAAGCACAATCAAATCTAACTCAAACAGAGCCATCAGGAACCATAGCCAGCTTGAGCAAAAGCATAGATGGCGCCCAGTAATGAAATAAAAACTACAAGAGTTTACCCAGCCTCCAGTAAACCTGAGCCAATACAAACCAATCCAAACGCCACAAAGGAAAACAAGGCCACATAGATCTGACTTACAATGCAAAATACTAGTGCAAGAAAAGCCTCATCCATGGCAGCTATTCATTTTCACAGAGTTTCCCCTCATAGACCGAGATTTCTGGAATTAAAAAATGAAAATGAAATCAAGTTTAAGGGTTAAACCCTAACTCGTTTGGTTTGACTAGGGTAGTTTTAACTTTGGGTAAGTTAATCATAGTTGAATTTAAATATTAACTTGAAAGGATAACAAGGATGATATAACTAGGTTCAAGTTCTAACTATGTTTAGGAGAATGGAATCTCCTCGTACCTCAACACTAAGCCAAAAAAAAATATATGTTTATCGTTCATCAAAAAATTATGCTAAAATAATTCATTAACTAATTTCAAAATATTAGTTGATTATGGTGGCAACGAGCCTACTCCATTCTTACCCATCCTCCACCTCGTCCTACTGATGTAGTGGAGGAGAGTAACAATGAGGTGGCAAGCCCCACCTACAACATGACAATACAATTAAAGACTAGAAGGTGGCCATTAAAACCACTGCCACTAGATGGGAGCCCATTCCTAATGGGAAGGAGTTACCAAGCAGAGGGTGACACAAGCCTGATAATAGAGATCATATGCATTTAGCTATCTTTGTCATTGCATCCTAATTATTTTTTAATGTTATATTTTTTTGGGTTTGCTTCCTGTGTGCTTGTGAATTTTAGTTTTTTGTACCTTCAAGTGGGTTTGGACTTCACGGGTGCTTCCATAACACCCACCTTTTTTTGTAAATAGTTGTACTATTTAATTATTGGTAACATAAGAGCATTTTCTGTAAAGTTATGAACAAGGATGGAATCCTAATAATTGTATTGATGTTCAATCAAATAGAACTTACAATTAAGTGTTGCAATTCTTATAGGTATTGTACATGCAGGTACAAACAAATAGGATATTGCAACAGTGCAACAATATACAATACCATGCACATATAATTGCAAATATATGGTTTTAAATAACATAACCATATAACAAATACAACAAAGACAAAATACTTGTATGGGAATACTATTCTCAATTACAAACAATAAATGGTTAACAAGAAATTACCATTAATTAATAATTAACTAAGGTAAATGCCTAATTAACCTAGGTAAACTAAGTTTTACCTGACATTCCCCCGCTTAATTTTGCATTGCCTCAAGGCATGAGGAGAGGAAATCTCATAAAAACTCAAATTTGTGATGTGCAAGTGACTTTGTAAAGATATTTGCTCATTTTTTGTCTGTTCGACAAAATTGAAGTTGTATAATGTGTTTCAAGACATGCTCACGTATGAAATGCACCTATACCTCAATGTGCTTTGTTCTTTCATGAAAACCTAGATCGAAAACAAGTTTGATAACACCTTCATTATCAACATACAGGGTGTTTGGTTATTCATGTGGTATTCCAAGTCCTTCAAGCATATGACGTAGCCATATCATTTCACAGACTACTTCACCTATAGAACGATACTCAACTTCTGTGGAAGAGTGAGAAACAAACTATTTTTTCTTGTTTCCCCATGATATTGGTCCATATCCCATAAATAAAACAAACCCTGAAGTTAATTTTATGTCATCAATGTTGCCTATATGATTTGAATCCAAATATCCAGACAAGAAGAAATTATCGTTCTTCTTGTACTCTAGACCAAATATCTACTGATCCCTTGAGATATCTTAATATTCACCTTGCTTCCTTCCAATCACAAACTCTGGGTTCCTACATGAACCTAGATATATAGCTCACTGCCAAGCTGATATCAAGTCTAGTGTATGTCAGTTAAATGCAGAGACTCCCAATTAACTGCCGATAGAGATTTGCATTTCCCACAAGAGATGAATCTAAACGAGATAAATATAATTTGTTCTCGATAGGTGTGACAATAGGTGTGAAATCCATCATCCTAAATTTCTCGAGCATTGTCTTGTTATATTTCAACTGAGAAACAAATATGTGATTCTCTTTCTACCATACTTCAAATCCAAGACAATAGTGCATCAGCCCAAGATCTATCATGTTGAATGATCAGTTAAGATCTTTCTTCGTTGCATCAATCATCCTCGCGGAGCTATCAGTTATGACTAGATTGTCGACATAAACAACTAGAATCACAATATCCCCACTTTCTTTTTCAGGTAGATATTAGGATCGTATGGATTTCTTAAATATCCATGTTGTATGAGATACTCATCAATTTTGATGTACCAAGCATGAAGTGCTTGTTTAAGGCCATACAGAGATTTCCCGAGTCTGCATACCTTTGCTTCTTGACCAAGTATAATATATCCCTATTGACAAGTCAAGTAGAATTCTTCTTGTAAATCTCCATTTAGGAAGGCATGTTTTACATCTATCTAATAGTCTTTCCAACCAAATTGTGTAACTAGAGAAAAGTTCATCTTAATTGTCTTGATCTTAGATTTGGCAGAAAATGTCTCCTTGTAGTCAATTCCTTCTTTTTGTGCATACCCCTTTGCTACTAGTCTCGCGTTATACTTATCCATGGTCCCATCTGATTTGTACTTTGTTTTAAACATCCATCTACATCTAATGGGTTTCTTCCCTTGTGGAAGATCGACAAGCTACCAAGTGTTATTTTTCACCACTGATTGATACTTAGCGTCCATGGAATCTTTCCAAGCTTTCAACTATGGGGATTCCTAGATGGTAGAGGGCTCATTAGATTCAATAATTCTACTCATTAAGGAAAATCTTACTTCTTCTATTACTTCACTACGAGTCCTTGTGAACTGTCCATTCCTCTTCGATGATTATTATATTTTAATTTCGATTACTATTGACTATAGATATGGATATTATCATATAATTTTGGTTTAGCATGATGTTAGATGATAGATATATTAAGACTATTGTTGGGTTATGATTCATAGTATGATTTGTGTTGATTCTTAGAGACATAAAGAGACATTTTATATTGATGATGATGATATTTTGTTAGCATATATGTTTACTAACATTCGGAATTCTCATTATGTTGACTATGATGTAGAATTTGAAATAATCTCATGATCTCTTTGGTATCGATGAAATGGTAGAATTGAGATGGTGTTGAAATTATAAAAAAATGATATCATTGTTTAGTTTTGATGATAATTTAGTTATATGAGAATGTTTACTGATGGATGTGCATATATTTTATCTTGGTTGTATTTAATACGGCCACGAGGCTGAAAAAAGTATTGTGTGGTTGTTTAGGTAGTTGTATTATAAAAAACAAAAGGGCTTTAGGAGATCAACCACAGCATAATACTTGATGGATACAATGATGGTCACCATAGAAACTTTTGTAATGTTATTTTTGTTGACGTGTTAGTTATGGGGGGTCCCCATGGGGGAATGGCCTCAAAATGTTACCATGTGCTATGTGTGTAATTTTTCCCCTTTTCTTTTAATTATTGTGGAGTATGTGATTTATTTTGTGATGTAATTCTTTTAATCATTATTGATTAATGTGCCTTAATTAAGTGGATTTATCATGTTTATTAAGCTAATTGGGGATGTGATAAAAGGGGCCATTAATTAGAGTAGTTGGCCCTTTGGATATTTTGATTTAATTTGAGTGTCATTGACTTTGAATGTTGTACACTCTACCTTACTTGGGAAATTCTGACTTGGGCGTAAGGGCCAATTTTTTAGGCTTGTGTGTCAAGTTAATCTTGTCCTGCACCTCTTAATTTCATCTACCAACAATACCTATGGGTTGGGGGGTAAAGAATATACCCCATTAGGTGTTTTGTAAGGAGAAAGGTGATATTTATTGAACTTTTCTTACAAGGGTCTTAAATTGTGTTCTTTAGGGATGTTGTTTTGGGTTTGAGTGTGTAAGAGGGTTGTCATTCCCTCCAACCACCAATTTAATGTACCTTGGAGTTGATGTTTGACTTGTGTGTAGAGTTGAGGATAAGTGATGTCACATCCTACATTGAGCCACCTAACCTTCCTCTTCACTTTTTCCATATATGAAAGTTCCTTTGTTAGTTTGGGGGTTACTTCATTTTATTGTGCACTTGTAATTTTAGAGTTAGAGAAATTTTAGAGTGCTTGATGAAGTCTTGGAGCTTGTTGAAGTTGGATTGAGATTGAAAGAGCTAGGAGTGTGATTCTTTGATCAAGTTCTTACTATGGAAAGGTAGAAACTACACCTTTGTCTTAGTTGTTTTTCTAATATGTGTGTATTATATGTAATTTAATGGTTTGTGTGGTTGTTAGGATCATGGGTACAATGCCTAAGTATGGTGTAATAGAAGGCTATGGGTACTTTCTTTTGGAGTTAGACATAAGATTTTTTTATCATGTTTTGGGATGGAGTTGGGTTTGGTGCCCCACCTTTTTTATAAGAAAACAATGCTTGCTTTTCTTATATGGTTGATTTCAGGGAGACATAAGAGATTTTAGGGAGACATAAGAGAATGTGGGAAGCATAAGAGGATCTTGACGGATGCATAATTGTTGTGTAGGGGTTTAGAGTTGTGTTTGGGAGGTTTTTAAGATGGGCACCTAATCCCATTGTGAGGCATAAGTGATCTCCCAATATTTCTTTGTTCCATTGGCTTTGATTTTTCAAGCATTTTGTATTTTGAAAGTTTCATTATTGTGATTTTTATCTTTGTGATTGAATGTGTTTTAAATAGTTATGAAAATGTGTATTGTGATGGGGAAGAATTGTGTTAGCTTCTGTAATGCCCCCCCTAACCTACTTGGTCATGGTCAGCCTTGTCTCTTTCTTAGGCGTGGAGGAAGAGCATGTACCACTCAGTATTTTTTTGGCAAGGCGTGTTGGTTTTCCCTTGGGTTTGAATTCCAAGTGGGGGGGGGCAGTTGGCCGCCTGTCTCTTCTAGTAAACTCTCAACCACTTCTGACATGTATCCTTTACGACCTGCTCTACCTTCCTTGACTTCCTCGTGCCCCTGGTCTGCCGCTTCTATGAGTGTTGCGTGGTGTGTTCTACCGGACCTCCACAACAGCAGCCTACGTCAGTAACTTAGCCAGGCGACATACATATTGCAGTTTGGTTGAAGCTTTTGAGTGCTTCGAGCAGGCAGGTCATCCAACTATGTTGCGTTCTGTTCAGTATAGAATACATTCTCAATTCGGGATTCTCATTCAAGCTTATGGAAGAGGATCTCATGTCCAGAGGCAGACCTGTTTTAGATCAGAATATTCATGAAGCACGATTTGCTTTGCATTTATATTGGATTCTTCAATGAGTCATTGGTTCGGCAGGCATAAAGGTTTCTGTTGGAATTATCACACCTTACAAGCTACAGCTGAAATGTTTGCACTGAAAGTTTGATGTTGTCCCCAGATCTGATGAAGGAAAAGGTTTATATATATATCACTACGGTAGATGCCTTTCAAAGCCAGGAGTGATGTAGTCTTTATGTCTTGTGTCCGAGCATCAAATCATGGGGTTGGCTTTGTAGCTGTTATTCACCGCATGAATAACCATATCTATCTCCTTACAGATTATTTCATCTGGTATTTGCATGAATAATCTTTTGCATTATAAACTGGGTTGATCTACAGTATTGGGTGAAATAGCTCTGGGTATTGTATATCCGTTTCAAGATATTATTGCTGTGTGTGGCCACTTGATGATGGATTAATGTATTGTTGGAAATGTTTGTGTTCTGTTGTTTTGGATGAATGAATGTAACCTGTATTTTGGGCTACCATTATTTGATTAGAAATGCTCTGTATTTCTTTGTTGTCCCTCTTCTGCTGGTGTTATTCAGTGCAGAGGTTGGAATGTTGAGGAGAAAAAAATTTATGGAGTTTTTGGGAGAAGCCCACCTTTGATGTTGTGAGCTTGTTCTCTGTACCTGGCCTGGTTGGATGCATTGCCTGCATCTATTATATATGTAGTCCAAGAGCCATATATTTGGTGGACTTTTCCTGCTATAAGGCTTCTGATGAGTTCAGGGTTCCCAGAGACTATTTCATGTCTCATTCTAGAGATTCAGGGCTTTTTAATGATAACAGCCTGGAGTTGCAGAGGAAGATGAATATGATTGCAGGAGTGCAGCATCTATACCATCCAAAGGATCTCAGGACTTTGACCGATTGGATGAGGAGCAGCTCATGTCAATGTTTGTTGATGTTGAGCCATTCAATAAGAGTCAATCAAATCAATCTTCTAATCCTCCTATTCATCAAACATCTGCATTTGATAACAGATGTTCAGACAGACAAGAAACTTCCGAGAACCCCTCCACTCCATCTGATCACAATAGCAGCAATGAGCCTTCAATGGAAGAGAAAGTAATGACTATATTAGACCAATTCAAAAGTGAGCCAGAAGTACAAAGTGTCAACAAAAGTGACCAACCACTCCAGATCACCAAGACTGAAATGCCCTCATCATCAGTAATGGAACACGACCCAAGCATGGATCCAAAATGGATCAAATGAATTTTAGCGAATAGGCTATCTGCGCAAAGATCTAGAGTAAGAAAGCTGCAATACTTTTCAGAGCCTGAAAGAAGCGTCAATGCCTTGCAGACAGAAGTGTCAACGCTGTCTCCTCAAGTGACATTTCTAGATCATCAAAGAGTTATAATGAATGTTGATAACAATGCTTTGAAGCAAAGAATTGCTGCTCTTGCACAAGAAAAGCTTTTTTTTTAAGGATGCACACTGTGAAGCATTGAAAAAGGAGGTGTCAAGGCTAAGACATCTATATCACGAGCAACAACAAAATTTGCAAAAAGAAATGCATGCATCCTCAATAGGGGCATATGACTTATAACAACAGTAGTTTGGTAAGCTAGAGCAAGGTTCATCTTCACGGATGATGGATCAAAAACCAGAGATCTCTGATCCTTCTCCAAGTCATCCGAAGACTACATTAGGGATTTCAGACCATAGAGAAAACAATGCTTCCCACAGCCATACAACCCCTGGTTTTCAGATGTTGAAAAGCATGATGCCTTCAAGCTGACTTATGGGAGAGAGAAACAAAAGCTTGGAAGAAATAAATATAATCAGGCATGTTAATTCTATTCCTCGTAATAGTTTTCTACCTTCTTTCAATATCTTGAAATGAATATTCTTTCCTCTTAAATGGTGCCTAGACAAGATGTTTTCATAGTTGTTTATATCACTGCCTGATTGTGTGGTTGTTCCTTTAAATCTCGTTCCAATTTCGCTGGTTTTTCTTGCAATGTTCTTTCCTCTCTTATCGCTTACTCTGTTTATACTTGTCTAATGGGCTACTACAATATTGAGTGATGCAGTCTAGTTCGTAGGGAAGGAAACATTATTGAGTTTTGTTTGCTTATATGACCCTCTTTTAAAAGAATTTTTTGATGGTATTTATAATAGAAGGCTTACTATATGGAAGGTTAAGCCTTCATATCTCTTTTTGGTTGAGTAAAATACGTATTTTCCTGTTTAGGGCTCTCCTGTTTTGCTAAAGGTACATTAATAGTGACGTTGTGTTCTAAAACTTGCTTAATCCTGTGGGCATTCCTTACTTTTTGTTTGATTAGAAATGGCATTTGGGTTTTGCTATAGAACTGTACATGGTCGACTTTAGTACCTAGTTCTAGAGGATGAATAACCTGACTTCTAATTTTGGCCTCGACGTGTTGAGAGAATTACTTTACCTTCTTCCTGGTTCAAACTCTTGTGTGTTTAAAGTAAGGGGGAAACATTGTAAGTTTAATTGAATGAAATCTCTACAAATTTTATTAATGGTCGCGAGCAAGCTATTAATAGCTGGACTGAAACAAAAGTTGTAGGTGAATCCATGGTATTGGATTCGTGAACTCGTTTCCTATTAGATGACAGCTGATTACACTGATAATATCATAGGTGGCTGTTATATTTACCTGTTTGATATTTGCTAGACTTTTCCTCGATAAGCCCACATGGATCGGGTAAAATTTCCATCTTCTATACCTTTGGCAAGGAGTTCATAGAACTTCTAGGCCTGACTGCACTGCGAAACCTCCCTGAAGGATATGTGCGTTAGTTCTTATTTTGTGCTTGTACTCGTGGTAAGGTCATCGTTGGTGTATTACCCACCGTGTATCGAAGCCCTTTGTTTTCAAACTCGAATATCTTATTCTTCGAACTTGGTTACTAAAAGTCCCTTTTCGTGGCTTTGTTAAGGAAATCAATTTTTATTTTTATTTTAAAGTACTTATTGGCATTGTTGGAAATATATAAAAATTATTAACTACTTTTGGGTTTAGCTTTCCCTTATATTATGTAGAGAAGTTGACGATTAGGATAGGGTTTGTTGGTAGAATAATGGCCCTTTCTGTGTCTCTTTTGTACGCTTTTGGAAAAGTGGATTTGTTTGGGTTAACTAGTACTACGTTTAAGAAATCCTATAAGAAGGTAGTGGTAAACTCCTTGGTTAAAACTGAAACTATAGTTGTGTTCCTTTAAGGGCGTCGAACCCATATTACTATGAAGCCCCCCTGGAAGAATTGGATAACGTCATTTTGCTTCGCGCCTACGATCATAATTAGTACGCTTTGTCTTCTCTTGGACCCCTTTAGTTGGATGGAGTAAATTTTGGATTCCAATCATGTAACCCATAGGATTACATGAAGGAGATATCAACACTCTTGACTTTCTTGTTCCTAACCCATAAGGTCTTGCCTTGATTTATGTAATTTTTTTCTTACTAGTGTTTTGACTTTCTTCATGCTGGATGGTTTAGATTTCTTTCTCATGCGATTAATTTTGGATTTGTGGGTTGTTTTTTAATCCATTTTTGAATTAGAACTTTCCTTTCTTGATATTGTTAAATGTTAGCTTACTGTTGCAATGAGTAGCATTAACATGCTTAGTTCTCGCGAACTAATTCCAGCTAGTATTTGTGCAGATGGATTATGCGAGTAGATTAAAGGAAAGAGTTGTAAAGTTTTCTTCAGTGCAATTTATGAGGTTTCTTGTAAAAAATGTCCAATGTGAGGTAAATTTTGTAATAGTGCTTGCAAAGGAGTTTAGAAGACCTCTTGCCTTGGGATATTCTGAAATTTTGTGATGACGTTGTCTTGTCCTTCTGTAGGTAAACTGGTAACTTACCTTTGTAAGAAATGGTATTCAATCTTTACATTGATATGAGTATTGTGAAACTTAGATCTTGAGAATAAATTGTCAAGTTAAATCTTTCTAAGACTTAGTGGCAATATTTATAAGTAAAGTAAAATGGGTCGATTAACCCTTAGAGGAGCTAAACAAAAATAATAATTTTATATCCAACAAATAAAGGTAGAGGTGATCTACTTGAAATCAAATAAGTCCATGAGTGATCAAAATGAAACCATCCCTTGTGAAGTAAAAATTTTATAACTTGATATCCCTAGCTACACTAGCGAACATTATCCTTTCTTTGGTGAATTCTTAAAATGATCCTAAGGTGAAACGAATTGTGAGTTGTTGTAAGATAATAAGATTTAATAAATAGGAGGAATCGGTTTCGAAGCCATGTAATCTGTTTCTCAACCATTTGAAAGGTAAATTGTTTTGTTTTGTAAAATCATCCAGTAAAGCTTGAGTAAAATATTTAATAATTACGTATAAAACCTCAAGCTCCAATTAAACCACAGTAAGAACTAATGATGTCTCAAGGATGAACTCAATTGACCTTCTTCCTTTAACTTTATCCAAGGTACCTCGTAATTTTCTCTTAGGTTGTTGAACATGAACCCCTATTTTCATATGGGCATGAACAAGTTCTAGTAGTGTAAGTGTTAATAGATGGCCTTTTGAAATTAAATTACCCCTTTTCTCTAAACAAACGAATTAAGCAAATGAATGTCATAATAGAAAAGATTAAAGATGATTACTCAGTGTAAAAAGAATCAACTTAGCTTGGTAAGATGAATTATATGAATCATACCTTGAGCATCCTTGAAAACGTAAACTAAGAATTGCAAGATGTATTTTTAAAATAAATGATCCTCAAGAATACCTCATTGTGGATGGCCCTAACTGTTAGTGTGTTCTGTGGATGGACCTCTATGTTGTCATGTCAAAAAAAGTGTATTGTCCTTTTGGGTGTGAATGTTTCCGTGCTGACCTTGTGGTCTCCCCCATAACAAGCTGTTCACAGTGTTAGTGGTATCCTTGGTAACGACATGTTGCGTCATGTGATGTGAGTAAAAAAAAATATCCTGTCTTTTATTGTGTTGTCCTTGTGTTGGTATTTTTGGTGTGTTACAGTTTCTATGGGTTTTATCCATTTCTTATTGCACTTTTGTTGGGGCTTGGGGGCCAATGAGGAGGTTAGCTTCTTCTCCTCATTAGATTATTGGTTGGGTGGAGAGCGTTCGCTACCCCCCCTTATTTGTTGTTGTGCTTGAAGTTAAGAAAATGGTGGATCTCTTCTTGAAATATTTGGGACTTGGAGCATTTGTAGAATTCCAAAATGAATTTGTTTATTGTAAAAACTTTTCATGTAGTTCCCACTTAAGGTGGAAGGCTATTAATATTGCATTTTAAAGAAGGTTGTATTGTATATTTTATTTATCAAGTATTAATGTATTGTTGGAAAGAAAGCTTTTTGTATTGTAATAAAATGAGCTATGCTCATGAAATTAAAAAAAAGGAAGTTCGTTGTTACTTGTAGGATTTTGCATTATTGTAATAATGAAGTGAGAAATTGGAAGTTATAAATCATTGAGAATGTATTCTTAGAAAATCTTAAATGTAATATGGTTGTTTGTGCTTTCTTTGAATAAATTGTTGTGGTTGTAATGGAAGAATGCACTAAATTATAGTGAATTACCTTTTTGAAGGATTACATTCTAGTTGTGGAAAGGAAAGCAATGATACTTATAAATAGATTGAATTTCATTCCTTCATTTGATCTTGAAAACAATTTTATTGGAAAAGTATTCTTGTAATTTTTTTCTTATATACTATTCAAATTGAAAATCTATGTACTTAGTTATTTAAATCATGCAATCTACGGATCCGAAATTGAAACTTTTAGGCATCTCACGGAATGGCGAATTTAAATTTGAGTAAGGCCATCACTCGGAGAACACCATGCAGGTGAGGATTTGTTTTTGCAAAAATTGATGAAATTACGGTTCTATTTCGTGAAGAACACCACATGGTACTTTCTACTATGATTAGTAATAGTAACAATGCTCTCCTAAGCACTGACCTGATCAGAGCAATCGTTTAGTTTGAACGATCACCTAGGTCAGGGGCATGGAAACGTCTTGGAATCATCACTGTCTTGGAAGGGCGGTAAAGGTCATCAGGATTTTGTTCTAGCCTTCCATACTGGGTGGCAGATTTTATCACTGTTGGCATGCAAAGGACGATCATTTGACTGCTGTAATTTGAGCTCCGGATTTAGTGAAAATATGCACCATCTGAAACATAACAACCCTGCCACCACCCTCCTAGAGACCATCATTTTGACAAAACTTCAGTTCTTACAGCATGTGGATGGATATGAGATGTTTTATTTCTACAGTTTCATTAGAATCTCATTTGTTTATTTCCAACAAGGTTCATTCGACAAAATTTTTATGCAAATAACAGATACTCAATTTGTAGAAATATCTGTATAACTTTTCTATATTAGTGACCTTCAATCTCATAACCTTCTGGCTGATTTACATAAACTGTTATTGCTCAAATCACAGGACATCCTATGTTAAGCACAAGTGTGTGTGATTTAGCATCACGATGTGACTAGATAGCATAGGTACTATCTCTAAGTTTTGAGACTAGCAACTTGAGATAAAACCATTCTTACCACGTCAAAACATGCTACTGGTGCAAATGTTCTCATTGTAGTACCTACTTCATATCTGCTGGGTAAAACCTCTTGCAACCAGCCTTGTCTTTGTGCTAATCTATAGTTTTCCATCAGCATTGTATTTTGTCTTGTAGAGTCCACTTGACTGCTATCACGTCCTTTCACTAAATCGGAAGATCCATCAGAAAAGGATGGTCTGAGAACAGTCTTCTCTATAGCATCAAAAGTCATCATCCATGTGCTTTTTCCCAGAAGGGGTCATAATAGTTCATAGCCTCATTCGTAGATATACTGGATCTGCAGCTTGAGAAAATAATGCAAAAACTGAATAATGATATTGAGTTATATGCAACATTATAAAATAGACACAATATAGACTTCTAATGAGGTTGAAAAGGCGTAGGAGTATTCGATGCAGGACTGCTTTTTGGAAAGATAGAGCAAAAAACTTCATATGTTATTCCCTGTGGTGTCTCTTGCATGGCTTGATCTATGGCTGAAATCTAAGGTGACCTCCTGATTGTACCATGGAGGTAGTCCAATACTTGTGCCTACAGCACTTGTGGCTGCATGTCCAAGATTTGACAGAGTATTTCTACTCAAATACTGTCTGCCTCTACAATGAGTCCCATGCTTTCATTTATAGAATTCTAAGAGGAGAGAGATAGAGATAAAAATGTACATATAAAAATATTGATTTCCACAACCTTTCAAGAGGTAGTTACTGGATTGTACAACTTGTATGCCTATGTTATTCTTTGCAATAGGCCCAACAAAATGTCACTTTTCTCCGTTGTTGTCTAGACTTGTTTGCCCATAGCTTTATCAGGTACATGTGCATACACTACACAACCAAATAAAAGCTAAAATTCTGAAACATTGCCATGTTTCTCATTAAAATCCATGCAAAAATTGAGGAACCATGTTCCTAACAAGTTTCGTTGGACTCCTTTTGTTTCAAAATATGAAACCATGAAGTTGCTACTGCTTCTGCACAATACTCATTGTGGAAGATATTTGTTGGGAATTGCAAACATGTTTCTCGCCATCTCTATGTGTAGGTTCTATTTGTTCCTGAGTCTACCACACTGTTCTATTGTGGTGTATACCTGGTATGTAGAACTGCTTGATGTATACCATGATATCTGAATATGTTTCCTTTATTTTTATACATACCTACCCTAATTCTTTCTATTCTGAAAATTCAAATTTTGTGGAAAAACAGAGCTCTGGGTCAAAAGTTCTAACCATTTAAATTTCAAAGGTCAGACATTGAATTTTCCTTTGTTGCGCAGCTATTGCTCATTTTTGGGGTACTCATGTCCCACGTGCACAAAGAAGGTCTAGACCTCCTTTCTCCATGTCTACTAATTTGGTTTTCCACATGTCCCAACTGTCCCACCATAGACTAGGTTGTTGGGGCCATTGACCTCCACTTTTACCGCATCCCACTTGCTTGCCGCAATTTTAGGTTTTCGAGTCCCGCGTATCCCAACATTCAAACTGTCCTGCAGACCGACTGGGATTAAAAGCTTACTCATTTTATGATTCATTTGTTTTGCATTGATTTTGGATTTTTGCATCCTGAATTTCCCAATTGAACTTGTGCGGGCCTCAGACAATTTTTTTCCTGAAAACCCATAATACATGGTTTCTTTTGCATTTCGGCCCCAAAATTGGTACGATGAACCTTGGTACGATCCGCACTAGTTCCTTCCACAGCCCATAGACCTGATTTTCATTGAAATAGGCTTGGAACTTCATTTTTTTAGATTTTTACAAATTTTTACTACCTCCTAGGATTTTTCTTGGATAGGGAAGTTAGAGAAGAGCCAAAGGGACCCCCAAAACCTGATTTTTGGGCCTTGAACCAATCCTACTTCCTCAAGCCTGAAGAAACTATGGAGGTTATCAAAATTTACCTCAAGGGGTGAATTAATGATAACAAACATTACAATAAAAAATCCATGAATAAACTACACTAAGTTAGATCCAAATGAGTCACTCTATGGTTTCACTCCTTGCTTTCATGGCTTCCACTCCTCACACCCTCAAATCAAAGAAAAGAAAATAGACCAAATGAGGAGGCTAGGGAAAGGGAAAAAGCTTAATTGAAATTTCATAAGGATGGTTAGGGTTAGTTAGGAATTCTAGGATCTAGTGGCCATAAGCTATTTAATCTAAGGGTTAAGAGTAAACCGTAGAATTGATATGTGAGATTATTTATTATGGGATTTTAAATAATTTTAATATATGTGAATATGGGTGAATGGGGCCACATAGCACCCTAGTATGTTAAGTTAATTATGTAACTCTCATAGTATGTTTTAGTAGATGATTCAATTGACATTAAGGATAATAATTTAATGGGACTAAAGTAACTAAGGATAAGGGTTTAATAAATGTGATTTTGAATGCTAATTTTAGAGGAGGAAACTATTTTACGAAGTAAAAGAATTAATGGACACAGTTCTAAAGGATTGTAATTGAAATTGACTTTAGAAATGGGTTAAGATTATTTAATTATTAATTTAGTAATGATCCATCCAATGTAATGTAGCAGATTGTTGGTAGGAATTAATTAAACTTATTATAGGGTTTGACACCCTTGTAATCTTTTAAAACAAAATAAAAAAACAAAAACTTTCTAGATAATTATTTAAGGTTTAATGTGGCTTTAGAACATCAAAATTGTGGGTGTTACACTTGGTATTAGAGTCATGGGTTCAATATTAGGAACTTGGGCTTACTTGGAAAAAACATTAGACTAGCAAAACTCTAAACTTAAAATCTTAAAACACATGACATTGTGATTTTTTTTAACTATAGAAAACATTAAAAACTGGAACATACCCTAGACGATGATGTACTAACTCTCACATTGGTTTGTGCATGAGGTGCAGAACATACGATGGGTTCCTAAACATGGATTTAGATCTACCACCCCAGAGAAGGAGGTAGCAACTATTATGCCACTTATATTACAAATATTATAGGATGTCAATTTCACTATAGGTAGAGGATTGGTAAGGAGACGGAATAATCGATACGATAGAGAGTCATCAATGGAGGCTCACACACCTTCCTGACATAGTGATTTTTATAGGCCATAGAACTCTTGCGTGGAGGAAGCTAGATGAGATTCACCACAGAGAGGTCATGGAGATAGGCCTACAGGACACAGACGGATCTAGGATCCCTAGGCAACAAGATGATCGTGATGAGAGACCTAGATGTAGACAATCTACACTAGTAGATCACATTAGATATATTATGTAACTCCATCCATTTCATTTGTTGGGGACACTGGGGGATCTTAGGAAGTGGCGTGGTTGGTCATCTTGAGAAAATGCTTCAAGCTATGTCCATGTACCAACAACATGAAGGATTGTGTTGCCATCCACGTTCTGTGAGATGGAGGACCGAGGAGTAGGAGTTCCATGTGGATTCCAGGATAGTTACATGAGATCTCTTTGAAGATAATTTTAGGAGTCAATACTTATCAAGGAGGTTCATACAGCAAAGGATCGACGAGCTTCATGACTTACGAAAGGCTTCCTTGATCGTAGCTGAGTATGAGAGTCACCTTCTAGACTTTCTTTAGTATGTATACTATATGTAGGACACAAAGGTGAGGATCCATGGTTTCATTAGTGGCCCAAGGCTACACTTAGGAGGGACAATTCGCATTCATTATCTACAAACATTATAAGATTCCATAGAGAAGGCCTGCATTATGGAGGATACCATAGGGAAGACGTAGTAGGCCAGACATAGAGTGTGGGGTTGTATTAAGTAGATGTAGAATAGTAGGTTGAGGGGGTGAGATCCTCTTCCTTGTGGTGGTCAAAGTTCAACACATTCTTCTTTAATACCCCCATAATAGCAGTAGTAATAAACTCATACACCATATAGACCTTCATAGATATTTAATTTTTAGAGGGGAAATAATATGGCGCATCCTCCTCAGGGACCAGTTAGGACTTAGGTACCGTCTAGAGCTCAATCTTTAGGAGCTCAAAAATAATGACCATAATAGTCTATGGTAGGATCATTAGTTTCGAGGGCTCAAACCTTTAGAGTACCTGTAGTAGTCACTTCTCATTGAAGGGGACCAGATACTTGCTTCAAGTGTGGTGTATAGGGGCACCTTTGGAGAGAGTGTCCATAGAAACCTAATAATAAGGGTAAGGCGCCTATTTCAGATCCTATAATAAGTGATATGGTTAGGAGCCAAAGGATATATGCAGTGTTTGAGAACCACCAGGCACAACAGCAAGTCACGGTGATTAAGACTACAGGTAGAATTGATGGCATTTCTATTTCTATGTTATTTGATTTAGGATCTTGATACTATTTTTATTTGTCCATTTTTAGTAGATTGATAAAGGTTGGTGGTAATGAGGAAAATCCATAGTTGGGATGTGGAGATGGATTTTGGAGCCAAGCTCATAGTGTACTCCTTAGTCAAGGAGTGCATAATTGACCTAGGACCTTTTTCTGCGACCTTGGATCTTTGTATCCTTCTTTTGGGTTCATATGGGATTATTTTTGGCATGGATTGGTTATCTACACAAAGGTATAAATTTCAATGTTATAGTAATTTAACATCATGTATAGATGATTTGGGAGCAGAGACAGTGATAGTGGGAGTTAAGAGATCCACCTCTATTTGCACAATATCTACTATACAGCTTAAGAGGTGTGTGCGACGAGGTTTCTGGTTGTATGCAATAATGGTTAGCAATAGATCATAGGATGAGTCGATTAGGCCATCACTTGATAATAATCATAACTCGAGGGATTTTTCAGATGTCTATCCAGGGGAGCTGTCAGGGTTACTTCCCTAATGAGAGATAGATTTTCACATTGATTTTGTTCTATGAGTAGAGCCTATCTCATGAGTGCCATATAGGATGAATACCCTTGAGCTCTATGAGCTCAACTTATAGCCAGAGGGCATTCTTTAGAAAGGCCTAATCCATCCCAGTGTATTACATTGGGGTGCACTAGTGATTTTTGTCAACAAGAAGGATAAATTTTTAGGATTGTGTATCGATTACCATTAGGTGAACAAAGTAACTATAAATAATCACTACCCCCTTCCATGAATTAATGACTTGTTGGATCAGATTAAGGGTGCCACAATATTTTCTAAGATAGATATTAAGTCTTGATACCATCAGTTGAGGATTAGAGAGGAAAATATTTATAAGACAAGCTTCGGTACAAGATATGGGCACTAGAAGTAAATAGTAATGCCTTTTGATCTGATGAATTCCCTTGTAGTATTGATGAGTTTGATGAATGGGGTATTCCAGAAATTTTTATATTGCTTCATGCTCATATTTCTTGATGAAATTTTTATTTAATCACGCATGCATGAGGATCACGAGGAGAACCTTCAAAAAGTTATACAATGTCTTTGTGAGAAAATGTTTTACGGGAAGCTAGAGAAGTGTGCATTCTTTCAGTCATAGGCGCAGAACTTGGGTCATATTATTTTTGGGGAAGGTATCATGGTTAATCCTTCGAATATTAGAGATATTATTTATTGGTTCATGCTAACCAATGTGACCGAGTTGCGCAGTTTCATGGGTTTGGTAGGTTACTATAGGAGATTTATTCAAGACTTTTCTCAGATTGCACACCCCATCACTTCCCTTCTATGGAAAGGGAAGAATTTTTTTTGTTTGATGGATGTGAGAAATCCTTCAGTAAATTGAAGGGATACCTTATGTCAACACCAATTCTTGTTATTTCAAATCATCAGAGGGATTTATTTATGTGTAGATATTCTTCCTTGGTAGGATTAGGTTGTGTTTTGATGTAGGAGGGTCATGCAGTTGCCTTTGAGTCTCACAAACTCAAGGAATATGAGTTCAATTATCTAACTCATGACCTTGAACTTGAAGAAGTTGTGTATGGTTTGGTTTAATGGAGACATTTCCTTTTGGGAAGGATATTTAATCTTAGGAAATACCATTTGAGCTTACATCACCTCGTCACGCAACCCAATCTCAATGCTCATAGGTGGCATTGGATGAAGTTTTAATGTGATTACAACATGAAGATATAACATATGAAGGGGAAGGATAATGTTGTTTCTAATGCTTTGAGTAGATAGAGATATTTTATTATGGATACTTCAGTAGGTATAAATTTATAAATTAGGATCTTACGATAGCTTCTTCATGACAATTTCTACCTTGCGGCTAGATTAGAGATTGAGTCTTAGAGACCCCTAGAGGGGAAGTTTTATGATTTTTCATTAGATTCAAATGGACTTCTCAGACATAGAGGCCAAATATATGTAACTAGGGATGGATGTTTGAGATAGGATATCCTGGCAGAGGCTCATCGTGCACCTTATTCAGCCAATCTAGGGGTAAAGAAGATGCACGCCACCTTTAGACATCTATATCATTGGTGAGGTATTTCGAGAGATGTAGCCTAGTTTATGTCACATTGTTTAGAGTGTCAGAGGGTGAAGGCCAAGAATCAACATCCAACTGGCCTTCTTTACCCACATGCTATACTGGAATGAAAATGGAACACTATTTAAATGTATTTCATAGTAGGGCTATGGACATCGAGATACCACCATGAGGCCATCATGGTCATGGTGGATAGATTGACGAAAGTAGTTCACTTTTATCTGGTGAAGACCACCTATACAACTAGTGCAGTAGCAAGAGTTTACTTGCATGAGATTGTTAGATTACATGGGATTCTATTGAAGATCATCTACAACCTCGATCCATTATACACATCACACTTCTGAAATACCATGCAGTATGCCCTTGGAATGAGCATCAACTTCAACACAACCTACCACCTAAATATAGATGTTCAGACAAATCGGGTGAATAATATTTTAGAGGACATGCTTCAAATGTACATAATGGATCATCAGTTGAGGGTGGCAGGAGTACTTGTACTTTTTTGAGTTTGCATACAACAAAAAATTCCAGAGTTCTATTTTCATGGCAACATTTCATACATTCTATGGCAGGGAGTGCAACACACCTTTGAGTTGGGACAGACTTAAGGAAAGACTATCTCTTGGGCCAGCTATGTTATAGGACATGAAGCAGCAATGTTTTTTGATTCGACAGAGGTTACAGGAGGCACATGATAGGCTGAAGAAGTATGCATATCATAGGAGATTTTCCCATAGTTATGGGGTGGGCATAAAGGTGTTCTATCGTGTTAGACCTCATAAGAGTCCTATTTGTTATGGAAAAGGCTCTAAGTTATCTCCTATATTTGTGGGTCATTTGAGATCTTGGAGTGGTCAGTATCTTAGCTTATTGTCTAGCCTTTCCACCCATCTTGTATCATGTGCATGATGTGTGCCATCTATCTCTTCCTAGGAGATATATACTAAATCCTTCTCATGTATTGGATTGGACTGCATTGTAGGTGTATGAGTAGAGGCAGATTATGTTGGTGCCCATGCGTATTTAACAGCGCAGGACCCTGAGACTTCAAGGCCAAGATATTGATCAGGATCGAATACAGTGGGATAGGTATGAAGATATTGTTGATACACGGGAGAATGCTACGTTTTTATGAGCCCAGTTTCCACACCTATTTTAGTGAATCTCAGGAATAAGTTGAGTTTAGGGGGAGGGGGATGTAATTCCTACTCCTCTTAGACAATTATTATATTTTCATTTAGATTATTGTTCACTATAGACATGCATATTATCATATCATTTTGGTTTATCATGATGTTAGATGATACAAATATTATGACTATTGATTGGTTGTGATTCATAGCATGATTTGTGTGTATTCTTAGAGATATAGAGAGACATTTAATATTGATCATGATGATGTGTTGTTATCATATATATTTACTGACATTCATAATTCTCCTCATATTGACTATGATTTAGCATTTGAACTGATCTCATGATCTCGTTCATATTAAGGAAATGGTATGATTGAAATGTTGTTGAAATTATAAACAAATGATAGCATTATTTTTTTTGGATGATGATTTAGTTATATGAGGATGTTTATTTATGGATGAGCGTATATTTTATTAGATATTTGATGTGCCCATGAGGCCGAAGGAGGTATTGTGTTATTTTACAGATAATTGTATCACAAGAAACAAAAGGGTGTTCAGAGACCAACCACAATGGAATACTAGATGGATACAACGATGATCACCATGGAAACTTGTGTAATATTATTGTTGTTGATATGTTATGTTTAGGGGAGTCCCCATGGGGGGAATGACCTCCAAATTTGACCATGGGCTGTGTGTGTAATTTCTCCCCTTTTCTTTTATTTATTGATTATGTGATTTATTTTTTCATGTAATTCATTTAATCATTGTTGATTAAAAAGCCTTAATTGAGTGGATTAATAATTTTTATTAAGTTAATCTTGGATGTGAAAAAAGGAGCCATTTATTGGATTATTTTTTTCTTTGTATCTTGTGATTTAAGTTGAGTGTATTTGAATTTGAGTGTTGTGCACTCTACCTTTCTTGGGAAATTCAAATTTGGGCTAAAGGGCAATTTTTTAGGCTTGTGGGACAAGTTACTCTTGTCCCGCCCCTCTTAAATTCATCTACAAACTATAAATATAGATTAGGTGGGTCAAGAATAAAGCCCCATTATGTATTTTTTAAGGAAAAAGGTGATATTTAATGCACTTTTCTTACAAGGGTCTTAAATTGGGTTCTTTAGGGTTGTGTGTTTGGGTTTGAGTTTGTAAAAGGGTTGTTATTCCATCTAACCACTAATTTATTGTGCATTGGGTTTGATGTTTGAATTTTGTGTGGAGTTGAGGATAGCTTATGTGGCATCCTACATGGATCCACCTCACCCTCCTCTTCTCTTTTTCTATATATGAAAGTTCCTTTGTTAGTTTTGGGGTTACGTCAATTTATTGTGCACTTATATTTTTGAAATTAAAGACTTTTTGGAGTGCTTGTTGAAGTATTGGAGCTTGTTGGAGTTGAATTGAGCTTAAAGGATCTTGGAGTGTGATTCTTTGAGAAATTTCTTACTATGGAAAGGTAGGAGCTACACCTTTGTTAAACTATTTTTTATATGTGTGTATTACATGCAAGTGTATGGTTTGTGTGTTTGTTGGTATCATGAGCAGTATGCCTAAGTATGGTTTAAGATAAGCCTATGGGGATTTTATTTTGGAGCAAGGAATAATAGTTTTGTTTCATGTTTTGGGAGGTAGTTGGGGTGGGTGCCCCACCTTTTTTATAAGAAAAAAATGCTTGTGTTTCTTATATGGTTGATTTGAGGGAGATATAAGATATTGTAAGGAGGCATAAGAGAATGTGGGAGGCATAAGTGGATATTGATGGAGGAATAATATTTTTGTATGGGTTTTGAGTTGTGTTTGGAAGGGTTTTAATGTGGACACCTAATTCCTTTAGGAGGCATAATTTATCCCCCCATAGTTCCTTGCTCCATTGGATTTGAGTTTTCTAGCAATGCATATTTTGAATGTTGCATTCGTTTGATTGTGCTTAAATATGTGTTAATTGGTCATGAAAATTTGTATTGTGATTTCAAAGCATTGTGTCAATTATCACATGTCGTATCCATTTCTTATTGCACTTTAGTTGGGGCTCGGGGGCCAATGAGGACGATAGATTCTTCTCCTCATTGAATTATTGGTTTTGACATGAAGAAAATGGTGGAGATCTTGTTGAAGATTTGGGAGTTTTAGCATTTTTATAAGTCAAAAAGGAAATCATATACTATAAAAAAAATTCATGTAGTTCCCGCTTAAAGTGGAAGGCTAGTAATCTTGCATTTTAAAGAAGGTTGTATTGTATATTTTAGTTATCAAGTTTTAATGTATTGTTGGAAAGAAATTTTCTTGTATTGTAAGAAAATGAGCCATGCTCATGAAAGAAAAAAAATGAATTTCATTGTAACTCATAGGAGTTTGCATTATTGTAAGAATGAAGGGAGAACTTGGAAGTTGTAAATCATTGAGAATGTATTCTTAGCAAATATGAAATATAATATAGTGGCTTGTGATTTCTTTGAATAAATGGTTATGGTTGTATTGGAAGAATGCACTAAATTATAGTGAATTACCTTATTGAAAGATTACAATCTGGTTGTGGACATGAAAGTTATGATACTTAGAAATAGATTGAATTTCAATCCTTCATTTGAGATTGAAAGAAATTTTATTGGAAAATTATTCTTGTACTTGTTTTCTTATATACTATTGAAATAGGAAATCTATGTACTTAGTGATTTAAGTCAAGGAATGAATAAATGTTTTTTAACCTTTGAACTAGTGACTATATGCATATAAATTTAAGATAACGTTAAACTATAAACCACCCTAAAAGAATTTGTTTTTGGAAAAATTGATGAAATTATGGTTCTATTTAAGAAGAATAAGACGACTGCCATTTCCAGTGTGGCAATCTCTGAACCACCACCTAGGTAGGGTGGTGATTTTTGAATTGTCACTCAAAAAGCATGCCAATCACAGGACCGTCGGAATGCTCAGGGTGAAAATTTCATAACTTTTGGAGGTAAAACAAAATCCACAACTTTGTAAATTTGAACTTGATTTAATTAAAATATAATCCTATAAAACATAAAAAGGAAACCACTAGAAAACCGTAAGAGAAAAAACTCATTATTTAATCATGTCAATCCTTAAATGGGAATGTAAGTGTTTTTAATATCATATATTCAATGGTAATGGTCTTTTTCCCAAATAAAGAACTCATATATATAAATAACTAAATAACTACTCTAGATTATGGTGGAATCTCTACGATAAAAAAATAGAAGACATTATAATAAAAAATCCATGAATAAACTAAACTAAGCTAGATTCAAATTAATTCCTCCTTGGTTTCACTCCTCTTTTTCATGGCTTCGAATCCTCGAACTTGAAAATAAAAGAAAATAAAGGAGACCAAATGAGGAGGCTGGGGCAAGGGAAAAAGGTTAAATGAAATTTCATAAGGATGGTTAGGGTTAATTTTGACCTCTAGGATCTAGTGGCCACAATTGATTTAATCGAAGGGTTAAGAGCCAACCCTAAAATTCTTAGGTGAGAATATATATTATTTTATTTTAAATAATTTAAATGTATGTGAAAATGGGTGAATGGGGCCACTTAGTACCCTAGTATGTTAAGTTAATTATGTAACTCTCCTAATTTGTTACTAATTTAAGGGGACTAAGGTAAGTAGTCATAAAGGTTTAATAAATGTGGGTTTGGATGTTAATTTAAGAGGGGGAAACTATTTAACCAAGTAAAATAATTAATGGACACATTTCTAGATCATTGTAACTTAAATTGACTATAGAAATGGGTTGATAATATTTAATGATTATTCTAGACCTGATCCATCCAATGTAATGTAGCAGAATTCTGGTAGGAGTTATTAAACATATTATAGGGTTTGACACACTTGTAATCTTTTAAAACAAAAAATAAATTCCACAACTTTCTAAATAATTATATAAGGTTTAATGTGGTTTTAGAATGTTGAAATTGTGGGTGTTACACCTTGGTCCAGTGGTGGATATATCTGATTGAGAATCCATTCTTGTATCTTGTAGAATTCTAGTATACCACTTGGCAATATGTTGAACTACTCCCATGATTTGTAGTTATATTTGACCATCACCATTATCCCCATCATCACTTTCATCATCTATGGGAACATCAGCTTATGTTTTTACAACTAGTTAAAAATCTACATCAGGTGAGTCTGGAGGAGGATTTTTTTCTTCCTTCTTCTCAACAAACTCAACGTCTATGCTGGTGTAGAATTTCTTGGTCTTAGAATCCATCAATATGTACTCGAGAGTCTCATCACTATAGCCAATGAATATGAGGTTTTGTGATTTCATATCCAATTTGTTTATATTCTTATTGGGTATGTGCATAATTTCTTTACACCCAAATACCCTGAGGTATGAAATAGATGGATTCCACTTTGGCCATGCTTCATGTGGCGTTACTGCGTCAAGAGAAACTATGGGCACTCTATTCAAAAAATAAATTCTTGTATTTTCTTCTTTAGCCCAAAATGTCCTCATTAGTCCAGAATCATCGATCATGCATCACAAAATTTCCATGATAGTACGATTTATTCTCTCAATAACACCATTCTGCTGCAGTGTGTGTGGAGGAGGAATTTTTTGATGAATCGCATGATCCTTAAGGTAGGATTTGAACTCATCAATAGTGAATACCCCCCCTCGATCTAAGCAGAGAGTTCTGATGTGACAACTAGTTTCGTTCTCAATAGCCACTTTGAAGATCTTGAAGGTTTCAAAAGCTTCACTTTTCTTGTGAAGAAAATATATCTAAATTTTTCTTAAATAGTCATGAACAAAAAGAATGAAGTATTCAAATCTAAAATGACTTGGTTACAACAGACCGCAAATACTGGTATGAACCAGATCAAACTTACCATGAGATCGATAAGTACTCTTCTAGAGTAAAGATATATGTTGATTTCCTTCTAGGTAGTGAGGACACTTATCTATATCCTTCTGGAGAGATGGTAATCCTTTTACCATATTATGATGGCGAAGTGTTTTGAGATACTTGAAACTAATATGACCAAGTCTACGATGTGAAAAATGTGTAGAGGTAGAGTTTTTAGCCATAAGTTCTTGACCATATCTATGGATAAAATCAAGATGGAACATGCGTATGACATTAGAGGCTTTCGTAACTATTTTTGAGCCTCTTTATTTGTCTCAAATTAAACACGTTTTCTTATCGGAATGAATATCAAAGTATTTTCAAGTTATGATCTAGGAGCTGACTGAATGCCAACATCTTTTTAGGAAACCTGGGGATTATAGTACATCTAAAAATCTACAGTTGCATGAATCAAGAGGTAGAGAAATGTTCCCAATCTGTACTGGTATGAAGAATCATCACCTAACGAAACATGGTTTTTCGAAGGTTGTCCCTCATTGAAGTAAACTAGTCTCTATGGCTTGGTCATGTGTTTGGCTTTCAACATACTAGACATTACTAGATGACTTGGAAGGTTCACTTGATTGACTAGTGTATAAGTAGTCTTTAGTATCTGATTGTTCTTCTTTTTCAACAATATTTCCTTGCTAGTTGGGTTTTCTTTTACTAGTTCCCCTTCTTCTTCCCTTGATTTTAGTTAGAATGTCCCTTATAATATTGTTGATTTTGAGGTCCAAATTTTCTTGATGAGCCTTTCTTATAAGTATTATACCAACAATATTTCAACTCATGTCCTCTTTTGCAAATAGGACATTTCTTCTTTTGTTGTTTGTCCCATTGATGCTGATACATATTTTGGGACATTTGATAGGAATTAGGTTTTCTTTTTCCTTTTAATTTCCATTTTTTATGAGACAATAGTTCATGCTCCTCTTCATCATCTTTATTGTACATTGCTTCTTGTTGTTGCAGTAGATTCACCAGCTTATCAAAACTTAATGTTTGATTTGAAAAGTTGAGTGTTCAGAACACAAAATCATCAGTGACCTGGTATGAAAGAGATCAAAAAGGAAATCTTCTATTTTCTCATTTTGTTTAAAGTTTAGTGTGTGTAACTGACTCTACAAATTCAATATGATATTCTTGTTTTTCAGCTCGTACACTGTGCTCAACTTATTTCACACTTATTTGGATGTTTTGGCAACTCAAATACGGGGCTTAAACATCATCGGACACTCCAAAAAAGATGACTACCTTGTCCTTCTGATAGGATCTATCAAATTGTTTCTATTGTGTTGTATCTGTTACTGATCTGGTTACATTACCATTCACAACAGTCCAAATCTCTTGAAACTCAAGTTATGTATTTATGTTTTGTCTTCCATGTTGTATAGTTATTTTCTCTAAGTAAATTGTGAATCTGGAAGAAATAACTTGGGGGCATTGGTGCCCATTTTGTAGAATCAGCTGAATAAAGGGTAAGGCTCTTATCACTCTAAGTATATGGTCTCCCAATCTATATACCAGTCAGTATCGATATACCAAACCTTTCTAGATATGCTGCCCTTCCAATATACCCATCTCGTATGTGGAAGAAGATCGCTCCTTTCTATATACTCGGTTAGTATGTGAAAGAGGCATTAATTTACATGAAAGAATTCAATACATAGGTACCAAGACATATACTGAAAGGTGTCTGTATGCGATTATTGACATCAGCTCAAAGAAATATCCACATACACGCACGTAACCTTCGCTATATACTCGGATAATTTATCAGACCAGATTTAAGTCGAGCAATCGTTCATAGAGACAAAGGGAGGACTCAAAGTGTGTGCATTATGTCCTTATTACTCCCCATCGATTTAAAGAGTTTGATGACTAGAAAAAATTGTTGTAGTCTGATATTAGGCATTAAGTGCAATAGTAGTTGACGACCACTTTACTCGTAAGCGCTTCCCAGAGGCACTATTTATATGGAACGATTGCGATTGAGATCTGAAGATCTCGTGAGTGATTCAAAACCAAATTTTAATAGGTTTTTAGTAAAAATATATGACTAGTTTTACAATACAGTTACAGTGGTTCGTGGTTGAATATGGACAACCTGCAAATTAGTATAATACACTGGAAGTATACAATTACATTAAAATTATTGCTAAAAAACTTTAATGGAAGGAAAAATACTTTTGTTTTTCAGGGTCGTGGTGGCCTTCAGAGCTGCAATATGGCATTGCTATGAGTAAAATTATGTACACAATAGCTCAAAATGCAGTTTTCAATGTCCCCTCCTTCTGGAAAACAGGTGCATCCAGAATTAAAAAATAAGCCAATTAGGGGATAAAAAATTCCCCTAAAATTAGGGTTTTCGTCGCTCTTAAGTTTAGTAGGGGTTTTTAGTTGTAACTAAGTGAGTTTAGCTGGGCGTTTTTACTGATATATTTTGAAATTTATACTAAACAGATTAACTAAATGTCAATATTTTTTTAAAAAGCATGTTGGGGGTGGGGGTCAAACCCCAAACCTCACCCATCCAAATCGGTTGCTTCTATCCAACTGATTTTTGCTAAATGCTGGTTAGCTTATGAAATGAAACAATATAGAATTTGACGCACTGAAAATAATTAGACTAACCATTACAAAATGGATGTGGCTTTGAATCCCTAAGAAGGTCTCCACATGGATGGAGCTTGCTGGGCTTTTTAGGATTTCGACTGTAGAGCACTACTGAGCACAATGGATTAGGTTATTTCCAACTAAAGTGGATTGCTATACTACTTAAGTAACCACCTTTTGATTGATATCTTGAATATTGTTCTTTATGCAAGGTTTGATTTCTCACCAATCTAGTTTGTATTTGTGTACGTTTTATGCATTCAAACATCAGAGCTCACTCAGGATCCTCAAACTTATGCACATTAGGCCAGTATCAGGGGAGTCCATCGTATGTTGATTGTTCTCTACATTTTTTTTTCTATTCACCACCACTTTTATATTTTTCATAATGCCTGTACTATCTTTTCAGGATCCAAAGTGCAGGATTTTTCGACTTATGTTGTATGGTTTGTTGTTTAGCTCACAAGGGATGGCTACAAACTTGTTGGAGGAAAAATAGGGTACACTCTCCAAAAATCCTTGGACTATTGGTTTTTTGAGTAGGGACACAGCTCGATGTTGTTTCCAATACAATCATGCAAAACTCACCGGTGTGATGCTACCATGATCAGTTTGATAGAAGGTTTTTTGTGACCGTAAAGTTGGTGGTTTGGCTCCGTGTCTATGCAGACGACATCCCAAAATGTCTCCACTCGATGTAATTCACCCAGGTGTTTGCATACCAATGTTGGCTAGATGTAACAACAATGTAACTCGGTCACTTTCTTTAACATCATGCAACTGAGTGGGGTCGTTGTAGAGCTCAATGGTGCCCAATGCAACTCGATGCCTTTAGCTCGGTATGTCTCTGGATCCGGTGGAGAGGGACACTTCCAGATATTGTAGCCCAATAGTATTACACTTTAGCTAATCCAATGTCAGCAGTCAACTTAGCAAAAAAACTTGGCTCGGTCTAGAAACAACTCTAAATTAGGTATTCCATCATCATGTCTTCAACTTCCAGGATGCAAATTTTCTTGGTGCAAAGGACACACACGAAAAAAAAAATCTTAACAACTTAATGTGTGGATCACATAACCTGGGAAAATCAAATAATAGGTTAGCTAGGGAGGCTAAGGATGGGGCTGCTAAGATTGTATGAGGCTGAAAAAGGAATTTTTTTAAATTCTTCTTCAAGCTCCTCACATCTAAACTGCTCTCTCTCTTATGCATGGTACAACCAGTGCTCAAAAAATTGGTGTTCCAAATTAACCTACTCTGGAACTAAATGTAACAGGGGGAACAGTGGACGGATGCCTAGGGATTGTCTAGGAATATACTAGAGGCAACATAAAACTCTACAATGAAGATGTTGTATTTCTTATTAAGGAAACTTCTACCACTGCAAACTCTCAGACAACCTAGCCAATATATTGCAACAATGTTCTGGTACCAATATGACAATCATTAAGATATAGGATTGAAATATATGGTTATTTTAATAATAATCAATCATACAACAAAATTACAATGAAGTGCTACAATTCTTTCAAAGCACAATGTATGTGATTCCCACTTCATGTCCCAAAAACGCGAGTAAGAAGTTGGGCGGGATCGGAAATCGAGGGTGTTCACGCGAACATCCCTTTCGCGTGAACCCCCTTCGCCTGAACTGCCACGTAGGACGAAGAAACTAGTTCGCGTGAATGGGGGTTCGCGCGAACACCCCTTCGCGCGAACTAGTTGAATTCAAATAATTTTGGTGGCAAAGAGTTATATATATATATTTATATAGTTTTGGGCGGCGGATTTAAGGTTTAGGGGGGTTCAGGTGAAGGGGGGGTTCACGTAAACCCCCCTTTGCGCGAAACCCCCTTATGTGGCACCTATGTGGCGCCTATGTGGTACATTTTGGCGCCAAATCCATTTGGAGGATAATTTTATGCCAAAATGTTCCACTTAGGTGCCACGTAATTAGGGTTAATGAATGAATAAAATTACAAAATTTTAACACAAAATACAAAATTTTATTATCTTTCTAAAAATATAATTTTTATTTTTTAAAAATATGTTTTACTATTTATTTTTTATATTTTTCTAACATATGGTATTTTAGGACAATTGATCGTACACAATCAACCCAATTTGAAAAATAGCAAAAAATATCAAAAAAATTTTGAAAAAATTAAAATTATTATTTATTGAAGTCTTCTTCTTACTTGTGAAAAAAAAATTCATTTTTGATATAAATCTTAAAAGTTATTGGCATAAACATTTGTACGCCATTTATTTGAAAATATTTTTATTAAATAATTAGTTTAAAAAAAATATATAAGTCTAAAAAATATGAAAATTTGACAGCACTTCAAAATTCAAATCTTGAACATATATCTAAAATTTGATGGTGAAAAAATAAATTTTCATTCAAAAGAACCACCCGGGGACAGTCATTCCTCTTTTATAACATAAGAAACAATGTATGAGTAAAATTAAGAAAAAGACTGTTTTTTTTGTAAATTTTTTTTAAAAAAAATTTACATGTATTCTACACTCTAAATACAACATTTCGTTAGTTTGTGGAATTTCATGAATGTGTATGGTTTTATGGCTATTACCTTTAGAAAATCAATGAAACTGAAAATTCATGTTTATAATGGTACAAAACATACCAAAAAGTGGGACATTTTATTGTGCTTTTAAATATACATCTTGTGCCTATGAATTGCAAATATATATAGGGTTTTAACTAATATAACCATACGACAAATACAATAAAAACAAAAGACTTGTATGGGAATATTATTCCCAAAAACGCGAGTAAGAAGCTGGGCGGGATCGGAAATCGAGGGTGTTCGCGTGAACACCCCTTTTCACGTGAACCCCCTTCACTTGAACTGCCATATAGGACAAAGAAACTTGTTCATGTGAATGGGGGTTCACGTGAACACCATGAATTCAAATAATTTGGTGGCAAAGAGTTATATATATATTATATAGCTTTGGGCGGCAATGATTTAGGGTTTAGGGGGTTCAGGCGAAGGGGGGGGTTCACGCGAACCCCCTTATGTGGCACTATGTGGCCATTTTGGCGCCAAATTCATTTTGGAGGATAATTTTTATGCCAAAATGTGTCACTTAGGTGCTACGTAATTAGGGTAACAAATGAATAAAATTACAAAATTTAGACACAAAATACAAAAATTTTATTAGCTTTCTAAAAATATAATTTTCATTTTTTAAAAATATGTTTTACTATTAATTTTTTATATTTTGCTAACATATGGTATTTTAGGACAATCGATCATACACAATCAACCCAACTTGAAAAATAGCAAAAGATATTAAAAAAAATTGAAAAATTAAAATTACTATCTATTGAAGTCTTCTTCTACCTATGAAAAAAAATCAATTTCGATATAAATCTTAAAAGTTATTGGCATAAACATTTGTATGCCATTTATTTGAAAATATTTTTATTAAATAATTAATTTTTAAAAAAATATAAGTCCAAACAATATGAAAATTTGACAGCACCTCAAAATTCAAATCTTGAACATATATCTAAAATTTCATGGTGAAAAAATAAATTTTCATTCAAGAAAACCACCCGGGAATAGTCATTCCTCTTTTAGAACATAAGAATCAACGTATGAATAAAATTAAGAAAAAGACTATTTTTTTTGCAATTTATTTTGAAATTTTTTTTACATGTATTCTACACTCTAAACACAACATTTCATTAGTTTGTGGAATTTCATGAATGTGTACGGTTTTATGGATATTACCTTTAGAAAATCAATGAAACTGAAAAATCATTTTTATAATGGTACAAAACATACCAAAAAGTGGGACATTTTATTGTGCTTTTACCCAATATACAATCTTGTGCATATATAATTGCAAATATATGGTTTTAAATAATATAACCATACAACAAATACAATAAAAACAAAAGACTTGTACGGGAATATTATTCCCGATTACAAGCAATAAATGGTTAATAACAACTTACCATAAATTAATAATTACCTAAGGTAAATGCATAAATAACTTAGGTAAACTAAGTTTTACGTAACATTTTCATCATAAAAATAAATTCTAAAAAAAGCTCACTATATTCGTTTATGTTTTTATTTTATTAAATTTTAAATTACATGGATTAGTTGCATATAATTCTTAAGCTTAACTAATAAGGATTGAGAAGTTTCCTTTTGACCACATTTACTTAGTGCCTCATCTCTTATTTATTAGTATCTTTTATGAGTAGAACCATAGTGAATGGCTAGGCAATAAAATTATTTTCCTAATTAAATACTTAAATTTTCAAAGTCCAAATGATTTAATGTAATGTTTTATTTTATATTTGAAATAAATTGATATCAACTAAGCAATCATAGTGAAACTTGAATAGCAAGGCACGCACTCAAACAAACATACATTTTGCTTTTTTACATTTGTTACGACTTTTTCCGTTAAAAAAGAATTCACGTTCAATTATAACATGGCCCGCCAATAAGGGCTTTGAATACATGTCACGAGTATAGTTGATATTTTTTTCGTTTTCTCGCCGGTTTAAATAGCATCTACTTATTTTCAACTACGATAGGTCAATGTAAAAAACGTATGGGCTTACGATAAATTCTAGCGTCAATGTTTAACAACGTAGGCCCTCGACACAACGAAGATTAACAACATGAATATCCCTTGAATCTCTGGTTCTGACTTTTCTTATTCTTGAATCAGTCAAATTCTTGGCATCTGAATTACCAGTTGAATATCACTGCAATCAAAGACCCAAATATTTCAGATTAATATTAATATTAATAAAAACTTGAGTGTGTTGAGGTGTCTTCAAAACGTGTCCCTCGAGTTGCAGTAATTTCAACATTGAATCATTCATATGCCTCTATAAATATCGCCTTCCTTCCTAACCTCATCTCCATCTTCAGCTTATCTTATTCTACAGAGAATATGGCAAAATCATTGTTTATCAAAATCATGGCGGTGCTTGTTTTTCTCAGTGTTACATTTGCCGTCAATGTTTCCGCTCGACATGACTTTAAGGAATATGTTAATACGAATACAGCAAGTGAGAATCTGGTTTCAATTTTTGAGAGGTTGGCACATTGTATTAACTGTGCAACCCATATTCCAAATTCGAACTGCTGCGGAAAATAAGACAAGTCTGGTTATCAGCAGCCTACGAACTAGAATAACTACGATTTCTTCGCACCCAAATACTCGCATTGTTTCCAGACGCACCAAGCACATTAAATGCAACATTGGAACTCATGGCGAATGTTATGTCCACAGCTACAGTTTAAAAAGAATGGAGATGGAATACCTCGGGATTATTTTGTCAACGAGAATAATACCGGAGGAGAAAAGTGGTATTACATGATTATTCATGTCCATATATTTCGAAATTGCTTTTTACGGCCTTGAAATTGTAAATATTTCGAAAATTCGGTGTGCTTTTTACGGCCTTGAAATTGTAAATGTTGGCGACTTTCTTGTGGGGGCAACTGATTATGTGTTTTTTTTGTATGCTTATAAAGCAGAATATATTTCACATTGTGAAATATGTGTTAATGGTATTTATTTACGGCAATATCTTATATATCCAGCTCATTCCAAAGCTCTCAAATTGTAGGTATTTTTGTTCACGAAGATACAATGGTCACAAGCCATTTGGTCTATAATAAATTTATATGGGATTTAAATCGGAATGTCTGTGGGTAATATATGTAAGGTTGGATTAAGTCTAAGATATCAATAGTCAAAAGGTAAGGTGTAAATATAAAGTTTTTTTATTAATTATTTTTAGAATTCAGTATTAAAATAATTTAATTCAATATTCAATATTAATTGACTCATTTATTGATATTATCATAAAATAATATAAATATAATAAAGAATTATATAATATTTAATAAGTAAAAAATAAATATGACATATTTATGAGCTCATATGAATTTATTGGTATTGTTACCCACTCTCTGTTGTAGCTCGACATTATCTAGGTGCATAAACTTTCTAAGAAAACATTCACGTATTTATTTTAATTTTGTCATTCGTGTAGCGAGTAGAGGCAAGTATAATTGAAGGAAAGTAGTATTTAATTTTCTATTCCTAATATTTGGAGAAAATGTTTATTCTTTTTATTGAGAAATTTGTAGGTCGAGACCAAATACAACTATTCACAAAACTATGGGAGTTACATACACATTTTTATTGTTTAGTGAAATAAAAATGTTCTATTCAAGTTTGAGTCTCATAACCAACTTGATGTTGGTAATTCAAACGTTTAAGAAATCTTGTATAAAACTGATCCATAGGGATCCAAAAAAACACACCACTTCATCAGTTCCATCAGCACCAAGAAAGAGAAACAATAAAAGTGAGTAAAATGAGGTAAACAGAGGTTCTGGAAGGAACTGCCGCTCTATGCAGAGCAGCGGTTTCCAAACCGCCGCCTTGCAAGGGCGATAGTCCTGAAACCACCACCCATCTATGGCGGCGGTCCTGAGACCGCCGGTCTGCTCAAGGCGGTGGTCCTAATACTTTCAAATACAAAAGAAGAATAGAATACGAATGGATATGAATTTGAAGCGCCCAACCATGTCTCGTCCCCTTCCATACCCTTTCACATCCTCCAGTGCACGGGAGGACATGGGAAATCCTATTAATACATTAAGGGAGCAAAAGAATGGGCATTCAAAGATCCAAAGAGAGATCGAGAAGTAGAGTCTAATGAGAGCAGTGAGAAATATCTTTAGTACTAGAATGGAATTCTAGGAGCAAGGTGTAGAAATGGAGAAATCAAGTAATTCGAGAGAAGGTTTACATTGTTGGTTCTTTTCATACTTATTGTCATCTATAATTGTCTATATTGGACCAATAAAAGTGGGAAGAAAGATTTGTTGCCCTTCTTGACTTGTTTTCCTCCATTGGAGGTTTCCAGGATTAAATTGTTGATGTTGAAGTTTTGAATTATTTCCTTCTTCGCAATTTCCTTTCTGTAGCACTAGATAATCACTCATGAAGCTCTTTTTTTTAAAGAAAATTTGCCATTTTTCAATGTTGAAAGTAGAACAACATAGTTGTGTGATTCGTAGAGTTCCAAAGTAGAAGTTTATGGATCATTTTGCTATTAGAGCTGATTATATATCAAGGACTATGGTATTAGAATCTTTCTTGTGTTTTTGTATGACAGTGACAATGTTCAAAGGTGAAGAATTTTTACCTTATGAGCCAGATAATTCTACGAAGAAGTGGAAACAGAAAATTCGAGCTCAAATGGAGGAAGAGAATTTGGTCCATAGAGTCGAGATGCTAGAGACCATGATGGATAGATTGCATATAAAACAAGAAGAGCTTTTAGATTTGCAAAAGATGGCTTCGGTTAAGAAATATTCCATTTACTTGGTGGTTCGAACACTAGCCAAAAAAATTGGTATCGGAAAGAGCCACGAAAAGGAAGGATGCGAAGAGCATGAAGAGATGCCAATTGTAAGCGAGAAGGTAAAATCTGCACATACACCTTTTAAAGTTGAAACAAAAGTGGAAATAAATAATTTTGAAGGTAAAGTAAATGCAAAATTATTGGATAAATGGCTAAAATAGTTGGAAGTCTACTTTAGTGTGCATAATGTCACTGAGGCACAAAGGGTCAACTTTACACGTCTCAAAAAGGAAGGTCATGCTCTAGTTTGGTGGGGAACCCCTCTAGCAACTTGTGAGAAGAAGAAACGTCCTATTGTCAGTACTCGGAAAGGTTTTAAAGAATTGACTAGAGCTAACTTCTATGCTATTGGCCATAAGACTGACATGATGATTAAGTGGTAGTACTTTAGATAGGGCAGAAGTCAAAGCATGCAAGACTACACTACAGAAATTCAGAGACAAGCCATGTTGCCTCATATGGACTTGGAGGATAAGGACATTATGACCAAATATTTGGGAGGAGTTCACACTCACCTTCAGAGGAAGGTAATATCCACGAAGCCCAAGGGTCTTAATGAAGCTTGTGTACAATCATACTACATTGATGATGAGAAGAAACAAGGAGAAATAAATCAGAAGGGAGACCAGTCAACAAAACAACAGGACAAAGAACAAGGGAAGACAAGTAGTAGAGGTAAATGGAAAGGTAAACATGTCACTAATTCTTTGCATACTTGTAAAGATCCTAAGAATTTATATAAGAATTATGATTTAAATGGACATACTGACGCCACATGTTGGAAGTTACATCCTTAATTGCACCCAAAGCACTAACCAATGATTCCAAGAAATCCATGCCCATTGTGAAGATAGAAAGAGACATGGAGATTGAGGATGATTCGGATGTAGACGAGAGACTGGAATGCATGGCCACAAACATGTACAGGGTAGTAGAAGAAGAAGAGATGAGTAAGCTATTTTAAATCAAAATCCAAATCAAGAAGACTAAGGTAAACACTTTAGTAGATTTTGGTTCTCATTCAAATTTGATTTCTAATGCAGTTGTAGGACAGCTTGGTCTAGAGACATACATGTATCCACATCCAAACCCACTGGGATGAGTGAAAAAGGGTGTAGAAATACAAGTTACAAGGAATTCTAATTTTCAGTTTGGAATAAATACCTAATACATAGACATATTAGAGGCTGATATTATTCCCCTTGATGCATTTGATGTTGTCTTTGGAAGTCCTTACTTGTACGCCAGGGATGTAGTGTTCACAAGGAGGGAGAACCGGTACAAATGGGTCAAGGATGGAGTCATTTTTAACGTCGGGGCACACCAGAGAAAATCAAAGAAGGATATGGTAAGTGTCAACCAAGCACCAAGACTTATTCAGGAAAATTATTAGTTTTGTTTACTTTCATTGGAAGAAAAACAAAATGAACATGAGAGCACGGTTAATTCTAACCAAAGGATGGAGAATTTAGATAACACTTGTCAATTTTTACAAAAGAAGCTACCACAAGAACTGCTCATTCAAGGAGCAAAACAAATTTCTGCTATGCAGTCACCGTATCTACCTACAAATTCACTGGACCTAACCATGGGGCATCAAGAAGAAGATATGATAAAAGGGAAGGCGGTGAGTATAATAGTAGTGTACTTGGAGAGGATTTGGCCAATCCATCTAAAGAGACAACTTAGACAGGAAAGGACCAAACCACTACAATATGGGACCTTCACCATACTTGAGCAGGTTGGAGAAGAAACCTTTAGGCCATACTTTATTCAGATACACGTGATAATAAGTTGCAAGAGTTCACATCCACTAACTCTATATATGCATGAAAATGAAGGAAAGATACAAAAGTTACCTTCCAAAGAGGATTGTAATCGAGGCAACTTGGAGGAGGATGTAGCATTCTAGCAACAAACTAGAGATCCACAGGAGTCTTGGTAGGTTGGACGAGAGAAGACACCAAGGCAGACCTAGCGGTATTTGAATGAGCACAATAGGGAGTTGATTCCTCTACCACTCCCCCACTAAGATTTTGTGGGACCAAAAGCCTCATAAGTAACAGAGGTATGATCCATAGGGATACATAAAAACACACCACTTCATCAATTCCATCAGCACCAAGAAGGAGAAACAAGAAAACTGAGTAAAATGAGGTATATAAAGGTTATGGAAGAAACCCCTGCTCTATGTAGAGCAACGGTTTCAAAACTGTTGTCTTGTAAGGGTAGCGGTCCTAAAACCACTGCCCAGCTAGGGTAGTGATCTTGAGACCACTGGTATGCTCAGGGTGGCGGTCCTAATACTTTCAAATATTAAAGAATAATGTAACGCGAATGGACATGAATTTGAAGCACCTAGACATGTATCTTCCCTTTCCATGCCCTTTAACATCCTCCAGTGCATGGGACGACATGGAAAGGTCTATAAATGCATGAAGGGAGAAAGAGAATGAGCATTCGAAGATCCAAAGAGAGATCAAGAAGCAGATTCTAATGATAGAAGTGAGCAAGATCTTCAGTGTTGGAATGGAATTATAGGAGCAAGGTGTAGAAACAGAGCAAGCAAGTAATTGGAGAGAAGGTTTAGGGAGAAAGAGAATGAGAATTCAAATATCCAGAGAGAGATCAAGAAGAAGAGTCTAATGATAGAAGTGAGCAAGATCTTCAGTGTTGGAATGGAATTGTAGGAGCAAGGTGTAGAAACAGAGCAAGCAAGTAATTGGAGAGAAGGTTTACATTGTTGTTTCTTTTCATACTTATTGTAATATGTAATTGTCTATATTAGACAAATAAAAGTGGGAAGAAAGAGTAGTTGTCATTCCTGAATGGTTTTCCTCCATTGGAGAGTTCCAGGATAAAATTATTGGCGTTGAAGTTTTGAATTATTTCCTTCTCTGCAGTTTTCTTTCTATAACACTAGATAATCAATCATGTAGCTCTCATTTTTCAAGCAAATCTGTCATTTTCAAACATTGAAAGTAGAACATCATAGTTGTGTGATTCACAGAGTTCAAAACTAGAAGTTTACGGATCAAAAACATTGTATATGTTGAATTTTTAATTCCTCTCACAATTAATTATCTACATCTATGGACTATTTATTAGCCTTTGTAATACATTATTTTAGATGATTACTTTTTTTAAGAAAATTTCTCTAAAATTGTGACTCTAAAACAAATTTCAAAATAAAAAAATGCAAGAAAATTTTATTTATTTAAATGATGGGGAAGCTAACACACCAAAAATACCAACACAAGGACAACACAGTGGAATACAGGATAATTTTTTTTTGACTTGCTTGAAGATAATACGACACTACACAAGTTCTCTAGGGAATACAACCGACCAAAGACATGCTTTCCACAACACGGACCCACACTAGTTACAGATAGACATGAGGCACACACTAAGGACACAATGGTTCATCTAAAGTATGCAGTCTTACAACAAGGTCTTCCCACAGAAGGTTTCTTTAGAATCATGTTTTAGCTGTAAGTGTTCTTACATTTTTTTACTTTTCACAGAGGAATCATAATAGGAGAATCTGAAAGTCATGTCTCCTTTGAAGAATTTTCCCCTACCTTGATAATGTTAATAAACAGTGAAAACCAATTATTGGATGGTAAGAGGTTGCTTCATTAACTTGATGAACTAGTTCATTGGTTAGGAGGCAGTTTGTTTATCAAAGCTCTCAACTTCATCAAACTGTTTTCAACGTTGTGCTCTTAAACATATATGTTTTACATCTTTTAAGTGGTCATACTTATTTTATTTTATTTTTACAGTACATGACTGTCTAACTCTTGGATTCATCATTAAGATCTTATTAGTTATTAATAAGATTTCATTGGGGTCAAGAGTCTAATCAGAAAAATTAAAGGTTTCACTAGGGCTTCACTTGAAGAGATAGAAATAAGTATATTGTTTACATTTTCAATGGGTAAGACAGATCGAAGAGTTTCTTAGTCAAGTTCCCTCTATTTTTTTTTTTTATAATCTTATTATCTTCCAAGAATTCAATCATTGATTTCACCTTAAGACCATTATGAGGATTTACCACAATAAGAAATTGTTGATTAGTTTACGCGGAATCACAAGGTATATTTGTTTCTCTTGTTTTCTTTATGCTAGGTTCCAAAACATAGTCCTTTACCAAACGACACAAGACCAAGGTAACTAGAGCGATGCAAGATGATTCAAGTTCGGATAATGAATTAGGTTTGACAATTCAAGGATAAATCATATTCTGAAAAGTGAAAATTAACAAAGGATACGCATGTCAAAACAAGTTCATTTAATCTTATTGACAATAATATTTCTCAAATTGACTTTCAAACGATAACAACAACCTACAAGAGAACAATACAAAATTGTAACACAATGCCTTCTAGATAGCCTCCACAATTTCCATACCAATGATGTAAAGCAAAAGAAAACATTCGTACAACAGCAATTCCTAAGAAGGATGGAATCCACTTTCTACACGTGTTTCTTTTTCTCTCTCTCTTTTTTTTTTCTTCTTTTCTACTCAGGAAAAATCCTCCTGCACATTTGTTAGCACATGTCAGTTCGCAAGAACTGAGCACGATAAAAGCTATATCATTAAGACATTATGTTGTTATCTAACTGTTTCAAGGAAGAAAAGTACCGTTGAAGAAGAAAACAATAATTCAAGAGACTAAACAAGAGCAATTAAAGAGCTGTCCAAAAGCATAAACTGTCTAAATAAAAGGGATGGCACTAACTCTATTCAATTAACATTTTCACATAGGAGCAGTTAATAAACATCATAGTGAAATTTCACCCATATCACAATAATGACCATCATTAACAAGATAACATTTCGAAACAAAAACAATTACAGGAAGAGGGTTAATTTCAAACGTGATCTATCCCTATTTGTTTAAGTTAGTTCACCAAGCCAAGGATTCACTATGCCACTGGAAGATCCCAAACAATCAATCGACAAGAGAATATCTAAACCAACATGACTTATTAATATTAAGATGATGTGCCTATAACAGTTAATTTTATGTCAGTACAGAATAAATAAATTGGACAGAAAAGGGGTGAAATGCACAAATGACCTCGCATGGGTCACATCCTATCCTAACAATCCTTCTATTAGACTTTCTTCTAATCAAGAGAATGTCTTAAGAAAAAGGACAAACTTGACAAGACCAAACATATCCATTATAATTCTTACAGGTGGGTTACTCAATCATTCACAAGAACACAACACAAGATACCTAGCTTCCAAAGGATCTGTCGTCAACAACAAGTTGACTTAAACCTTTTTGGTCAATACATAACCATTCTACTACAATGACGGCAAGGAGGTCGTATCACAACGATCATCACAAAACCCAGTCAAACAAAGAGTTTCCAAACACACCAACCTATGAGTCACAGGAGAATGAAATTTAAGCATCTTTACGGAGCAAAACGTAGGGTAATTTCTTATGCATAAAACCAACATCCCAATATTAAGATTTGAAAACTTCCTCAACAATGATCCAGTAGATCTCATATCCTCCAACATGTGTGAAACAAAAACAAGGTACGAAAAAGAGTATTTCCTCTAACATTTTAAGCTATCCAAAAGAAATGTGAGTATCGTCAAAAGAAAACATTCCATAGGTTCAGCTACATTCCTCGAGACATACAACAGTCACCAAGGGAGAGAAGGTGGTTCCAAAGACAACAATCTCCAAACGGTGAACTTGAATTGATATCAATTATGAAAATCAAACATGACACTTGAAGAATAAAAGTATTTCCTCGAGCGATTCAAAACAAAATAACAAAAGCAACTAACCTAGTTGAAAGTAATATCAACTTGGCTCAAAACGATAATCAGTCAAGCTAAGCACGCACCAAGCCAACCGGAAAGGTTTACTAGAACCTAAAACAACTGAAAGAAAAGGATAGAGACAGGAATAGCATCATTCACCTATACACGATGCACTCGCAGTACTCAATCACCAATTGCAAAAACCCAACATAGACCAGAACTACAGATCTCGAGCCGAAACATGAATAAGAACATAACAGGAACTATAAGGTTGAGTCCAACGACAATGTTTGGTAAAACATTCAAATCGTGAGGCCAACGCATAAAACTCGAGAATTTTCATTACAAGACCCCCGCCTCTTTTGTTTTATTAGTCCTAAGAACAAAGTTCACCCAACTAATATTTATTAAAAACCCAGAAAACAATATAAGGGCTTCAACCAACGCGATCATTTCTAACGCTAAAACAAATACAAACGAGCAAGGAAAGTGGAAACCAAACAGTATACCATCACACGAGACATTAATACGAAGAGTAGAGTTATTTAGTGATTCAATTAAATAACAGCATAAGAATTAATGGTATAGAGAATATCGTGCCTGATTAAGCTCCCGCAGTCGATAACAAGATGGACGTGGCCTGCAACAGTAACCCAACCAACGCAACTTCTCTTCCTCGGCCTGCTGAAGGTCCAAACTCTGTTAACGGCCATGCTCTTGACTTCATAACATCAATTGTATAGTCCGTAATGTGCATCCCTGCCCATATACTGATGGGGTAAAAGTTAAAGCCTCGTTTTACAATATCATGGAGATGCTGTGACATTGAACTGTTTTCGAGAAACTTGTGCAAGACTGGGATGATAAGCTGGGGGGGGGGGTTTGGAGGAAAGGAAAAAGAAAAAGGAGTGGTGAAAAGATGTTCTGAGAGAGAAGGGCTTTGCAATCAATCCAGCACTTCAGGGACACTCTGAAATTACATGCCTGCAAATGTTTGCCAATGGCTACAAATGGCTGGACACCACCTCGCATACCTACAACCAGCATTGCTATTTGAAGTGGTGGAACATTTCGTTTCTCCCCATCCTCCTCTTATATATCGCATGGAGTTTAAATGCTAGAACCAAAGTTGAAGATAGTGAAGGTTGATGGCAAAGCAACAAAGCTTACAATAGCAATGCCAATTGTCATCAGTACAGCAGAGATAATAAGCTGCCTCTTCAAAACAGGTTCAATTTCCTTAACCGCCTTGATCTCAAAGAAGTCGGTTGCAAACAATGTTGTGATTAAGCATATCACAATACCCATTGAGCTGATAAGCAAAGGATAGCACATGGAAGTGAAATCATGAGAGTTGCCAAAGGATGAAATGGATGCCACAACAAGAGCAGCACAAGAAGATTCAGCATAGGACCCAAACAAATCTGAGCCCATCCCAGCAATATCTCCAACATTATCACCAACATTATCAGCTATAACTGCAGGGTTCCGAGGGTCATCTTCAGGTATGTTCTGCTCAATCTTACCAACTAGATCAGCACCAACATCAGCAGCCTTGGTGTAAATTCCTCCACCAACTCTTCCAAAAAGAGCCATTGCAGACCCACCAAGACCATAGCCAGTAATGGCCTCAAAGAGACCCTCCCAATCATCTCCGTAGTAAATCTTGAAAACATTAATGCTGATGTAGAGGACAAGAAGTCCATTGGCAGCAAGCAAAAATCCCATCACAGCCCCAGACCTAAATGCAGTAATGAAAGCCTTTCCAACACCCTTCCTAGCTTCCAAAGTAGTTCTGGCATTTGCATAAGTTGCAATCTTCATTCCCAGAAAACCAGATAACACTGAAGTCAAAGCACCAAGCAGAAAGGCTATAGCACTGAATATAGCATTTGCAAGCGCGGGTTTGCACATCTTTTCCTTCGCATAGGTACAGGGTTGAGATTTGGTGCTAAAATTCTCCACCGAACCAAGGAACAAAAATATAATAGCCCCAAAACACACAGTAAATACCCCCAGATACTTGTACTCTGTAAACAGGAACGAAGTAGCCCCTTCGGAGATGGCGTTCTGTATCTCTGCGCATTTGATGACAGCCCGGCGGCCATCAATTCCATCTTCCTCCGCCTCATCGAGCAAATGATCGTTGTACCCATTTGACGCCGTGGAGGGCGCGACTTTGACGCGAGACACAAACACCCACTGCAACAATGCAAACGCTATTCCAATAACAGCCGCTACAGGAACCAGTATTTCCGTCAGCATTTCGCTCAGTAGAGGACCCGCCATTGCCAAATCCTCTCAGGGTTTACACAGCTGCTCCTGCGACTCGAACCGAGCTCTATCGGATCCCAAAGCAAACGCTCCAAATAAAATATGTAGGCAACATCCACATCGGGTAGACACACCGAGAATCCCGAATTTGAGGATGCATTCGATACAGAACAGATAACAATGTAGCTGGACAACCTGCACATTGGAAGCGCTCAAAAAGGCTTCACTAAAACTTTATCTCGTCCTTCTACTACGGCTGCAAGATTTTGCGACAGCTGAACATGGCTGTGGTCGCGTGCAAGCAGAACACCAGGATCAACACCAACAGCTCCCTGGCTCGCCCTGCAGCAGCTGTCACACTTTCTCTCTCGGGAGGCCACTGATTTTCTGAGATAAGTTCACTTCTCGACCCTGTAGCTGCTGCATAAAGCCAGTTTCTTCCTCACGGAACTCTCCTAGAAGGATTTCAGTTCAACACTCCACTGAAACCGCCTGCACAACAAGATTTTGAGAATCCACACCCACCCACGCAACATCAGGGCGACAGAACTTTCATTTCACCATTAATGAATCCACTGTACAGCACACGCCAAGGAGGAGCAGGTCAAAATGAGGTGACAGGGTTATAAATTGCGGTAGGTTGAGACAGTTAGTATGTTGAAAAAAAATGGAGATAGCTGGTGGAGGGCAGGTAGAAAAGGAGCCAATGCCCAGCGGGCATTACATTCTCCTCCCCTTAAGAAGCATCGTCCTCGATGCGACATGACACAAAGGCAAAGAAATGGTAAGCAACCAAGAACAGACACAGGAGAGAGTACACTCTATGGTTTAAAATTTTAGTTGATTAAAGCACGGCCACAGGGTAGCCTTAGGAACATTTGGTAGAAATTTTAACTTTAAATGTTCTGTGAAGATTGGCAGTTCTTTCTTGTTTATTATTTTCATTAGTCTCTTTCCTTTATCATTATTTCTAGTTTTAGTTTCTTTTAAAATAAAATATCATCATGGAAGAGTTTTGATTTATTCCTTATTGTGGGTGCCCAACATGAACTGCTAACACAACACCTTATCAGGTTCACAAGACCCTACAGATTCACAAGTACACAAGTATATACTTCAAGATTGTATTACACCACAAAAGGTTACACAATTACGGAAAAGAATAGGCACACTTCCCATAACATAGGTACTCATCACACATCAATGACTGACATACAAAATACTCAACAAAAGAGTACTACAATCCACCAGACATTTCCTCAATTTGCATCAATGAAAGACTCTCATAACAACAAACCATGCTACAGGTACATAGTGTCCACAAGGGAATCAATGACATGTCCACAACATCACAACACATAACCATCTGACATGAGTAACACATACATCAAAAGTCCACTACCAAACATCACAATAACTCAACATATATCCTGAAACATCAACCATACAGACAAATATCATAAGCCTCCCTCAAACTCTTATGCCTCCCTCAAGTCTCTTATGCCTCCCTCAAACTCTTATGCCTCCCTCAAACTCTTATGCCTCCCTCAAGTCTCTTATGCCTCCCTCAAACTCTTATGCCTCCCTCAAACTCTTTTGCCTCCCTCAAGGAGGCCGGTTGTCCCCATGGTCAAAAGACACACAGAGTTTGGACACTCCTAACCCAAGTGACATAATGACGCGTAGTTCTCCATAACCCGCTAGTCATATGTACCCCTTGGGGCGTACCCCCATACAACGAAGCGGGTCCATAGGTCCAACCAATCCATGGTGCATCCCATGACCCTATTCCACACATCACGACATTAGAACCAGCACAACAATCCAGTCAAAGTGCCAAGTGGCAAAGTACAAGCCTTGGGCAAGGCGGTAAAAATTCCAAATTTAAAAGAAGACCCCAAATCAAGCTAAAATAAATGGCCAAATAGCCAAAGTTAGTATCGAAATCCCCATGTTAGTGCCACAAACCAAGGAAATGCCCAAAATTGTAAAGCATTGCAATCAAGAAAAGATGCTGGTCCTTGCAAAAATAAAGTAAAAGCTCAATTTACGAATAAAATCAACTTATAATAATGTCACATTACGATAACTGTGTGGCCTTATCTGGCCACCAAAGGGGTACTCAACGAGTTGCTGGCACTCGGAACATCGAGCCTCAGCTCGTAAAATATATATATCAATCCCGCCACCCTCCGACAAGGCTAAACATAGTCATAGATACACTAAGGTTGCATACATACAACCACATAGGGAGAGAGGAAAGAGTCACATGTAATCTACTAAACCAAGTTTTGACTCGAGTTATTGACCCATGGTACACCATTCCTCACTCTCAACATACACTTCTACCGATCTCCCTCAGGGTCGGTTAGTGTAAGGCTCACAACATAACATGTAACTACATCACTAACACCATGGTGGTACACACATAGCTACCATAACGTCTCACGTATGGTAGGTATACGGGTAGATCACAATTATACATTTACAGGGTGCAATACATCACTTTACCACATTCTGCACCCAAGGTGCAATCACAATACGATAGGGTTCATACACTCACCGTATGACCCAAAATCACAACATGAAGCATTTCCTGTTTGCACAGTCATACATACGATGAACATAGTACATCACAACATAACATACATTGCAACATAACAAGGTGGTACACACGTTTCTTCAGAACATGGTAAAAACATCATGATACAACTCGTTTCTTTTAACATCAACTAGTCATACAACACATTGATACACTCACATATCACAATATGCCACAATGCTCCAACACTACGTCATCCACATAATAATTCTTTTCACACGCCACAAACAGTAATTCACACGTGAACTCTTCATAGAATCCACAAGAAGGAGAGAGAATACTCTCATCCCCAACACATCAACATGATAACAAATACGCACTGAGTGACATACACATCACGTGCGTTCACAATATCACAATTACGACAATAATCACATCACGCTTAAAGCACATTACTCTTCCAATATAAATCATCATCATGCAACATCATCATCATCATCAGTATCATCATGTAACACCACCACCACCATGCAACATCACCATACAACACCAATCCGGCCCATAGGTTCGAGAGCATGAACCTACGCTCTGATACCAAAATGTAACACACCAAAAATACCAACACAAGGACAACACAGTGGAATACAGGATAATTTTTTTTTGACTTGCTTGAAGATAATACGACACTACACAAGTTCTCTAGGGAATACAACCGACCAAAGACATGCTTTCCACAACACGGACCCACACTAGTTACAGATAGACATGAGGCACACACTAAGGACACAATGGTTCATCTAAAGTATGCAGTCTTACAACAAGGTCTTCCCACAGAAGGTTTCTTTAGAATCATGTTTTAGCTGTAAGTGTTCTTACATTTTTTTTACTTTTCACAGAGGAATCATAATAGGAGAATCTGAAAGTCATGTCTCCTTTGAAGAATTTTCCCCTACCTTGATAATGTTAATAAACAGTGAAAACCAATTATTGGATGGTAAGAGGTTGCTTCATTAACTTGATGAACTAGTTCATTGGTTAGGAGGCAGTTTGTTTATCAAAGCTCTCAACTTCATCAAACTGTTTTCAACGTTGTGCTCTTAAACATATATGTTTTACATCTTTTAAGTGGTCATACTTATTTTATTTTATTTTTACAGTACATGACTGTCTAACTCTTGGATTCATCATTAAGATCTTATTAGTTATTAATAAGATTTCATTGGGGTCAAGAGTCTAATCAGAAAAATTAAAGGTTTCACTAGGGCTTCACTTGAAGAGATAGAAATAAGTATATTGTTTACATTTTCAATGGGTAAGACAGATCGAAGAGTTTCTTAGTCAAGTTCCCTCTATTTTTTTTTTTAATAATCTTATTATCTTCCAAGAATTCAATCATTGATTTCACCTTAAGACCATTATGAGGATTTACCACAATAAGAAATTGTTGATTAGTTTACGCGGAATCACAAGGTATATTTGTTTCTCTTGTTTTCTTTATGCTAGGTTCCAAAACATAGTCCTTTACCAAACGACACAAGACCAAGGTAACTAGAGCGATGCAAGATGATTCAAGTTCGGATAATGAATTAGGTTTGACAATTCAAGGATAAATCATATTCTGAAAAGTGAAAATTAACAAAGGATACGCATGTCAAAACAAGTTCATTTAATCTTATTGACAATAATATTTCTCAAATTGACTTTCAAACGATAACAACAACCTACAAGAGAACAATACAAAATTGTAACACAATGCCTTCTAGATAGCCTCCACAATTTCCATACCAATGATGTAAAGCAAAAGAAAACATTCGTACAACAGCAATTCCTAAGAAGGATGGAATCCACTTTCTACACGTGTTTCTTTTTCTCTCTCTCTTTTTTTTTTTCTTCTTTTCTACTCAGGAAAAATCCTCCTGCACATTTGTTAGCACATGTCAGTTCGCAAGAACTGAGCACGATAAAAGCTATATCATTAAGACATTATGTTGTTATCTAACTGTTTCAAGGAAGAAAAGTACCGTTGAAGAAGAAAACAATAATTCAAGAGACTAAACAAGAGCAATTAAAGAGCTGTCCAAAAGCATAAACTGTCTAAATAAAAGGGATGGCACTAACTCTATTCAATTAACATTTTCACATAGGAGCAGTTAATAAACATCATAGTGAAATTTCACCCATATCACAATAATGACCATCATTAACAAGATAACATTTCGAAACAAAAACAATTACAGGAAGAGGGTTAATTTCAAACGTGATCTATCCCTATTTGTTTAAGTTAGTTCACCAAGCCAAGGATTCACTATGCCACTGGAAGATCCCAAACAATCAATCGACAAGAGAATATCTAAACCAACATGACTTATTAATATTAAGATGATGTGCCTATAACAGTTAATTTTATGTCAGTACAGAATAAATAAATTGGACAGAAAAGGGGTGAAATGCACAAATGACCTCGCATGGGTCACATCCTATCCTAACAATCCTTCTATTAGACTTTCTTCTAATCAAGAGAATGTCTTAAGAAAAAGGACAAACTTGACAAGACCAAACATATCCATTATAATTCTTACAGGTGGGTTACTCAATCATTCACAAGAACACAACACAAGATACCTAGCTTCCAAAGGATCTGTCGTCAACAACAAGTTGACTTAAACCTTTTTGGTCAATACATAACCATTCTACTACAATGACGGCAAGGAGGTCGTATCACAACGATCATCACAAAACCCAGTCAAACAAAGAGTTTCCAAACACACCAACCTATGAGTCACAGGAGAATGAAATTTAAGCATCTTTACGGAGCAAAACGTAGGGTAATTTCTTATGCATAAAACCAACATCCCAATATTAAGATTTGAAAACTTCCTCAACAATGATCCAGTAGATCTCATATCCTCCAACATGTGTGAAACAAAAACAAGGTACGAAAAAGAGTATTTCCTCTAACATTTTAAGCTATCCAAAAGAAATGTGAGTATCGTCAAAAGAAAACATTCCATAGGTTCAGCTACATTCCTCGAGACATACAACAGTCACCAAGGGAGAGAAGGTGGTTCCAAAGACAACAATCTCCAAACGGTGAACTTGAATTGATATCAATTATGAAAATCAAACATGACACTTGAAGAATAAAAGTATTTCCTCGAGCGATTCAAAACAAAATAACAAAAGCAACTAACCTAGTTGAAAGTAATATCAACTTGGCTCAAAACGATAATCAGTCAAGCTAAGCACGCACCAAGCCAACCGGAAAGGTTTACTAGAACCTAAAACAACTGAAAGAAAAGGATAGAGACAGGAATAGCATCATTCACCTATACACGATGCACTCGCAGTACTCAATCACCAATTGCAAAAACCCAACATAGACCAGAACTACAGATCTCGAGCCGAAACATGAATAAGAACATAACAGGAACTATAAGGTTGAGTCCAACGACAATGTTTGGTAAAACATTCAAATCGTGAGGCCAACGCATAAAACTCGAGAATTTTCATTACAAGACCCCCGCCTCTTTTGTTTTATTAGTCCTAAGAACAAAGTTCACCCAACTAATATTTATTAAAAACCCAGAAAACAATATAAGGGCTTCAACCAACGCGATCATTTCTAACGCTAAAACAAATACAAACGAGCAAGGAAAGTGGAAACCAAACAGTATACCATCACACGAGACATTAATACGAAGAGTAGAGTTATTTAGTGATTCAATTAAATAACAGCATAAGAATTAATGGTATAGAGAATATCGTGCCTGATTAAGCTCCCGCAGTCGATAACAAGATGGACGTGGCCTGCAACAGTAACCCAACCAACGCAACTTCTCTTCCTCGGCCTGCTGAAGGTCCAAACTCTGTTAACGGCCATGCTCTTGACTTCATAACATCAATTGTATAGTCCGTAATGTGCATCCCTGCCCATATACTGATGGGGTAAAAGTTAAAGCCTCGTTTTACAATATCATGGAGATGCTGTGACATTGAACTGTTTTCGAGAAACTTGTGCAAGACTGGGATGATAAGCTGGGGGGGGGGGGTTTGGAGGAAAGGAAAAAGAAAAAGGAGTGGTGAAAAGATGTTCTGAGAGAGAAGGGCTTTGCAATCAATCCAGCACTTCAGGGACACTCTGAAATTACATGCCTGCAAATGTTTGCCAATGGCTACAAATGGCTGGACACCACCTCGCATACCTACAACCAGCATTGCTATTTGAAGTGGTGGAACATTTCGTTTCTCCCCATCCTCCTCTTATATATCGCATGGAGTTTAAATGCTAGAACCAAAGTTGAAGATAGTGAAGGTTGATGGCAAAGCAACAAAGCTTACAATAGCAATGCCAATTGTCATCAGTACAGCAGAGATAATAAGCTGCCTCTTCAAAACAGGTTCAATTTCCTTAACCGCCTTGATCTCAAAGAAGTCGGTTGCAAACAATGTTGTGATTAAGCATATCACAATACCCATTGAGCTGATAAGCAAAGGATAGCACATGGAAGTGAAATCATGAGAGTTGCCAAAGGATGAAATGGATGCCACAACAAGAGCAGCACAAGAAGATTCAGCATAGGACCCAAACAAATCTGAGCCCATCCCAGCAATATCTCCAACATTATCACCAACATTATCAGCTATAACTGCAGGGTTCCGAGGGTCATCTTCAGGTATGTTCTGCTCAATCTTACCAACTAGATCAGCACCAACATCAGCAGCCTTGGTGTAAATTCCTCCACCAACTCTTCCAAAAAGAGCCATTGCAGACCCACCAAGACCATAGCCAGTAATGGCCTCAAAGAGACCCTCCCAATCATCTCCGTAGTAAATCTTGAAAACATTAATGCTGATGTAGAGGACAAGAAGTCCATTGGCAGCAAGCAAAAATCCCATCACAGCCCCAGACCTAAATGCAGTAATGAAAGCCTTTCCAACACCCTTCCTAGCTTCCAAAGTAGTTCTGGCATTTGCATAAGTTGCAATCTTCATTCCCAGAAAACCAGATAACACTGAAGTCAAAGCACCAAGCAGAAAGGCTATAGCACTGAATATAGCATTTGCAAGCGCGGGTTTGCACATCTTTTCCTTCGCATAGGTACAGGGTTGAGATTTGGTGCTAAAATTCTCCACCGAACCAAGGAACAAAAATATAATAGCCCCAAAACACACAGTAAATACCCCCAGATACTTGTACTCTGTAAACAGGAACGAAGTAGCCCCTTCGGAGATGGCGTTCTGTATCTCTGCGCATTTGATGACAGCCCGGCGGCCATCAATTCCATCTTCCTCCGCCTCATCGAGCAAATGATCGTTGTACCCATTTGACGCCGTGGAGGGCGCGACTTTGACGCGAGACACAAACACCCACTGCAACAATGCAAACGCTATTCCAATAACAGCCGCTACAGGAACCAGTATTTCCGTCAGCATTTCGCTCAGTAGAGGACCCGCCATTGCCAAATCCTCTCAGGGTTTACACAGCTGCTCCTGCGACTCGAACCGAGCTCTATCGGATCCCAAAGCAAACGCTCCAAATAAAATATGTAGGCAACATCCACATCGGGTAGACACACCGAGAATCCCGAATTTGAGGATGCATTCGATACAGAACAGATAACAATGTAGCTGGACAACCTGCACATTGGAAGCGCTCAAAAAGGCTTCACTAAAACTTTATCTCGTCCTTCTACTACGGCTGCAAGATTTTGCGACAGCTGAACATGGCTGTGGTCGCGTGCAAGCAGAACACCAGGATCAACACCAACAGCTCCCTGGCTCGCCCTGCAGCAGCTGTCACACTTTCTCTCTCGGGAGGCCACTGATTTTCTGAGATAAGTTCACTTCTCGACCCTGTAGCTGCTGCATAAAGCCAGTTTCTTCCTCACGGAACTCTCCTAGAAGGATTTCAGTTCAACACTCCACTGAAACCGCCTGCACAACAAGATTTTGAGAATCCACACCCACCCACGCAACATCAGGGCGACAGAACTTTCATTTCACCATTAATGAATCCACTGTACAGCACACGCCAAGGAGGAGCAGGTCAAAATGAGGTGACAGGGTTATAAATTGCGGTAGGTTGAGACAGTTAGTATGTTGAAAAAAAATGGAGATAGCTGGTGGAGGGCAGGTAGAAAAGGAGCCAATGCCCAGCGGGCAATTTTGCGTGTTCCAAGATGGAGCAGGTGACCCTCCCACGAGAAGGCACATGGGCTTCATCAATGCCAGTAAGACCTGTCATTTCCTTGCATAATAATTAAACCAACTGTATTATGATCCCAAGGAAGTGTCCATGTTAAAACCATCTAACGTTTAAATTTAGTAGTATTTATAAGGTTGCAATGATGGAAAAATGTAGGGTGGCACAATGTTTCCTTGCAAGATGGTCACATTGGTTTACCTATGCAACAACCAAGTCCCCAACCTGAGTTATTCGTTCTACCATACACTCCCAATCTATACAAAAATACCAACTCTATAATAGGGTAATGGTGTCCATCAAAGCATAAATATGGAGGAAATATATCATATTTTGTAGTTGTACATGGTTTGTGTGAACTGTTTCATAGAATGTTGTAAAATAAGATAAAATAAAATAAAATAAAAGAGGGCGTGGTTTTGTGGAAGGAATATGTGTCAAGTTATACAAAAAATGGTGTCATTATTGTTTCCCAAACAAGTGCCATGGACTTCAGGATATGCACAAACGAGTTTGTTGAAAATCCTGAGAAAATTTCAAGCAAATTCATTCATAGGTGTTGAGCCTCAACCCCTTTGCCACATATTCCCAGCCTACATCAAAATGGGGCCTCTAGAACAGGGTGTGATCATGAATTAAATTTTAAATAATAGAGGAATAATGTCATATGTTGTAGTTGCCAATTCTATTGCAAACATGTACACAATGTGAGGTCGATTACACAAAGCTAGTCAACTATTTGGAAAAAAACATCAAATAGATGTCATTTAATGGAGTATGCCCCGACCATGTAAGCTTATGTTTTGATTCATTTAAAATGCAAGCTTGCAATTATAGTGGAAAAGGGCCACAAATGGTTCAATGGCATAAGTGTTGCTTATATCATTCCACCTAGAATTGAATATTGTGTATGCTTGGTTAACATTCTTTGTTGTGATGGTTATGTTGAGGAAACTCTAAACTTTATCATCAACACACCAATTAAATCTATGGTGGTTGTGTGGATGTGTTTGTTTGGTACCCCTTGTAGAGCATAATAATATGGAGTATCAATAATTTAGAGCAACTCTTCTTTTGTGATGCATCATCAAAATGCTACATCCTATGTTCTTCTATCAAACATCTAGATATATAAATAACACAACCAGTCAAAATATTTCTTTTATTGAAATAAATGTGTAGAGAAAGTTGTAAATTTGGAGGAAATGGGATCCAAAAATAGGTTGGTATGGAAAGAATTAATCTATATCAGATATTTTTAACCTCCACAACTCCTAGGAGTGTAAGGAGGTGTTTAAAAAGGCTTTAAAAACTTCTATGGAAACAAAAGTGAAAAATGTGTTTCCAATCTCCATAAAAAATTTCCAACATTCTCCTAGCTCGTGTTCAGTATAGATCCTTGATGAGGGCCTAGATGATCATGTAAACATAATGCGAAATATTTTCTATTTGAAAACTTCAAGTGATCGGGAAGATTTGTGTGTCATTGTGGAGGTTAGATTAGTGCTCATGAACCATTTGACAAAATAACCAAGTGAGATGTTGAACTAAATCCCACGGTTAAGACCGAATTATTTCCTTCAGGCATGGCTCATCTCACCATTTCTTGGACAATTTTTTTTCTTTATTTTTTCTTTTGTAGAGAAATAAAATTTTAAAATGTAGCATTATCATATAATTGATAGTTTTAAATGAAATTGTTTTAAAAAAAAGATGTCATATCCTAGCTTGCGCAAATCAAAATATTCCTTAACAGATAATCATAAACTAAAACCATCATTTTGAGATAATCTAAAAAACTTCTTGACCCAACTAGATTGCTGCAATACCCCTTTTTTATTGACAGGTTGAAGTTGAGTCCCATGTAAATATGTTGATCGCTCCCTTGCTAAAACAAATAAATCGTGATTTTTAGAGACTCACAAAATAACCTTCGTAACTCCAGAAAGGAGATGTTAAGTTTCCTTTGTATACCTTGTTATATGAGAAGTCACTTTAATCCTTGGATCCACCTTGATTGATTGTTTATGATCTTTTAAATGCTCCTTTAGGAGCCATGTTACCTCGTGTTGCACTTTTAGGAAGTTGCAAAAACTGAAAAATTGGGTTTTGTATCGGATCGCCGTTTGAATCCTAGACAGCGAAATGCTTATCTGTAATGCCCACAAATTTACCCACATGAATCCCAAGATAAACTTACTTCAAACTAGAAAAATTATGGATTATATTTTTTTTGTTAAACCCACTCACAACAATATAGATTCAAATTTACGGTCATCACATTCTCGTTTCTAAAATTACATTAAACTAATATATTTAATTTCCCTTTTGATCCCCCTTGAATAAAAAATATTGAAATCTCTCAATACCATTAAATAACATTTAGTTAATCATAATCCAAACTTATGCTCCCCTAAAATTTACTTTAATACAATTTAATTCTACCTTAATTAAATTTGGTGAGTTAATCTCAAGGGTTATGTGGTCTCTTTAATCAAATAATAAAGTTCTATTATACCTATAAAGGGGTAAACGATTGCACTAAATAAAAAGGTCTCTAAGAAGGCACTTGGTATTGGAAATAATAACACCCCTTACACATATTAAAGTGGCCCGAAAGTAACATCTACCCATGCAAATTAAATTTGAATTTCTCTCACCCACTTCCCATCAACTTTTTATAGGGATGAATCTCGTCCATTGGATGGATTCATTTGGGGCCCTTAGATTTATGGATTAAACTAACCCTAAGCATGCTTATGAAAATCTCTTTTCTCTTTTGTTTTGCAGATTTGTAGAAGAGTTGGAAGCCATGAGAGACAATCTCCAGCTCATGGAAGGATGCACATTCTTCTTTTCATTTTTATTTCTATTTACACCCTCTCTTAATTTTTTTTATGTATATATTTATTTGGTTTATCTCATTATTTTAGCATTTTCCCAAATGGGCATATGGGTATTTTCCCCATTTTAGAGAAATAAGAAAAAAAAAAAGTTTTTTATATACACTTGTGTAACAAAATATATATACATATCTACACACACACACACACACATATATATAGACATTTTGTGAAAATACGCTTTGGCCATTTCAGGTCCTTGTGTCCTGGATATCCCTAATAGAAACATCCAATCTACCTGCAAGCCTCCTTCCATAGAAAAAATGGGTTTTTATGTCTCAGATGTCCCTGTGTTGACTGGGTCGTGAGGGTCATTGACCTCTACTTCAGTCACATCTCCCTTTGATTGGGACCCTTTTGGTTTTTCGGGTCCCGCATGTCCCGTGCCTACCTATGCGGCCTGGGCTCAAAAAACTCAATTTTACTGATTTCTTTTCAAATTGACCATTTTGACCATGCAGGGTCCTAGATGTCCCACGTGTACCTTTGCGCCTTGGGCTCCAAAAACTTAATTTTTCTGATTTCTTTACAAATTGGCTATTTCGGCCATGCGGATCCTAGATGTCCTACATGTACCTGTGCGGCATGGGCTCCAAAAACCTGATTTACCTATAATACACTAGCACAAGCTGAATTTTTACATTTTTTACATTTTTTTGGATCTTTTCCCTAGAGGGGGGCGTTAGAGAGAAACCAAAGGGACCCCTAAAATCTGATTTTTTTGTCTTTACACCAATTTTATTTGCTCAAGCCAGAATAAATGATGCAGGTTATCAAAGATTACCTTGAAGGGTGAATTTTGGATAATAGTAACCATGATGAAAATTAAACAATTAAATTTGGAATTGGACAAGCAGTTAATTAATTGGGTAAATCAAATCGGTAAAAAATAATTAATAACGGGAATCGGATAAGAAAAGTATTTTATTACTTTTACTTTAAAAAATAAATTACCCAAAATTATTATTTACTACCAGGTGTGTTTTCCTATGTGCCGAGGTGGGGCAGTACATTAATAGTTCTAGGAGGGGACATGTAGTGACATTTCACCACCCATTTGGGAGATAGGCTCCGGTGGATTTGAAACCCCAGGAATGAGCCACATTTAACTATAGAGTTGGGTCCAGTCAGTTTTGTGTCGATTTCTATGACCAATTCAAGGAGGATTATATGTATACATATACAATGAAGCATACAAAGAATATATAGAATAGAGCAGAGCACAAGTAACTCGGAGAAGATTATGTAGCAGGGACAGAGATATATGCAGTAGCATACGAAATAGAGAAATTAGAAAAGAGGAATATAGATCCGCATCTCAAGGAATGTTCACAGGGGAATCTAGTAATAGGAATATCTCAAAAGACATGTGCAAAAAGGAAGCAGAAGCAGAAGAAAAAAATTGTAAGTAAAATAAATAGAGAATAGAACATAAGAAGAGAAACAAAAGAAAAGACAAAGTAATAGATCTTATATTGTAAAATCTATTTTAAATCGAATATAATATATATTTTCTATACGTTTTTCTGTTCTCGTCATGTTTTCCCATGCGTTGGTTGTTTTGGAACTAAACGTTTCCAACATATAGCAGTTTTCAAAGGTGTTAACAGAGGTCAATAGCTAAAAAGGGCCCATTTTTATAGCACACAACAGTGGGTATACAATTCATGCCTTTTAGGAAAAACCTCCGCCTAGCACTTTGCAACATACCCTCAGCTCCTACATATATTCGAAAAATTGATTTTATTCTTTCCAGGTGATAAACTGATAATGTTTCCAAGAAAAGTACTAGTACTGAGAATAAAAGAAATATTGACTAATAATTAAACAAAAAGGAAGAATCAACATATACATTCACAAAGCCAACACCGTCAATAAGTGCACTCTTAATTGAAAACAAATCTACAGCACAACCAATCTAGTATGCATTTTACGGATTTGGTTAGCTTGATGAGCCATATGTACAGTGAGTATATGATGTGTAATTCTAGAAACCTTCTCTCGGGCTCATTCACAATCGAAGAGTTCACCCCCACCATATACCTATACAGCTACTTTCATTGTTGATGTCTTTTTCCTTCTTGTATTTGGAATAGAAGATATAAAAGGGGTTTCGATCTCTTTCCCTTTCTGTTCCTCTCTTTCCAATATATATTTTCACATTTCTTTTCTTGTCCCTTCCTCTTCTCGCCTTTGCAGTAATATTTCTTCCTCAATCTCTTTTTCTCAAATTTAACTTAAAGAAGTTAAAAATTTAGTTCAAATAACGACACAATTGTTTTTCATAACATTTGAAAAAGCCACTCTTTCGGAATGCATCAAAGTAATATAAGTGTTTACCTCTCCTTAATTATTTTAAAATGTTTATGATCTTCAGCCAACCATTTGTTGATTTTTTTGGCACCCATATTTGAAAAATAGATGTTGTCCAGGAAAATTTTTAGACAAACTTGATCCTCCCAATTCATACACTAGCAAAAGAACATGTACATCCTCTTTTAGCTTTTTCTACTAAACCAAGCAATAGAAGCAATTAACCACCAAACTTTTCTGACATGTATACCCACTCAGTATCAATGTGGTCTTCTAATGCCAAAATATGAGTATGTCCACAAATTTTTATTCTATAGCCAACTTCAAAGGAAGATTCACGTCAACATGTCAAGCTTAAATTTGCTTTGCAAAATAATAGCCTTGGAATAGATTCCTCGTTACTTAAGCACTCATGTATCTTCATGACATCTGCCCTCAGAAGTCCAAATTTGGGAGCCCTACCTCTACTAGCTTTGGATCTCCAACTAAAAGGGCAGCAGAACTTGTGGACCTTTGCAGTGCTGAGTATGTCCCTGAAAAAGCATTTTTAGCCTGTGTTGCCAATGAGACAATGAAGTACATTTATCACAAAAATGGGATACTAAGTATTGTAGAGAATCTCGACACTTCAAACTTGGCTACAAGGAAAATATAGTTACGAAAAATACATATGAACTGGCATATAATATTCCCCCTTGATGGCGTCACTTATTTAAAAAGAACTAATCCTATATATGATGTGAATAACATGACCTATGGTATAACAATATTATTTTTCTCCACTACAAGATCAAATTCACATAGTTTTCTTTATAAGTTCCTTGCCATGATTTGGTTCATTGTATCAAAAATCTTATACATGAAAACGTATGCTTGCATTTCATTTCAACGGTTTACATTACATCTTTTATGTACATGAATAAAGTTATGTGTATGCATATATTTGATCCACTCATATATGACACCTCTTTGATAATGTATTTTTCAATCTAATTCTGATAACTGCACAAAAACATAGAATATACAATATTATTGTCAATAACGATATTTTTCATAACATGAACAAATTCAAACTACAACATTAAATAGTTAATGTATCAAATCTTAATGGCATTTAGGTGACGAAGGAGGGAGAGGTATGCTACAACATACCCTCATCTTTGAGGCTTGTTGTTTGGGGAAGAGAAATCAAATTGCTTACATTTACCCTTCGTAACATGATCATGATTATGAGAGAAACAAAACAAAGAATTGAAGTAGATACTCATATGAGATTTTCAAATTATTAGGCTTCCAAGTTGTAAAATAGTTCACAACACACTTAATGCAAAATCAAGGGAATTATTATCATTTTATTCATCAGGAAATGGATAAATGACTACAAATAGATATTAAGCAACAATTCCCTTGTTTTTATATTATTTAAACAACCCTTTAGTTTCTTAGAGTAGAAAGTTTCGGAGGAAAGAATATATATGTTTTACACTTGGTATGGTATTATTTTTCTTCCATTTCCCTCACCTATAACAACATTAAGAAAGGTGAACAATGATAAAAACTATTTCATTTTACAATATTCGTCATTTCTTTCCTCCACCTACAATGACATCAATAATGGATCAGTAAGACTTGCTAAAAAAAGTATTGAGTTTGCGTCTCAAAAATATTAACATATATCACATCTATGTATTTGTTGCTCCATATACTTGTATGACGTAGTGGAAATTAGTAAAATCATTTCAGCCATTCTGTAATGCCCACTAAAACCAACCCACTTGAGACCTAAGAATAACCTAGGATTAGTTAGAAAAAAAATTATGGAATAATTATTTTTTGTGTTGTTTTAAAAGAGTCTACAACTAGGCCACAAGACAACAGTTGTCACAAGCAAGTTTAAAATCTAATATCCTATTAATAGATTATATTTATATTATTATGACAATTATACAAGATCACATGGTCCAAACTTAGGGTTAGATTAATCAATTAGGTGAATAGGGTAATTTCACACTATACCACTTTCTAACAGGATTAAAAAATTCAAATTATTTTTTCTAAAAATTAATGCACTCAAAACTTTCCAAAAATGATCCCATTAGCTAGGAAATTTCGTTACCTTTCCACTGATATAAAGAAGTCCTCCTAACTCCTCATATTTCCCAAGTTAGGGGGCCGATGGATCTTGGGATGAAAAATTTCCCAAGAGCGGGTCTGCGGGCCTAGGGGAGAAAAATTTCCATGTGTGGGCCTGTGAGCCGCTGTAGGAAATTTTTCCCATGCGCGGGCTTGCGGGCCACTGGATGAATTTTTTCCTATCTACGGGCCTGCGTGCCGCGGGAATTTTTTTTTCCCAAAGGCATTCAGGTCGGCGGAGCGGGGGAGGAAATTTGGATTCTTGGCACTTGGGGTGAAAAGCGCACTTTACCCCCACACATTCATTTTGGTACTCCACACTCGAAAATGATATTATACCCTGGGCTACAAGGGAAACATCACATGTTGAAATCTAATGTCGGAAATAAGGTTAGTAAGGACAAATAACCATTTTTTCCTTAAGCGTTAAAAAGGTGAATGGGATTAAAATAAACTCGCACCTCCACTGGTGCCTCATGATGCCACGTGTTAGACGTTCATTAGCTACTGTCTAGTGGGTAGGCAGGGAGATTTGGGAAAAGTTGAATTTTGAAGCATAAAGTTTCAGGATACTTCGTGCCTCTGCCGATGTGTCGTGGGGAAAAGTGTCATCCATTCATTAGCTATGGGTTGGCGGGCCTATGGGAGAAGTTAGGAAAATTTGCCAAAATTTTCTTTTGAAACGCTAAGGTAAAACAAAAGGATCCATGCATCCTCCAATGCCTATCTAAGATCTACGCTAAGATAAATTAGGAACTTTGTATGTAATTAGAAATATGAAATTTAATTATGTAAGGTATGGAGATTGTCATAAGGGATAAAGAGAAATCTTAAATGTTTGAAGAATAAGTTGAATGTGAAACGAATTTAAGGACATGTAGGTAAAAAATGAAAAAATAATCCTTGCATACTAGTATTCCTAGAATGTAAATCATAATTAAGATGTAATCATGGTAATGATGTGTGTGGGATTGTCAAATCCTTAGGTCCCTTTTCATGTTGTTGGGTCATTGCTAACATTAATTCATTAGGGAATGTGTGGCATTGACATGTATATGGTGTTATCACATGTCTATGTGAGTCAGCGACTTATGTAAGTGTTGTATGCATTGTCGAGTTTCTATATTTGGAGCCCTTGCGGTGTTGTGTAGTGAGAAATGTAAGTAAAAAACAGTTATCCTAGTATTTAACTGTTATACTTCTGTGTGTAAAATGTGGGTGTGACACCAAGGGACCTCGAAGCTGAATTCTTTTGACTTTTTCCCCCCTTAACCCTTGCCTTGATTCATTGTAATCTTTATTAAGTAATTTTAAACATTAGATCCTTTAACAAAGAAGATTATTGTTCTTAACCTAAAACAGTGCTTACCACCTGTGCAATAGAGGTGTGGAACAATTTTGAATGGCTTGAGTAAGATTAATTAACCTTGTGAGAAATGGAAAATGTTCTTAAATCAAATCAATTAAACAATTTATTGACAGATAATTGATGATCCTCTTTTAGAAAGCTTGGCCTTAAACTATTTAGTCAATAGTTTAAAGGAAAGAAGTTCTACATTGAGAAAAGAATTGTGCATTATTAATAGCTTATATTTTTATTAATACGACAATTATAAAAGATCATAAGTTCCAAACTTAGGGTTAGATTAATCAATTAGGTTAAGAGGGTAATTTCTCACTATACCACTCTCTAACAGGATTAAAAGATTCAACCTAATTTTTATCAAACTTAAAGCACTCAAAACTTCCCAAAACTATTATAATTAGATATGAAATTTTCTCATCTTTGCTGATGATATAAAGAAGTCCTCCTAACTCCTCATATTTCTCAATATATGGGCCAACGGACCTTAGGAGGAAAATATTCCCAAGAGCGGTTCTGCGGGCCTAGGGGAGAAAATTTTCCATGCGTGCGCCTGCGGACTTCGGAGAGATGTTTTTTCCCGAAGGAGGAATGTGGACTAGTGGGGTGGGAAATAAAATTTTTCCCATGCGTGGGCTGGTAGAGTAGGGAAGAACTTTAGTGCTTTTTCCCTTTTTTGGACAAAAATGCGATTTGCCTCTACATGCCTGCGAGCACGAAAGGACACGTTTCGGCATTTCCCAACTTTGGCAGAAATTTGAGCCGCTAGAGGTTTTTTAGAATTTTATCCTTTTTCTTGAAAATTGCAAAGGGATCAAAATGATCCGCGCCCCCACCGACGCCCAAGGCACAACGTGTAACCCATCCAGTTGAATTGCTAAGTTTTTTAAGGTCGGCGGGCCCGCGGAGAAAACTTGGAAAATTTTCCCAAAAATATTTCAAAGCGCTAAGTGTTTTTAAGGAACTTGCTCCTCCGCTGACACCCTATGATGGCACATGGTAGCACCTGATTGGTTGCGGGCTGGCAGGGTTGCGGAAAAAACATAGAAAATTTTCCCAATTTTTTTTTTACAGTTAGAATTATTTTGAAGTTAAATGAATGGAAACTTTAGGAGGCCATAACTTTTGATTGGGAACTTATTTTTTAGAAAAAAAGGACTTTCTAGAAATTTCTTGACAACCTCTTTGCACAGGAATCATTAATATTTCATTTTGTTAATGTTTAAGGGGTTGATTTCATAAAAATGATCTGCATGATTTAAAAAGGCAACTGACATATTTTGGCTTATAAAATTTTACTCAATTTGATTTTCTTTCTCTCTAAACAAGTCAAATAGGCACGGGGAATTGTTCTTATATGAATTTAGAACAAATTTGGAAGGTAAGTTTGTTTGATTGACTCCCAATTAAAAAAAATTACAATTTTGCAAACAAAAACGACAGCAGAACGGTTTGAGCCCGATTTTGCTAAGATTTCTAAGGGATTCCTTATGTGTTGTTGTCGAATTGAATTTTTTCAGGGTATACTACTTCAATTAATCATTTAATTTTTTATTTCATTGTTGCAGATTCGAACTGTGCATTTTTGGATAAGTACTTGTCCTTTTAAACAAAAAAATACAAAACAGAGATCAAGTTTTAAAGGGTCTATTTTCCATTCTCTACTTCCAAATATTAGAATACATTCCAATTCCAACCTAATACATTTAGTTGATTCAAATAAAACTATTCAAAACCAAAATGCAATTCTGAATTCAAATTTTACACCTCTCAAAAGACAAAGCTCTGTGTTTTCCTCACGCACATTTCTTCCTTTCAAACAGAGAATTCAAATACATTTAAATGATTAGATTGAATACCACAATGCAATTTGTGAAAGGTAATACAATCATTTATTGATTCCCAAAAGACAACTTACAACTTCTTTCTTTCATTCTTAAAATTCATCATATAGAATAAAATTCTTCTTTCAAAAGAACAGAAATGGTATATATCTCTTTCACATTTCAATCATACAACTTTCGTATTCAATATAACATATTCCCATTACAAAACATATACAAGTTCTTCCACTTTAAGTGGGAAGGTTACAATAAGATTTATCTCAACAAGGGACTATCAACTATTTTATTTCATTTTCCTTTGCTCCAAAACAACAACATGTAGATTTATTATTCTTCCAATTTTGATCACAACAAGAGCAGGGGAAAGGCAACGCTCTCCACCCAACCAAGACATCCAATGACAAGGAAAAGCCATCCTTCTTCATTGGCCCCCGAGCCCCAACCACAAAACAATGGAAGATGTGATTCAAATCATGGAAACAATAGGCTTCCACAAACACACATGGAAATTTCACATTTAAAACATAGTACAAATAGAATGTAGTTTGCAACTACTTTAAAGCATGACAAACAATACTAAGGCTTTATCCAGCAAGCCAAAGGAGCAAGAAAATATGGGGGATGCTAATTATTCCTCTCAAAGGGGAAATGAGTATCACCACCTGATTTCAAACTGCCAAAAACTAGTATATCAAAGCCTTGACATGCCCTTATGCCTCCCCCAAGTACATTTCCTTATGCCTCCCCAACCTCTTATGGCACCCCATAACGAGTAAAGAAATGCAAGTTATTTCTTTGTAAGGTGGAACCCAAATCCCAACTCCCTCCACACTTATGCCTCCCCAAAACACTTATGCCTCCCACAAAATTAACCCCATAGTATTCTACTACACCATAGCTAGGCCATCTACCCAACATCCCACAAACATACCAAAACATTCACAACAATAAAAATTTCAGAAACCGAAAGAGAAGCATTACAAGAGCCAAGCTCCTACCTCTCCATGATAGAGTTGTTCCAAGTTCCAAAACAACAAGTTTTATCCCAATGCAAGCAATCCAAATAATACATGTACAAGCATGCCAAAATATATTTAAAAACTTCTACAAGCAAGAGCTCCAAAACAACAAAGAATTCACCCTTAAAAGAGTTTCCAAAAGTGAAGCAACCCAAAACAAGGCAAGCAATTTGAATTTTATAGAAGAGGGAAAATAAGAGGATGAGGTGGATCCATATAGGATGCCACATCACACATCCTCAACCCCAACCCAAAATTCAACTTCATTCTCCAATGCATAATAACAAAGGTGGGTGAATAATATGATAGTTTACTTACATACTCAAATCCAACCCACACCCCAAAGGACTGAAATTAAACCATGTAAGAAAGTGCAATAAAAACTTACAATTTGTCTTCTCAAAAAGAATTATAAAAGTCTAAATTCAACTCTCCAACCATAGGTATGGTTGGTAAATAAATTTAAGAGGTATGGGACAAGTTTAACTTGTCTCACAAGCCTCCAAAATCAGCCTCCAAGGCAAATTCGAATTTCCAAGAAGGTGGAGTGTTTCACACTCAAAATTTAACTTACACATCACTTACACATCTCTTATAACACTTTAATTCAAGACCAACAACTCTATTAATTACTTTCTTATGACATATTTTAATTAATTAACTTAACAACATGATTACTCACAATATTACACATCATTTAATAAATAATGAAAGGGTCAATGCACCACAAAATAAACACATGCAAACATAAACAAAGGAACCAATAAATAAATACACATAACCCCTTGGTCACATTTAAAGGATGATCCCCCCCATGGGAACCCCTAACAAAACAACCACACACAAACAATATAAGTTGCCATGGTGACCTTGTTGAATTCATCTAGAATTCCAATGTGGTTGGTCTCCAATCCCTCGATGTTTGTTGTGATATTTTAACCTACAAAACACAAATACCTCCTTTGGTCTTGTGGCCATATCAAAACATCTAAAATAATATAATTAAAATTCCAAAATCATCTAGATATATGAATCACAACAACATCCAAGTAACCAACAAGATCATTTGTAATTTTACTCAACAATTATATCATCATCAAATAATTTCCATTTCTAGGTCTACTCACAATATTCAAATATCACATGTCTGAACAACATCCATAATATAACCATGTCAAACAATATATCACATCAATATCTAAAATGTCTCTAATAATCATTATGCATCATAACTGAATCAAGGTCAACAATAATCCATGATCTAACATCTAACATCATACTATAATAAAGTCCATAATCACGCCCATAATATAATCATGTCAAACAGTATCATGATCAGTATCTAAAAGGTGTCATAGGGAAGTGGGCACTACATCCCCCTCCCCTTAGACTCGACTTCCTACTGGAAGTCACTGGAAAAAATGTGGAAACTAAACTCGTAGAAAAGTAGCATCCTCCCATGTAGCTGCAGTCTCATCATATTTGATCAATCCCTACCTCAAAGTAGCTCGCACTCTGATCATATCTCTACCTCGAATGCCTTCATTGATTAACATATGCCTCCGCAAAGGCCCAGGGTGATCTATGATGTGAACGGGATCCACCATCACCTGCCCCTGATCTTGCACCTGCAATGAGGTCCAATCTAGCACATGAGAAGGATTGCAATATATCTCCTATGAACTTAAACATGAAACACATCATGTACGCGAGACAAGCTAGGTGGCAATGCTAGTCGGTAGGCCAAGGGGCTGATACGCTCCAAGATCTCAAAAGGACCAACGAATCTAGGAGCCAACTTAGAACCTTTTCCAAAACAGATAGGGCTCTTGTGTGGCCTGACACGAAGGAACACTTTCATGCCCACATCAAAACTACGATCAGTCCTATGCTGATCTGTGTACTTCTTCTACCTGTCTTGTGCCTCCTGCAGTCTCTGTCTAATCAAAACCACCTGCTACTCCATGTCCTGCAACAAAGCTGGTCCAAGAGAAACCCTGTCCTCTAACCTGTCCCAACTAAGAGGTGTCCTGCACTCTCTGCCATACAAATACTGGAAAGGAGCCATGCCTATAGAACTCTGAAAACTATTATTGTAGGTGAACTCCACCAGTACAGGTACTCATCCCATTTAGACTGTTGATCCATCACATACATCCTGAGCATATCCTCTAAATTTTGATTCACCCGCTCAGTCTATCCATCTATCTTGGGGTGATATGTTGTACTGAAATTGATCTTTGTTCCGAGTGCATATTACATGGTAGTCCAAAAATGGGAAGTGTACAAGGGATCACGTCACTAATGATCTTCCAGTGGAATCCCGTGCAACCTAACAATCTCATCAAGAAATACCCATGCCACTGCACTAGCTGTATAAGTGGTCTTCACCAAAGAAAAGTGAACCAATTTTGTCAATTTATCAACTGTGACCATGATAGCATCGTGGTGATATCTCGACATCGGTATCCCAATAATGAAGTCCATGGAAATGGTGTCCCATTTCCACTCCGGTATAAACATGAGGAAAGAGAAGGCCAACTAGATGTTGATGCTTGGCCTTCACTTTCTAGCACTCTAAACAATGTGACACAAACTGAGCCACATCTCTGTGAAGTCCTCTCCAGTGATACAACTGTCTCAAAGTAGCGTGCATCTTCTTCAACCCCAAGATGGGATGAATAGGGTGCATGATGTGCCTCTATCAATATGTCCTGCCTCAAGCCTCCATCTCTAGGAACATAAATATGACCTCTGTGATTGAGAAGGCCATCTACCTCTAGTGAGAAGCTATCAAAATTCCCTTCAAGGGGTCTCTGGTACTCGATCTTTGCTCGAACTGCAATGTAGAAGCTGTCAAGAGGAAGCTACTGAAGAATCCTACCTGCAAATCTATGCCCACTGAAGTGGCCATAATCACATGTCTCTATTTGCTGAGAGTTTCTGCCACCACATTCTCCTTCCCTTTCACATTCTCTATCTCCATATCATACTCACAAAGAAACTCCATCCAACGCCACTGATGAGCATTGAGATTGGGCTACGTGAAGAGGTGGAAAAGACTCAAGTGATCTATCCTGAGTGTGAATATTTAACCAAGTAGAAAGTGCCTCCATCAAACCAAAGCATGCACAGCTACCGCAAGCTCAAGATCATGAGTCAGATAATTAAGCTCATAATCTTTGAGTTTGCAAGACTCAAAAGACACTACTCTTCCCTCCTGCATCAACACACCTCCAAGTCCTACAAAGAAGCATCCATGTACAAATGAAAAACTCACGCTGTGGATCTGACACTACAAGAATAGGTGTTGTAGTGAGACATTCCTTCAGTGTCCTGAAGGCCTACTCACACCTGTCTGACCAAAAAAACTTCTTCCCTTTCCACTAAAGGGAAGTGATGGGGTGTGCAATCCAAGAGAAGTCCTAAATAAATCTCCTATAGTAACCATCCAATCCCATAAAGCTGCACACCTCTGTTACGGTAGTGGGTGCTGGCCAATCCATGATAGCTCTAATCTTGGGAGGATTGACTGCGATACCTTCCCAAGAAATGATATGACCCAAATACTTCACCTCCGTCTGAAAGAATGCACACTTCTCTAGGTTCCCGTAAAGTTGCTGCTCCCGAAGACACTGAAGAACCTGGCGAAGGTGTCCCTCATGCTCCTCATGTGTACATGAGTAAATCAAAATTTCATCAAGGAAGATGAGCACGAAATGATCCAAGAAGGTCCTGAATACCCCATTCATCAAACTCATAAACACTGCGGGGGCATTAGTTAAACCAAAAGGTACCACTGTGAACTCATAGTGGCCATATCTCATACGGAAGGTGGTCTTATGAATGTCCACCCCCGAAATCCTCAGCTGATGGTAGCCTGACTTAAGATCAATCTTAGAGAAAACTATGGCTCCCTTCATCTGATCAAACAAATCATCAATGCACAGAAGGGGATAATGATTCTTGATCGTTACCTTATTCAGCTGGCAGTAATCAATACACAACTGCAAGGATCCATCCTTCTTCTTTACAAAGATCACCGGTGCACCCCAAGGGGATATGCTAGGATGAATTAGGCCCTTCTCTAGAAGGCCCTCAAGCTACAACTTGAGCTCACAAAGTTCAGGGGTAGTCATCCTATAAGGTTTTCATGAGATAGGCTCCGATCCCAGAACCAGATCTATATGAAAATCAATCTCACGTGGGGGTGGTAACCCCAGTAGCTCCCCTAGAAAGACATCTACAAACTCTCTCAAAATGGGATGGTCATCTAGCGATGGTCCACTAGACCCATCTTCTGATCGGTCACTAACTGTGACAACAAACATCTGACAACCCCGTCACACACACCACTTAAGCTACATAGCAGAGATGGTGAATAGAAATGGGTATCTTGACCCCCGCTAACACTACCTCTTCTCCTAGATCATCTGTGTAAGATATGATCTTGTGGTAACAATCCACTCTGGCCTATGTGCAGAAAACCAATCCATACCCAAGATGACTTCATATGAGCCTAAAGGAAGGATATGAAGATTCGAGGTAGTGATGAAAGGCCCCAAATCCACCACACACTCCTTAACTAAGGAGTCTACATAGATATTGGCTCCAGAAGCCATCTCAACATCCCAACTATGACCCTGCCTAACTGCCACCAGCCTGCATCACTCTACTAAAGATGGTGCAATAAAAGAATCGAAAGAACCAGAATCAAACAAAATGGAGGTAGGAATACCACCAATGTTACCTGTAGTCTCAATAATTGTACTTTGATATTTAGCCTAGTGGTTCTCAACCACTGTGTACATCCTATGACTGCCCCATATCACCAACAATAGGTTCAGAGATGTGTGCCTTACCCTTGTTATTAGGGTTTTGTGGGCAGTCTCTCCAAAAATGTCCAGTAACACCACACCCAAAACAACCACCTGATCCTCTCCCCTGTGTAGCAGCTCCAGTCAGTACTTTGGAGGTCTGTGGTGTGGATCCTGATGACCCTACTATGGACTGCTGAGGTCTCTGCTGGTGAGCTCCTACTGAGTGAGCTCTCTTGGGCACCCTGTGTCCTGATGGGAACCCTAGGAGGAGGCCCCATACTCTGACCTCTTTGTGCATCAAACCTCTGTGGAGGTCTATAAGGTGGGTGGGACTACTGTTGCTACTGCTGTGGTCTAAAAAGATGACTGTGTTGAACCCTTTCCACCATGAGGAAGAGGTACTGACCCCCTCGATCTATTGTCCTGCATCTATTGTATGCGGCTCCGGACTTGGTCTCTAGCCTTTTGGGTCTTTCCCTGAGTCTCCTCTGCTATATAGGCCTTCTCCATGACCTCAGCTAATGTTTGTGGACAATGAATCCATACTACACCTCCAATGTCTAGATTCAGGCCCTAGATGAACCTGTGGATCCGCACCTGCTCATCCTGCATGTAATAAACATACTGAGTAGATCTAGAAATCTACTCTCATACTCTGCTACTATAAGAGATGCTTGCCAGAGATCATGAAACTCATCTATCCATTGCTGTAAGAACCTCCGTGACAAATATATTCTCCTGAATCACTCCTCAAAGAGCTCCGAGGTAACTGTCTCAGAATCAACATGGAGCTTCTGCTCCTCTGTCCATGACCAGACACCAGCTCCATCCCTCAGTAGATGGATCGTAACACGAGATTTCGTGTTGCTAGAACAAGGACAAAGATTGAAGAATCCGCTCAAGCTCACCAACCAGGCCTCTGCCTAAATCCACCTGTGTCACCAGAATAATGTGATGGCTGAAGCTTCAGGATCTCCCTGATGTGATCTGCAACTATGTTTTGACGGCCTCTAGGCCTCTCTGCATGCTCATCCCTAGGCCTAGGGCTCCGAGACCTCTCTCTATGCCCTGAAACCCAATCTCCTTGTCCCCTCTGATGGTGACTCTACTCTAGCTGACTCCACATGGGAGTTCTCTCCTCTATGCTCCTCATTATGATGAGGAGATGCACGAGCCTCAATGGATGTCACCCTATCATGTCTGACTGAATGTGCCCCTACGGTCCCTCTGCGTAGAGCATATTAACATCCTAAAGAGTCTGCAAAATATGTGGTAGGATAGCTGCTACAACATGATCTGGAGGTGGTATTCCTAGGTCTATGTGAAAAGGCTCCTCATCTTGTCTGCACCTCCTGCATAGAGCAAAATGAGAGTTAGCGCCTTATTCTAGGTCTTACTTAGTTTCCGTGTTTACTAAAATATGCAATATCTAAACTAGTTGTTTTCTATATTTAAAAGTGTGCTAGGTTTTAAAGTTCATGTCTGAAGTTTTCTAGTGTGCCCAATGGCCCAAGATTTTGAACCACTACTCTGATACCAAGTGTAACACCCGCTAAAACAACCCACTTGAGACCCAAGAACAACCTAGGATTAGTTAGGAAAATTATGGAATAATTTTTTTTTGTTTAAAAGAGTCAACAACAGGTTACAAGACAACAGTTGTCGCAAGCACGTTTTCAAGCCAAATATTATTAATAGCTTATAGTTTTATTAATACGAACAATTATAAAAGATCACAAGGTCCAAACTTAGGGTTAGATTAATCAATTAGGTTAAGAGGGTAATTTCTCACTATACCACTCTCTAACAAGCTTAAAATATTCAACCTTATTTTTCTCAAAATAAATGCACTCAAAACTTCCCAACAACATTCCCATTAGATAGGAAATTTCCTCACCTTTCTCGGTGATATAAATAAGTCCTCCTAACTCCTCATATTTCTCAAGATATGGGCCGGCGGACCTTGGGAGGAAAATTTTCCCAAGAGCGGGTCTGTGGGCCTAGGGGAGAAAATTTTCCCATGCGCGGGCCTGTGGACTTCAGAGAGAATTTTCACCCAGAGGAGGAATGCGGACTGGCAGGGCGGGGAAGAAAATTTTTCCCATGCGCGGGCCTGGCGGAGCGGGGAAGAACTTTAGCGCTTTTTCCCTTTTTGGGAAAAAAGTGCGAGTTGCCTCCGCACACCCACAAGCCCGAAAGGACACGTGTCGGCATTTCCCAACTCTAGCAGAAATTTGGCCAACCGGAGGATTTTTAGACTTTTATCCTTTTTTCCTGAAAAGCACTAAGGGATCAAAATGATCCGCGCCCCCGTCGACGCCCAAGGTGCCACGTGTCAGCCATCCATTGGTTGCGGGTCGGCGGGCCAGCGGGAGAACTTAGAAAACTTTTCCCAAAGAAATTTTTTTTGAAATCCGTCCTCCGATGAACCCTAAGTTTTTTAAGGGACCCGCTCCTCTGTCGATGCCCTGTGACGCCATGTGGTAGCACCTGATTGGTTTTGGGCTGGCGGGGCCGTGGAGAAAACTTAGAAAATTTTTCCAAAATTTTTCTGAAGCGCTAAGTTTTTTTAAGGTACCTGCTCCTCTGCTGATGCCCCGTGATGCCACGTGGCAACACTTGATTGGTTGTGGGCCAGTGGGGCCATGGAGAAAACTTAGAAAATTTTCCCAATTTTTTTTTTACAGTTAGAATTATTTTTGAAGCCAAATGAAGGGAAACTTTAGGAGGCCATAACTTTTGATTGAGAAACTTCATTATTAGCAAATGAGGACTTTCTGGAAATCTCTCGACATCCTCTTTGCACAAGAATAATTAATATTTCATTTTGATAATGTTTAAGGGATTGATTTTATGAAAATGATCTGCAGGCTTTAAAAAGGCAAACTGGTAAATTTTGGCTTATAAAATTTTACTCAATTTGATTTTCTTTCTTTCTCAACAAGTCAAATAGGCATGGGGAATTGTTCTTAGATGGATTTAGGATGGATTTGGAAGGTAAGTTTGTTTGATTGACTCCCAATTAAAAAAAACACAATTTTGCCAACAAAATGACAACAAAACTATTTAAGCCCAATTTTGCTAAGATTTCTAAGGGATTCCTTATGTGTTATTGTCAAATTGAATTCATTTAGGGCATACTACTTCAAATTTAATCGTTTAATTTGTTATTTCATTGTTGCAGGTTCGAACTGTGCATTTTTGGATAAGTACTTGCCAGTTTAAAAAAATACAAAACAGAGATCAAGTTTTAAAGGATCTATTTGCCATTTTCTACTTCCAAGTATTAGAATACGTTCCAATTCCAATCTAATACATTTAGTTTATTCAAATCAAACTATTCAAAACCAAAATGCAATTCTGATTTCAAATTTTACACCTTTCAAAAGATAGAGCTTTGTGTTTTCCTCACACGCATTTCTTCCTTTCAAACAAAGATTTCAAATACATTTAAATGATCAGATTCAATACCACAATGAAATTTGAGAAAGGTAATACAATCATTTATTGATTCCTGAAAGAAAACTTTCAACTTCTTTATTTCATTCTTCAAATTCATCATACAAAATACAATTATTTCTTTCAAAAGAACAGAAACGGAGTATATCTCTTTCACATTTCAATCATACAACTTTCATATTCAATATAACATATTTCCATTACAAAACATATACAAGTTCATCCACTTCAAGTGGGAAGGTTACAATAAGATTTATCTCAACAAGGGACTGTCAACTATTTTATTTCATTTTCCTTTGCTCCAAAACAACAACATGTAGATTTATCATTCTTCCAATTTTGATCACAACAAGAGTAGGGAAAAGACAACGCTCTCCACCCAACCAAGACATCCAATGACAAGGAGAAGCCATCCTTCTTCATTAGCCCCCGAGCCTCAACCACAAAGCAATGGAAGATGTGATTCAACTCATGGCAACAATAGGCTTCCACAAACACACATGTAAATTTCACATTTAAAACATAGTACAAACAGAATGTAGTTTGCAACTACATTAAAACATGACAAATAACACTAAGGCTTCATCAAGCAAGCCAAAGGAGCAATAAACTATGGGGGATGCTACTTATGCCTCCAAAGGGGAAATGGGTATCACCACTTGATTTCAAACTGCCAAAACATAGTATATCAAAGCCCTAACATGCCCTTATGCCTCCCCCAAGTACCCCTTATTCCTCACATTTCCTTATGCCTCCCCAACCTCTTATTACACCCCATAATGAGTAAAGAAATGCAAGCTATTTCTTTGTAAGGTGGAACCCAAATCCCAACTCCCTCCACACTTATACCTCCCCAAAACACTTGTGCCTCCCACAAAATGAACCCCATAGTCTTCTCCTACACCATACCTAGGCCATCTACCCAACATCCCACAAACATACCAAAACATTCACAACAATAACAATTTCATAAATAGAAAGAGAAGCATTACAAGAGCCAAGCTCCTACCTCTCCATGATGGAGTTGTTCCAAGTTCCAAAACAACAAGATTTATCCCAATGCAAGCAATCCAAATCAGCCAAGCACAAGCATGCAACAATCTTTTAAAAAAATTCTCCAAGCAAGAGCTCCAAAACAATAAAGAATTCACCCCCAAAAGAGTTTCCAAAAGTGAAGCAACCCAAAACAAGGCAAGCAATTCAAATTTTATAGAAGAGGAAAAAGAAGAGGATGAGGTGGATCCATGTAGGATGCCACATCACACATCCTCAACCCCAACCCAAAAGTTCAACTTCATTCTCCAATGCATAATAAAAAAGGTGGGTGAATAATATGACAGTTTACTTACATACTCAAATCCAACCCACACCCCAAAGGACTGAAATTAAACCATGTAAGAAAAGTGCAATAAAAACTTACAATTTGTCTTCTCAAAAAACATTATAAAATTCTAAATTCAACTCTCCAACCATATGTATGGTTGGTAAATAAATTTAAGAGGTATGGGACAAGTTTAACTTGTCCCACAAGCCTCCAAAATCAGCCTCCAAGGACAAATTCAAATTTCCAAGAAGGTGGAGTGTTTCACACTCAAAAGTTAACTTACACATCACTTACACATCTCTTACAACACTTTAATTCAAGACCAACAACTCTATTAATTACTTTCTTATGACATATTTTAATTAATTAACTTAACAACATGATTACTCACAATATTACACATCATTTAATAAATAATGAAAGGGTCAATGCACCACAAAATAAACACATGCAAACATAAACAAAGGAACCAATAAATAAATACACATAACCCCTTGGTCACATTTAAAGGTGATCCCCACCATGGGAACCCCTAACAAAACAACCACACACAAACAATACAAGTTGCCATGGTGACCTTATTGAATTCATCTAGAATTCCAATGTGGTTGGTCTCTAATCCCCCAATGTTTGTTGTTATATTTTAACCTACAAAACACAAAATACCTCCTTCAGTCTCATGGCCATATTAGAACATCAAAAATAATATAATTAAAATTCCAAAATCATCTAGATATATGAATCACAACAACATCCAAGCAACCAACAAGATCATTTGTAATTTTACTCAACAATTATATCATCATCAAATAATTTCCATTTCTAGGTCTACTCACAATATTCAAATATCACATGTCCGAACAACATCCATAATATAACCATGTCAAACAGTATATCACATCAATATCCAAAATGTCTCTAATAATCATCATGCATCATAACTGAATCAAGGTCAACAATAATCCATGATCTAACATCTAACATCATACTATAATAAAGTCCATAATCATGCCCATGATATAATCATTGTCAAACTGTATCATGGTCAGTATCTAAAGGGGTTTCCATTCAACCACATTTAATTAGGGCCTCATCTGTTATTTATTGGTATGGAGGGCTAGGCACTAAACTCATTTACCTAATTAAATACTTGAATTTTCAAAGTACAAATGATTGAATGTAATGTTTTATTTTATATTTGAAATAAATAGATATCAACTACGCAATCATAGTAAAACTTGAATAGCAAGGCACACACTGAAACAAACATACATTTTGCTTTTTTACATTTGTTATGACTTTTTCCTGTTTAAAAAGAATTCACGTTCAATTATAACATGGCCCGCAAATAAGGGCTTTGAATACATGTCACGAGTATAGCTGATTTTTTTTCCTTTTCACGAGGGTTTGAATAGCATCTACTTATTTTCAACTAAAACAGGTCAATCTAAAAAACGTATGAGCTTACGATAAATTTTAACGTCAATGTTTATCATATTATCTATTCCCAGTTATGTTCTTTCTTCTTATTAGTCCAATCATTATTCCAGAGATATAATCTGCCTTCAATCTCTGGTTCTGACTTTTCTTATTCTTGAATCAGTCAAACTCTTGGCATCTGAATTACCAGTTGATATCACTGTAATGAAAGACCCAAATATTTCACATTAATATTAATATTAATAAAAACTTGAGTGTGTTGAGGTGTCTTCAAAACGTGTCCCTCAAGTTGCACGAATTTCAACATTGAATCATTCATAACCCCATCTCCATCTTCAGCTTCAGCTTATCTTACTCTACAGAGAATATGGCAAAATCATTGTTTATACAAATCATGGCGGTGCTTGTTTTTCTCAGTGTTACATTTGCCGTCAATGTATCCGCTCGACATGACTTTAAGGAATATGTTAATACGAATACAGCAAGTGAGAATCTGGTTTCAATTTTGCAGAGGTTGGCACATTGTATTAACTGTGCAACCCATATTCCAAATTCTAACTGCTGCCGAAAATAAGACAAGTCTGGTTATAAGCAGCCTATGAACTACGATTTATTCGCACCCAAATACTCGTATTGTTTCCAGACGCACCAAGCACGTTTAATGCGACATGGGAACGCATGGCGAATGTTATGTCCACAGCTACAGTTTGAAAAGAATGGAGGTGGAATACCTTGGAATTATTCTGTCAACGAGAATAATATAGGTGAAGAAAAGTGGCATTACATGATTATTCATGTCCAAATATTTCAAAATTGCTTTTTACGGCCTTGAAATTGTATGTTGGCGACTTTCGAAAATTTGGTGTGTTCTACAAATGTTGGCGACTTTCTTCTGGGGCAGCTGATTATGTGTTTTTTTGTATGCTTATGATCTTTTTATATGCATATTAAGCAGAATATATTTCACATTGTGAAATATGTGTTGATGGTATTTATTTACGGCAATATCTTATATATCCATCTCATCCCAAAGCTCTCAAATTGAAGGTATTTTTGTGCACGAAGATACAATGGTCAAAAGCTATGTGGTCTATAATAAATTTATATGTCATTTAAATCGGAATGTCTATGGGGAATATATGTAAAGGTTGGATTAAGTCTAAGGCATCAATAGTCAAAAGGTGTAAATATAAAGTTTTTTATTAATTAATTTTAGAATTCAGTATTAAAACAATTTAATTCAATATTCAATATTAATTGACTCATTTATTAATAATATCATAAAATAATATAAGTATAATAAAGTATTATATAATATTTAATAAGTAAAAAATAAATATGACATATTTATGAGCTCATATAAATTTTTTGGTATTGTTACCCACTCTCTGTTGTACCTTAACATTATCTATGTGCGTAAACTTTCTAATAAAACGTTCATATATTTATTTTAATATTGTCATTGGTGTAGCGAGTAGAGGCGAGTATAATTGAAGGAAGGTATTATTTAACTCTCTATTCCTAATATTTGGACAAAATGTATATTTTTCTTATTGAGAAATTTGTAGATCTAGTTCAAATACAACTCTTCGCAAAACTATGGGAGTTACATACACATTTTTATTGTTTTGTGAAATAATAGTGTTCTATTCAAGTTTGACTCTCATAACCCACTTGATGTTGTTAATTCAGACCTGTAAGAAATCTTTGATAAAACATTGTATATTTTGAATTTTGAATTCCTCCCCCAATTAATTATCTACATCCGTGGAATATTTGTCAACATTTGTAATAACTTATTTTACATTATTACTTTTTTAATAGCAATTTCTCTAAAATTATTACTTATTGTGACCCCAAAACAAATTTCAAAATAAAAAATGCAAGCCAATTATATTTATTTAAATGATGGGGAAGAATTTGTAATTAAAATTATGATTAGGACATCCACTCTAATTATTTCTTAGGGTGCTCTCAGTCTTCAATCCATCTCTAACTATATGTCGAAACCCCACTACATCCATTCTTTTCAATGCAATTAGAATGAAGAGATTCACACAATTAATTAAAATATAACTAATTTTTGTATGTTAGATATCAAGAGACCAAGTAGATAAATATATTAATGTCACTACTACACAAGGGGTCTCTTAGAGACGTTATATTGAGACATTAAATTCATTTCATTGCTAGCATTGTGTAGTCAATTTGCATTTCAAATTTTAAAAGCTTTTAATGTCACTTTTTTGTATCCAGGCAAAAAAAAATTACATAAAATACAAAAGAAAAGATTAGGTTATAAAGAATGAAAATAGTTCAAGGCTTCTGAATCATATATTAGCTTTACTCTGGCCTATTGTTCTCTCTTCTCGCATGGCTGAAGGAAAGGAAGTTCATGTTTGGGATTGTCGTACCATGGGTTTGTTTTCTACTGCAATGAATTTTAGTTGCTTTATTTCTAGGTTTTGTTCCAGGTGTTTTATTTCTTTTTATGTGTTATTTTTTCTATGGCCACTAGAAACATAGCTTACAGGGAAAATAGGTTTTCTTCCAGGTGTATTTTTTTCTATATATGGGTTTTTTTTTTTAGGGAAAGTTGAGTGGGAGTGGTTGGGGGATTTGTGGTGAGCAGAGGGAGCCATGTGGGGAAGGGTGTTGGCATGTTGCAAGATGGATCAAGTGACCCCCCCCACATGAAGGCACATGGGATTCATCAATGTCGGTAAGACATGTCCTTTCCTTACATAATAATTTAACCATTGCATTGTGATCCCAGGGTAGTGTCCATGTTGAAACCATCTCACGTTAAAATTTAGTAGTATTTGGAAGGTTGCAAGAATGCAAAGTGCAAGGTGGCACAATTTTTCCTCACAAGACGGTCACGTTTGTTTACTTATGCAACAAACAAGCCCCCAACCTAAGCTGTTCGGTCTTCCACACTCCAAATTTATACCAAAATGCCAATGCTGGAACAAGGTATTGACATCCATCAAATCATAAAGATGGAGGAAATTTATGAGATGTTGTAGTTGCAAATGTGTTGGCATATGTGTATGGGAAATGTGGAACCTTGCATATGGTTCGTGTGAACTATTTTATAGAATGTTGTAAAATAAAATAAAATAAAAGAGGACGTGCTTTTTTGGAAGGCATTGATGTCAGGTTATATAGAAAATGGTGTCATAATTGTTTCCCAAACAAGTTCCATGGACTTCAGGATTTGAACAAACGAGTATTTTGAAAAGCCTCAGAAAATTTCAAGAAAATTAATTCACATCTGTTGAACCTCCAATCCTTTGCCACATACTCCGAGCTTGTGTCAAAATGGGGCCTTTGGAATAGGGTGTGATCATCTAATAAAGTTTAAATAATAGAGGAATAATGTCAGATGTTTCAGTTGTTATTACTATGGCAAACATGTACACACTAAGGGGAAGATTACACAAGGCAAGTCAATTGTTTTGAAAAACACATAAAATAGATGTCGTCTAATGGAGCACGCCCTGACTATGTAAGATTATTTTTTTCTTCATTTAAAATGCAAGCTTGCAAGTTTAGTGGAACATGGATGCAAACACTTCAATGGCATAAGTGTTGGTTATAGCACTCTACCTAGAATTGAATATTATGTCTTCATGGTTGACATTCTTTGTTGTGATGGTTATGCTGATGGTGAATCAAAGCACCCCTGAATGTCTTCAACTCGATGGGTTGAGGCTCTCAGTGAGATTGCATAACATGAAGCTTTTCCCAAGTGTGGGACCTTGTGAATCGGGAAAGCTCTCCAAATGAAGGTCAGTTTCTATTCCCCTGTTCAGATGCACACATAAGAATGCAGAGGTTTTACTCAAAAACCTAATCTAACTTGCCAAGGAGACAGGGTAAGAAGATTCATAAAAATAAACCTAAACTAACAAGGGTGATGCACCTGTTAGAACAAGAGAACTGGTAAACGTCTGAATAATATTATTCAGACGTTTACCAGTTCTCTTGTGCTAACATTGGTATCAGAGCAGGTCGAGGTCATGCGTGGAGGAAGACTAGAGCAGATGTGCGAGAGAGGAGGAGAGCCAATCTTCCTGTCCCGTTTTCATGTGCGTGAGGAGGCGTGGAGACTGCCTGTCCCGCCTGAAGGAGCCTGTCCCGCCTGAAGGAGCGTGAAGGAAGAGAGGAAGAGCTGTGCGTGCCGTTTTTTTGGTGTTTCTTCTGCTGTGCGTGCGTGGTGTGCGAGGAGACTAAGCAAAGTCCGCTGTGCGTCCGCCATTTCTCTACTGTTCCCGCGTAGAGGAGACTGGTGCCTGTGCGTGAAAGAAGAACAGACTGGTGCTGCGTGGGAGAAGAAAGAAGATTGCCGTTTTTCTATTCATCCCTGCTGCGTGGGAGAAGAAAGAAGATTGCAGTTAGTTGTATAACCGTTTTTATTTTGCTTCGCCGTGCTGTGCGTGGACTGTCCCACGTGGAAGGGAGGTGAATGAAGTGGTGTCCAAGGTGGGGTTTGAACCCACGCCCTCATTGGAGGACGACAACAGATCTCTTCAATACAACACCAGAGGCAAACGATTCGCGGGAAGAAGACACGAGGACTTCTCGTGACCATCGAGACCACGGCAGATTTTCCTACCGTCGAAATCTCCCTGAGTTCAAATCGAGGAATTCGGATACGTTTGCAAAGAAGAGGTACAAAAGCCACAGTGATAAGGAGAAGTCGCACAAGGAAGGAACAGAACGGTTATGACAGTTATGATTTACCTTTCAACTCATTTTTATTGATGTAGAAAGAGGTCTACGTAACTTTGAAGGGTCTCAGCACAACCGTGGAGGAAGAAGTAGTCTCATTGAGCCAAAGAGGGAGAAGAGAGCATGTGGCAATGACCACTGACCAACTTATCAGCACTGTGTGGAGTTTGATATGAGTGGCATCGACCACCGAAAACCCAGGTGTGCGTTGGTAGACTCCTTCCCCCAACATCTTCTCAACTATTGTTCGCATATCATGCAATACATTAGCAAGCGCATCGTACAAAAGATCAGGAGACATGTGGAATTTGTTTGAATCAAATCGGAACAAAACGAGATTAAGTCCCTTCATTCATTCATCAAAATTGCTATCAAAGATGGACGCGAACAACCAGCGTATGATCCCATGCAACAGTCTGAGAGCATGAAAGTCATGCCCAGAGATGTTAGCAACATTGCAAGCAACCATAGAGACATGCCGCATTTGAGAGAACCGAAGAGCATCGGTATCTACTCTTAGCCAGTCTCCAAAACTTGCAATCCGAGGACATAATGGACTGAGTCTTGTTCGACATATAGACGGAGAAGAGTTGTGTCGATCCAGATGACAAATGCGAGATTAAATGCCCTTAGGCACATCTGTGGCGCACCACACGAGCTTTCGAGCTCACTTCATCTGTTTTTTCTACTAACGAGAGCACATCTGTCATAGAGATTCAAGAAAATCCAGGCAAAGTCCTTGTTGTAAGAAGCAAATAGGACATGTCATGACGTAACAAGATGATGAATCTGGGGTAGATTTGTAAAAATAATGTATTAAAGGGGGGAATGTTGGATAATCAGTTACAGGTGGTTACCTGCTAACTGAATACTCTCCTGTATTAATACATTCTTCATTGTGAATAATATTATTCAGACGTTTACCAGTTCTCTTGTGCTAACAGCACCGAGGAATGAAGAAACGCCTTTCTTGCCAATAAACACAAACCATTAAAATGCAATGCAAGATCATGCACAGATAACCGGATTTGCAGTGAAAGATTAGGAGGATGCAAATGAACACAGAGAGGGTTGAGAATCATCCACAGAAATGCATTATTTGCTCCAAATATTGATACAATATACTAAAAACATGCCAAGAGGCAAAGTTGCATTACAGTTTTAGATGGGAGGTTTGAACTCCACAAATTCACCTGCCAAAGAGAAGAAGGGAGGGGCAAAAAAAGAATGTCCAACCTTTAGATTGAAGCCCCTCATTTTAATTTATAGGAATAATCAAAGAGGGAAGAGAGAGAAATTCAAAATATACCCCAACAACCTCCATGTTGTATTTAATTCATCTCATTATCGCAGTAGGTGAGAACCCTAGCAAACCCAAAAAATGGCGGATTGTATTTTGCATTTTTGAAGAACTTTTTCTCACCCAATTAAATATATCTAGTTGTAGTTGGAAAGAGGTCCTTGTAAGCTTTCTGAAAAGTCCAACCTTGCGTGAATCTGAGCTATTTGTGAAAATTTATGGCCATTTGAATATCTGGATCAATCCACTCATTTCTTTGAATATGCAAGAAGAATTGAAGAAGTTGAGAGATGGAGGGATCATTCAGAACATAAGGTACTCATCTTAGGTTGCAAATTTAGTACCTGTTAGAAAAAAGAATGGTGATATAAGACTATGCGTAGAATTTAGGAACTTGATTAAAGCATCATTGAAAGATAATTACCCTCTTCCAGACATGGAGAATATGCTACAATTGGTAACTAGTTCTGAATTGTTGTCCACTTTGGATGGTTTCTCTAGCTATAATCAAGTTATTGTGAAGGATTCAGAAAGAATAAATACTACCTTTACCACTCCTTGGGGAGCTTATGTCTATGTCAGGATGCCTTTTGGCTTGATGAATGCTTGAGAAATTTTTAAAAGAGCAATGGATGTAGGGTTTTGTATTTATATTAATGATTTGATTCATGTGTATCAAGATGATGTAACTGTGTTATCCAAAAAAATAAATTATCACTTGCAACACTTGGAGAGAATTTTTTTAAGGTGTAGAGATTACGGTATATCATTGAATCCCAAGAAGTTCCATTTTAGAGTGCAAAAGGAAAATCTTCTTGGTCGCATTCTATCAAAGGAAGGGGTCATGATTGATCCCGAGAGAGTGGAAGCCATCAACAAGGTTCCAATTTCGAGAACTAAGAAGGGATTTAAATCTTTACTTGGAAAAATAAAATTTATCAAAAGATTTGTGTCTAACTTTGTTGAGTTGACAATCCCCATTACTAGCACATTGAGAAAGGACCAAGTTATCAAATAGGAGGAAGCTTCCATTCAAGCTTTCAGTGGGATGAAAGAAGCATTAAAGCATGCCCCTGTTTTGGAAGCTCCAACAAACAAGTATCCTTTTCAAAAAATTTCTTTTACTTCAGAAAACACCATTGCATCTGTCGTGTTACAGAAGGATGATAAAGGGGCTAAGAGACCAATTTCCTTTTTCAATAAGGCATTGCAAGGAGTTGAGTTGAAGTAAACCATCATGGAGAAGCAAACATTTACCTTGGTAAAAGAAACAAAGGTTTTTAGACCTTACATCCTGAGCTCTAAAGTTGTTGCTTATGTTCCACACACCATGGTCAAAGATATCTTATCAGAGATGGAGCTCTCAAGAAAAAGATGTAGATGGGTAAACAAGTTGCAGGAATATGACATGGATATCCAAACCATGAAATTGATAAGAGGTTTGGTCCTAGCTAAGCTTATTGCTGAGAGAAACTTGCAAATTATTTAGGTGAATGAAGTAGAAGGAGAAATGGTGGATGTCCTTGAAAATTTGGTAAGCTTTGAATGGTACAAAGATATAATATTTTATCTCAGACATCTATGTTGCCTTAAACATTTGAGTAAAAAATAGAAAATAGCTCTTAAATTATCCTCTCAAAAATATGTCATTACTGATTCTAGGTTAGCTTGGAAGAACCCGAAGGGAGTTCTCTTAAGATGCATTGCTTAGGATGAAGCCCAAAAGGTAATTGATGTTCTCCATGGAGGATTTTGTGGGGGAAATTTTTCTAGAAGAGTTAAACAACATAAAATCTTGAGGGCTGGTTATTGGTGGCAAAATCTCTTCAAAGATACAACTCTACTGGTTAGGAAATGTGAAAGTTTTCAGCATTTTTCTAGAAGAATGAAAGCTTCAGGCTCCCTTCCTTTGCATCCTGTGTCAATGGAAGCCCCATTTAAGCAATGGGAAATGGATTTTATTGGCGAGATCTCAGATCCTTCTAGTGCCGGTCATAAATGGATTCTTGTAGCCACTGATTATTTTACTAAGTGGGTGAAAGCAAGCCTCGCCAAGAAAGTAACACACCAAGTCATCATGGACTTCATGCTGAATCAAATCATATGCATATTTGGAGTGCTAACTAAGATTTTTGTTGATAATTCCATGAGTTTCATAGCCAAACCTTTGGTGGCAATGTGCAAAGGGTATGGAATTAGTTTGACATATGCTTCTAACTACAATCCCTAAGGAAATGGACAAGTTGATTACAGCAATAAAAAATTGATGAAGATCATTAGAAGAACCTTGGAACTGAACAAAAATAAGTGGGGGTGAGCAACTGAAGTTTGTTGCTTGGGCTGAAAGAATCAATTTCAAAAGAGCTACTCGTAAAATCCCATTTTAGTTGGTATATGGAACTCAAGATTTGTTTCCCCTTCATTTGTAATTTTTTTCATTTCAGTTTGTTCAAAAAATTGAAGATCAAGAAGTGAGTCCATATGATGCTTGAATCAATTATATTATTGAGTTAGATGAAGAAATAAGGGCATGCCATCAACGGCATGTGAAGTTAAGAGAAATGTTGAAGAAGTTATTTGACAAGAAGGTGACTCCAAGAGCTTTCAACATTAGGGATCTTGTGATATTATGGGATAACATGCATGAAGATAAGGGAAAGTATGGTAAATTTGATGCATTGTGGATGGGCCCTTAATCAATTAACATTTGAATTGGTGAAAATACCTTCTTCATAAAAGACTTAGACAGGAAACTGCTTGAATTTCCTGTTAATGGCAGGCATTTGAAACGTTTCCTTGATTGATTTATTAGAATCATGGTATACTCCATTATACAATGTATAGCATTTTGGTTTCTTTCTGCTTTCATGTTTTTCTATTTTTGTTTGTCCTGGTCCTTGGTGGCCATCTTGTTGGTTTTTGAGTTTGTCCTTGGGGGAGTTGGTTATTATTGTTATGATCTGTAATCTTATTCTTTGACTCCATTTCCCAATGGTTTATTTTTGGCACTTTGTATGCTATTTTTTCTTGTGGCACTCAAAGGGAGTGCCCATCCCTGAGTCAGAGCCAATGTTTGTGCTCAATTTGATCTTGTCCTGTTTCTCCTTGAAATTTTTCAATTTGTGGGCTCTGTCATCTTTTCTATCTCCCCGTATTGATGCATGAAAATTATGTCCTCTATTTGGTTTCCATGATCAGTCCCTTCCTTTGGTCAAGGATCACTTTAAATAAAGAGTTTGTTTTCCATTCCTCTGTCCATGTGAAATAAATTGTAACTTGGGTGTAAAATCAGTTTTTTTCCCCTTCTTCCATTCTTCCATAGTCACGTTTTGTTTTCCTATCAATTTTTGTCACAATATCTATGGAAACGTGATTGGATGCATCTTGGAGGATCACATTAGGGCCTTATATCATTTCCAAATTCTCTTTCTTGAAATAAAGATTCATTTCTGAGTGCAAATGGTGATTTCCCTATATTTTACGGTTTGAAAAGCGTGTTTTCACCATCAAATTTATATCTCGACATCAATGGAAATGTGGCCATTTCTGGTTAGATGTGGCTTGGTAGGTTAATTTGAAAACACTAAAGACCACTTCAACTTAAAAATTTTCCACGTGGAGGGCCAACACTCATCTGAACATTCTCCTTTTGGTTTGACCTTGGAGTTGCACCGGGGAGACACATGGAGGTTTCCCCTACCTTTCCTAGTCTTAGAAAAAAAATTCATGTAGCCGGTGCAGCTTAGGTGGACCATAGACACGTGGAGGGCCAACGCTCATTTGAGGATCCACCTTAGGGTCCCACCTTAATAGTTGTGTCGGGGAGACACATGGAGGCTTTCGTCGACTCTGCTCTACACTTAAAATTTTCAAAGAAATTTTCTAATGCCTGGAACACATGGAGTGACCACGGCTATTTGGGGACCGCCCCTAATTTTTATTTGAATAAGCTCCAAGAGGACACTTGGAGGCTTCCGCTCACTCTGCCCATGCTTGGACTTTTCAACGTCTAAGGAAAACTATCTCGGATGCTAGAAACATGGTGCCTTCCACTGATCCTTCAACTTTTTTAACAACTTTGTTGGAATGAGACATGTGGTGAGCCTGCACTTTTTTTGGGTTCTCTACTTTTGAGGACCATACCAAAGGTGTGCCAAGGCGATACGTGGGGGCTTCCGCTGGCTCCTTTTTTACTGAGACTTTTACAAAGGCCAAAAGGTGTTTTTCTTATGCCTAGGGCACATGCAAGGCCTGAGCTTGCTTGGAAACATGCCACTCTACCTCACCTTTATAGTTGCACGAAGAAAAAATGTAAATGACACTAATTTAGAGTTGAGAATTGGAAAAATCAATGGTTGCTGTGCATTTCACCTATTTTCCTACCATTTTTTCTCCAAGACTCGTAGAGATGCAAATACGCATTGTTTTTCATCATTTTTGATGAAATTACTTGTCATTTTTTTCTAAAAAGTGGCATTGAATGGATTTAGAACTTAATTTTTGAGTTCAAGAATTGTTAAGGTTGATATTTTGAAATTGGAATTTCTCAGGCACTTGCAAAAACATGAATTACTAGAGAAGATGGATGCGGGGTAGAGTTGTACAGGAAAGAGAGGGAAAAGGATGAAATGATGGAGGTTGCACACACAAAAGATGAAATAGGTGTTGCCTCAAGAGTGGAAAGGATTACGTGTTAGATCTAGATGTATAGAGCCTCTTGAGAATGATTAAAATGGGGATTTCTTACATAAAATAATTAGAAATATTAAAAGGAATGTCAAAAAGGTTGTGGCATGGCATCATAGTCATTAGTCGAGGGTCTGAGAAATGTGATCAGTTCATAATTGATCCACCTGGAAGCTTTCTGATATGAATTTGTTAAATGTCACTTTCTGAGGCAAACTGGTAACAAACAACTTGGTCCCTCAAATATTCTTTTTTTTGGTGGAAAAATTTGGGATGAGTGAGTGAGTAAAATATATAAATATAATAATAATACTCTTGAAAAAAGGTTGGGGTTGAATTCTTAAGAGAAATTTTGAGAGAACTCATCTTCCTGAGAGATCAATCCGAGATACCAGGTTAATTTCTTCTGTGTTATATTTTCTATCATGTCAAGTTGGTTACAGATGTATAACCATTGAAAAGATTTGATATTTCTATAGAAGCTTTCCCCTGCTAATAAATCTAATCAATTTTGAGTTAATTTATGTCAATCTTGGAGCATTTTTTTTTCTACTTTGTTTCAGAATGTCTGCAAGTATTTTTTCTTATTCCTTATGAAATTTTGTGTTAAAGTCCCTCTGAATCACATAAGATCTTGTCCATTTGACAGTTTAGTGGCATTTACAATTTCATTTCAAGAAGAGATTTCATCTTATGATGAGATAAACAATTTAAAATCACTTCACTATCATTTGTTGATAAACATTATCTGTAACCCTTTGAGTGTATCTTAGGCATGAGGAACCAGGGGTCATTGATGTTTTATTTAGTCTTTAGCTCGAGCCTTTGTGCTAAGTTCTTGGAGATAGTGTGAAACCGTGCTGATCTAGGCCTCCATTGAAGAAAAACTTTGGGTTGAAAGAATATCTTAGCTATTCTGAAGATTTCTGTCATTTATCTTTCCATTTTTTGTGAAGTCTCACAAAGATCTGGTATAATCAATTTTATCCTACTTAATCTCCTACCAAAATTATTCAAAAACAATGAATCCATATTGAACTATCCCTTTTTTCCCTACGTGTCTACAAATTTATAAATTCTATTGCCAAAATATGCACAAAAAATCAGGATTCCATAATGTCTTTAGTTACTTTAGCCTTGTTTTGAAAGTATCTCCATATTTTAGAAGTGACAACTCTTGAGAGTTAAATTATGGAGTATTGACCATACTTTCCCAAGGTTTTCTTCATTAAATTTGTGCAAAAGAAGGATATCTCCATCTCTTTCATCAAACAGAGGTTACACTAAGGTTCCTCTCACCCTGGTTGAAGAGGCACAACCTAAAGTAGTGAGGATAGGTCTAATCCTATTGAAGGTGCTATCCATCTCTCCACAATATGAGTTAAAAAGGGCTAGTTAGATCTCATCCCTAGCTACAAAATGACATACATTATGATCTATCTTCCTCTAAGCTCCATGTCAAATATGTGATGCTACTCAGCTTGAAAAGGAGAATAAATTTGGATACAAACATGTGTCACGTGTCTCTTTGGTGTAACTTCAAAAGCGGGAACCAAAAGGCAGTCCCCAAACAAGATTTGGCCATCCATGTGTTAGAGTCTAAAAAGGTAAGTTCGGCCGTTGAAAAGTATGAAATCCTTTGAAGGCCTTCTCGTTTATCGTCCACATAAATTCAAAAGAAAAATATGGGGGCAGTTTCCAAATGAGTGTGAACCCTCCATGTGTCTTGAGTCGGGCACAGTGTCTCCACTGATAGGAGGGAATTTGGTAGAATAAATAGGAAATCAAGGATCCTATTGAAGCCGCCATGTGTCAGTCTGGCACAACTTCAAGAGTGAAAAAAGGGAGATGGATCTTGAACACAAACGTGGCTGCCACGTGGACCCTGTATGGACAAAATATTTTAACTTTTGAGATAACATGTAAAATCCCTTACCTTGACCTTTAGACGGCCATATCTTTCTATTGGAAGATTGATTTTTAGCGAGAAAGGCTGTTTTAGAAAGCTCTTAGCTCCAAATTCTCACCTGCCTCATTTAATGTTTCATCCTACCATTTTTGAGGCTATCAAGTCCCCTACCTTCCATCATGATGAAGAATGGGTCTCTCTTCATTCCCAAAAAGGAACAACACGTGAATTCATGGACTCTATCAAAGAACCCATCATTGTTGTAGGTGAATTAAATGCATATCTTGGGGTGGTTGAAGCAAGATTTGATTTTTTCACTCTCTCTTTCTCTCTTTCTTCTATATATTGTAAAGAGGGGCATTTTTCAAAAGGTTGGTCATTTTTTCTCTCCTACCCCCTCTCTTTTTCTTCCTTAGGGTAGAATGTGGAGTCTAAGTCTCCTGTAATGGCTCTGTAATCGCATTTCCTTTCCTCTTGCCCACTCATAATGTACTGTGTGACTTATGGAGCAATAAAAATCAGTTTTGTGATGGTTTTGTCCATCCTTTGCTTATTTTATTGTCTCTTCTTGCCTCTCATCGTTGCAGGGTATATTGTGCATACTCAGATGTTTATTGTAGGTTTTGGGAGCTATGTTTAATGGGTTTTGAAGTGGTTTTCTATTTGAAATATATCTCTGGTTTGTGGTGAACCTTGTCCAATCTCTCCTTTGCTCACCTCTCTCCACTTCAGGTAGTTGGATTTGTGATCAGCCACTTCCTTTTTCTCGTGTATCGCCATGTAGGGTATGGTCCCATTGAGCTACTATAGGACCTATTATTTTGATGCAAATGGTCCAATGCTGATTATTTCAACTAGCTACAGGAATAAATGGAATATTGGCCAGTAAATTAGGAGCTCCACATTTTTGGCCCGTTCAACTTAAGAGGTGATTGGAGAGGGGGGATAAAAATTTCCTACTATATTTAGGTAGTTTTGTTTCCATCTGGTAGCAAATATTCATTCCCTTCACTTTTTTCTATCAATTTGGAGGGAAAATTTCTGATTATATACCTGAAAATAGTTTATATTTACATGGAGTCTGTTGGAGCTTGATCCCTCAACTTTGAGCAAAATTTCTGCTGCATTGCTTTGGAGCACAATTAGTGGAATCCCTACAGATCATTGAAGCTACAACAATCTTCATTTGTAGTTTGAGGTAGGAAATCTTTTACAGACTACAGTCTATAAATTTTTTCTTTCTGTCTTGTTCAAGAGGTTGTTACACTGATCTAGAAAATCCTATTTAAAAATTACCCAGACGCATCTACAAAATTTTGTTTGTTATTGACTTATCACTGGCTCATTCTTCAATTTTTAATAGTCCAAACTACATTTATAGTAGGAAAAGAAACATGGTAAAGGAAAAAAATAAATTAGAAAGTGTCATATTTTGTTTTTACCTGTCCAACTTCTGAGCAATTTATTTATTGTTTCCCTTTTAGAGTAATACTGATTATTTTCACCTTTGTTTTACTTGAACTGGTAATATGATCCTTATAAATTTTACATAACAAAAAAAATGTAAACTGGGTCAGACTTTAAAACAAATTTTAGCAATTGTAACAAACTTGACAAAGACAACCATTATCATTTCTAGCATGTAAATTTATTTCCTACTTTAACAATAAGCTCTTTCATAAACCTGTTCTAATATATGCACAAAACAAAGGGTTTCCTAAGTACTTATTGTGAAGAGAGACTTTTTTAAGGTCTAAGATCTTGCAAATATTATATTTTTAAATTTTTCATGTGAGAGGTTGTGTACTGTGTTCATGGGTACTTGCAACTTATTGGCTATTAATCCCACTAAGCTCTGACCGAAGGAAAATTGCACTCTTTTATAGCAGTGATGTTTTTTTGAAATATTGTGCTACAACATTTTTAATGAAAATATTGCTTGTGCTTTACATGAAGTTGAAAATAATTTGTGAAAGCTATAAAAAAAATTATATTCAATTCTTTAGTTGCAATCAGCATAACCTCCCATCAGTTAAACTTCGTTAGAAAGACCTTGTCTTGGATGAATTTGAAAATGCATTTCCCCTCTTCCAACCCTCTTTTTCATTTTGAATTTTTAATTTAATAACACAACACTCTTGATTTCTATTTGTTCTTGCTTTATAATTTGTGCTTCTGTTGTAATTGATTCGTACCAGTTAGATGAAGTCCCTTTCCTGGCAGTTGATGTTTTATTAATTTTTGGATGTGCATATGGGCCTTAGAGCTTCTGCAATATTTAATTGTTTTCCTTTCTACTTCATGCTATGACCAAAATTTGTATTAGAGACTGATACTCATCTCTAAAACCTGCATTTGAGTATTTTTTAAAATGTAAATATCAATATACTTTTATCTTTTGTTGACATATAATATATAATTTATTTATTTTAGGTTGTATGGTATTGTTTTCATTAAATTTTACATATATATATATATATATATATATATTTAATTATACATATTTTAGTTTGAGTACTTCACATACATGTCTAAAGTACATAGACCATAAGAGCTATAATAAATAGCTTTGCAAGTTGACTTTCCCTACTTTGTGGATAGAAAAGAAATGATCCATGAAATTATTGTTGAAAGCATTCCAATATTGTATGTCATTGTCTTTGAGACTTGTCCTCAAAATCTTAAAAAAATTGTAGCAAATTGTGCTAAGGAAACCTTAATAGTTCCATCCCATTTATTTAAAAAGATAGCTCATAGAATGATAATTACAACAGTTATGCCTTTCGAACCTAGTAAACATTATTACTAAATATGAAGCTAGTTATGCATTTTGAACCTATCTCTTTTTTATCTTTACAAAACTCTAGTGTAAGCCATTATATTGGTAGTCAAGAAGGTCCACACAAAAATTATAGTGTAGAAAAAAAATTCACTTAAATTAAAACAAACAGGATTAGAATTCTTTAAACTACCAATGTAATTGTTGTGTCGTGAATTCTAGTTGATCCTATGGCATTTCTATGTGAATTCTATGTCTTTTTTTATGTGATCCTATGTGAATTATACTTCATTTTATTTGAGACTTGTCCTCAAAATCTCAAAACATTTGTAGCAAAGCTTCACCATACATAGGAATGTAGAAATTGGTGATAATTATTTGTTTATCTTTACATTATGTCTATTTAAATATATGATTGTATATTTTATTGTAGGTATACACGAATGTTTTTTCCTTCTTTGTTGTCATGCAAAAATCATTATATCATCCAAATCCAGTGAAGGGTGGTTTTAGGAGGTTCACTACAATGCTTTCACAAAATGACATACAAGATGGTGATATATAATCTATATATGATGATTGCCCTTGCCATGTGCCTAGTACACTAATAAGCAATGAAGAAGTAATCATCTCTACTTATGTTCAAAGTACATAAAAGAAAATTGAGGTTATCAATGATAACATACCTACAAATGTTATCCAATTGGAACATATCAATGATTCCCCTCTTCATCATGAAAAAATGTCAACCAAAGAGCCACATAGCAAAGGAGATCAGCCTTTAGCTCCTCATCCACAAAGGGTAGGGCTCATTGGAGCATCACAGACACCATCGTCCTTATTGAAGCAAAGCGTATTAAGAGAGACACCCAATTCAATGATGGAATAATGAAAAGAACTATAATAACTAGTGAGAAATGTAGAATTGTGGAAGATTATTGTTTTACACAAGGGCTCCTCCGCAATGCAATTCGATGTTGAGATCGGTGGGAGAATGTGTTTCCTGATTACAAAAGAGTAAGAGACTATGAAGAATAGATAATTTCTAGGCATGATAGCTATTGGAGTATGACAGGTCAAGAGAGATCTAAAAAGAAGCTTCCAAAAAACTTTTCCATGCAACTCTTTGATGTCATGAATATTAGCTTTGGTAATGATAGACCTATCAATCCTAGTACAATATCACTTGATAATTTTGACACACAGTATGCATTCACTGAGGGTGGGTCTTTTGAAATTTAAAATGAGCCATTGAAAGAGTGTGAGACACCGGTGATGACTGGTGAAAGCTCGTTCGATACTGGAAAGGAAAAGGAAAAACTTTCAACAGGTAAAAAATGGAAAACAAGTATTAAAGACAACATTGTTGAAAGAAACAAGTTAGTGATTTTTGCGTTTTAGATGATTGAAGAGTGGCGTATTAAATGCTATGTAATAGATCATGAAAGGGAAGATAAGAATGAGGAAAGAATGATCAAATTAGAAGATAAAAAAATTAATGTGCAAATGAACATGGTTTGAACTATAAGTGCTATTGGACAAGCAATGTTGAAGATCAGAGAGTCATTTTCAAATGACAAATAATTCTTCAAATCCCATACTTGCATTATACTGTTTTCATTTTTTTCTCTTTAGTGGATCTTATAGTTACTTGTTATGAGACTGAAATAAATATATTAATAAAGATGTAGTTGAAAATTGTTTTGTTTACTTGAAAATTATGATATATAAAACTATCTTGTTTCAACATCCAAATGTTGTTATATTGTTGGCTCTTTAGTGGATTTTCTAGATACTTGTTATGAGATTAAAATAAGTACATTAATAAATAAGTATTAGAAAATTGTTTGTTTTACTTGCTAATTATGAAAAATAAAACTATCTTGTTTTAACATCCAAATGTTGTTATATTGTTGTCGTTTTTTGCTCTTTTGTGGATCTAATAGTTACTTATTATGACACTGAAATAAGTATATTAATAAAGAGGTATTTGAAAACTGTTTTTTTTACTTGTTAATTATGAAAATAAAAATATCTTCTTTCAACATCGAAATGTTATAATCTTGTAACATTTAAAATCCAATCATATTTCAAATACTCACAATTTAATTTAATTATAGGCCTTCAACTTTCTATTTGTCAGTTGTAACATAATTTTTTATTTGATATATTTTAATGGTGCGTTATTTTGTATGCTTTTTTGAAGGGAGGAGAACAATTTTTACATCATCCATCTTCAACATTATCCATTTACATACAATGAATCCTACTTCAATAACGAAAATGAATTTTTTTCTTCGAAATACATCAATTACTTTACAATTAGAATTGCAAGTATGGAATGATCTTCAAGATTCAACCAATATGCAATGCATATTTAAGAAGCTTAAGGTAGATTCCTAAACTATGGACATAGATGACATGGAAATGGAAGTTATTGCAGTCATTTTTGGAAAATAGAGTCAAATCCTTGATACAGATTTATCTCCTTCTATGTGGGAAGGAAGGATACAAGGTGAGTGGTATATCAAACCATGTTCTATACACTGGTGGAACAACTATATTTTTGAATTAATATGTGATGATCAATGTTTTTGAATCATTTTTAGGATACCTTAAATGTTATTTGAAAATTATTGTCAACTATTGAATGACAACCTCAGAAAAGGTGAAATACCCTTTTCATTTGCTACCTATATAAAAGGAAGAGTATTTCTAGTTGAAAAACAAGTGGCCATGGGAATGTTAAGATTGACATCTAGAATGAAAATGGTTAACATTAATGAGTTGTTTGGTTGTGGAAAGTCAATGATAATGAGAATTGTGAATAAGTTCATAAATATCATTTACACTCGGCTTCAAGGTCATGTTCAATGGCCAAGTGAGCATATGGAATTTAGGCAAGTAAAATAAGGCTTTCATAGAAAATGAGGTTTTCCAAATTGTTGTGGGGCTATAGATGTAACCCACATTCCAATCCAACTTCCTCCTAATGAGTGTTAATCTGATTGGGTATGATCGAGATCACAATTATAGTATGGCATTACAAGTGATTGTTGATAGTGATATGTATTTCATGGATGTGTTTATGGGATGGCCAGGTTCTATTAATGATTCTATAATTCTTCATAATTCAGATTTTTATAGAATGTTTGAAGGAGGAGAGAGATTAAATGGTCTTTCAGTTCCTATTGGCTTATTAAACATGAGGGATTACATTATTGGTTATGGTGGATATCCACTATTACCATGATTAATCACGCCTTTCAGTGGATCTGTAACTACTACTTAAAGGGAATTCAATTTTAAGTTGTCATCTACATGCATTGTTGTTGAGTGCACATTTGGAAGGCTAAAGTAGTTATGGCAGATTCTAGAATCCAAAATGTGGTACCTAAATTTGGAAATGCTACCCAAAACCATTCTTGTTTTCTGCATACTACATAATATGGTGCTAACGTTTGTAGAAGATGAGACTAATTCATGTGATGATGTTGCTTTTGAACATGAAAATAATATACCAACCACTTATGTGGGTGATCCTGCTGCTACACTTTCTTGAGAAGCCTTAATGGAATTTTGTTAATGGAAATGCCAATAATGTGGACATGTATGGAACATATAATGAGAAGGTTTTTTTTTTTTAGTCATTAGGTTTCCAATATATATGTATGCTCAATTTGAGATAGCAGGATGTAAAATTCAAATGACATGCTTCTAGTTAATGTGTTCATCATGATGAAGGTCAAGGAATGGATTTCTCATTTTGTTGTAATCTCTTCGTACAATAGCTATTGTATGTAAGCCCATTTATAATAATAAATTTGCAGCTTTCTAATTCTATGTAATTTGAAATCTCTATTATGTGCATTCAACCATGGTACTTTGTAAGTGTGCTCTTTATTTGTGTAACACACTTCTCCAACAAGCACCTCATTTGGTGTGTATAAATATATGGACATTATTTCTGGCAATGGAGGCATTGAAAAGAGGTTTCCTTGAAGTATATATATTTTTTAACATTCTCTAACTCATTCACATGGCACATTTTTATACAAACATCAAGGAATTTGTTTTTGACTTGATTTCTATATTTTAGGATTGTCTGCATTGTAGCATTTTTTTATTGAGTTGTTGTAGTTATATTCATTGATTATTAGTTGTTTTTTTGAAATGCTGAGTAATTTCTGAAGGAAATTTTCATTTTATTGATGACCATATTAAGTTTCTGGCTATTTCTCTCCTACATTTTTGTAGTTTACCTGCAATTTTTGTTGAGTGTGATTTTGTTACCGATACCTCAATACAACCCTGAAAAGTTAGGGATATGTTTCGAGGGAATTTTTAGCTCCAAATCACATTGCAATAGTCCTTCTTAGTAGTAAGTATTGCTATATTTGCAGTTGCTTTACAAAAAGAAGTGGAGAAAAAGAGCAAGTTTCCTCGTTGTAGAAGAAAGAGATCTATTTGCAGATTAGATATCCAGATTAGAAGTTTATAAATGTTGTCATTTTATTTGCTTCAAATGCTTAAAGGATAGTGAAAATCTACTTTCTTCATCAAGGGAAAGTATACATACCATCATTTTCCAGTTATATTACAAACGGGACCTTCATTAAGTACGCTTTAAAAAGTATTAGTATTTTATTACTTAATTCTGTGATCTGTAGCATCAATGAGAATTTTGTATTTTTCATTATTTTTGTTAATGTGGATATGATTATTAGTGTCGTTTGATTTTTTCGAAAGGCGAATGGATGATGGCTGTCATTATTTATAAATAATAAGATCTCTTAAGTTTGTACAGAGTCCTGTACTTTACATTTTACAATTCGATACATTCATATCTTGTTCAATTTTGCATGTCTTCATATTTGGTTACTTTTGTTTGAAAAGAGATTGCAAACTGGTATGCTTTATAGTTTAAAAGAAACATTTTCTTTGATTTATAGATATTTGTTTATTTTGTGAAGTTCAACATGGGTGAAGCCTTTATCAACACCATTACTTAATTTTTTTGTATTGATATTATTAAAGATGACTATTCATAGTGTTCTTGGTAGGGTTGATCTTGCATATAACAATGTCTGTTGAGTTGGAAGCATATTGAACATATCAATTTTTCTCTCTTGGGAAGGTCTCTCAATTTAGTCATTCAAGATCTGTCCCCTAGACTTGGTTAAGGGACAAATTGTTAGTGTTGGTCTCTGATTCCTTTTTCAATGGTTTTAAAATATTGGTATTGAACACTTGGGCTATAGATTAAGACATAAGAATTAGCAGAGACCCATGGGGTCCCTGGATTCCATAATTAAAAAAAGACCTGCTGTTGGAAAATTTCTTCCCAATTTGATTGTCAAACACTACTACAAAGGCACATCATACTATACTCTGTTCATTATCTACCTTACAAAGATTATTAAATATTTATGGTTATATGCATGAGTGGGACGTTTCCGAATTCAGAAGTGTTTTTTGTACATAAATAATCATAAACGTAATCTGCATAATTCAGACCAGTTATGATTGTAATTCAGTATTTGCTACCCTCTAGTTTGATCTCAACAAGGCCTGATTATACAATTACTAGGAAAATTTTCTAAAATCTTCTTATGTTAATCATTTCTTAAGGATTTGTGTATGACTACATACTTCTAAGTATGTAAACAATGGGACCTCCATTATGCACGCTTTAAAAAGTATCAGTATTTTATTACTTACTGCAGTGCTCTGTAGCATCAATGAGCAGTTTGTATCTGTCATTATTCTTGTTAATGTGGATATGATTATCATCACCGTTTAATTCATTGGAAAGGAAAGAATTGTCAGAATGATGCCTTATTCTATAGATTTTTATTTGATTTACCCTTTGCAATAAGAATATTGTATTGCCTTATTATAGTCAACAATTATTTGTTTTCTTTTCTTCTTCTAAATAGATTTGCACCTTCTAGAGAATTGAGCTAGACATTCTGCTTTGTGAAAATTCTCTATAGAATCCTTACACATTTATATTCGATTTTATTTTAAGAAATATGTTGTAAATTTGTATTCACACTCTTTGAGGCTAATGCTATTTACCTCTCTTTTTTGGTGCCCAAAATTTTTAGTTATAATTTTCTTTTCAATCGGCCAGTCATGAACCGTAAAACTATTTTTTTGGGTGAAATTTTAATAAATAAAAATAATTTCATCATGGTTGTACGTATCCCAAAAATTTCACAGTTGCTGATTGTTCCAAGTGCAAGCAGTTAGTTCTGAAGGTTGTTGTAAAAAACAATGATATGTGCTATGATCTCAAAACAAAAAACAATGTATAAATTTGGCACTAATCAGCCTTACAAGAAAGTGCATGGGACCATAAAACTGCAATGGGCTCCTAGTATTTCTCAGCAGGAAATTTTGAGAAAAAAATTAAAACCATGGGACCCAAAAACTGCTAAAATGTTCCTAATTTCTCTCAGTAGCACCCGCTTAGATTTTTATGGAGCCCCTGCTCCATGGGACCACGCCCTTAGTGTAGGCTCTATTTTTATGCATCTCTTTCTCTCTCTCTGTGTCTCCTTGGAATGGTTAGATTAGGATAAATAGGTTTTTGCTACACTAGAGTAGCTTGTGGCAGGTAGTTTAGGAAGAAGAAGTCGGCTTTCTCCGGAGGGCCATTTCAAGTCCGCAAGTCCCACAGCTTGAGAGATGGTCCAATGTTGTGGAATCACACCGAATGCCCCATTTCAAACTTAGGACATTTGGGGGTGTTGTGATTTTGACTCAACAAGTTTTTTATTACTTTTACTTTTGTTTATAAAAATTACCCAAAATTTTAATTTACCATTAGGTGTGTTTTCCTATGTCCCTAGGCGGGGCATTACATTAACGGTCCCAAGAGGGGACATATAGCGGCATTCAACAATCCATTTGGGAGATAGGCTCAGGTGGAATTGAAATCCCAGGAATGAGCCACATTTAATTGTAGCATTGGGTCCAGTTGGTTTTGTGTCGATTTCTATGAACAAAGCATGGAGGATTATATGTATATATAAAAAATGAAGCATCAAAGAATATATAGAATAAAGCAGAGCACAAGTAACTCTGAGAATATTATGTAGCAGGGAAAGAGTTATATGCAATAGCATATGAAATAGAGAGATTAGAAAAGAGAAATATAGTTCCGCATCTCAAGGAATGTTCAAAGGGGAATCTAGTAATAGAAATATCTCAAAAGACATGTGCAATAGAAGAAGAAGAAGAAGAAGAAGAAGAAGAGAAATGTATGTAAAAGAATTAGAGAATAGAACAAAAGAAGAGAAACAAAAGAAAAGACAAAGCAATAGCTATGATATTGTAAAAGTTATTTTAATTCGAATATAATATATATTTTGTGTATGTTTTTCTGTTGTGGTTGTGTTTTTCCATGTGTTCGTTGTTTGGGCACTAAACTTTTCCAGCATATAGCAGTTTTCAAAGGTGTTAACAGAGGTCAATAGCTAAAAAAGGGACCATTTTTACATCACTTACAACAGTGGGTATACAATTCATGCCTTTCAGGAAAAACCTCCGCCTAGCACTTTGCAAAATACCCTCAGCTCCTACATATATTTGAAAAATTGCTTTTATTCTTTCCAGGCGATAAACTGATAATGTTTCCAAGAAAAATATTAGTACTGAGAATAAAAGAAATATTGACTAATAATTAAAGAGAAAGGAAGAATCAGCATATACATGCACAAAGCCAACACCGTCAATAAGTGCACTCTTAATAAAAAACAATTCTACAACACAACCAATCTAGTATGCATTTTACCGATCACGTTAGCTTGATGAGCCATATGTACAGTGAGTATACGATGTGTAATTCTAGAAACCTTCTCTCGGGCTCAATCACAATCCAAGAGTGCACCCCCACCAAATACCTGTACAGCTGCTGTCATTGCTGGTGTCTGTTTGCTTCCCGTATTTGGAATAGAAGATATAAAAGAGGTTTTGATCTCTTTCCCTTTATGTTCTTCTCTTTCCAATATATATTTTCACATTTCTTTTCTTGTACCTTCCTCTTCTCGCCTTTGCATTAATATTTCTTCCTCAATCTCTTTTTCTCGAATGTAACTTAAAGAAGTTAAAAATTAGTTCAAATAACGACACAATTGTTTTTTATAACATTGAAAAATTCGCTCTTTCGGAATGCATCAATGTAATATAATTGTTTACCTCTCCTTAGATTATTTGAAAACGTCTATGATCTTCAGCCAACCATTTATTGATTTTCTTGGCACCCATATTTGAAAAATGGATGTTGTCCGGGAAAATCCTTAGACAAACTTGATCCTCCCAAAATACTAATACAGAAAAGGTTGTGACCCAGGTCCTAATTAACAACATATGGAGCAGAAAAATCCGTGGGTTCATACACTAGAAAAATAACATGTACTCTTTTAGATTTTTTTTCTAAATTTCAAGCAATAGAAGCAATTAACCACCAAACTTGTCTGACATGTATACCCACTCATTATCAATGTCCTCTTCTAATGCCAAAATATGAGCATGTCCACACATTTTTATTCTATAGCCAACTTCAGAGGAAGATTCGCGTCGATATGTCAAGCTTAAATTTGGCTTGCAAAATAATAGCCCTGCAATAGATTCCTCGTTACTTAAGCACTCATGTATCTTCATGACATCTGCCCTCAGAAGTACAAAGTTGGGAGCCCTGTCTCTACTAGCTTTGGATCTCCAACTAAAAGGGCAGCAAAACTTGTGGACCTAGATAGGTGCACTTGAGATCTGATATCTCTCTGACAAAGTATTTTTAGCCTGTGTTGCCAATGAGACAATGAAGTACATTTATCACAAAAGTGGGATACCAAGGATTGTAGACAATCTCATTTACACTTCAAACTTGGCTCACAAGGAAAATATAGTTACAAAAAATACATCTGAACTGGCATATAATATTCCCCCTTGATGGCGTCACTTATTTAAAAAGCACTAATCCTATATACGATGTGAATAACATGACCTATGGTATAGCAATATTATTTTTCTCCACTACGAGATCTCATTGTAAGTTCTCTCCCATGATGTAGTTCATTGTATCAAAAATCTTATACTTGGAAATGTATGCTTGGATTTCATTTCGCAGTTTACAGTACATATTATATGTACATGAAGAAAGTTACGCGTATGCATATATTCGATCCAATCGCATATGACACCTCTTCGATAATGTATTTTTTAATCTAAGTTTGATAACTGCACAAAAATATAGAATATACAATATTATTCTCAATAACGATATTTTACATAACATGAACAAATTCAAACTACAACATTAAATAGTTCATGTATTGGTTCTTAGTGACATTTAGGCGATGAAGGAGGGAGAGGTATACTACAACATACCCTCATCTTTGTGTGCTTGTCGTTTGGGGAAGAGAAATCAAACTTCTTGCATTTCCCCTTCGTAGCATGATCATGATTATGAGAGAAACAAAACAAAAAATTTAAGTAGATACTCATATGAGATTTTCAAATCACCCGGCTTCCAAGTTGTAAAATAGTTCACAACACACTTAATGCAAAATCAAGGGAATTATTATCATTTTATTTGTCAGGAAATGGATAAAACACTAAAAGTAAAAATTAAGCTACAATTCCCTTGTTTTTACATTATTTGAACAACCCTTTAGTTTCTTAGAGTGGAAAGTTTCGGAGGAAAGAATATACATGTTTTGCACTTGATATGGTATTATTTGTCTTCCGTTTCCCTCGCCTATAACAACATTAAGAAAGGTGATTGTTGATAAAATTATTTAATTTTACGGTATTCTTCATCATCTGTTGCCTCCACCTATAGCGACATAAACAACGGATCAGTAAGACTTGCTAAAAAAAAGTATTGAGTTCAAGTCTCATAGATATTAACATAGATCACATCTATGTGTTCGTTTTAACATATACTTCATGGTGTAGTGGAAATTAGTAAAATCATTTCAGGTGTTCGCTCATTTATACAAACATTTTTTACAAATCTCTGAAATCTTATTTTACCTCAATGTTATTTATCCAAAGCCTAAAACGGCCCCATAAAATTATACTATTAAACTCACTACTATACAACCTTTTCACTCTTAAGATATAGTGGGAATTTTGCTATTTGATTTAGGATTAGTCTCCATAACATTATACAATGTATTCGGTGTAGCTCTTTACCCTGAAAAATAAAATCAATACATATATTTTGTCTAAAAACCCCAAGCCCTTCAAACACAATAGAAAATAAATAACAGATAAATAAATCAACTCCTAATAGCAAGCATACACTGTGAGCACAAAATAACTACAACGCTATAAAATGGCTCAAACAATTTTCTAACTCTCCGAGGGTGAATGCAACTTTAACAAAATATGTGTGATATACTTTCTTACAATATGGTCATCAAATGTTTGCTTGAGTTTAACTTGAAAAGATAACATGGATAATATAACTAGGTTCAAGTTCTAACTATGATTGGGAAAATGCAGGTATCTCCTCATACCTCAACACTAAGCTAAAAAAATTAAAACATTTATCGTTCATCAAGAAATTATGCTAAAATAATTCATTAACTAATTTCAAAATATTAGCTCATTGTGGTGGTGACGAGCCTACTCCATCTTCACCCCTACTCCACCTCGTCCTATTGATGTAGTGGAGGAGAGTAGCAATGAGGTGGCAAGACCCACCTAGAACAATACAATACATTTAAAGATTAGAAGGTGGCAACTAAAACCACTGCCACTAGATGGGAGTCCATTACTAATGAGCAGGACTTACCAAGTGGTGCATGGCACAAGCCTAACAATAAAGATCCTATGCATCTAGCTATCTTCATCTATGCATTATAATTATTTTTTAATGTTTTGTTTTACTTAGTTTTCTTCCTATGTGCTCATGGCTTTTTGTTTCTTGTACCTTCATGTGGGTTTGGACTTGAGGCATGCTATAATGCCCCAGTCGATGTTACCCCACCTCTTTCCCCGAAGACCCTGTTGCTAAGCCTGGGAAGGTTGTGGGTGTGCTTCTGTTGACCATTAGTTGACTTTATCCTTGTCTTCTTTCTTTATTTCCTTGATCTCTTCCTCTCACCGGCTGGGACAAACTCCAAATACCACTGCTAATATAAGAACTCAGAAATATGCCACACAAAATAAGAAACCAAAAATAAATAAATATGCTCCAATATGGGAGCTGCTCTAAATTTGATTGCTCTGATACCAATTTTTTATGGGTAGAAGCAAAAACAAAATAAACTAGATGGATGGAGAAGACAAATTTTATTTCCTTTCTTGCCTTGTCAAATAACATTACATTCACCTCTTTTTATAGAGGATTTTAGAAAGTACTGGAGATTGATTTTCCACATGTTTAATCACAGTCAAACACAAACCATTCAATTCTCACATGTTTTCAACCACAGACCATTCTAGAAGGTAGGTGTAGAGATTGGTATTGACTGAGCAGTCAGTTAGGTAGAAATTACTGTTTCTAACACGCTTGTTGTCCAAAGGAGACTTGGCAAGCATGTTTTTTTTTAAAAAAAGAATCTAATTTGCTGTTTTGAATTTATTTGGCTGTAAGGCACCATTTCAAAGTTTATTTCTATTATCTTTTCTAAAAGAAGCCGCCAATTGCAAAGCCAATTGTGTAGACATTGATTGTCAAGCCAAAAGGTGATAAGGTCGGTTTGTTGGATGAGGCCGAGGCACTTGTAGCGATGGATGGGTAGTTGGCCGAGGTAATAAGATTTTTAAAAAAAAATAAAATCTTATTTTTGGTATTGAAATAAATTAAGGCATGGATTTTAGTATAAATCAAGCCATAATACCCATTTTTTCTGGAAAAAATTATGATACATGGGCTTTTAGAATGAAATTGGCATTTGATTCATGTGAGTTATCAGACATAGTTATAAATGGTTATATTGAACCAGAAGATGAGTTTACTTTGAGTTCAGATAATGAGAATATTCTTAAAGAAAAAATGCAGAAAAATAAGAGGGCTTTGCAAATTATTGCACAAGGATTGGATGAGTCAGTTGTTGGAAGGATCAAGCTAGTTACTACAGCCAAGCAAGCATGGGACATCCTAGAAATGACATATCAAGATACGAGTAAGGTAAAAATTTCTAGATTACAAGCACTTATAAAAGAATTTGAAAGTGTGCAGATGCAAGATTCAGAATCAGTAGATCAATTCACCTATCGTGTTATGGATTTGGTTAATCAAATAATACAGACTGGTGATGAGCTAATAGATCAAAAGGTTGTAGAAAATATTTTGAGATGTTTAACTAAAAAGTTTGATGCAATTGTTGTAGTAATTGACGAATCCAAGGATTTAACTAAATTTTCTATAGATGAGTTGGTTAGTTCATTAAAGAACTATGAAGATAGGATAAAAATGAATGACAATAACTCATTGGAGCATGCATTCAAAACATAAATGAAATTTGGCAGAGGCAGAGGAAGAGGAAATCCAGGATTCAGAGGAAGAGGAAGAGGAAGAAACAATTTTCAAAGAGAAGAAAGACATAGTCCAGATCTAGGAGGAAGAAGAAATCAAAATTTCAGCTTAATCAGATGAAATAACAATCAGGCATCACAAAGGTATGATAAATCAAATGTTCAATGTTATTATTGCAAGAGATATGGCCACTTTGCTAATGAATGCTGAAAGAAAGAAGTTGATATGAGTAAACATAATGCAAACTATTCTGAAAGTAATTCAGGTTCTGTATTTATTACATGTAATGTAGCCCAGGAAAGTTCTAGCAACATTTGGTTTCTTGACAGTGGTTGTAGTAATCACATGACTAGAAACAAAGAGTTATTTAAAAATATGGACACTTCAGTTAAATCAGAAATCAAATTGGGGAATGATAATATAGTTAAAGCCATGGGAACAGGTGGAATTAATGTGATAACAAAAATTGGTACGAAGACTATTCCTAATGTTTATTTTGTACCTGGATTAAAAAATAATCTTATAAGTGTGGGACAACTTATTCAAAAGGGCTATAGAGTTGTCTTTAAAGATAATATTTGCACAATATGTGATATTTATCCAAGTAATATGGTGCTTGTAAAAATTGAAATGAAAAATAACATAATGTTCCCACTTCGCATGAAAAGTGGAAAAATGGAACAAATTGAAACAAGTTTCAAGGCATCAAGTCAAGATCAATCGTGGGTATGGCATTTGAGGTATGGTCTTCTAAAATTCAAAGGATTGAGTTTGTTGTAGAAAAAGGAAATGTTAAGAGGTTTACCTCCTATTGAAACACCATTGAGTCTATGTGAGTGCTGTATTTTGGCCAAGCAACATAGAGATATTTTTCCAAAGGGAATGCCATATAGATCTTAGGCACCATTAGAAATTGTGTATACAGATATATGTGGTCCAATCAAAACACCATCATTACGGGGGAGCATTTATTTTCTAACATTCATTGATGATTATAGTAGAAAAACATGGGTTTATTTCCTCAAATATAAATTTGAGACATTTGGAAAGTTCAAGGAGTTCAAAGCATTGGTTGAGAAACAAAGAGGGAAATCTATCAAGGTATTGAAATCAGATAGAGGAGGAGAATACAAGTCAAGTGAGTTTTTAGATTATTGCAGGTATCATGGAATAAAGAAGCAGTTCACTACAAGGTACACACCTCAGCAGAAAGGAAGAATCGTACAATCATGGAGATGGCAAGGAGCATGTTGAAAGGAAAGAATCTATCAAATGAATATTGGGTTGAAGCAGTAGCATGTGTAGTTTGTATATTGAACAGAAGTCCAACAAAAATTGTGATGAACATGATTCCACAACAAGCATGGAGTGGTAAGCATCATAGTGTTTCTCATTTTAGAATATTTGGTTGTATTGCATATGCACATGTGCCTAAAGAAATAAGGAGTAAATTGGATCATAAAAGTGGAAAATGCATCTTTATTGGTTATGATGAACACTCTAAGGCATATAAGTTATTTAATCCTATAACCAAGAAATTTGTTTTAAGTAGATATTTTGTATTCAAAGAAGAAGAATCTTCGGATTGAAATATAGACAAAACAATTTCATGTACAACAACAATGCCATATGAAGACTAAAAAGGAAAAATTCAAGGAGACCAAGGGGAGTAAGAAGAACAATCAAATCAACAAGAAGGAATATCAGAAGGAGAAAGCTCACAAATCCAAGTTGAGCAAGGAGAATTATCAAGTCCACAAGTAAGTAATGAATCAAATCCTACACTTGCATCATTAAGACCAAGACTAAAAAGTAAAAAGACAAGAAGCTTACAAGAAATATATGATCATGGAGATGAGATAGATTTGAAGTCTAATTTTTCTTTATTTTCCCAAGATCCTATATATTTTGAGGATGCAATTAAGAAAGAACATTGGATTAACGTAATGAATGATGAAATAGGTTCAATAGAGAAAAATGAAACATGGGATTTAGTTGATTTACCCAAGGATAAAGAATCCATAGGTGTGAAATGGATTTATAAAACGAAATGTAAGGCAAATGGAGAAGTTAAAAAATATAAGGAAAGGTTAGTAGCTAAGGGACTTCCACAAGAATATGGAGTTGATTACAATGAAACATTTTCTCTTATAGCAAGACTTGATACTTTTAGAATGGTAATAGAAATTGCATCTCAAAATAAATGGAAGGTCTCTCAAATGGATGTGAAATCAGCTTTCTTGAATGGTTATCTGGAAGAAGAAGTTTATGTGCAGCAACCACTAGGATATGAAGTCAAAGGATATGAAGACAAGGTTTGCAAGTTAAAGAAGACACTTTATGGATTGAAGGAAGAACCAAGAACATGGTACAGTAGGATAGATTTATACATGATACAAAATGGATTCAGTAGAAGTACTAGTGAGCCTACACTATACACCAAATTCAATGAGCAAGGTCAAATTTTAATTGTTTGCTTATATGTTGATGATTTGATCTTTACAAGAAATCTTTCTATATACATGTTTAAATCAGCAATGACAAAAGAATTTGAAATGATAGATTTGGGATTGATGAAATATTTTCTTGGCATTGAGGTCATACAAAATGATAATGATATTTTCATTTGTCAAAGTAAATATGCAAAAGATGTATTGAGAATATTTAGAATGATAAATTGTAGTCCAGTTTCTACACCCGTGGCAGTAGGAACACAACTAAGTAGAGAAGACAATGAAACAAATTTTGATTGAAGTGTATTCAGAAAATTGGTAGGTAGTTTGATGTATCTCACACCAACGAGCCCATATATAATGTATGGAGTTAGTTTGATTTCAAGATTCATGGATACACTAAAGAACTCACATTGGCAAGTAGGAAAAAGGTTGTTAAGGTATATTGCAGGAACTATGAATTATGGCATAATGTATTCTACATCGGATGTTTTTCAGTTGATTGGATATAAAGATAGTGACTTTGCAAGAAGCATTGATGATAGGAAAAGTACATCTAGATATGCATTTCATCTTGGAATAGGTATTGTAGCATGGGCATCAAAGAAACAACCAATAGTGACAATCTCATTAGCAGAAGCAGAGTATGTAGCAAGTAAATCAGCAGCATGTCAAGCAGTTTGGATACGAAGAATCTTGAAGGATCTAAAGCATGAGCAAGAGGAGCCTACATCAATCTACTGTGACAACCAGTCCACTATTGCACTATCAAAGAATCATGTTTTCCACAAGAGGACAAAGCACATTGATACCATATATCATTTCATCCGTGAATTGGTCAATAATGGAGAACTCATTCTACACCATTGTAGATCAAAGGAGCAACTTGTAGAAATATTCACAAAGGCATTAGCACAAGAACAATTTGATTATCTAAGAGAAACTTTTGGCATTGTAAAAAATGATGTAATTGGTAGTAGAAATTAGGGGGGAGTGTTAGAAACAATAATTTCTACCTAACTCACTGCCCAGTCAAAACCAATCTCTGCACCTACCTTCTAGAATGGTCTGTGGTTGAAAGCATGTGAGAATTGAATGGTCCGTGTTTGACTGTGATTAAACATGCAGAAAATCAATTTCCAGCACTTTCTAAAATCCTCTATAAAAAGAGGTGAATGTAATGTCATTTGACTAGGCAAGAAAGAAAATAAAATATGTCTTCTCCATCCATCTAATTTATTTTGTTTTTACTTCTACCCATAACATTTGTCACTTGTTTTTTGGGGAAGAGAAATCAAATTTCTTGCATTTCCCCTTCATAGCATGATCATGATTATGAAGGAAACAAAACAAAGAATTTAAGTAGATACTCATATGAGATTTTCAAATCACCCAGCTTCCAAGTTGTAAAATAGTTCACAACACACTTAATGCAAACTCAAGGGAATTATTATCATTTTCTTTGTCAGGAAATGGATAAAACACTAAAAGTAAAAATTAATCTACAATTCCCTTGTTTTTACATTATTTAAACAACCCTTTACTTTCTTAAGAGTAGAAAGTTTCAGAGGAAAGAATATACATGTTTTGCACTTGGTATGGTATTATTCGTCTTCCATTTCCCTCACATATAACAACATTAAGAAAGGTGAATGTTGATAAAATTATTTTATTTTACGGTATTCTTCATCATCTATTGCCTCCACCTATAGCGACATAAACAACAGATCAGTAAGACTTGCTAAGAAAAAGTATTGAGTTTGAGTCTCATAGATATTAACATATGTCACATCTATGTGTTCGTTTTTCCATATACTTCATGGTGCAGTCAAAATTAGTAAAATCATTTCAGGTGTTCGCTCATTTATACAAACATTTTTTACAAATCTCTGAAATCTTATTTTACCTCAATGTTATTTATCCAAAGCCTAAAATGGCCCCATAAAATTATACTATTAAACTCACTACTATACAACCTTTTCACTCTTAAGATATAATGGGAATTTTGCTATTTGATTTAAGATTAGTCTCCATAACATTATACAATGTATTCGGTGTAGCTCTTTACCCTGAAAAATAAAATCAATACATATATTTTGTCTAAAAACCCCAAGCTCTTCAAACACAATAAAAAATAAATAACAGATAAATAAATCAACTCCTAATAACAAGCATACACTGTGAGCACAAAATAACTACAACGCTATAAAATGGCTCAAAAAAAATTCGAACTCTCCGAGGGTGAACGCAACTTTAACAAAATATGAGTGATATGCTTTCTTACAATATGGTCATCAAATGTTTACTTGATTTTAACTTGAAAAGATAAAAAGGATGATATAACTAGGTTCAAGTTCTAACTATGTTTGGGAAAATTGTATCTCCTCATACCTCAACACCAAGCCAAAAAAAATAAAATATTTATCGTTCATCAAAAAATTATGCTAAAATAATTCATTAACTAATTTCAAAATATTAGCTCATTATGGTGGTGACGAGCCTACTCCACCTCATCCTATTGATGTAGTGGAGGAGAGTAGTAATGAGGTGGCAAGACCCACCTAGAACAATACAATACATTTAAAGATTAGAAGGTGGCAACTAAAACCATTGCCACTAGATGGGAGTCCATTACTAATGAGTAGGACTTACCAAGTGGCACGTGGCACAAGCCTAACAATAAAGATCCTATGCATCTAGCTATCTTCGTCATTGCATTATAATTATTTTTTAATGTTTTGTTTTACTTAGTTTTCTTCCTATGTGCTCGTGGATTTTTTTTTCTTGTACCTTCAAGTGGGTTTGGACTTGAGGCATGCTATAATGCCCCAGTTGACATTACCCCACCTCTTTCCCTGATGACCCTATTGCTAAGCCTGGGAAGATTGTGGGTGTTCTTCTGTTGACCATTAGTTGACTTTATCCTTGTCGTAGTGAAGATTTAGCACCCTCCCTCTCCATCTTGCCCTCTCGAGTCGTAGTTGACACCTCTAGTTATTGAACTTGTAGTGTCCTGTATGATTATCCTATTAACGCAAAATCTTGTTCTCGTTTTATCGAACTTTCCTATTGATCGTTATTAATATGATTGATAATTATTTTTTTAATTACTCATAAAATTAATAAAAATAATTATAATAATAATAATATAATTTTAGTTGTTGTTTAACGATTATCTTATTATGTCTCAATTTTTGTCAACATAGTTACTAATCACCTCTAAGCTATTTTAATTTAATGACTGATCACTCTCATGCTCGAGCCTCAATTCATGCAAAAGAGGAGGAGCTTGTTGTTGGTGGTACCTTTGTTTAGGACGTGGTGTTCATGTTTAATGTTTAATGTTTCCTCCTTTGCCGTCTAGGCGTCATTATATGCCTTGTAAATATAGCTTTTGTTGCTGAAATGTTTTTCTTGTTTATGTGGAGGCATCCACCCACCCCCACAATTTAGTCATCCATGCTGGCTGTATACACTTGTTTTATTTTATTTTGTTTGTTGAAAAGACTTGGTATTTCAGATTTGCGTTTGGAGGTGGAACACCTGCCATTCCATAATTTCTTCTTTAATACTAAACATGTTGGTCATTTATTTGCGATTAATGCCAAGTGGGAGGTTAGCCACCTATTCCCAAGCTATCTTTTCAAAACTATTCTGAACTATTTATATTTTATGCCTTGCTCTACCTTATTGCCTTTTTCACGCCATGTTCCAGCTCACATTTTGAAGGAAGGAAATGCCAAATCTGGAAGACATTATTTTATGTTTTTTTTGGTCCTTGTTTGGTGGCCTCCTTTCATTCATTTATTGTTTGTTAATGGAGACAACATTATTTGCTTTGTGTTCGAATGGTGCCTTTGTATTGGGTCCACATGAGCTGCAGTTGCTCCAAACATAGCTCTAATGTAGTTTTTTGAAAAAGCAGGGGAGGATTTGAGAGTTTCATCTAAATGCTTCTGTAAATTAATCATGTCCTTCCTATGTTTCTGGTCATGCGACTACTTTGGAGGAGGATTTTTGATTGGGAGATGTTGTGCATTAGCTTGAAGTTGTCTGCGTGGGTGGATGGAGTATTGTGGAGAAGGTGTAGAAGTCTCAGGCCTTTAATAAGCATTTCACCTTCTTTTTTGTGCTCCCATGTTCTTCGTACTTATCTACTAGGTCACTTGAAGCTATAAATTTTGAGGGAAGTCTCTCCTCCTAATTCTTGGGTGGGTGTCCTTATCTTGTTTCAATTTGTTTCCTTGGCACTGGCTTCATGTTGTTGCAAATGGGAAGTGAGTAGTTTGGATTCCTATTAGTTGCATGTGGTGAAGTGAACCGTATTCCAGGATGGTAGTATGTTTGCAAGGTGTGGATTCTGGCTCTTCCATGTCAATGTGTTTCCTTTAGGTTCCTAGGCCTTCCTTCAAACCCATTTTTGTGTAGTTGGTGCAGTCATGGCAGGCCTTGAGACCACATTCTATTTTTTAGATGCCACTGGTGGGTTAGAGCCCCCCTGCCTGTGCAAACGTGAGATGTGGATTGTGTTTAGACAACCACCAAGTAAAACATGGATGATTTGCCAAGGTTTATGTGTCAAGGGCCTTGTCAGATGCGTGGAACATGTGGATGTTTTTTTTACAGGCATGATGAATACCACCCCTTTTATTTATATTCCAACATTAGCAATTTCATGAAACGAATTTTTTTTTAGTTTTTGAAATGGTAAATTGATTAGATTTATATGGACTTTTTACAATCATTTTACCATGCATGTTACTATTTTGGGTTCGCCTTGTTTACCTAGACCCAAAAATGAAATGTTATTTCTATTGCAAAGATTGTGGGTTTGATGGGGTTGCCCATGATTCTATCTTATTTTTGTCGTTGACTCTATAAAATGGTTGCAAGGACACTCAACCTTATTCTTGTTACTACATTTTAAGTAGTATGGGAATATTAAGGACTAGCTTGTTGGGTTCTTTATCGTGAATCTGTGATAAATGCATTTTCTGCCCTTACTTTTGAGATCGATATGTGATGTTCTAGGGGATTTTAGAATCTCCATGGAAATTTCTACCTAGGGATGGAAACTTTAAACTCTAGTCATGTCCCTTAGATGCTCACCGTTTGATCAGCATATCTCTCTTTTGAGGATGTTTGCTTTATGTGAAAATACAGTTTGGTAAACCTTACCCTAAGTCAAGGAAGGATGATAAGAGATTATAGGCATTATACTTTTAGGAATAAACACTCCTTAAATGATGATTGGAATCTATGCATTTGATAAAAATAATAGAGAGTGCATAATAAGTTTGGGTTATTGAATTACATGAATGACTATTTACTTTATTGACGGTGAGTTTTTAATGGATTTGGATACTCTAACCCTGTGTTTAATTTTTCCTTATAAACATGAGAGATAATATTATCCTTAACCATTGGCATTTTTGAGTTCCACTTAGGAGGGGCCAATAGGGTCTTTGAACATCCATTGGAAAGTTTTGAGGGGTTTATGTGTTTTAGTCTAAATCCAGCTTTCTTTATTTTGAGTTGGTGACTCTAAGTTTATATGTGACTGAGGGGTAAGCATGTTAGAGTTCCAAGAAGTTTCGGTAATTTCTAAACAATTTTTAGTGTGGTTTACCCTCGTATACTCTCCTCTGACTGTGTAAAGTCAATATCATGAGGATGACAGGGTAAATGGGGCTTGGGTTATAGCTAGTGAGTTAGATGCTTTTGTATCTTCATAGGGACAGTCTAACTATCTTGGCTGCTTGAATCTTAATGAGTAGGATGCCTCTTTTTAGCCGATGCGTTACCATTTTGTGATAAAATAAGAAGAAATCTTAATAATGGTAAAGTCTTATCTATTATGACAAGAGTTTGGTTGATTATCTTCTTTTGTTCATTATAATGGTTGGGAATCATTTTTTTCATATTGTGATAACTAAAGGCATTCCTTTACCTAGTAGGTTACATAGGGGTGGTTAGTACCCCTCCAACTATCATAAATAGGAAGAATCATGATTTGTTTGTGATGATAGAGGGAAGTATTACTTTTGAGATGACTTGTCGATTTACTAGTTACAATTAAATTGATTAGACTACAATTTAAATCTTGTTAAGACAATGACATTAGATTCATTTTAATTTTTTGATTTACTATGTATATGTTATTTCTTTTATAATTATTTTTGAATTTTGTACATGACATGGCAAGATGATCTTACGTTTGAAATTTTCTTTTAGAGCTTACTCTGTATGTTCCTTGCAAGAAATTAGGTGTAGGCATGTTGTGGTGTAATTTTCCTTTGAAAGGGGCATTTAGCAGTTAATATGTGATGTTAAAGTTCTAACTTTAAACCTAATAAATCTTATGACTTATTTAAAGGAATGTTGATTGATGTTGAGTATTAGACTTCAATCATGTAACTTACATGGTTATATGATTGAAATCCCAATACACTCTTCACTTTGTTTTGCACTCATTGGGTCTTTGATCCCAACTAGAATGATAGTAGTCCCTTTGTTATTTCAGATACAATGTTCATAATATATTTCTATGGTTTCCCTTCTTATTTGAAACAGTAAATTTTTCAGCATGATTAATGAAGTTGTTAGTGGGTTAGAGCTTAGCACTATTATGTTTAATAAAAGGTTCATTTTAAGATATTGCTTATGGTAGCGTATGATTCCTATGTGTAATTTTTATCATGCTCAGTTCTCGTGAATGGACTCAGGCTATAAATGTGTAGATGACCTTCATGAGTAGAAAAAGGGAGAGTTGCATCAGGTTGCTTTAGAGTTAGTTTGTTCCTTTGGGTTATGTGCATCGTGTTGGAAAGAATTGATGCAACCATGTCTAGATTCTAAACAAATAATGATATAATTTGCTCTTGAGATAAAATTTTGAGTTGTAAACCCCTTTTAAGACGCAGTAACAATGTATTTCTAAGCGTAAAAAATGGGTTGGATAATCCTTATAAAGGTTAAACTAAGGTTTATATTTGAATAAATTAATGTGGATGTGATCTACTTGATAACTTTTAATCCCTAAGTGATCAAAGAGGAAACTATATTTTGGTAATAAAAATATATTTATACCTTATTTGTCCCCAAGATAGATTAATCAACATTATCCTTTTATGGTGAATTCTTAAATGATCTTATGCTCAAATCAATGTTTAGATTTTGGAGGATAATAAAGTTATACAAGTAGAACGGAAATTGTTTAAGAAACCCTTCGATTTCTCTCTCTATCATTTGGATGTAAATGGTTTACCCTTGGAAAACTTAATCAAGCAAAGTCTAAATAAAACTTTTTAATAAGCTTGATAAATTCTTAGCCTCAATAAAAGACTGAGTAATAACCCATGGGACCCCGAAGCTGAATTATTTTGACCTGTTTGCCCCTTGACCCTTGCCTTGATTCATTGTAATCTTTCTTAAGTAATGTTAAACTTTAGATCCTTTAGCAAAGAAGATTATTGTTCTGAACCTAAAACAGTGCTTTCCCACAATTGGAGCTTGTGCTTACCACCTGTGCAATACAGGTGTGGAACAAGTTTCAATAGCTTGAGTAAGATTAATTAACCTTGTGAGAAATGGAAAATGTTCTTCAATCAAATGAATTAAGCAAGTAATTGACATATAATTGATGATCCTCTTTTATAAAGCTTGGCCTTAAACTATTTAGTCAATAGTTTAAAGGAATGAAGTTCTACCTTGAGAAAAGAATTGTGCAAATCATTACATGAATGTTATAAGAACATAAATTAAGAATTAAGAGACATTTTGCGTAAATAAGAAACCTTAACAAGAATTTCATTGTGGGATGCCCCTAAATGTAAGTGTGTTTTGTGGTTGGACTTGTATGTGATGTCTGTCGAAATGCGAAGCGAACAGTTTCATGTTGAGCATCATAGATTTCCTTTACCTTGGTGGACAATGTTGTGTCAAGCCTATCGTGAGTTGGTGGTAGCCATTGTGATCTCTCATTGTGTCGTGTAAACTCCAAGCAAGTAAAAAAAAGAAAAGTTGTCTGAGTTTTTTAGTGTTGTTTTTTTGTATTTTAGGTGGGCGTCACATGTGCTTCCATAACAACCACCCTTTTTTTGTAAATAGTTGTAGTATTTAATTAATGGTAACATAAGAGCATTTTCATCAAAAAAAAAAATCTAAAAAAATACTCACTATATTCGTTTATTTTTTTCTTTTATTAAATTTGAAATTACACGAATTAGTTGCATATAATTCTTGAACTTAACTAACAAGGACTGAAGGGTTTCCATTTGACCACATTTACTTACGGCCTCATCACTTATTTATTAATATTTTTTTAAGAATAAAACCATAGTGGATGACTAAGCACTAACTTCATTTTCCTAATTAACTACTTACATTTTCAAAGTGCACATGATTGAATGTAATGTTTTATATATATTTGAAATAAACTGATATCAACTAAGCAATCATAGTAAAACTTGAATAGCAAGGCAGACACTCAAACAAACATACATTTTGCTTTTTAACATTTGTTATGACTTTTTCTGTTCAAAAAGAATGAACGTTCAATTATAACATGGCCCCGCAAATAAGGGCTTTGAATACATGTCACGAGTATAGCTGATATTTTTTTCCTTTTCTCGAGGGTTTGAATAACATCTACTTATTTTCAACTAGAACAGGTCAATCTAAAAAACGTATGAGCTTACGATAAATTTTAACGTCAGTGTTTATCATATTATCTATTCCCAGTTATGTTCTTTCTTCTTATTTTCCCAATCACAAGGCCCTCAACACAACGAAGATTAACAACATGAATATCCCTTGAATCTCTGGTTCTGACTTTTCATATTCTTGAATCAGTCAAACTCTTGGCATCTGAATTACCAGTTGAATATCACTGTATTGAAAGACCAAAATATTTCACATTAATATTAATATTAATAAAAACTTGAGTGTGTTGAGGTGTCTTCAAAACGTGTCCCTCAAGTTGCAGGAATTTCAACATTGAATCATTCATATGCCTCTATAAATATCGCCTTCCTTCCTAACCCCATCTCCATCTTATTCTACAGAGAATATGGCAAAATCATTGTTTATCAAAATCATGGCGGTGCTTCTTTTTCTCAGTGTTACATTTGCCGTCAATGTATCCGCTCGACATGACTTTAAGGAATATGTCAATACGAATACAGCATGTGAAAATCTGGTTTCAATTTTGGAGAGGTTGGCACACTGTATTTACTGTGCAACCCATATTCCAAATTCTAAATGCTGCCGAAGATAAGACAAGTCTGGTTATCAGCAGCCTATGAAGAATAACTACGATTTATTCGCACCCAAATACTCGTATTGTTTCCAGACGCACCAAGTACATTTAATGCGACATTGGAACTCGTGGCGAATGTTATGTCCACAGCTACAGTCTAAAAAGAATGGAGGTGGAATGCCTTGGGATTGTTTTGTCAACGAGAATAATATTTATCTCCAAATATTTCGAAATTGCTTTTGTATGGCCTTGATATTGTAAATATTTCGAAAATTCGCTGTGTTTTACAAATGTTGGCGTCTTTCTCGTGGAGCAACTGATTATATGAAGCAGAATATATTTCACATTGTGAAATATGTGTTGATGGTATTTATTTACGGCAATATCTTATATATCCATCTCAACCCAAAGCTCTCAAATTGTAGGTATTTTTGTACAAGAAGATATAATGGTCACAAGCCATATAATAGATTTATATGGGATTTAAATCGGAATGTCTGTGGGTAATATATGTAAGGTTGGATTAAGTGTAAGGCATCAATAGTCAAAAGGTAAGGTGTAAATATAAAGTTTTTTTATTAATTATTTTTAGAATTCAGCATTAAAACAATTTAATTCAATATTCAATATTCAATATTAATTGACTCATTTATTGATATTATAATAAAATAATATAAGTATAATAAAGTATTATATAATATTTAATAAGTAAAAAATAAATATGGTATATTTATGAGTTCATATGAATTTATTGGTATGGTTATCCACTCTCTATTGTACCTTGACATTATCTAGGTGCATAAACTTTCTAAGAAATAATTCATGTATTTATTTCAATATTGTCGTTGGTGTAGCGAGTAGAGGCAAGTAAAATTGAAGGAAGGTAGTATTTAATTTTCAATTCCTAATATTTGGACAAAATCTATATGCTTTTTATTGAGAAATTTTTAGGTCTAGACCAAATACAACTCTTCACAAAATTATGGGAGTTACATACACATTTTTATTGTTTTGTGAAATAACAATGTTCTATTTAAGTTTGAGTCTCATAATACACTTGATGTTGGTAATTCAAACGTGTAAGAAATCTTGTATAAAACTGATCCATAGGGATCCAAAAAAAACACCACTTCATCAGTTCCATCAGTACCAAGAAGGAGAAACAAGAAAAATGAGTAAAATGAGCTAAACGGAGGTTTTGGAAGGAACCGGTGCTATGTGCAAAGCGACAATTTCAGAACTACCGCCCTACAAGGGCGGCGGTCCTGAAACCGCCGCCAAGCTACGGCGACGGTCTTGTGACCACCGGTCTTCTCAGGGTGGCGGTCCTAATACTTTCAAATAGAAAAGAAGAATAGAACGCAAATGGATGTGAATTTGAAGTGCCTAGTCACGTCTCGTCCCCTTCCATGCCCTTTCAAATCCTCCAGTGCACGGGAGGACATGGGAAATCCTATAAATGCATTAAGGGAGCAAAAGAATGAGCATTCAAAGATCCAGAGAGAGATCAAGAAGCAGAGTCTAATGAGAGCAGTGACCAAGATCTTTAGTGCTGGAATGGAATTCTAGGAGCAAGGTGTAGAAACAGAGAAATCAAGTAATTGGAGAGAAGGTTTACATTGTTTCTTCTTTTCATACTTATTATAATCTGTAATTGTCTATATTGGACCAATAAAAGTGGGAAGAAAGAGTTGTTTCCCTTCCTGACTGGTTTTCCTCCATTGGAGGTTTATAGGATAAAATTGTTGGTGTTGAAGTTTTGAATTATTTTTTTCTTTTCAATTTCCTTTCTGTAGCATTAGATAATCAGCCATGAAGCTCTATTTTTCAAGAAAATATGTTATTTTCCAATGTTGAAAATAGAACAACATAGTTGTGTGATTCGTAGAGTTGCAAAGTAGAAGTTTACAAATTATTTTTGTATTAGAGCTAATTATATATCCAGGAATTTGGTATTCGAATCTTTCTTGTGATTTTGTATGACAGTGACAAGGTCCAAAGGTGAAAAAGTTATACCTTATGAGCCAGATATTTCTACGAAGAAGTGGAAACAGAGAATTCGAGGTCAAATGGAGGAAGAGAACTTGGTCCATAGAGTCAAGATGCTAGAGACCATGATGAATAGATTGTATATAAAACAAGAATAGATTTCAGATTTGTAAAAGATGGCTTCGGTTAGAAAGATTCCATTGACTCCATGGTTCGAGCACTAGCCAAAAAATTCGGTATCGGAAAGAGCCATGAAGAGGAAGGATGGGAAGAGCATGAAGAGATGCCAATTGTAAGCGAGAAGGTAAAATCTTCACATACACCTTTTAAAGTTGAAACAAAAGTCGAAATAAATAATTTTGAAGGTAAAGTAAATGCAAAATTATTGGATAAATGGCTAAAATAGTTGGAATTCTAATTTAGTGTGCATAATGTCACTGATGCACAAAGGGTCACCTTTGCATGTCTCAAAATTGAAGGTCATGCTCTAGTTTGATGGGGAACCCCTCTAGCCACTTCTGAGAAGAAGAAACATCATATTGTTAGTACTTGGAAAGGTTTTAAAGAATTGATAAGAGCTAACTTCTATCCTATTGGCCATAAGACTGATATGATGATTAAGTGGCAGTACTTTAGAAAGGGCAGTGGTCAAAGCATGTAAGACTACACTACGAAATTTTGGAGACAAGCCATGTTGCTTAATATGGATGTAATGCCTCATTCAGTGTTTACCCTAGTTCTTGTTGCAATGACCCTCTTGTGGAGCGTCGCATGGCTGTGTGTAGTTCTGATGTCTTGGCTCCATGGTCGGTCTTTGCTTCGTGTTCGCCTTCGAATGTTAACATCTAGTTTATCCCCTTGGTTGCTTAGGCCTGTTCACATGTTTGTTTTAATCATTGTGAGTAATGGGCAATTCGATTCTTACTTCCTCTAGCTTGCTCATCTGTTTGTGATTTAATCTTCTCAGGTTGAATAGTAATCATACAAAAATTCGTATACTTTTTTTAGCTTATGGGAATTGTTCAGGTAATCTTGTAACTCCTTTTGCATTTGTATTAATATATCTTCTTTCATATGCTTTGTGAACTTACCTTAATTAGTAGAGATTTTGTTATCCCGTATCTTTGCTGAAGGAGGGGCTCATGGGGGTGCCTGGCAATGGGGAGGAAGTGTGATTTCAAATATATTTAAATAATCTCATTAAAAATATAGATTATCATAAATTTGGAAAAAAAATTCAATATCTATTTTGCAAGACACTTAGTCAGCTCCCATCATTTATAAATTTATTTGAAATCATTAAAAATCTTGATTATTAGAATATGTATAAAAAATTCAAATGCTATCCTGTAAGAAACTTAGTAGCTTCCTCTAAATACATTCATTGATTTATTCTAATTGATTCTTCTTGAATTCAGAATTGAAGTAACATACACGTTACAATTTTCTAGAATTGACACAACATCGAACTTCTTTAATTTTCATGTTTCCAATTGATTTTCAAGTCCTATCTTATAATGGTCTTCAAATCACAAACTTTAGGCCACTGATAGAATATTTTAACTCCCTCAATTTTTTTTTCATTGTTTAATAAAGCTTACTAACCAACTTAATAAAGAAAACATCTTTTTTTTTTATCTCTTCTCCTTCCTATATGCCATTATTTTTTTTCCCTTGCCTAGCTTTGCAGTCAACTAGGTTGTTAGCTGGCGGTTGGTGGAAGGACCTGGTCTCCCTTTTATTGTTCTTTCAATGCGTATGGGTGGATGAGTGTTGGGCACGTTTTGTGGGAATGAAGGCCACCTAATTATTTAATTATTTCATTTATGCTTGGTTTATCCCACGTGCTGTGGGTAAGAAATATCTCTTCCCTTTTTGGTAGTGGGCCGCATACTTTAATTTTAGTTGTTTTAGCAAATCTTTCCTAGATTTTCTTGTTGTTAGCTACGTGGATGATTGGTGTTTGCGCCAGAATTTTTGTACTCCTTCTTACCTACTCGCCGCATACCTAGTTGGGTTGGATTTATTCTTTCTTCTCTGATTTCTTCTCCTTGCTGCGTGTGTGTGTTGTTTTCTCCTCGCCGCAATATTCTCTTTATCTAGGACTTTTGGTCTGAGTTCTTACCCTGTGCGCATGGTTTTAGATGAAGCTTCAAGCTAGTGAAGCAGGCGTGTTACCTCCACTTTCATTGCGTGCTACGAGGTGTGTTCTTCCCGGGGATCCATAGCAATAGCCTACGACAGTAATTAGCCAGGCAACAAGCATGTTGCAGTATATTCAAAGCCTTTGTGAGTGCTTCTAACAAGTAAGTTGTCCAATTATGTTGTTATATGTTCAGTATCGAATGCATCCTCAAATTCGTGATTCTCCTTCAAGATATTTTTTTATCAAAATCGACTATGTGACAGTAAGGGTGTTACCAGGAGACCTGATGAAATTTATTTCAAAGATTCTCTATTGAGATGGCGTTTTAAACCAGGCATGTTAAACCTGCCCCTTGCAATCTTCTGCTACCCTTTTATTATGTCATGAAATGAATGTTTTTTTTTTTTTCTGTTATGGCATATAGAATGGGCTTCTGCTTTTTCATTGTGAATCGACCCAGATTGAAGGAAAGGAAGGACTACAGGGATTTGTTTGTTTTTCATACCCTGATAGCAACTGTGATACCATATATACATTCCTTTCTGCCTCTCTTTTTCATTTCGAAATAAAAGAGTAACTACTATGTGATAGCAAAATAATTGTTGAAGTTTTATACTGTGGGTGTTAGATCTTTAACTTGGGTGTTTTCCTGCTTAATTCCTCAAATTCGGGTGACGTTTAAAGACAATAGAGAACAATGGCCATTGAGTTTGATTTTTAAACCAATAGTAGTAGATATAAACTTGAGCCGTGAATAGCATTAGTGGATATTTGTAGATTTGTTGACTCATGACCAAATTTAGGCTAAATGTTTGTTTTTGTCTTGGTAAAAGCATTTCTTGTGCTGAATCTGTGTGTAGACCTCGCATAGTGAACGTGATGTTTTTCTTAGAGGCCTACGTGAGTAGAATATTGACTTCTCAATACAGATCCTGTGACATGAGTCACTGTATCATAAGATAAAAGAGTTCAATCGAACTCTGCAGTAGCAGATGTTTTCTTTGGAGTGACTATGAGAATAGGTTGAGTAGACAGTCGTGAAATAGATGGGTATGCCCAAGCTATTCATATGTTGAATTAGAGATGGAGGAGAAGGTTTAGTTCGTAGGAACAGTATTTTTCTTTGTATCCCTCCTTCGCTGACTGTAAACCTTGTGATTGGTGACTTGAGTTGGGTCACTGTAGAGGATCTTGTGTCGATTCACTTATATTTTCAATAGACTAGCCCTTGCTTGTTTAAATTCAAGTATCGAATGAAATGGGTTTCTATTAAATCCATTATGTAGCTTAGCAAACCTTCAATAATTCAGGTAGGGATTTTCTGAGTAAATGTTGACTGAGGCATGTATGAAAGTAGAATGGTTACCTTTCTTCGAATCTGGGTTAGACTTGTATGAAAATGGAAAAAGGTAGGAATAGACTCAGTCATATATTATAGTGAGCTAAGTCCTTAACTCTTATAATGATCATACGAGTAGTGGATTACGGGTTTATTACTGATTATGTGATGTAAGATAATAACAACCTTCGGTGAAAAGACTTTTTCTTGATCCTTGCTTGTATAATCCAAACTATAGTTGTTGAATGTAATTTAGTTGGATAGAATCTAATTTATTTAACTTCTTGAAGAAAAATAATTAGGTTCGGTGAGAATTAATTGGTATATTGAATCTTCAAATTCAGTTATTGTGTTGTGAGTATTATATGTATATTGGTTTATGCAGTCGAGTGAAGTTAACTTTAATCTTTGACTGATTTGTGTTCATATATGGTTGGGGTCTATATTCTTCCTAAAACAACGATGTGTGTGAATGCAGTCTTTTTACCAAGCAATTTTTGAATGAGAGTAATCTGCATGCATCTTTGACTGTTACATTTTCTATATTCTATAGAAAATTGGATAAGTATACCGAACCGCTAGCTAATCCTTTTGAAGTTCAAGAAGTTTCTAGGTAAATCATTTATTGATTATGTCTTAATATTAGCATTCTCATATCCTTAATAGTCTCTCGTGCCGGTTGTCTTAAAGGGATTCTTTTTTTTCTTTTAAAAAGATAAATATTAAGTAAAGGGAAACATGGAGATTGAAAAAAAAAATAAAAATCCCATGCTTGATGGGTTCATTCTATTTATCTTTTTGGTTAATAATAATAGAATGATGTTTGGGTGTTAGATTTCAATCACGTAATCCATAGGATTACATGATTGAAATCTCAATACTCTTGGCCTTGTGATATTTCACCAATCTGGTCTTACCTTGAATCATTTTGGAATATGTCTTACTTGATTAATGAGATTCCTCCTTGTTGGCTGTCATAAAACTCTCTCTATCGTGTGAGGCATATTGTTTTAGTGGCTTGTGCATTGACTCATTCTTGATTTCAAAATTTTTCGTTTCATGATATTATAAAATTTTAGCTCACTGTTGCAATGAGTAGTCTTAAAATGCTCAGTTCTAGCGAACTGATTCTAGTTAATATTTGTGTAGATGGAGTATGCGAGTAGACTAGAGGAAAAGAGTGTAAAAGTTTCATCTGTATAATTTATGAAGTTCCTTGTAAAAATGTCCAATGTGTTGTAAATTTTGTAACATTTCTTACAAAGGAGTTTAGAAGGTCTCTTGCCTTGGAATGTTCGGAAACTAAGTGATGAAGTTGTCTTGTCCCTTTTATGGTTAAACTGGAAACTTATCTTTGTGAGAAATGATATTCAATCTTTACACTGGCACAAACATTGTAAAACTTTGATCTTGAGAATTAAGTGTTAATTTAAATCTTACTAAGACTTTGTACGAATGTGTTATATGTGAGATAAATGTGGTGGTTAAATCCTTATGGAAGTTACCTTAAAGTGTTATTCAAATAAATTTGTTGTAGAGGAGATTCACTCGAGAACAAACAATGCCCTAGGTCATCAAGGGTGAGGCTATCCTTGCAAAGTGATTTTATATAACGTGTTATCCCTAACTGAACTAGTAAACACTACTCTTTTTGGTGAACGCTTAAAACAAGCTTAAAGGGAAATAGTGGTTAGTGTCTAATAAGAGTTAACAAGTAAGACAAGAATATTTAGAAACCCCTCAATCTATCTCTCATCCATTGGAAGGTAAATTGTTTTATTTTATAAAACTCATTTAGTAAAGCCTAAGTAAAATCTTTAATAATTCTTCTTAAGTTTTCAAGTTTCAATTATATCTTGGTAATAGCTAATGAGGTCTTAAAGATGATTTCAACTCAACCTTCTCCCTCTAACCTTTTTCCAAGGTGCTTGGTAATTTTCCTCTTATGTATGTTGAAAGTGAATCCATATTGTAATAAGGGTCTGAGTGAGTTTTAGTAGCGTAAGCATGGATAGATGGCCTTGTGGAATTAAATTACCTCCTTTATTAAATAATTGAATTAAACAAATAAATGTCATAATAGAGAATATTTAAAGTTAATTACTCAGTGTAAAAAGAATAAACTTAGCTTGGTAAGATGAATTGTATGAATCATATCTTGAGCCTCCTTGAAAACGTAAGCTAAGAATTGCAAGATGTCTTTTTAAAATAAATAACCCTCAAGAATATCTCATTGTGGTTGGCCCTAATTGTAAGTGTGTTCTATGGTTGGACTTCTATGTTGTCATGTCAAAAAGAAAAAGTGTATTATCCTTTTGGGTGTGAACATTTTCCGTGCTGACCTTGTGGTCATCCCCGTAACAAGTGGTTCCTCCAGAGTTGTTTGTAACTTTGTGACGACATGTTGTGTCATGTTATGTGTGGAAGCAAGTCAAAAAAATAAATTATCCTGTCTTTTGCTGTGTTGTTCGTGTGTTGATTTTTGGGTCACCCCAACTTGGTATCAGAGCGTACCTCCAAGCTCTTGAACCTGTGGGCCATGTTTGTAAATGTTATGATGGTATATACACTGATGATGATCCATGTTCCATGATATTATCTCCATGGAGATGATGGTCATCTGCATGACTTATGATTGTATCATTGTGATTGAGTTATTTGGTATCTCAGCATGACTTATGATTCTTATTACTTCAATACGCTCATATTGTACAACTCCCTGTGATGTGTCCATGTCACTAAAGATTTGTAATCACTAGTTATAAATGGGGGAATTGATTATGTCATGGGGATTTTTAGGTTGTTATATAATCCTTCTTGTGAATTCTATGGAACAAGATATTACGTAGTAACAATATTACTGTTTGTATTTTGTTTTACACAATTATACCCCATGTGGATGACTTACTATTCTATCTCTTTTGGCATATTGTGATATGTAGAGTGTATCAATGTAAAAGATCTCTATGCAAATACTTTCACATTTTTTGATATATTATCTGTTATCCAAAATTCACCCCTCAAGGTACTTTTGATAACATGCATCAAATTCTTTAGTCCCAAGCAATTATATTGAGTCAAGGCACAAAAAGTTCATGTTTCTAGGGTCCCCATCATATTTTTTCTAACTCCCCTGTCCAAGAAGAAGAAAGCAAGTTCTGAGGAAATGTGAGAAAAATTGCAAAAAATAAGCTCGGGCAAGAAAAAATCATGAAAAATGGCTAAGTCCTGGTCCTTGCAAGCAGTCGGGACATGAGGGACCATCTGGACGCGAACCGGCCGAAAGGCCGCACAGGCAGTCCGCGCAGCATTTGGGACATTCGGGCCAAAGGGACGCGCGGGACGCGGAAATCCAAACTGGCTGAAAATTTGAAAATTTGAAAAATTTGACTAACTGTTGAAACAGGAAGTCACCTTTGGGACGCAGCGGGCCAAAAAGTACGCGAACCGGTTGGATTGGGCAAAAATGAGTCAACGCAGCCCGGAATAGTCTGGGCCGTGCGGTACGTGAAGTACACAAACCGACCGGATCGGCCGAAATGAGAACTTTCAGTCAGGGAATGCGTTGGGACAAAAGGACGCGAAACCGGCCGAACCTAGTGAATCGGGAAAATTTGTCCCAGAATAGTCCGAAAGCAAATGGGACATCTGGGGCCGCGAGTACATGAACCGGCCGGTTCGGCCAAAATGGGAAATTTCAGCACTGTGCTAAATGGGACAGACTGGGACGCGTGGGACGCGAAAAGCCGAAGGAGCCGAAAGCCAATCAGATCACGCCACGTATCATCGGCAGAAAAGGGACATGGAAGCCCATTTCGGGCGGTTCGGAAGAATTTGTCCAGCACAGCACTGGTACATTTGGAACAAAGGGACGCGCAGGACGCGAAAAGCCGAAGATGGCCGAAGGCAGAAGAAGAAAAGTCAACATTTGGTCCGGAAACTTCAAACGGCCATAACTTTTGACTCCGAGCTTTGATTTTCACAAAATTGGACTTTCTGGAACGACCACGATGTCCTCTACACCACAAAAACTAGATTTATTATTTTTAATGAGGGTAGATATATTTAAATAAAGGATAATTATATTCGGCTCCAGTCAGTTAATGCTCATTCCCATCAAATGACAGAAAACACCTGCCAAGCCCAAAATAGCTGCCCGCACTCAGAAGGACATAACTTTTGCATTTCTCAACGAAATCGCACAAAATTGGTACCATTGGAATCGTGGCTCCAAGCCCGATGAACATAAATCAATAAATTCCAGATTTGATCAGAGAATTTATTAATATTTTTAAGAAAACATGGCCGGGTTCAGAACAGTGTTTTATTTGGTGGCTGGGAGTGCAATTAAGAGGCATGGTCATCATTATTTCTCTGTTGTAGCACATGGGATAGTATGGGGAGCCTTTTGCAAGTATTGTGCAATCATTTTCACTCAATTTAATGCCTCTTACAGGTGGTTGAAGGACATATTTCGGGATTTCCATTTTCCCTTCTCTTTCCCTTCTCATTTTTCTATAAATTGGAGTGTTGGGCTCATTGTAAAAGGGGGAGTTTTTGGGTAGCAAAGCTCTACCAAAATTGCTTTGTGAAGCCAGTGTGTTGTAGGCCCTTTTAGGGGACTCCTTGCATGGTGATCCAGGCCCTTATCTTGTAATAGACTGAACTGTGCATACCAGGAAGCAATAAAATACAAATTTTGTGGATGTATCTTCACTTGCTGTATTTTCTTGCATTCTTCTTGTCCCTTTTATCTTTCTACAAGAATATTGTGTGTATTATTATGTTCTTACAGGAATTCATTATCATTGTGTGTGCTTGAAATATTACTGTGAATGCATTTTGCTGGATTATGGAGAACTGTCATCACCTCTTCTAGTGTGCACTTTGCCTCTGTATTTCACACATTTGGAGACTACTCTCCCATCCTCCTTTTCTGGTGTATCACCGCTTTAGTGTAGGCTTTCATTTTATGTATTCTCTTTCTCTGGTCCCTTGGAAATTTAGATTAAAACAGTTAGCTTATCCTGCATTAGAGTAGATTGTGGCAAGTAGTTTAGGAGCAAGAACCAGCTTTCTCTGGAGGTCTATCTCAAGTAGCAAGTCCCACAACTTGGAGATAGTACCCATGTTATCCAATCACACTATGAGTTCAAATACATGCACAGGGGTGCTGTGATTCGGTGATAACAATGAGTTATATCATGATGTTTTTACCATGTTTTAAAGAAATGTGTGTATCACCTTGTATGTAGCAAATGAATGTAATGTTGTGATTGTTATTATGTTCATCATATGTATGATTTGTGTGATATGTAATGATTCATGTCGTGATTTAGGGTCATACGGTGAGTGTATGAACCCTATCGTATTGTGAATGCACTTTGGGTGCAGAATGTGGTAAAGTGATGTATTGATCCCTGTGGATGTATGATTGTGATCTACCCTGTACACATACCATATGTGAGACGTTATGGTAGCTATGTGTGTCCCACCATGGTGTTAGTGATGTAGTTATATGTTATGTTGTGAGCCTTACACTAGCCGACCCTGAGGGAAATCGGTAAACTATGTATGTATGGAGTGAGAAAATGTGTACCATTGACCAGTCACTCGAGCCGAGTACGAGATAGGAAGTCGAGCCTTACATAGGCTGAAAACCCACTTTCATTTGTTTGGTATGTGTGACACTTCTTCAACGGGTGTCATGCATATTGTGTTTTGCAGACACCTCAGGCTCAGTAGATGGTGACTTGTATTCCTTTCTCTCTCCCAATATGGTTGTCGTATGGATTCAACCTATGTGATTTTGACTATGTTGAGCCTTGTTGAAGTTGTGGCGAGATGATTCTGATCGGGATGATGACAGTTGTATTATTGCTATATATTTTTACGAGCTGAGGCTCGATGTTCCGAGTGCTAGCAACTCGTTGAGTACCCCTTTGGTGGCTAGATAAGGCCACACAGTTATCATAATGTGACATTATTAAAATTTGATTTTATTCGTAAATTGAGCTTTTTACTTTATTTTGTAAGGACCAGCAACTTTTCTTGATTGTCATGCGTTACAATTTTGGACATTTACTTGGTTTTGTGGCACTAACATGTGGATTTTGATACTAACTATGGCTATTTGGCCATTTATTTTTCTTGATTTTTGGGTCTTCTTTTAAATTTGGAATTTTTACCGCCTTGCCCAAGGCTTGTACTTTGCCACTTGGCACTTAGATTGGATCGTTGTGCTGGTTCTATCGTCGTGATGTGTGGAATAGGGTCATGGGATGCACCATAGAATGGTTGGACCTATGGACCCGATTCATTATATGGGGGTACGCCCTAAGGAGTTACAGATAACTAGCAGGTTGTTGAACCACGCATTATTATGTCACTTGGGTTAGGAGTGTTTGAACTCTATGCGTCTTGGGCCATAGGGTCAACCGGCCTCCTTGAGGGAGGCATAAGAGACTTGAGGGAGGCATAAGAGTTTGAGGGAGGCATAAGAGACCTGAGGGAGGCATAAGAGTTTGAGGGAGGCATATGATATTTGTGTGCATGGTTGATGTTTCGGGATATATGTTGAGTTATTGTGATGTTTTGGTAGTGGTCTTTTGATGTTTGTATTACTCATGTCAGATGGATATGTGTTGTGATGTTGTGGATATGGAATTGATTCCCTTGTGGACACTATGTACCTATAGCATTTGTTTGGTGTTATGTGAATTTTTTTCAGTGATGCAAATTGAGGGAATGTTTGGAAATCGTAGTACACCTTGTTCAAGTAGTATAATTATCAGTCATGGTTGTGTGATAAGTACTATGTTATGTGGACTGTGCCTATTCCCTTCCATATTTGAGTAATATTTTGTGGTGTAATACAGTCTTGAAGTCTATACTTGTGTGCTTGTGAATCTGTAGTGTCTTTTTGAACCTGATAGGGTGTTGTGTTAGCAGTTCATGTTGGGCACCCACAATAAGGAATAAACCAAAACTCTTCAATGATGAAATTTTAAAAGCAATTAAACTAAGAATAATGCTAATGGAAAGGAACTAATGAAAAAATAAATAAGAGGGAACTGCCAATCTTCATAGAACCTTGAAAGTTAAAATTTCCACCAAATGTTCCTAAGGCTACCCTGTGGCCGTGCTTTAATCAACTAAAATTTTAAACCATAGGGTGTACTTTCTCCTTTACCTGTTCTTGGTTGCGAACCATTCCTTATTTTCTTTCCTCTGTATAATGTCACATCGAGGACGATGCTTTCTTAAGGGGAGGAGAATGTAATGCCTCATTCGGCGTTTAACCTAGTTCTTTTTGCAATGACCCTCTTGTGGAGCATCGAACGGATGTGTGTAATTCTGATGTCTTGGCTCCATGGTCGGTCTTTGCTTCATGTTCACCTTTGAACGTTAACATCTAGTTTATCCCCTTCATTGCTTAGGCCTGTTCACATGTTGTTTTAATCATTGTGAGTAATGGGCAATTCGATTCTTACTTCCTCTAGCTTGCTCATCTGTTTACGATTTAATCTTCTCGGGTTGAATAGTAATCATACAAAAATTCTTATACTTTTTTTATCTTATGGGAATTGTTTAGGTATCTTGTAACTCCTTTTGCATTTGTATTAATATATCTTCTTTCGTATGCTTTGTGAACTTACCTTAGTTAGTAGAGATTTTCTTATCCTGTATCTTTGCTGAAGGAGGGGCTCATGGGGGTGGTTGACGATGGGGAGGAAGTGTGGTTTCAAATATATTTAAAGAATCTCATTAAAAATCTAGATTATCATAAATTTGGAAAAAAAATTCAATATCTATTTTGCAAGACACTTAGTTAGCTCCCATCATTTATAAATTTATTTGAAATCATTAAAAATCTTGATTATTAGAATATGTATAAAAAATTCAAATGCTATTCTGTAAGACAGTTAGTAGCTTCCTCTAAATACATTCATTGATTTATTCTAATTGATTCTTCTTGAATTCAGAATTGAAGTAACATACACGTTACAATTTTCTAGAATTGATACAACATCGAACTTCTTTAATTTTCATGTTTCCAATTGATTTTCATGTCCTATCTTATAATGGTCTTCAAATCAAAAACTTTAGGCCACTTATAGAATATTTTAACTCCCTCAATTTTTTTTTCATTGTTTAATAAAGCTTACTAACCAACTTAATAAAGAAAACATCTTTTTTTTTATCTCTTCTCCTTCCTATACGCCATTATTTTTTTCCCTTGCCTAGCTTTGTAGTCAACTAGGTTGTTAGCTGGCGGTTGGTGGAAGGACCTGGTCTCCCTTTTATTGTTCTTTCAATGCATATGGGTGGATGAGTGTTGGGCACGTTTTGTGGGAATGAAGGCCACCTACTTCTTTAATTATTTCATTTTTGCTTGGTTTATCCCACGTGCTGTGGGTAAGAAATTTCTCTTCCCTTTTTGGTAGTGGGCTGCATACTTTAATTTTAGTTGTTTTAGCAAATATTTCCCAGATTTTTTGTTGTTAGCTACGTGGATGATTGGTGTTTGTGTAGGACTTTTTGTACTCCTTCTTACCTGCTCGCCACATACCTGGTTGGGTTGGATTTATTATTTCTTCTCCTTCCTGCGTGTGTGTGTTGTTTTCTCCTGGCCACAATATTATTTTTATCTAGGACTTTTGGTCTGAGTTCTTACCTTGCATGCGTGGTTTTAGATGAAGCTTCAAGCTAGTGAAGCAAGCGTGTTACCTCCACTTTCATTGCGTGCTGTGAGGTGTGTTCTTGCCAGGGATCCACAGCAATAGCCTACGATAGTAATTAGCCAAGCAACAGGCATGTTGCAGTATAGTCGAAGCCTTTGTGAGCGCTTCTAACAAGCAGGTTGTCCAACTATGTTGTTATCTGTTCAGTATCGAATGCATCCTCAAATTCGGGATTCTCCTTTAAGATATTTTTTTATCAAAATTGACTATGTGACAGTAAGGGTGTTACCAGGAGACCTGATGAAATTTATTTCAAAGATTCTCTATTGAGATGGCGTTTTAAACCAGGCATGTTAAACCTACCCCTTGCAATTTTCTACTACCCTTTTATTATGTCATGAATTGAATGTCCTTCTATTTTCTTTTATCTGTTATGGCATTTAGAATGGGTTTCTGACTTTTCCCCTGTGAATCGACTCAGATTGAAGGAAAGGAAGGACTACGGGGATCTAGCTTTATTTTTCATACCCTGGTAGCAATTGTGATAGCATATATACATTCCTTTCTGCAATAGACAAAATGATATCGAACTAAAAGAGTAACTACTATGTGATATGAACTTAACCTGTTGAAGTTTTATATTGTGGGTATTAGATCTTTGACCTAGCAATTGTCCTGATCAATTCTTCAAATTCAGGTAACGTTTAGAGACAATAATGAACTATGGCTCATTGAGTTTTATTTTTACAATTCTAATAGTAGCAGTTTTAAACCTGATCCGTGAATAACAAAATTGGCTAGGTGTAGCTTTATTGACTGCCTGATAATGCTTTATTCTAAATGGATGTAATAGTCTTGGTTAAAGCATTTCTTGGGCAGAATCTGTGTGTAGACCTCGCATAGGGAACATGATGTCTCTTTCTTAGAGGCCTACGTGAGTGTAATGATTGACTTCTCAATAGACATTCTTTGACGTAAATTAACTGTATCATAAGATAAAAGAGTTGAATCGAACTCTGTAGTAGCAGATGTTTTCTTTGGAGCGACTATGAGGATAGGTCGAGTAGACTGTTGTGAGATAGATGGGTATACCCAAGCTATTCATATGTTGTTTTAGAGATGGAAGAGAAGGCTTAGTTCGTAGGAAGGGTATTTTGCTTTTTACTTTTCCCCGTCGCTATCTGTTAACCTTGTGATTGGTGACTCGAGTTTGGTCACGGTAGAGGATCTTGTGTCGAATTGACTTATATTTTTCAATAGACTACCCCTTGCTTTGTTTAAATTCAAGTATCGAATGAAATGGGTTTCTATTAAATCCTTTATGTAGCTTAGCAAACCTTCAATAATTCAGGTAGGGACCTTCTGAAGTAAGTGTTGACTGAGGCATGTGTGAAAGTAGAATGGTTATCTTTCTTCGAATTGGGTTAGACTTGTATGAAAATAAAAATAAAAAATTATGAATCGACTCAGTTACATAGTTCAGTGAGCTAAGTCCTTAACTCTCACAATGATCATACGAGGGGTGGATTATGGGGTTATTGCTGATTATGTGATGTAAGGTAATAACAACCTTTGGTGAAAAGACTTCTTCTTGATCCTTGCCTTGTGTAATCCAACCCATAGTTGTTGTATGTAATTTTAGTTGGATAGAATCTAATTTATTTAACTTCTTGATGAAAAGTAATTAGGTTCGGTGAGAATTGTTTGGTATATTGAACCTTCAGATTTAGTTATAGTGTTGTGACTATTATATTTATGTTGGTTTATTCAGCCGAGTGAAGTTAACTTTAATCTTTGACTGATTTGTGTTCATATATGGTTGGGGTCTATATTATTCCTAAAAGAAGGATGTGTGTGAATGCAGTCTTGTTACCATGCAATTTTTGAATGAGAGTAATCTGCATGCATCTTTGACTGTTACATTTTCTATATTCTATAGAAAATTGGATAAGTATACCGAACTGCTAGCTAATCCGTTTGAAGTTCAAGAAGTTTCTAGGTAAATCATTTATTGATTATGTCTTAATATTAGCATTCTCATATGCTTAATAGTCTCTCGTGCCGGTTGTCTTAAATGGATTCTTTTTCTTTTTTTTTAAAGATAAATATTAAGTAAAGGGAAACATGGAGATTGAAAAAAAGAAACAAAAATCCCATGCTTTATGGGTTCATTCTATTTATCTTTTTGGTTAATAATAATAGAATGATGTTTGGGTGTTAGATTTCAATCACGTAATCCATAGGATTACATGATTGAAATCTCAATACTCTCGGCCTTGTGATATTTCACCAATCTGGTCTTACCTTGAATTATTTTGGAATATCTGTCTTACTTGATTAATGAGATCCCTCCTTGTTGGATGTCATAAAACTCTCTCTATCATGTGAGGCATATTGTTTTAGTGGCTTGTGCATTGACTCGTTCTTGATTTCAAAATTTTTCCTTTCATGATATTATAAAATGTTAGCTGACTATTGCAATGAGTAGTCTTAACATGCTCAGTTCTAGCGAACTGACTCTAGTTAATATTTGTGCAGATGGAGTATGCGAGTAGACTAGAGGAAAAGAGTGTAAAATTTTCATCTGTACAATTTATGAATTTCCTTGTAAAAATGTCCAATGTGTTGTAAATTTTGTAACATTGCTTGCAAAGGAGTTTAGAAGTTCTCTTGCCTTGGAATGTTCGGAAACTACGTGATGAAGTTGTCTTGTCCCTTTTATGGTTAAACTGGAAACTTATCTTTGTGAGAAATGATATTCAATCTTTACATTGGCACAAACATTGTAAAACTTTGATCTTGAGAATTAAGTGTTAATTTAAATAGTACTAAGACTTTGTACGGATGTGTTATATGTGAGATAAATGGGGTGGTTACATCCTTACGGAAGTTACCTTAAAGTGTTATTCAAATAAATTTGTTGTAGAGGAGATTCACTCGAGAACAAACAATGCCCTAAGTCATCAAGGGCGAGGCTATCCTTGCAAAGTGATTTTATATAACGTGTTATCCCTAATTGAACTAGTAAACACTACTCTTTTTGGTGAATGCTTAAAACAAGATTAAAGGGAAACAGTGGTTAGTGTCTAATAAGAGTTAACAAGTAAGACAAGAATATTTAGAAACCCCTCAATCTATCTCTCAGCCATTGGAAGGTAAATTGTTTTATTTTATAAAACTCATTTAGTAAAGCCTAAGTAAAATCTTTAATAATTCTTGTTTAGTTTTCAAGTTTCAATTATATCTTGGTAATAGATAATGAGGTCTTAAAGATGATTTCAACTAAACCTTCTCCCTCTAACCATTTTCCAAGGTGCTTGGTAATTTTCCTCTTAAGTATGTTGAAAGTGAATCCATATTGTAATAAGGGTCTGAGTGAGTTTTAGTAGCGTAAGCGTGGATAGATGGCCTTGTGGAATTAAATTACCTCCTTTATTAAATAATTGAATTAAACAAATAAATGTCATAATAGAGAAGATTTAAAGTTAATTACTCAGTGTAAAAAGAATAAACTTAGCTTGGTAAGATGAATTGTATGAATCATATCTTGAGCCTCCTTGAAAACGTAAGCTAAGAATTGCAAGATGTCTTTTTAAAATAAATAACCCTCAAGAATATCTCATTGTGTTTGGCCCTAATTGTAAGTGTGTTCTATGGTTGGACTTCTATGTTGTCATGTCAAAAATAAAAAGTGTATTATCCTTTTGGGTGTGAACGTTTCCGTGCTGACCTTGTGGTCATCCCCGTAACAAGTGGTTCCCAGAGTTGGTTGTAACTTTGTGACGACATGTTGTGGCATGTTATGTGTGGAAGAAAGTAAAAATAAATAAATTATCCTGTCTTTTACTGTGTTGTTGGTGTGTTGATTTTTGGGTCGTTACAATGGACTTGAAGGATAAGGACATTATGACCAAATATTTGGGAGGAATTCACAATCACCTTCGGAGGAAGGTAATTTCCACGAAGCCCAAGGATCTTAATGAAGCTTGTGTACAACCATACTACATCAATGATGAGAAGAAACAAGGAGAAATAAAGCCAAAGTGAGACCAGTCAATAGAACAATAGGACAAAGAACAAGGGAGGAGAAGTAGTACAGGTAAATGAAAAGGTAAACATGCCATTACTTCTTTGCATACTTGTAAAGATCCTAAGAATTTCTGTAATAGTTGTGATGTGAATGGACATACTAACGCCGCATGTTGGTAGTTACATCTTGAATTGCACCCAGCGCACCAAACCAAGGATTCCAAGAAATCCATGGCCACTGTGAAGATAAAAAGAGAGGTGGAGATTGAGGAAGATTTTGATGTAGATGAGAGACTGGAATGCATGGCCACTAACATGTACAGGGTAGTAGAAGAAGAAGAGATGAGTAAGCTATTTCAAATTAGAATCCTAATCAAGAAGACTAAGGTAAATGCTTTAGTAGATTCTAGTTCTTAGGCAAATTTGATTTCTGATGCGGTTGTAGGATAGCTTGTTCTAGAGAGTTACGTGCATCCACATCCATACCCATTGGGATAAGTCGAAAAGGGTGTATAAATACAAGTTACAAGGAATTCTAAGTTTCAGTTTGGGATAAATACCCAATACATAGATTTATTAGAGGCTAATATTATTCCCCTTGATGCATTTGACATTGTCTTCGAATGTCCTTACTTGTATGCCAGAGATGCGGAGTTCACAAGGAGGGAGAACCAGTACAGATGGGTCAAGGATGGAGTCAATTTTAACATTGGGGAAAACCATAGAAAATAAAAGAAGGCTATGGTAAGTGCCAACCAAGCACCAAGACTTATTCAAGGAAATCATCAGTTTTGTTTACTTTGATTGGAAGAAAAAAAAATGGACATGAGAGCACAGTTATTTCTAACCAAAGGATGGAGAATTTGGATAGCACTCGTCAGTTTTTGCTGAAGAAGATACCACAATAACTGCTCATTCAAGGAGAAAAATAAACTTCCACTATGCATTCACCGTATCTACCTACGAATTCACTGGACCTAACCATGGGGCAGCAAGAAGAAGAGGTGATACAAGGGACAATGGTGAGTATCGAAGCAGTGTACTTGGAGAGGATTTGTTGAATCCATATCAAGAGACAAAGACAAGAAAGGAACAAACCCCTACAGTATGGGACCTTCACCATACTTGAGAAGCTTGGAGAAGAAACCTTCAGGCCATACTTCATGTAGATACATGCGATAGTAAGTTACAAGAGCTCACATTCACTAACGCCATCTATGTATGACAAAGAAGGAAAGATACATAAGTTAACTTCCAAAGAGGATTGTAATCGAGGCAACTTGGAGGAGGATGTAGCACTTGAGCAACAAACCAGAGATCCATAGGAGTCTTTGCAGGTTGGACAAGAGAAGACACCAAGGTAGATCCAGTGCTATTCAAATGAGCAGAAGAGGGAGTCAATTCCTCTACCACTCCCCCAATAAGATTTTATGGGACCAAAATCCTCCTAAGTAAAGTAGGTATGATCCATAGGGATCCAGAAAAACACACCACTTCATCAGTTCCATCAACACCAAGAACGAGAAACAAGAAAAGTGAGTAAAATGAAGTAAACGAAGGTTCTAGAAGAAACCCTCACTCTATCTAGAGCGGCTATTTAAGAACTATTATCTTGCATAGGCAACAGTCCTAAAACCGCTGCCCAGCTAGGGCAGGGGTCTTGAGACCACCAGTATGCTTAGGGTGGTGGTACTAATAATTTCAAACAGAAAAGAAGAATGGAACACGAATGCAGACAAATTTGAAGTGCCCATCCGTGTCTCTTCCCCTTCCATGCCCTTTCACATACTCTGGTTCATGGGAGGACACAGGAAGGTCTATAAATTCATGAAGGGAGAAAGAGAATGAGCATTCAAAGATCTAGAGAGAGATCGAGAAATAGAGTCTAATGATAGAAGTGAGAAAGATCTTCGGTGTTGGAATGGAATTGTAGGAGCAAGGTGTAGAAACAGAGCAAGTAAGTAATTGGAGAGAAGGTTTACATTGTTGCTTATTTTTATACTTATTGTAATATGTAATTGTCTATATTAGACCAATAAAAGTGGGAAGAAAGATCATTTGTCATTCCCGAATGGTTTTACTCCATTGGAGGTTTCCAGGATAAAATTGTTGGTGTAGAAGTTTTGAATTATTTCCTTCTCTATAGTTTCCTTTCTATAGCACTAGATAATTAGTCACGTAGCCCTCATTTTTCAAGAAAATATGTCATTTTCTAAAGTTGAAAGTAGAACATCATTGTTTCACCTGATTCTTAGATTGTTTCTTTGAAGTGTTGACGAAACAAATAGGGTAACAGGAGTAGGAGGAATACCTGTTCAAATGTTGGTTAATGGGTTGTTGCGCACATATGACTTCTAGATCCATAGCTGATCATGAGAGATTACTTTTGGCTAAGAGGAACTACCTTTAATGAAAACAAGACCACCAGAAGGAATTATACAATATGGGCAGTGAACTGCCTAATGTATGCTAGATCTGGGAAGTGTGATACTTCCTAGATGGCTATCAGTTTATCGTCTTAAACAATTTAATGTTGTAAAAAAAGTAAATCCTATTGTTATTTAAAATGATTTAGGTATCTCACTTAAAACACAATAAGAACTAGATCTAATCTAATAGGATAAGCTAGAATAGAATCCAAAGGTCAAATGATTGGTTCTGGGTCTCCGCGGGTATAATAAAGGTCTCGGGTAGATCACATGTGAATGAGGGTGAGATGAAATTTGGTGGATAGGTCTCTATTCAAGGATTTATGAGTAAATACAGAGAGTGATGTCGGTCAGGGGTGACCAATAGCGGTTAGGTGTGACCTGTGCTGGTTACTGTGATATCTGAAAATATCATAGAACAAGCTTTCGGTCTCCTTTGTGATTGCACAAAGGAATTTGGTGAGTCAGGGTGAAATATTGGGTTACTAGAGTAGGCTTTGGTGAGGTTTTAATGGGTATATGGAGGTGAAAATGTTGGAGAAGATCAATAGGGGGCAAGATAAACAATGGATGATAAAATGACGACGAAATGAAATAAACTAGGAAAGTATGATGTTATACTTACTTGGATTCCGGTCCTGAATGCCTGTGTGTGAGGGATGGAGGTGTTGATGAGGGGTTTGAAGGCTACAAGTGATCACCAGCTGAAAGAAAGCTTCTGCATGGGCTGCATATACACTCCTATTTTCTTGGATAGATCAGATCATGGCTAGGATGGCTGTGCAGGAGAAGATACTCAATCTCCTTCCTTGCATGCGGGTTTTTGCTAGAATTTTCTCTCTGAAGATGCATTATCTCTCTAAGATGTGTTCTTGCACGTCAAAATTCTCCCAATGTTTTCTAACCTTGAGAATAAGGTAGTTTAGGGGTTAAAAGAGTAACTGATGGCACTCCAACTTAACTGACGATGGTTAGGGGTAACCGACGTTGTTCAAGGTGAGATTTTCTAGGTTTACTAAACTAGGGGGATCCTCTTGATTTTCTTGGATCTCATGTCATTATCCCACATATTAGACTGGGAGCTTCTTGTGAGCATGCGGGGATGTGGTTAGAGGGAATGTAGGTATTGATTTTTACGGTTTGGTTAAGTCTTACTTATGGCAACTCACTAAGAATAGGTCTTAGGTTGAGTTGGTTTCATGAGGTGTCTAAGTGAAGTGTATGTGTGGATAGTATTTAAATTAAGAAATTTAAATAATAAATATGGTGAGGATAATGAATTAATTTAATTAGATTAATTAAATTAATATTATTGGGGTGAAGGGGGCCATGGCTAGGTTAATCTAATGAAGGGTGTTTATTTTTCGAGGGACCAAAGGGGAGTGTGACCTAATTTTAGTGTCTTCATTTTGCCTCTTTTTGTTGCATAGCTTGTATTGGTAAGCGAAGCTGACAAAATAAGATGTGGTTTCCCCATGTGTGGGTAAAGGTGATTCCCCTCAAACTAGGAATTGACGAGGCAACAGGATGAAGCGGTGAGTGGTTTGATAAAAGGAAAATGTGAGGAAAATGTAGGTGGGAATGGGGGATTGAAAAAAAGGTGAAAGGTCTACTCAGGAAATCTAGGTTATGGGTCAGGGTCAAAGGTAGCAATAGTCAAATGCACACACACATATAAGCTGTAGCACACAACCAGGTTGAAGAGAAGGAAAACTCTACATCATCTAAGGTTGATAGGTTTGTCCAAACAAGGTTGAAGTGAATCTGGTATCCAAGGTATAGGATATGCTTAGGAAAACACAAGTTAGGTTTGGTGCAGGAATGTTTAGGTATGTTCTGGTACACCAAAGGTAGGGTCTGGATAAATGGTCATGGTAATAGGCTAGGTAAGGTCATCAGGTCAATCAACACAGGTAACAGTGCTGCAAGGTATAGCAAACACATGAGGTCAAAGGTCACTAGCGATGGTCCAGGTCCAAATATCTAGGTCACAACACGGGTAAGGCCAAGGTAGGGGTAAAATAATAAGAAGTATCGAAAGGAGGAAAAATGGAGGGAGGAAGTGATGAGGTTAGGAAAGGTAAGGTAATGGGTTGGGTAAATGTTGGATGGGGTAAAGGAGCAAGGTAAAGGGTGGGGTAAAAGGAAAAATAAGGGCAATGTGTAGGTGAGGGTGACTGATGGTGGTCATGGATAACTGACGTCGGTATAGGAAATTTGACGACAGTTAGGTAGGGAATGTGACCGACGCTGGTCAATAGTAACCGACATCAGTTAGGTTGGGTGGGTTATAAAAACTAAAAATCCATATTTTAATTATTCATTTGTTATTTGCAAAGTGAAGAAATGACAAAAAAGAGAGAAAAGGGAGAAAAGTGTCTGGAGGAAATGGGACAGTGAGCTGGTAGTCTGATTTGACAAGGGTTGGGTTGGTGAGTAGTGGGTCCACAGGAGCAAGGAAAGAGAGTCTATTGGTAAGAGGTTCTGGGAGCTATTCAGTGATGGAAGAGGCTAGAGAGGGATCTGGTAGGCCACCGACATAGTGGCCAGACATGCCACTAAGATGGCAGCAGCACGACGAGGTAAGTGCCTAACTCTATATTGGTGATTAGATAGATGAGAGGTTTTGATTATTGTTATTGGTCATGGTTTTGTGGTTTTTGTTTTTATGGGTGGGAAAAAAAATGTGGGTACGGGGAGAATAATAGGAAAAAAAGAGGTGGGGAGGGTAGTAAATTTTATAGGTGGGGTGGGTAGAGGTCCTGGGGTAGTGTAGGTCATTGTAGGTGGGGTAAAAGGGACAGGTGGGAGAGTTTTTTAAAAAGGGGGGGTTTGAGAAGTCATGGAATTTTCTGTGACAGTGACCGGCATTGGTCAAGCTTAGCTGGCGTTGATTGGGTAGAACCAATATCGGTCACCAAAACAAGTGACTGATGTCGGTTAAGTGATAACTGTGGTCAGCAAAGGTGAACTGGTAGCGGTCACCAAACAGGTGACCGATGTCGGTTTAAAGGTGACTGAATTCGGTTAGAATAAATCGGTACCAGTCAGAATTTTAGGCACAAGGGTGCCAAAGTGATGTAGGGTACATAGTTTAGATGGGTAGGGTAAAAATATGGTGGAAGGTAATGATAATTGGTGAATATGGTCATGATAAATGTGGATTAATGTCATGCTTAAATTAGATGCAGGGGAGAGCATAGTTACACATGTGGGATAGGGTTCTGCCTCTACTGGTGACATTGAGTAGCTTAGGGACCCCTTTGGAGTTGTAGCATGCGGAGGCAGTGTGCTTGAGTGGGATTCAACACTACTGACATGTTGTTCGATAGCCCAACTTGATGGTTGCGCTCATTGATGAATGGGACTCTACGACCAACATGTTCCACCTTCCAATGGGTGAGATGACTATCACCATGGAGGACATGTTCCAGATTTTGCGGTTACCCATATTGGGTGCCTAGGTTTACTCTATATCCTCTAAGGACTAAGAGGAGCTGATTGGGAATATTTTTGGTGAGGGGGTGGTGGATCTGAGATTCCATAGCACCAGTTTGAGGTATGGAGAGATGTACCTAGCCCGTTCAGATGAGATGAGGCTTGTGGTTCTATTGATGGAGACAGTGTGCTACTATGCACTACCAGATGTAGAGGGTGGAAGCTTTCCCTGATCACTGATGGGGGTGCTCCATGATATGATGGTAGAGGAGACCCAGTTTTCATCGGCATCAACATTCTTTATGTAGCTATACTAAGAGTTGTGGGCATATGGGCGGTTGTGCAGGTTTAGCCTGTGCTGTAAATTTATGCTACACTGTTGGGCCTACGAGAACATAGTCTATGTTTGACCTATAGGGATTCCCCGAGGATATGCATTCCCCACGAGATCTTTGCGGGTGGGATATAGGAGATGGGTGTCAGTCGTCAGAGAGTGGAGATTATATAGGACGACGCACGATGTGACCCATTTTCGGCAGTTGTTGGAGGGGTTGTCTAGAGTGGACATTATCTGGAGGCCATATGTTGGATTCCCCTCATATAGGAACATGTATGAGGAGCTAGCTGAGCTCCAGCTAGAGACATGGATATAGGGTTTTCGTGCCAGGGAGGATGAGATGATCCCGATAGATAGGGTTCGACGGTAGTTCAGGCTTATACAGGACATTCCTCCGTCTTTCCCATAGTATCAGAGAGATGATGTGGAGAGGCATCTACCTCCACCATAGCCTACAGTGCCTACTGGGGACTAGGAGGAGCCAGTGAATCAGTGGATAGATGACATCGAATGTAAAGACAGGTACAGGTAGTGGTGGATGGCTCATTTATGAGCCATACCACCTAGACTACAGTAGCCAGACCTAACTACCATTATAGTGTAGAGAGATGCCCTACAGGGGCAGGTAGTGACGCTGATTACCCACATAGGTATACTATAGATATAGTTGGAGGGATATGAGGCAGAGGTAAAAGAGCTACGAGTACAGGTGACCGATCTACAGGCCCTAATGGTGGAGGGAGAGGATGGAGGAGATGGAGGAGATGGAGATAGAGATGGTCAGGTGGGAACCTTACTGGCTTAGGTGACAGGTTTACAGGGCTAGTTGGCCATATCCCCGACATAGATTGGGGCCTTCCAGACCTAGATATAGGCATAGGGGAAGGGGGCACCACAACAGGCACAAGGAGCAGGTCCCCGTTTACAGGCTGGCGCATGGCAGGTTGCTATAGGGCAGGTATAGGGGTTGAGACCTATGAGACCACCACAGACCATGCATGTATCTAGGTTATAGGATGCCCTGGGTGAGGTGAGATATTATCAGCATCAGCTCATGGTGGCTGGGATAGACTTCTTATCCTATAGAGAGTACAAAGCACAGTTGGCATCCATTGAGAGGACAAGATCCAACACTCATAGTGTGGAGAGCACAGGAAGTCAGCGAGCTTTGAGGCCCAATCAGGGAGAGGCCACCAACGCACGGTGACCAACACTGGGTGAGGTGCCAACAGGGACACAGGAGGTCAAGGGTGCATGTGACACAGAGATGGAGGACATCCAACAAGATGCCTGATATGCGGTCACCTGATGTTTGATGTATACTAGTGATTTTTGTGATATATATGTTGGCCTGCATGTTGAAGATAGTTATATTTTTTTATCACATATCGGCCTATGTGCTGAAGACAGTGAGGATGTATGAGTGATTTTTTATATTTTGAGCATATACCGGCCTGTGTGCCGAAGATATTTTGTATTTATTCATTCTTTTGTATATATGAGACTGGCTAGCATGTTGATGACAGTTTTTATTATATATCAGCTCGTGTGCCAACATTTTTGAGATGATGGATAAGATGAGATAGACATGTATATTGAGATACACATTTATTGATTTATATGATGAGATACATTGTATTATTTGAGTTGTTGATGTGTTTATGAGACATTTGTTTATGGCTTGTGTTAGATGAGATATGGATTTGTTACTTTGAGAAGGGTGGAAATTAGGTGAGTTAGGCTTGGTGGAGCTAGGTTAGTTTAGGCATGGATTGAGTCAAGTTATAGGCATGAATCGAGTAAGGTTGGTTTAGGCATGGATCGAGTCAGGTTATAGGCATGGTTGAGTTAGATTTCATTAGGATTCATTATTTTGGCAATGAATTATACTATGGGTCATATGTGAAATATTGTATAATCTATGCATAGTGATGATAGAGAGATGGTAGGTGTAATAAATGTATGATACGGGAAGCAACTTATTATGTATGTGGCTTAATTTCCTATTTTGTTATAAGAGGAGAACTAAGTGAAATGTGATGTAAATGGTGAGTGAGGCATGGTTGAGGAATTGTTTTAGGGTAGAGAATGGCCAAGCTAACCTCCGAGGGCCCCATGCCCTTGGAGTTCTGCCTATATAGTCCTGGTGAAAAGAGACGTCAGGCTAATGTAGTTCTCCCATGAGCTAGGGAAGAATATGAAAATAAGTTGGTAGGTTTTTGGGCATGTTTTAGGTTTAGGTTTAATAGGTGTGGGTAGATTATAGGTAAAATTATGTAGGGGAAGACGATTATGGAAAAAGGGGAGGAGTACCCCAAAGGTAAGCATCGAGGACCAAGTCTTGTATAAGGTAATAAAAATGTAAATAAAGATGGTTAAAAGATAAGAGGGGGGCAATAAAGCCACTTGATTGGGTAGGATCATATCTAGTAGATCATATCGTGGAGGGGGTGATGAACATAAGATCCTAAATTCATAGCATGATTGACTTTTCTACGATGAAAGTAGTCACAATATCACCAAATGTCTAAATTCCAAGATGTCCCTTGAGGAAATTGAGGGAATAAGAGTGGAAAAGGTAAGAAGGGTGAAAGGTAACTAATTTTATATGTTTTGAGCAACAAGGCCTTTAGGCAAGGTGTCCTAGATCATAATGGGCAAGTCCATGAATAAATGGTTTTTTGTTTTGATAGATTGATTGATGCAGGAAGTCTATATGGGATAAATAATATAGTACTCCTTGAGGTCTTCATAAAGTTGATCAATATGGGAAGCTTCAGTTTCTCTCATATTTTTTTGTTAAAAGCTTCACATAGCTATCCTTCGAGGGAGCACTCTATTTATAGCAGCAATTTGTCGAGAGGAAGATGTCCTTTTGAGGGATTCATCTTTTTATTAAAAGTTTGACTCAAGGATTTTTTTCCCATGTGAGGTCGTTGAAGTCAAGGACAAGACCAAGGTGGAGGGTAGGACTCTTGTTCAAAAGGAAAGGTGGAACAATCATGGGATTTGATCTAAAGGTTGATGAAAAGTATCCATGCGAATCATGTTATGTGTAGTGCCGTGGTACACATATTCAAGAGAAGATAACTAGTGACAGGTACTCACTTGATTCTTGTTTATTCATTAGGGAGGTGTATGGAGTGGATAGCACTCAAGGGATGAGCCTATAAAGAGACAAAGGGTGAGGTAGAATGATGAGTCAATAGTAAAATGGTCGAAGATTCAATGCGTTAAGGGGCTCAGGTTTGGGTTTACCATTAAGTGAAGATAAATGATAGGCACCTAATCCATAGGTATGACTTACGATGTATGGTCGAAGCCAATTAGGAGAAAATTTACCATGTTTACTTTTTTCTACTTTAGGTACATGTTGATTTTATTTCAAGATAAGGTCACCGACTTAGAAGGTTTGTTCATGAACACGTTTGTCATAAGCATGTTTGATACATTGTTGGTAAACTTGAAGGTGATCCAGAGCATTAAGATGACATTCATCTAATAACTCTATCTATGCTAAGCGGTCCTGACGAAAGTCATCATCAGTGAGCATGCCATGGAGAGAAATGTGGAGTGAGGGGATATGGACTTTGAGAGGCAGAACAACCTCTGTACCGTAGACCAGCAAAAAGGGTGTGGCCACAGTGGAAGTGCGAATACTAGTGTGGTATACCCACAGGGAAAAAGAAATGTGCGTATGCCAATCCTTCCCAATATCGTCAACCACTTTCATTAGAATTTTGTTGAGGGTTTTTTTAGTGAATTCAGATTGGTCATTGATTTTTGGGTAATAAGGTGATGAGAAACTAAGATGAATGCTAAAGGCATCACAAAGTTTTTTCAATGTTTTGTTTTTGAATTATTTTCCATTGTCAGTGATGAGAGGATGACGGACACCAATGCGGAAAATGATGTGATGGTTAATGAACTAACATATTTTCTTGGCTTTCATGGAGATGAGTGGTATGGCTTCCACCCATTTTGTGTATTAGTCAGTAGCAATTATGATCCATTGATGGCATTGGGAAGAATGGGGTTTGATTTCTCCGACAAGATCCAAACCCCATTGAGAGAAGGGCCAAAGGTGATGAGACACATGTAAGGCTTGACTGGGTGTATGATGATGGTTGGAATGTTGTTGGCATTTGACATGACATTTGACACAGTCACAACAATCATTGTTAAGGGTCAGCCAGTAATAGCCTAGGTGAAGAATACACTTAACAACAACAAGGCCACTAAAGTGACCTCCACATATGCCATCATGAACCTCCTTAATGGTATACGGAATTTCAAAACTTGTGAGGCATCGTAATAGAATACCATCAAAGCTGCATTTATAGAGGATTCCCCCTAGAATGACATAACGAGAGGCCTTTTTAAGGAAGGCACGTTGTCCGTTATGGGTGAAATCAGGAGGTAAGATGGAGACAGAAAGGTAGTCGGAGTATTGTTTATACCAAAGGTCACTTGGGTCCGGGGATTCGGTTTTGATCAAGTAAACATCATGAGGTAAATAAGAAGGTGAATGGAGGCATTGTATGATGACAAAGATTTTAGAATCAGTGGGGGAAGCGGGTATTTGGGAAGCTATGCAGGCCATGGTATTTACAAATTTGTTGGTTGAATGTGAGATGGTTTGAAGCGTGTAATTATCAAAGGTGGTCAAAAGTATGTCAACATGTTGTTTATACTTTTGAAGTATTTGGTTATGACATTGGTACATACCATTGACTTGGTTTACGACTAATTGTGAATCACTGAAGATGCTGATAGATTTGACATCTAGGGCATAGGTGGCTTGGATACCTAGTACGAGTGCTTCATACTTGGTAATATTTTTTGTGCATTCAAAGTATAGTTTGAAAGACAAAGGCATGGGTTCTCCATCAATAGGAATGAGAATAATACCAGCCCCACCCCCACGCTGACACATGGAACCATCAAAGAAGATTGTCATTTGGTAAGCGGGTTCGTCCAGGGAAAGGGTAGCAATTGACTCATCAAGAAAGTCAAAATTAGAGGGCTGATCCTGGGAAATAGGTGTGTCGGCCAATTGGTCAGTGATATATTTTCCATTGATGGAATTTTGATGAATGAATTCAAGATAAAGATTAGCTAAAAGCATAATCCATCGTGCAACATGCTGATTTTGATAAGGTTTGGCATACATGAAGTGTAACGGATTAGTGTTAGTCACAACATAGGTTTTGTGGTTTAGTAGGTAATGGCGGAGTTTGGTTGCACTGAAAACTAAGGCTAAGAAAAGTTTTCTAGGATGGTTGTGTCGGGTTTCATAGTCTAAAAGAGTATGGCTTATGTAATAAACCGCCTGCTCCCTATGTTGTTCATCGCGATGAGTGAGCATGGCTCCCAAGGAATGATCGGTAGATGATATGTATAGTAAAAAGGTTGATCTTCTTTAGGTGGAATGAGTACTGGTGGTTGTAGAAGGTATTATTTTAAGGCCGCAAAAGCTTTGTGATAGTCATCATCCCATTTAAAGGAGACATTCTTCCTAAGCAGATGATGAAATGGTTGACACTGATCAGATAATTGTTAAATGAAATGGCGAATGGACTGCAATTTACCTTGTAGGATATGGAGTTGGTGAAGGTTAGTAGGTGGAGGCATTTCGAGGATGGCCTTGACTTTAGCAGGGTCAACTTCTATAGCACAGAGGGAAACAATAAATCCTAGGAGCTTTCCTGAGAGAACTACTAAGACACATTTCATAGGCTGAAGGCGGATGTAATATTTAATGAGGCTATTAAAGATGGTTTTGAGTATGGTGAGGTGCTCAGAGTGATGTTTAGATTTGGCCAATAGATCATCCTTGTAATCTTCTAATATGCGATGCATGATATTATGGAAGATGTAAGTCATAGCACGTTGATATGTGGCACCATAATTTTTAAGGCCAAAAGGCATGACTTGATAGTAGAAGGTCCCCCAAGGGGTGATGAATGCGGTCTTGTGTTGATCTTCTGGGGCAAGCAAAATTTGGTTATAACTCGAGAAACCACCCATGAGTGATAGAATCTCATGACCAGCAATGAGGTCAACTAGTTGATCAATACTGGGCAAGGGAAAGTCATCTTTCGAGCAGGCTAAGTTGAGGTCATGGAAGTCTGTACAAATGTGGAGTCCCCCTGTTGCTTTAGTAACAGGGATAATGTTATAAATACAACGAGGATAATCAATAGGTAAGATGAAGGAAACAGAAAGAAGGTGCTGAAGTTCTTCTTTGATGAGAAGAGCAATGCAAGGGTGTATTTTCCTCAGCTTTTGTTTGATAGGTTTCACATTGAGAACGGCTACGATATTATGGACAAATATGGTGGGGTCAATACCAGGCATGTCTGTGTAAGACCAAGAAAAAGTGTGGTTATGATCTCGAAGGAAAGAAGTGATGGCTTCCTGTTCGACAATATCTAAAGATTGTACGATGTTTAGGATGTGCGGGTCATCCTGAGTATGAATGTTGATCTCGATAGTTGATTTATTCAACATGGTTTGTGTCTAGGAGGGTAACGACCGATGAATACATGAGTCTTCTACACCGAGGTAGATGAGTATGTATTCATCATCCTGAAATTAAATGACCTTAATTATAGGTGTGTCATCATCGATCATTTAAGGATACAGGAATGGAAGAGTGGAAGGGGCCTCACCTTCATGTTGATAAGTTAAAGGCCCCAAGGAAATGGAGTTTATGAAAATAAAAGTTAGGAGGGATAGATTCGGGATCCATCGACTCCGTCAGTGAAGGTGGTGATGAAGATGAAGGTGGAGAAGGGCTAGTGTCCTCAATGAGTTCAATGCGGGAATTTTTGGTAGGAGTTTCGGGGAAGCTGATACCACTATGGTCGTTAAGGTGGAGTGGGTGAAGGTGGTGATGAAGATGAAGGTGGAGAAGGGCTAGTGTCCTCAATAAGTTCAATGCGGGCATTTTTGGTAGGAGGTTCGGGGAAGCTGATACCACTACGGTCATTATGTTTGTGGGTGGTACATGGAAAAATAGTATGGCGGCCTTGCTCATAAAACCCAAAACCAAAACCATTCCACGCATAGCGGTGCAAGAAGGTGTGGGTGAAATGGTGATTGGTAAGTGATTGGAAGTCAACGGAAAATGGGTGAGTTTGTGATGGTGGTTCAGATGTGTAAGTCGTAGTATCGAGTCCCGCAAAGGTGAGACTAGTACGAAGATGGGGAGGACAATAAAGGAGGCATTATCCTATACAATGATCATAGCGAGGGTGTTGCTGAAGGCTTCCATACTCATGTAGAGTAAGGAATGTGTTGACACTATAAAGGTGGTACTCCCCCAGAGTGAGGCATTGAAAAACACCTTCCAAGGGATCAGTGGCTGGTATATAGGTAGCTGGAATGGATGATGTGTCGGAGGTCAATGTAGAGGTGGAGTTAATAGATTAGAATGTTAATGGGTCAACCATGGAGGTTATATCAGCAATAGGAGTGGAGGAGGTATGTGCAGTGAAATCAATAGTTGTACTGGTAGGTGGAGGTGTAGGTGAAGCGGTATTCATTGTGGAGGGAGACGGCTTGACAAGTATGAGCACATCATTGGGTTGGTAAAGCATGTTGCATTTTTTGAAATGTGATGGGTCAGCTGGAATGGTATAAGTGTGTCCTTTGTGTTCAAAATTTACGCAACGTTGCAAAGTGGAAGGAATGCAACCCATGACATGGATCCAGGGTCTACCAAGCAACAAGTTATATTGAAATTCCCCCTCCAAAATGTAAAATAATTCTGGAACAGTACGGGGACCTAAATGAACGTGAAGGATGACAGTGCTTAATGTGGAGGTGATAGTGTCTTTGAATGAATGCAACATGACCAGATGTTTATGCATGCAATTGTCAGGTATGTGGATTTGAGAAAATGCATGGGATGAAATGATGTTAATGCCAGCACCTCCATCAATCATCACACAGTGTACCCGTATGTCATCAATGTGGACAGAGATGAAGAGGGCTAGATCTGGGTCATCGTTTTGGTGCAGTGTAGTCTCTTCCTCTGAGAAGCTAAGGGAGGCCACTTGGTGAAAAAGATGGGGTGAAGATGAAGGTGGTAATTTGGTGAGAGAGGCTACATGATGGGGTGTGATAATGGAGGATACGGGTGTAGGGTCATTGGGTAAAACCTCAATAGATTAAAGAACCTCCACGAGGGCTTGACGATGGGATTCTGAGGTTTGGATGAGGTCATATAAAGACATTTTGAGGGGAGATTAGTGTAATTGTTTGAACATGGTGCGATGTGTGACGCCATTAGAAATTGGATACGTGGGGCCATAGATAGTTATTTTAGGTATGGGTGCAAATGGTATGTTGGGTATAAGATTGGTTGGTAGGTCAGTTGTCTTTTATTTTCCCTTCTGCGCACGTGTAGTGATGTGTATCATGTTGATTTGATGGGAGTTGGGAAATAGAGAATGTGTAGGATGAGTGGTATAATGACATGAAGGGAAAAAATCTACTGAGGAGAAAATACTTGTGAGGTGAGGTGGGCACAATGACATTAGGTTGGTGGCGTGGGAAGTGCTCTGATGCAAACCATGTTAATTTTAAATCTTAGGAGTGGCTCTAGGAGTTGTGAGGGTGGAGGTTGTGGTTGTTGAGTGGGCAATGTGGGAATGGGTGTTAGTGAAGCAGGATCCTCGTCAAGAAGGTCCTTGTCATCAAAGTTGGTTTCTAGTGGACATAATTGGATAAGGACGGTGTTCAAGGCCTTGTAGTTCTCCACATAATTCCCTGGCACATGATGGTATGAAAAATTTTTAGTATCATCAAACCCTTTTGGCTTGGGTATGAGGGGGGCGTAAGGTGCGAGGGACGGTAATGTGATAACAAAATTTTCTAGGAGGTTGGTTAAAATTTTCCCATAGGACCCTACTAATGGATCACAATGGGAAGTGAATGTGGGTTTGGGTGCAGGTGTGGTTGATTGTTGAGGAACTATTTTTGAAAGAGTAGGAACGGGTTGAGCTATGGGTTTAGGTGTCGGTGTGGTTTTAGGTATTGGTCATGTTTATTTGGGTAGGGGTACAGTAGATGGATGGGTAGGAGGGTGTGTGGTTGTTTTGACTACCATATTGTGGTGTAGTGGGGTTTTTTTTTTGGGTTGCACCTTCTTGCGTAAAGGTGATGTAGGTATACGAGATCTAGAAGGAAAAGATGATGGAGGAAGAGGGTTAGTTACCCATAGGGATAATGGGGGTGCTGTGAAGGTAGATGATGTGGGTCATGCTTGGGGTGAGAGGGAAAATGACTGAAGTGTGGTGGGTAGTGAAGTAATAATGGCTGAGGGTATTGGAGGTATTTGTGGTAAAGAGACTACAAGTGCGGGTGTAAGTCGTGTTGTGCACCTGGGTAGGTTAGAGGTTTGTGAGGAAGGAATGGGTTGTTGTGTTATTGGTTTATGGATGGGTGGAGGTTGCTTGACCATTTTGGGTAGCCAAGGTCTTAAGATAGATGGGACAAGTGCTGGTGTGATTGGTGCAGTTAGGGTATGAGGTTGATGGGTTTGTTTCTTTGGTTTGGGTGTCAGAGTTGGTGTGGTATTGACATTGGAGGATGTAGGTAAATCATGTTTAATAGGTGGATGAGTAAGGTTGGTTTAAAGGATGATCCTCTTTTAGAAATCTTGGACTTAAACTATTTAGTCAATAGTTTAAAGGGGAGAAGTTATTTTTGATGGCAAATCACAACACCCGTGAACTTCTGTAACTCAATGGGTTGAGACTCTCAATACGATTACATAACATGGAGCTTTTCCCAAGTGTGGGACCTTGTGAATCAGGAAAGCTCTCTGAATGAAGGCTGGTTCATATTCCTATGTTCAGATGCACACATAAAAATGTAGAGGGCTTACTCAAAAACCTAAAATAACTTGCCAAGGAGACAGGGTAAGAATATGCATAAAAAATAAACCTAAACTAACAAAGGTGATGCACTGAGGAATGAAGAAACATATGTCTTGTCAATAAACACAAACCATTAAAATGCAATGCAAGATCATGCACAGATAACCAGATTTGTAGTGAAATATCAGGAGGATGCAAATGAACATAGAGATGGTTGAGAATCATCCACAGACATGTACTATTTGCTCCAAATATTGATACAATACACTACAAAATGCCAAGAGGCAAAGTTGCATTACAATTTTAGATGAGAGGTTTGAACTCTACAAATTCACCTGCCAAAGAGAAGAAGGGAGGGGCAAAACAATAATGTCCAACCTTTAGAAATAAGCCCCTCCTTACAATTTATAGGAATAATGAGAGAGAAAAGAGAGAGGAATTCCAAATCTACCCCAACCACCTCCAAGTTGCATTTCATTCATCTCATTATGGCGGTAGGTGAGGACCTTAAAAAACCCAAAAAATGGTGAATTGTATTTTGCATTTTTGAAGTACTTTTTCTCACCTAATTAAATACAACAGAGGACCTCGAAAACTTTCCAAAAAGTCCAACCTTACGTGAATCTAAGATCCCTATGAAAAGTTATGGCCATTTGAATATCTGGGTCAGGGTTTGTTTTCTGTCAGGGTGTCAATACTCAAAATGTTGCACCTCCTGAAGATGCACCTCAGCGCATCCATCCTTATGTTGACATACTCTTACATGTGCCATAGGCACTGAAAATGTGGTGTCGACACTTTGTGTTGTGCGCCCCCAGCCTGTGCCTTGGGCATGAATTTTTGCATGTCGACACTTTATGTTGTGCACCTCCAGCATGCGCCTTGGGCGTGAATTTTCGCATGTTGACACTTTGTGTTGTGCACCTCCAGCCTGCGCCTTGGGCACAAATTTTTGCATGTCGACATTTCGTTTTTTCTATATTAACCCGGGGGGGAGATATATACAACAATTCTCCATTGAGAAAAGAATTGTGTGAATAATTACATGAATTTTATAAGAACGTAAGTTAAGAATTAAGAGACATTTTGGTAAACAAGAAACCTTAACAGGAATTTCATTGTGGGATGCCCTAAATGTAAGTGTGTTCTCTAGTTGTACTTGTATGTGATGTCTATTTGTAACGCCTGCTAAAATAACCCACTTGAGACCCAAGAACAACCTAGGATTAGTTAGGAAAATTATGGAATATTTTTTTGTTTAAAAGAGTCAACAACCATGTTACAAGACAACAGTTGTCGCAAGCATGTTTTCGAGCCAAATATTATTAATAGCTTAAAGTTTCATTAATACAACATTTATAAAAGCTCACAATGTCCAAACTTACGGTTAGATTAATCAATTAGGTTAAGAGGGCAATTTCTCACTATAACACTCTCTAAAAGGATTAAAATATTTAACCTGATTTTTCTCAAAATTAACGCACTCGAAACTTCCCAACAACATTCTGATTAGATAGGAAATTTCCTCACCTTTCCAGTGATATAAAGAATCTAACTCCTCATATTTCTCAAGATATGGGCCGGCGGACCTTGGGAGTAAAATTTTCCGAAGAGCAGGGCTACGGGCCTAGGGGAGAAAATTTTCCCATGTGTGTGCCTGCAGACTTTGGAAAGAATTTTTTCCCAGAGGAGGAATGCGGACCGGTGGGATGGGGGAGAATTTTTTTTCCATGTACAAGCTGGCAGAGCACTGAATAACTTTAGCACATTTTCCATTTTTGGGACAAAAGCACAGTTTGCCTCCGCATGCCTACGAGCCCGAAAGGACACACGTCGAAATTTTCCAACTCTGGTGGAAAGTTTGGCCATCGGAGGATTTGTAGACTTTAATATTTTTTGTCAAAAAATGCTAAGGGATCAAAACGATTTGCACCCCCACCGACGCCCAAGGTGCCACGTGTCAGCCATCCATTGGTTATGGGTTGGTGGGCCAGTGGGAGAACTTAGAAAAATTTTCCCAAAGAATTTTTTTCAAATCACTAAGCTTTTTAAAGGATCTACTTGTTCGCCGACACTCCTTGATGCCACGTGGTAGCACCTGATTGGTTGTAGGCCAGCAAAGGCGCAGAGAAAACTTTGAAAATTTTCCCAAAAAAATTATGAAGTGCTAAGTTTTTTTAAGGGATCTGCTCCTCCGCCGACACAACATGAAACCACGTGGCAGCACCTGATTGGTTGCGGGCCGGCAGGGCCATAGAGAAAACTAAGAAAATTTTCTTTAAAAAATTTTGAAGCACTAATTTTTTAAGGGATCCACTCCTCTGCCAACATCCCATGATGCCATGTGGTAGCACCTAATTGGTTGCAGGCTAGAGGGGCTGCAGAAAAAAATTAGAAAATTTTCCAAACTTTTTTTTTTTACAGTTAGAATTATTTTTGAAGCCAAATGAAGGGATACTTTAGGAGGCCACAACTTTTGATTGGGAACTCAGTTTTAAGCAAATGAGGACTTTTTGGAAATATCTCAATGTCTTATTTGCACAGGAATCTTTAATATTTCATTTTGATAGTGATTAAGGGGTCAATTGAATGAAAATGATCTGTAGGATTTAAAAAGGAAAATTGAAAAATTTTAACTTATAAAATTTTACTCAATTTGATCTTCTTTCTCTCTCAACAAGTCAAATAGGCATGGGGAATTGTTCTTATATTTATTTAGGATATATTGGAAAGCTAAGTTTATTTGATTGACTCCCAATAAAAAAAAACAATTTTGCCAATAAAAATGACAGTAAAACGGTTTGAGCCCAATTTTGCTAAGATTTCTAAGGGATTCCTTTCATGTTTTTGTCCAATTGAATTCATTTAAGGCATACTAAATCAAATTAATCATTTAATTTGTTATTTCATTGTTTCATATTCGAACTGCACATTTTTGGATAAGTATTTGTCATTATTTTTTAAAAATACAATACAAAGATCAAGTTTTAAAGGGTCTATTTGCCATTTTCTACTTCCAATTCTTAGATTACGTTCCAATTATAATCTAATACATTTATTTTATTAAAATCAAACTATTCAAAACCAAAATACAATTCTGATTCCAAATTTTACACCTTTCAAAAGACATAGCTCTGTGTTTTCCTCACACGCATTTATTCCTTTCAAACAGAGATTTCAAATACATTTAAATGATCAGATTCAATACCAAAATGCAATTTGAGACAATTAAAACAATCATTTATTGATTCTCAAAGGAAAACTTGCAATTTCTTTCTTTCATTCTTCAAATTCATCATACAAAATACAATTCTTTCTTTTAAAAGAACAGAAATAGAGTATATCTCTTTCACATTTCAATCTTACAACTTTTGTATTCAATTCAACATATTTCCATTACAAAACATATAAAATTTCATCCACTTCAAGTGGGAAGGTTATCATAAGATTTATCTCAACAAGGGACTATCGACTGTTTTATTTCATTTTCCTTTACTCCAGAACAACAACATGTAGATTTATCATTCTTCCAATTTTAATCATAACAAGAGTAGGGGAAAGGCAAAGGTCTCCACCCAGCCAAGACATCCAATGACAAGGATAATCCATCCTTCTTCATTGGCCCCCGAACCCCAACCACAAAGTAATGAAATATGTGATTCATCTCATGGAAACAATATGCTTCCACAAACACACATGCAAATTTCACATTTAAAATATAGTCAAAATAGAATGTAGTTTGCAACTACTTTAAAGCATGAAAAACAACACTAAGGCTTCATCCAGAATGCCAAAGGAGAAAGAAAATATGGGGGATGCTACTTATGCCTCCCAAAAGGGAAATGAGTATCACCACCTGATTTCAAACAACCGAAACATAGTATATCAAATCCTTGACATGCCCTTATGCCTTCCTCAAGTACCCCTTATTCCTCACATTTCCTTATGCCTCCCCAACCTCTTATGGAACCCCATAACAAGTAAAGAAATAAAAGCTATTTACTTGTGAGGTGGAACCCAAATCCCAACTCCCTCCACACTTATACCTCCCCAAAACACTTGTGCCTCCCACAATATGAACCACATAGTATTCTCTTACACCATACCTAGGCCATCTTCCCAACACCCCACAAACATACCAATATATTCACAACAATAACAATTTCATAAACAAAAAGAGAAGCATTACAAGACCCAAGCTCCTACCTCTTCATGATGGAGTTGTTCTAAGTTCCAAAACAACAAGCTTTATCCCAATACAACCAATCCTAATCATCCAAGCACAAGCATGCCACAATATTTTAAAAAAAATCTCCAAGCTAGAGCTTCAAAAAAGTAAAGAATTCACCCCAAAAAGAGTTTCCAAAAGTGAAGCCACCCAAAACAAGGCAATAAATTCAAATTTTATAGAAGAAGGAAAAGAAGAGGTTGAGGTGGATCCATGTAGGATGCCACATCACACATCCTCAACCCCAACAGAAAAATAAACTTCATTGTCCAATGGATAGTAAAAAAAGGTGGGTGAATAATATGACGGTTTCCTTACATACTCAAATCCAACTAACACCCCAAAGGACTGAAATTAAACCATGTAATAAAAATGCAATAAAAACTTACAATTTATCTTCTCAAAAAAATTATTAAAGTCTAACTTCAACTCTCTAGCCATAGGTATGGTTGGTAAATAAATTTTAGAGGTATGCGACAAGTTTAACATGTCCCACAAGCCTCCAAAATAAACCTCCAAGGACAAATTCGAATTTCCAAGAAGGTGGAGTGTTTCACACTCAAAAGTTAACTTACAAATCAATTACACATCTCTTACAACACTATAACTCAATACCAACAACTCTATTAATTACTTTCTTATGACATATTTTAATTTATTAACATAAAAACATGATTACTCACAATATTAGACATCATTTAATAAATAATGAAAGGGTCAATGCACCACAAAATAAACACATGCAAACATAAACAAAGGAACAAATAAATAAATACACATAACCCCTTGGTCACATTTATAGGTGATCCCCCTATGGGAACCCCTAAAAAATAACCTCACACAAACAATACAAGTCGTTATGATGACCTTGTTGAATTCATCTAGAATTCTAATGTGGTTGGTCTCCAATCCCTCGATGTTTGTTATGATATTTTTACCTGCAAAACACAAATACCTCCTTCAGTCTCGTGGCCATATCAAAACATTTAAAATAATATAATTTTAAAATTCTAAAATCATCTAGATATATGAATCACAACAACATCCAAGCAACCAACAAGATCATTTGCAATTTTACTCAACAATTATATCATCATGAATATCCAAAATGTCTCTAATAATCATCATGCATCATAAATTAATCAAAGTTCAACAATAATCGATGATGTAACATATAACATCATACTATAATAAAGTCCATAATCATGACCATAATATAATCATCTCAAACAGTATCATGGTCAGTATCTAAAAGGTGTCAAAGGGAAGTGGGCACTACATCCCCCTCCCCTTAGACTCAACTTCCTCCTGGAAGTCACTGGAATGAATGTGGAAACTGAACTCATAGTAATCAGGGTTAATTTTAAGACCCCCCTCTGAAAAATTAGTTTATAACGGATGACAAATGTCCAAAATAAACATTCGAATAAATTTTGAATTTCTAAAAAATGTTTCGTGGTAAAGGCGATTTGGCAAGGCGCAATTTTCTTGGATGAGGTACAATGATAAGAAATGTTGGTGAAATGCATACATAAGTTAATTCAACATATAAATAGTAGGTGAATTCACCCATATAAATGACTTAACGGTGGAAATTTTAGGAAAGTTAGACAAAAGCCGAGTGCTGAAAATTAGCCAATTCCAATTTCAAAAATCCCTAATATTCACGAGTTTATGAAAATTGGCCACTAAAATTCTCCCTAGTTGTAATGTAGCCTCCTCCCATGTAGCTGCAGTCTTAATATATCTGTTACACTGTACCCACACCTGATTAATCTCTCTGCCTTGAAGGCTCATGGTCCTACGATCTATGATGCGAATGGTCTCCACCATCACGTGCCCCTAATCCTGCACCTACAATGAGGTCCAATCCAGTACATGAGAAGGATTTACAATATATCTCCTAAGAACTAAAACATGAAACACATCATGTATGTGAGAAAAGTTAGGTGGAAATGCTAGTTGGTAGGCCAAGGAATCGATACGCTCTAAGATCTGAAAAGGACCAATGAATCTAGGAGCCAACTTAGAACCTTTTCCATAATGGATAGGGATCTTGTGTGGCCTGACACGAAGGAACACTTTCATGCCCACATCAAAACTAGGATCGGTCCTATGCTGATCTACGTACTTCTTCTACCCATCCTGTGCCTCCTACAGTCTCTGTCTGAACAAAACCACCCACCACTCCATGTCCTACAAGAAATCTGGTCCAATAGAAACCCTCTCCTCAAACTTATCCCAACTAAGAGGTGTCCTACATTTTCTTCCATACAAATCCCAACAAGGATCCATGCCTATAGAAATCGGAAAACTATTATTGTAAACGAACTCTACCAAGTACAGGTACTCCTACCATTTAGACTGATGATCGATCACATACATCCCAAGTATATCTTGTAAATTCCTAGTCACCCAATCAACCTGTCCATCTCTCTCAGGGTGATATGCTGCAATGAAATTGATATTTGTTCCGAGGGTATATTGTATGGTAGTCCAAAAATGGGAAGTGTACAAGGGATCGTGGTCACTAATAATCTTCCACGTAATCCCATGTAACATCAAAATCTCATCAAGATTTACCCATACCATTACATTAGCTGTATAATTTGTCTTCACCAAAGAAAAGTGAGCCACTTTTGTCAATTTATCAATTGTGACCATGATAGCGTCATGGTGATATCTTGACATCGATATCCCAATAATGAAGTCCATGGATATGGTGTTCCATTTTCCACTCTGGTATAGCATGATGAAAGAGAAGGCCAACTGGATGCTCATGCTTGGCCTTCACTTTTTGGAACACTTAAAAGCATGATACAAACTATGCCACGTCTCTATGAAGTCCTCTCCAGTGATACAATTGTCTCAAACTAGTGTGCATCTTCTTCACTCCAGGATGGGTTGAATAGGGTGCACGATGTGCCTCTATCAATGTGTCCTTCCTCGAGACTCTATCTCTAGGAACATAAATCCGACCTCTATTCCTAAGAAAGCCATCTACCTCTAGTGAGAAGCCATCAAACTTCCCTTTAAGGGGTCTCTCGGACTCGATCTTTGCTCCAATTGCAATGTAGAAGCTATCTTGAAGAAGCTTCTGAAGAATTCATCTGCTGAGAGCATCTGCCACCACATTCTCCTTCCCCTTCACATGCTCTATCTCCATGTCATACTCACAAAGCAAATCCATCCAACGCCACTTATGAGCATTGACATTGGGCTACATGAAGAGGTGGTGAACACTCAAGCGATTTATCTTGAGTGTGAATCTTCAACCAAGAAGAAAGTGCCTCCATCTAACCAAAGCGTGTAGAACTACCACAGGCTTAGCATCGTGAGTCAAATAACTAATCTCATAATCTTTGAGTTTTTCAAGACTCAAAATCCACTATTCTTCCCTTCTACATCAACTCACCTTGTGGATTCAACACTGCAAGAATAGGTGTTGTAGTGAGACATTCCTTCAGTGTCCTAAAGGCCTGCTCACACATTTCTGATGAAACAAACTTCTTCCCTTTCTGATGAAGGGAAATGATGGTGTGTGCAATCCAAGAGAAGTTCTGAAAAAATATCCTATGGTAACCTACCAATCCCATAATGCTGCACCCCTTTGTTATATTAGTGGGTGTTGGAAAATCCATGATAGCTCTAATCTTCAAAGGATCGACTGCGATACCTTCCCCAGAAATTATGTCCCAAATACTACAACCTCCGTCTAAAAAAATGCACACTTCTCTAGGTTATTATAAAGCTATTACTCCTAAAGACACTAAAGAACCTAGCGAAGGTGTCCCTCTTGCTCCTCATGTGTACATGAGTAAATCAAAATTCCATCACGGAAGATGAGCACAAAACGATCCAAGAAGGTCCTGAATACCCCATTCATCAAACTCAAAAACACTGTGGGGGCATTAGTTAAACCAAAAGGTACCATTGTGAACTTATAGTGGCCATATCTCGTACAGAAGGTGGTATTATGAATGTCCACCTCCAAAATCCTAAGCTGATGGTAGCATGACTTAATATCAATGTTAGAGAAAAATATGGTTGCCTTCATCTGATCAAACACATCATCAATACGTGGAAGGGGATAATGATTCTTGATCGTTACCTTATTCATCTGGTGGTAATCAATACACAACTGCAAGGATCCATCCTTCTTATTTACAAAGATCACCAATGTACCCCAAGGTGATATGCTAGGAAAAATAAAGCCCTTCTCCAGAAGGCCCTCAATTTGTAACTTGAGCTCGCAGAGTTTAGGGGTAATCATCCTATAAGGTGCTCATGAGACAGGCTATGCTCCGAGAATAAGATCTATATGAAAATCAATCTCACGTGGTGGTGGTAACCCTGGTAGCTTTCCTGGAAAGACATATGCAAACTCTCTCAAAATGGGATGGTCATCTACTAATGGTCCACTAGACCCATCTTCCAATCGGTCACTAACTGTGATAGCAAACATATGACAACCCCATCACACACACCACTTGAGCTACATAGCGGAGATGGTGTGAATAGAAATGGGTCTCCCGACCCCCACTAACACTACCTCTACTTCTAGATCATCTATACAAGATATGATCTTGTGGTAACAATCCACTCTGGCCCTGTGTGTAGACAACCAATCCATACCCAAAGGTGACTCCATATGAGCCCAAAGGAAGAATACAAAGATCCGAGGTAGTGATGAAAGGTCTCAAATCCACCACACACTCCTTAACTAAGGATTCTAAAGAGATCTTGGTTCCAGAAGCCATCTCAACATCCCAACTATGACCCTACCTAACTTCCACTAGCTTGCATCACTCTACTAAAGATGGTGCAATAAAAGAATCTGAATAACCAGAATCAAAAAACATGGAGTTAGGTATACCGCAAATGTTACCTAAAGTCTCAATAATTGTACTTTGATATTCAGCCTGGTGGTTCTCGACCACTGTGTACGTCTTATGACTATGCCCCATATCACCAACCGTAAGTTCAGATATTTTTTCCTTACCCTTGTTATTAGGGTTCTATGGTCAGTCTCTGAAAAAATGTCTAGTAATACCACACAAAATATAACCACCTGATCCTCTCCCCTATGTATCAGCTCCATTCGGTACTCTCAAGATCTATGGTGTGGATCCTGATGACCTTGTTGTGGACTATTGAGGTCTCTGTTGGCAAGCTCTTGCTGAGTGATTTCTCTTGGCACCTTGTGTCATGATGGGATCCCTAGGAGGAGGCCCCATACTCTGACCTCTCTATCCATCAAACCTTTGTGGAGGTCTTTAAGGTAGGCGGGAATATTTCTATTGTGGTCTAAAAGATGACTATGTTGAACCCTGTCCACCATGAGGAAGAGGTACTGGGTCTTTCTCCAAGTCTCCTATGCTATATAGGCCTTCTCCATGCCTCAACTAATGTCTTTGGACAATGAATCCATACTACACCTCCAATGTCTAGATTCATGCCCCTGATAGACCTATGGATCCACACCTACTCATCCTGCATGTAATCAACATACTGGAGTAGATCAAGAAATCTACTCTAATACTATGGTACTGTAAGAGATGCCTACTGGAGATCATGAAACTCATCTATCTGTTGTTGTAAGAACCTCCATGACAAATATTTTTTCCTGAATCACTCCTCAAATATCTCCCAAGTAACTCTCTCATAATCAACATATAGCATCTACTCCTCTACCCTCCACAAGACACCAGCTCCATCCCTTAGTATATGGATCGTAACACGAGCTTTCATGTTGCTAGAACAAGGATAGAGCTTGAATCATCCACTTAATCTCACCAACTAGGCCTGTGCTTGAAATCCACCTGTGTCAGCAGAATAATGTGACGGATGAAGATTCCAAATCTCCCTGATGTGATCTATAATTGTGGTCTGATGGCCTCTAGGCCTTTTTGCATGATCATCCCTAAGCCTAGCACTATGAGACCTCTCTCTATGCCCAAAAACCCAATCTCCCTGTCCCCTCTATGGTGACTCTACTGTAGTTGACTCCACATGTGAGTTCTCTCCTCTATGCTCCTCGCTATGCTGAGGAGATGAACGAGCCTCAAAAGATGTCACCCTATCATTTCCAACTGAATGTGCCTTTATCGTCTCTCCATGTAGAGAGACATTAATATCCTAAAGAGTCTGTAAAATATCTGGTAGGATGGCTACTATAGCATGATCTGGAGGTGGTATGCATAGGTCTATGTGAAAATGCTCGTCATCTTGTCTGTGCCTCCTACACAGAGAAAAACAAGAGTTACCTCCTTATTCTAGGTCTTAATTAGTTTATGTGTTTACTAAAATATGTAATCTATAAACTAGTTGTATTTTAGATTTAAAAGTGTGCTAGGTTTTAAAGTTCACGTCTCAAGTTTTCTAGTGTTCCCAATGGCCCATGAATTTTAACCACTTCTCTGATACCAAGTTTAAATCCCACTAAGAAAACCCACTTGAGACCCAAGAACAACCTATGATTAGTTAGGAAAATTATGGAATTTTTTTTTGTTTAAAAGAGTCAACAACCAGGTTACAAGACAACAGTTGTCGCAAGAACATTTTTGAGCCAAATATTATTAATAGCTTATAGTTTCATTAATACGACAATTATAAAAGATCACAAGGTCCAAAATTAGGGTTAGATTAATCAATTAGGTTAAGAGGATAATTTCTCACTATACCACTCTCTGACAGGCTCAAAATATTCAACTTGATTTTTCTCAAAATTAACACTGTAAAAAATTTCTAAAAACATTTCCATTAGATAGTTAATTTCGTCAACTTTTTGGTGATATAAATAAGTCCTCCTAACTCCTAATATTTCTCAAGATATGGGCTGGTAGACCTTGGGAGGAAAATTTTCCCAAGAGCGGGTCTGTAGGCCTAGGTGAGAAAATTTTCCCATGCGCAGGCCTGCAGACTTTGGAGAGAACTTTTGCCTAAAGGAGGAATGTGAACTGGCAGGGTGGGGAAGAAAATTTTTCCCATGTGTGGGCCGGTGGAGGGGGGAATAACTTTAGCATTTTTTTCCTTTTTGGGACAAAATCATGATTTACCTCTGCACGCCCACGAGCCCAAAAAGACGAGTGTCGGCATTTCCCAACTCTGGCGGAAAGTCAGGCCGTTGGAGGATTTTTAGACTTTTATCATTTTTTCTAAAAAACATTAAGGGATCAAAACGATCTGCACCATCGGCAATGCCCAAGGTGCCATGTGTCATCCATCCATTTGTTATGGGTCAGTGGGCCGACGAGAGAACGTAGAAAATTTTTCCTCAAGAAAAATTTTCAAATCACTAATTTTTTTTCGGGATCCGCTCCTCCGCTGACGCTCGATGAAACCATGTGGAAGCATCAGATTGGTTATGGGCTGATGGTGCCATAGAGAAAACTAAGAATATTTTTTAGAAGTGCTAAGTTTTTTTAAGGGATCCGCTCCTCCGCCGACGCCCCGTGACACTACGTGGCAACACCTAATTGGTTGTGGGCTGGCAGGGGCAGCGGAGAAAACTTAGAAATTTTTCCAAAAAAAATTCTGAAGTGTTAAGATTTTTAACAGATCTACTCATCCGCTGACACCCCATGACGCCACATCGTAGCACCTGATTGGTTGCAGGCTAGAGGGGTCACAGAGAAAACTTAGGAAATTTTCCCAATTTTTTCTTTTTTTTTTTACAGTTAGAATTATTTTTGAAGCCAAATGAAGGGAAACTTCAGGAGGCCATAACTTTTGATTGGGAACTTGGTTTCTAGAAAAAAAGGAATTTATGGAAAGCTCTTGATGTCCTCTTAGCATAGGAATCATTAATATTTCATTTTGATAATATTTAATAGATCAATTTCATGAAAATGATCTGTAGGCTTTAAAAAGGTAAACTGACAAATTTTGACTTATAAAATTTTACTCAATTTGATCTTCTTTCTCTCTCAACAAGTGAAATAGGCATGGGGAATTGTTATTAGATGGATTTAGGATAGATTTGGAATGTAATTTTGTTTGATTGACTCCCAATTAAAAAAATTAAAATTTTGCAAACAAAACGGTTTGAGCCTGATTTTGCTAAGATTTCTAAGGGATTCCTTATGTGTTTGTTAGCATTAGTTTAGTTTAATACATTTTTGTTATGTATTTGATGGATAGTTATAACTATCCTTCTTCCTCCTGCAACCTTTATATTTGGGGCTATGCTTTTTTTTTTAACACATTGAATACATTGAATAAATTTTGTCTTCTGCTATCATTGGTATCAAAGTAGTTTTCCCTCAAGGGCTTATGCATGATAAATGTGACCTGTCTTGTAGCAATTTTGGCCTCTTGTTCTCTTTCTTCTGGCATAGTTTTTGGAGTGACCAATATGGATGCTCATGGCTAAATCATGGATTTTGGCATGAAATTATACCTGTGCATTTGAAAGTGGTTATATACTCCTTGTATATAGTGTTTGGAGCAGCGATCTATGGATTTGGTGTGTCTGGGAGCATCAGAATTAGCCTATATATTTGGTACATCATCCTATGTTGGAAGCAGAGAAGAATATATGACTGTTTTGTTGGGATTTCATCCATTGGACACATGTTCTCTAGAAATACAAGAAGAAGGCAACGTATGTAGCTTGCATGGAACTTCTGCATAGTGACTTGCTGATTAAATTCCAACACATTGGAAGTTTGACGTAAAGATGTTGTAGAACATCTCAATCCCTTCATACAAAATTTGGGTTGAAGTTTATTGGTTTTTTTTCATGGATTCCTATCCATTGACAGCCTAGACCAATGCTTACCTGATGTTTCCATTTGAATACCAATATTTGCACAAGGCATTTGAACATTTTTGCATTCTTGTTTTTCTTGCTATGTGATGCTAAGGAGCCAAGTACAAACCCTTCTAGTGTGATTTCCCCAGTAGAGTGCCAAGAGGGAATGTACATGTCACACATTTCTGATGCCAAGAGTTTTACGAGTAACCCTTCTGCTGGGTCACCTCTAAGAGCCCAAGAGGACACCACTGGCATCTATTTTTCCTTGCTCAATGAATTGATGAATACTGGAAATGTATTATTTGATGAATTGGTGCATCAAGAATTGTTCAAATATTTCTAGTTCGACATGTGTTGTCAAGCGTACCGAATCTGTGAAGAATTGGAGTGCAACTATGATGCAAATGATGAACACAAAGTAGAACACCCATAGGAGTGTCTATGTCTCACCGCATGAGCTTATAGAGCCCATATTCATGATAGGTTCCTTCTGTAAGCATTTGTAACTACTTTTGAACAATCAATAAATAAAATACAATTTTGAGTTTTTGGAAATGTCTGCACCTCGCATTTTGTTGTCGAATGCCCAGTTGCTAAAAGGGCCAAATTTTGCCACATGGAAAACCAAGATGCGGATAATTCTTCAGTTTGAATATCTTTGGGGGATCATTTCTGGCATGGACACCCCTCCTACAGACGTTGATCTATTGGCTAAGTATGAAAAGGCCGATGCAAAAGCATTAATGGTTATCACTCTGAGCCTTTTTGATGAGGTTCAACCTCACATTCAGGAAGTAACCACTTCCTCTACAGCATGGTCCGCATTGTGTATAGTCTATGAAGTCAATAATCTAATGACGATACTACATTTGAGACAAATATTCACATGATGAGTATGCATGATGGCGAATCAGTCGAAGCCTTCTTCCGGCAAGTGGCCGAGTTATGCATAGGACTTTATGCTCTCGGTGAACTGGTGGACAACAAGTTGCTAGTCCCCCGCTCACCTTGCGAGATCTTCCTTCCCGATTTCATACAATGATCACCACATTGACCATCACTCAACAGGAGGTGAGTTTTGTCCAAACTGGTGAATTATCTCCAGCTAGGAAGAATTCATTCAGAATGTTCAAGAATCCTTCGAAGACAAGGCTCTCATCATGAGGCAAAAGCATAGCAATAAGCCTCGGAAAGGGAAGTTAGCCCCCTAGAATGAAAACTCAGCATCCACAAGTAGCAACCTTCTCAATGACCACCATAGTGGCCACCCCAGAAGTAGCAGAACATTAAGGCGGATCGATGGTACCACATTTTCTCCACGAATAGGCACACGATAGCAAACTATTATTACAACGGTCGCAAGCATGACAACTCTGGTGAAGAGAACACTTCATCCCAAGGATATTCCAATAAATCCCAATGGAATGCTCATAATCAGAGGCAGAAGGGTCATATTGCTTCTCAGCAGGATGCCTCCTCCGATGAAGAGGTTCCAGATGTAACTCATCCAGACATTGTCCTAGTCTCACAGACTTCACAACTATTAGAAAGTGTCTATTTGATTGATTCAAGTGCCAACAAAAACATGACTGATAATAAGAAGTTGTTCCATACCCTGAGTGACCACCCCACTAAAGATCGGATCACCAACATAGATAATCAGGAGTATATTGTATTGGGGATTGGTGATGTCATCATTCCTCTTGGGACATGAAGATGTACACTCACAAAGATGCTATATTTTCTAGGTTTTACCTCAAATATCTTATATGTGACTCATCTTCTTAATCGTCGAATGCGGGTCGAATTCTTTGTTCAGAAAGGGGTCAAGTCCTGCATCATTTCCCAGGGAGACTTAGTTATTACTCAAGAATTTATGAAGGGTTGTCTATTTATACTGGATGCGGTCACTTCATCTAACATTGCTCTCTCTGCTTCAACGACGGAGACCGTTGCATTATGGCACTTTCGATATGGTCATATTTTTGTTGGGGCTCTATATAAGCTCAATGCTAAGGAAATGGTAAGAGGGCTTCCTCCACTCTCCCATTCCTTACCTGTTTGCTCTGGATGTCTTGCAGGAAAAAAATAGAGGTCTGTTCAAATAGAGTTCTTATCATTCTATGGAACATCTTCAAGTTGTACACAAAGATCTGTGTGGACCCCTGCCAGCTAGCTTCCAAGGTTTTGGATACTTCCATCTCATCATTGATGATTACTCACGAAAAATGTTGGTATATTTCCTCCGGAAGAAGAGTGAGGTGTTTCAAAATTTCCAAACCTTTTACTAGCAAGCCACCAAGTAGTCTGGGAAGCCTCTCCTTCTTCTCCAAACATATCCAGGGGGGGAGTTTGTATCAAAGAAGTTCTTAGGATACCTAAAGCAACATAGCGTTTAGCAACATTTGATTGCCCCCTACATGCCCCAACAAAATGGGATTTTCGAGTGACACAACAAGAATGTCATGGAGATGGCTTGTTGTATGCTCTCCATCGCTAAATTAGAGGATCAGTTTTGGGTAGAAGTAGTCTAGACAGTAGTTTATCTACTCAACCGGGCACACACGAAGATCTTGAAGAACAGGACATCGGAAGAGGTATGGACTGGTCGTAAACCTTCTATCTATCATTTGAGAGTTTTTGGTTGTACTGCATATATGCATGTTCCAGATGAGAAAAGGAAGAAGATTGATCCAAAGACACTACCATGTCTTTTCTTAGGGTATAGTACTACCTCAAAGGAATATCGTCTCATGGATCCTGAGATGAAGAAAATCTATGAGATTTTAGATGTGGTGTGTGATGAGTCATCCTTTAACTCCTTGCCACATAATGGAGATCTAGTAATGACCTCGTCACATAGATTCCTCACACATCCAGATGATGGGCAAGATGATTCTTCTCAAAGAGAAGAAGAACTGAGTGGAGAATTATTAGTTGATCTAGACACACTGGAAAACACATCTTCAGATTAGTAGTAACAACACCAACGTCTGAAATGGGTCTAGAATACTATTAGGGATGCACACCTGAACTCACTTCCAGGAAATTCTATTGGAGTCAGAACACAAAGTCAAGCCAGATATGAGGTAAATTTTTCATTCATGAGTTTAGTTTTTGATTGCACCAAACCTGACACTGTTCATGAGGCATTAGACCAACCACAGTTGAAACAGGCTATGAATGTTGAATATGATTCCCTACTTTAGAATCGGACGTGGGAACTTGTCGATCTACCTCCAGGTAAGAAATCCATTAGCTGCAAATGGATTTTCAAAACAAAATATAAGGCATATGGTTTCAATTTAAAAACACAAAGCACGAATTGTTGCAAAGGGTTATGCTCAATAAGAAGGAATTGACTATGACGAGACATTTACACCCACTGAAAAGATCAAAACCATCAGAGTTGTCTGTGCACTAGCAGCACAAAATGGATGGAAACTTTAGCATATGGATGTCAAGAGTGCTTTTCTGAATGGTGATCTCAAAGAAGAAGTATACATGGCCTAACCTGAAGGGTTTGTAGACGAGCATCAACCACACAAGGTATGTCGTCTGATAAAGTCACTTTATGTTCTCAAACGAGCACCTAGGGCATCGTATATAAAGAATTGATGATCACCTATTGTAGCATGGATTCACTTCATAGCCCCTCAGATACAAATTTGTATATCAAGAAGGTAGGAACATAGATTGTTATTCTGGTTTTGTACATAGATGATCTTGTGATCACAGGAAGTTTTGAAAATCTTGTGGATGATGTAAAGAATGATTTAAAGAAATCCTTTGACATGACCGATTTGGAGCTACTTCACTACTGTCTTGGCTTAGAGATATGGAAAAAGAAGAATCACATATTCGTCTCCCAGATGAAATATGCCAAGACACTCTTGGAGAAGTATGGAATTTCAAATTGTAAACCAATGTCCACACATATGGAAAAATGTTTGCAATTATCTTGATTCTAGGATTCACCGTAGGTAGATGGCACTCACTACAGGAAGCTTGTGGGGAGTCTCATTTACTTGACTTATACCAGGCTAGATATTTGCTTTGCAGTGAGTTATCTCACCAGATTTATGCAAGAGCTGAATAAATTTCATTGGATAGAAGCAAAGCATGTGTTGAGATATGTTTGAGGTACAGTTGACTTTGGTCTAGAGTATCAGAAGAACACTCAGTTCTTCTTACAGGGATATACAGACTCAGCCTATGTAGGATCCATTGATGACATGGAAATCTACATCATGGTATTTTTTTCATCTCGGATTTGGACCTATCTCATGGATTACCAAGAAGCAAATTTTTGTTGCTCTCTCATCCACTGAGGCTGAATACTGCGCTGCATGAGGAGCTGTGTGTGAAGTGATTTGGTTACGTCGTATTCTTGCAGATATAGGGATTCCTGAAGAGAAACCTCCCATCATTCAATGTGACAATCAAGGTGTGTTGAAGCTTGTGAAAGAATCCTTGTTTTTCATGAACGAACAAAGCATATTGAGGTTGAATGTCACTACATTCGTGAACATGGTCTTGAACCACCAAATTCAGCTCCAATACTGCCCTACTGATTTTTCAGGTTGTAGATATTCTCACCAAGCCTCTCGGCAAGGTGAAGTTTGATTTGTTTAAGGGGTACATATGTAAAAAAAATGTATTAAGGGGGGGGAATGTTAGCATTAGTTTAGTTTTAATACATTGTTGTTTGTTATTTATTTGATGGATAGTTATAATTGTCCTCCTTCCTCCCGCAGACTTTTATATTTGAGGCTCTGCTCATTTGTTTCACACATTGAATAAATTGATTAAATTTTCTCTACGATCAGCAATAAAGGTATGTTTTCCAATTGAATTTTTTTAGGGCATACTAATTCAAAGTAATCGTTTATTTTGTTATTTCATGGTTGCAGATTCGAGTTGACGTATTTTTGGATAACTATTTGTCAGTTTTTAAAAAAATATATAAAGTAAAGATCAATTTTTAAAGGGTCGGATTTGCCATTTTCTACTTCCAAGTATTACAATATGTTCTAATTCCAATCTAATACATTTAGTTGATTCAAATCAAACTATTCAAAACCAAAATGCAATTCTGATTTCAAAATTTACATACTTTCAAATGACAGAGCTCTTTGTTTTCCTCACACGCATTTCTTTCTCTTCAAATAGAGATTTAAAATACATTTAAATGATTAGATTCAATACCAAAATGCAATTTGAGAAAGGTAATACAATCATTTATTGATTCCTAAAAGAAAGCTTAAAAAATTCTTTCTTTCATTCTTTAAATTCATCATACAAAACACAATTCTTTCTTTTAAAAGAATTCAAAAATGGAGTATATCTCTTTCACATTTCAATCTTACAACTTTCATATTCAATACAACATATTTCCATTACAAAACATATAAAATTTCATCCACTTCAAGTGGGAAGGTTATCATAAGATTTATCTCAACAAGGGACTATCGACTGTTTTATTTCATTTTCCTTTACTCCAGAACAACAACATGTAGATTTATCATTCTTCCAATTTTAATCAGAACAAAAGCAGTTGGAAAAGGAAACGATCTCCACCTAGCTAAGACATCCAATGACAAGGAGAATTCATCCTTCTTAATTGGTCCCCGAGCCCTAACCACAAAGTAGTGGAAGATGTGATTCAACTCATGGCAACAACAGGCTTCCACAAACACACCTATAAATTTCACATTTAAAACACAGTCCTTAAACAAAATGTAGTTTGAAACTACTTTAAAAGCATGAAAATTGACAACAAGGCTTCATCCAACAAGCCAAAGGAGCAAGAAAATATGGGAAATACTACTTATTCCTCCCAAAGGGGAAATGAGTATCACCACCTGATTTCAAACTGCCAAAACATAGTATATCAAAGTCCTTATGCCTCCCCCAAGTACCCCTTATTGAACTCACATTTCATTATGCCTCCCCAACCTCTTATGGCACCCCCAGAACAAGTAAATAAATGCAAACTATTTCATTGTAAGGTGGAACCCAAATCCCAACTCCCTCCACACTTATACCTCCCCAAAACACTTGTGCCTCCCACAAAAATTAACCCCACAGTCTTCTCCTACATCATATCTAGGCCATCTACTCAACATCCCACAAATTCATACCGAAACATTCATAATAATAACAATGTCATAAACAGAAAGAGAAGCATTACAAGAGCCAAGCTCCTACCTCTCAATGATGGAGTTGTTCCTAGTTCAAAAACAACAAGCTTTATCTCAATGCAAGCAATCCAAATCAGCCAAGCACAAGCATGCCACAATCTTTTCAAAAAATTCTGAAAGCAAGAGCTACAAAACAGTTTGCAAAGAATTCACCTCCAAATGGGTTTCCAAAAGTGAAGCCACCCAAAACAAAGCAAGAAATTCGAATTTTATAGAAGAGAGAAAAGAAAAGGATGAAGTGGATCCATGTAGGATGCCACATCACACATCCTCAACCCCGACCAAAAAATTCAAACTTCATTCTTTCAATGCATAATTAGGAAAAACGTGGGTGAATAATATGACAATTTACTTACATACTCAAATCCAACCCACACCCCAAAGGACTAAAATTAAATTCCATGTAAGAAAAGTGCAATGAAAACCTGTACAATTTATCTTCTCAAAAAGCATTATAAAAGTCTAAATTCCACTCTCCAACCATATGTATGGTTGGTAAAATAAATTTAAGAGGTATGAAAGAAGTTTAAGTTGTCCAATAATCCTCCAAAATCAACCTCCGCTTGGACAAATTTGAATTTCCAAGAAGGTGGAGTGTTTCACACTCAAAACTAAACATACACATCACTGACATATCTCTTACAACACTTTAATTCAAGACCAACAACTCTATTAATTACTTTCTTATGACATATCCTAATTTATTAACTTAACAACATGTTTACTCACAATATTACACATCATTTAATAAATAATGAAAGGGCCAATGCACCAAAAAATAAACACATGCAAACATAAATAATTGAACCAATAAATAAATACACACAACCCCTTGGTCGCATTTAAAGGTAATCCCCCCCTGGGAACCCCTAACAAAACAACCACACACAAACAATACAAGTTGTCATGGTGACCTTGTTGAATTCATCTAGAATTCCAATGTTGTTGGTCTCTAATCCCCCCGATGTTTGTTGTGATATTTTAACTTGTAAAACAAAAATACCTCATTCGGTCTCGTGGCCATCTCAGAACATCCAAAATAAAATAATTAAAATTCCTAAATCGTGTAGATATATAAATCACAACAACATCCAAGCAACCAACAAGATCATTTTCAATTTTACTCAACAATTATATCATCATCAAATAATTTTTATTTCTAGGTCTACTCACAATATTAAATATCACATGTCTAAACAACATCCATAACATAACCATGTCAAAGAGTATATCACATCAATATCCAAAATGTCTCTAATAATCATCATACATCATAACTGAATCAAGGTCAACAATAATCCATGATCTAACATCTAATATCATACTATAATAAAGTCCATAATCATGCGCATAATATAATCATGTCAAACAGTATCATGGTTAGTATCTAAAAGGTGTAAAAGGGAAGTGGGCTCTAAACCATCGAAATGGGAAGCGAACAGTTTCAAGTTGAGCATCGTAGATTTTCTTGTACGTTGGTGGTCAATGTTGTGTCAAGGCTATCGTGAGTTGGTGGTAGCCATTGTGATCTCTTGGTGTGTCATGTAAAGTCCATGCAACTAAAAAAAAAAAAAAAAGTTGTCTTAGTTTTTCAGTGTTGTTTTTTGTGTGTTTTAAGTGGGCGTCACATGTGCTTCCGTAACAACCACCTTGTTTTTGTAAATAGTTGTACTATTTAGATTATTGGTAACATAAGAGCATTTTCATCAAAAAGAATAAATTCTACAAAAATCCTCACTATATTCATTTATGTTTTTCTTTTATTAAATTTGAAATTACATGGATTAGTTGCATATAATTCTTAAACACAACTAATTAAGGAACAGAGGGGGTTTCCATTCTAACCACATTTACTTAGGGCCTCATCTGTTATTTATTGGTATGGATGGCTAGGCACTAAATTCATTTTCCTAATTAAATACTTGAATTTTCAAAGTACAAATGATTGAATGTAATGTTTTATTTTATATTTGAAATAAATTGATATCAACTAAGCAATCATAGTAAAACTTGAACTAACTCAAACAAACATACATTTTGCTTTTTTTCATTTGTTATCACTTTTTTCCGTTAAAAAAGAATTCACGTTCAATTTATAACATGACCCGCCAATAAGGGCTTTGAATACATGTCACGAGTATAGCTGATATTTTTTTTCCTTTCTCTCGCGGGTTTGAATAGCATCTACTTATTAAAAAACGTATGAGCTTACGATAAATTCTAGCGTCCAATGTTTATCATATTATCTATTCCCAGTTACGTTCTTTCTTCTTATTTTCCCAATCACAAGGCCCTCGACACAACGAACATTAACAACATGAATATCCCTTGAATCTCTGATTCTGACTTTTCTTATTCTTGAATCAGTCAAATTCTTGGCATCTGAATTCCAAGTTGAATATCACTGTACTGTAAGACCCAAATATTTCACATTAATATTAATATTAATAAAAACTGTGAGTGTGTTGAGGTGTCTTCAAAACGTGTCCCTCAAGTTGCTGGAATTTCAACATTGAATCATTCATATGCCTCTATAAATATCGCCTTCCTTCCTAACCCTATCTCCATCTTCAGCTTCAGCCTATCTTATTCTACAGAGAATATGGCAAAATCATTGTTTATCAAAATCATGGCGGTGCTTGTTTTTCTCAGTGTTACATTTGCCATCAATGTATCCGCTCGACATGACTTTAAGGAATATGTTAATACGAATACAGCAAGCGAGAATCTGGTTTCATTTTGGAGAGGTTGGCACATTGTATTAACTGCAAACCCATATTCCAAATTCTAACTGCTACCGAAAATAAGACAAGGTCTGGTTATGAGCAGCCTATGAACTAGAATAACTACGATTTCTTCGCACCCAAAGACTCGCATTGTTTCCAGACGCACCAAGCACATTAAATGCGACATTGGAACGCATGGCGAATGTTATGTCCACAGCTACAGTTTAAAAAGAATGGAGGTGGAATACCTTGGGATTATTTTGTCAACGAGAATAATATCGGAGGAGAAAAGTGGTATTACATGATTATTCATGTCCAAATATTTCGAAATTGCTTTTATACGGCCTTGAAATTATATGTTGGCGACTTTCGAAAATTTACAAACTTTGGTGTTTCTACAAATGTTGGCGACTTTCGTGTTTTTTTGTATGCTTATAATTTTTCTATATGCATATGAAGCAGAATATATTTCATTGTGAAATATGTGTTGATGGTATCTATTTACGGCAATATTTTATATATCCATCTTATCCGAAAGCTCTCAAATTGAAGGTATTTTTGTACACGAAGATACAATGGTCATTATATATGCGATTTAAATCGGAATGTCTATGGGTAATATATTTAAGGTTGGATTAAGTCTAAGACATCAATAGTCAAAAGGTGTAAATATAAAGTTTTTTTATAAATTATTTTTAGAATACAGCATTAAAACAATTTAATTCAATATTCAATATTAATTGACTCATTTATTAATATTATCATAAAATAATATAAGTATAATAAAGTTTTATATAATATTTAATGGTATTTATTTATGGCAATATCTTATATATCCATCTCATCCCAAAACTCTCAAATTGAAATTATTTTTGTACACGAAGATACAATAGTCTTATATATGCGATTTAAATCGGAATGTCTATGGGTAATATATTTAAGGTTGGAATATATTTAAGGTTGGATTAAGTTTAAGGCATCAATAGTCAAAAGGTGTAAATATAAAGTTTTTTTTATTAATTATTTTTAGAATTCATCATTACAACAATTTAATTCAATATTCAATATTAATTGACTCATTTATTAATATTATCATAAAATAATATAAGCATAATAAAGTTTTATATAATATTTAATAACTAAAAAATAAATATGAATATATTTATGAGCTCATATGAATTTTTTTGGTATTGTTACCCACTCTTTGTTGTACCTCGACATTATCTAGGTGCATAAACTTTCTAAGAAAACATTCATGTATTTATTTTAATTTTGTCATTGGTATAGCGAGTAGAGGCAACTATAATTGAAGGAAGGTAGTATTTAATTTTCTATTCCTAATATTTGGAAAAAATGTCTATTCTTTTTATTGAGAAATTTGTAGGTCTAGACCAAATACAACTATTCACAAAACTATGGGAGTTACCACATTTTTATTGTTTTGTGAAATAACAATGTTCTATTTAAGTTTGACTCTCATAACTCACTTGATGTTGTTAACTCAGACCTGTAAGAAATCGTTGATAAAATATTGTATATTTTGAATTTTGAATTCCTTCCCCAATTAATTATCTGCATCCATGGAATATTTTTCAACCTTTGTAATAACTTATTTTACATGATCACTTTTTTTTTACAGCAATTTCTCTAAAATTATGATTTATTGTGACCCCCAAAACAAATTTCAAAATAAAATATGCAAGCCAATTATATTTATTTAAATGATGGGGAAGAATTTGTAATTAAAATTATGATCAGGACATCCACTCTAATTATTTCTTAGGGCACTCTCAGTCTTCAATCCATCTCTAACTATATGTCGAAACCCCACTACATCCATTCTTTTCAATGCAATTAGAATGAAGAGATTCACACGATTAATTAAAATATAACTGATTTTTTTATGTTAGATATCAAGAGACCAAGTAGATAAATATATTAATGTCACTACTACATAAGGGGTCTCTTTGAGACGTTATATTCAGACATTAAATTCATTTCGTCGCTAGCATTGTGTAGTCTATTTGAATTTCAAATTTTAAAAGCTTTTAATGTCACTTTTCTGTACCCAGGCAAAAAAAAATACATAAAAAAGAAAAGAAAAGATTAGGCTATAAAGAATGAAAATAGTTCAAGGCTTCTGAATCATATATTAGCTTTACTCTGGCCTGTTGTTCTCCCTTCTCGCATGGCTGAAGGAAAGGAAATTCATGTTTGGGATTGTCGTACCATGGGTTTGTTTTCTGCAGCAGCGAATTTTAGTTGCTTTATTTCTAGGTTTTGTTCCAGGTGTTTTATTTTCTTTTTATGGGTTATTTTTTCTATGGCTACTAGAAACATAGCTTACAGGTAAAATAGGTTTTCTTCCAAGTGTATTTTTTTTCTTTATATGGGTTATTTTTTCTATGGCCACCAGCAACATAGCTTAGGGGTAAAATAGAAGGAATCATCTGATCTAGTGATGTAGTGTGCAACGGTGTTTTAAATTAAAAAATTATAAAAGAAGAAATAAAAAAATAAAATGGGGGGAGCATAGGGAAAGTTGAGTGGGAGTGGTTAGAGGATTTATGGGGAGTAGAGGGAGGCGTGTGGGGAAGGAAGTTGGCATGTTGCAAGATGGATCAAGTTGGCATGTTGCACATGGGCTTCATCAATGTCGGTAAGACATGTCCATTCCTTGCATAATAGTTTAAACCATTGTATTGTGATCTCAGGGTAGTGCCCATGTTGAAACCATCTCACGTTAAAATTTAGCAATATTGGAAAGGTTGCAAGGATGCAGAATGCAAGGTGGCACAATTTTTCCTCGCAAAGACGGTCACGTTTGGTTTACTTATGCAATAAACAAGTCCCCCAACCTAAGCTGTTCACTCTGCCACACACTACCAATTTTTACCAAAATGCCAACGCTGGAACAAGGTATTGACGCCCATCAAAGCATAAAGATGGAGGAAATTTAGCAGATGTTGTAGTTGCAAATGTGTTGGCATATACGTATGGGAAATGTGGAGCCTTGCACATGGTTCATGTGAACAATTTTATAGAAGTAAAATAAAATAAAAATAAATAAAATAGAAGATGACGTGCTTTTGTGGAAGGCATTGATGTCAGGTTATATAGAAAATGGTGTCATAAGTGTTTCCCAAACAAGAACCATGGACATCTGGATATGCACAAATGAGTTTTTTGAAAAGCCTCAATTTTTTTAAAGAAAATTCATTCACAGGTGTTGAGCCTCCAAACCTTTGCACCATACTCCCAGCTTGCATCAAAATGGGGCCTCTAGAAGAGGGTGTGATCATCTAGTAAAGTTTAAATAATAGAGGAATAGTGTCATATGTTGTAGTTGTTATTGCTATGGCAAACATGTACACACTGAGGGGAAGATTACACAAGGTAAGTCAATTGTTCGGAAAAACACATCAAATCGATGTCGTCTAATGGAACATGCCCTGACTATGTAAGTTTCTTGTTTGCTTCATTTAAAATGCAAGCTTGCAAGTTTAGTGGAACATGGATGCAAACACTTCAATTGCATAAGTGTTGCTTATAGCATTCTACCTAGAATTGAATATTATGTCTTCTTGGTTGACATTCTTTGTTGTGCTGGTTATCTTGAGGAAAATCTAAAATTTACCATCAACACACCAATTAAACCTATGGTGGTTGAGTGGATGTGTTCTTTTGGCACCCCTTCTAGAGCATAATCATATGAACTCGTATAAAAAAATTTAGAGAAAATCTTCTTTTGAGTGAGATAATCCAAATGTTGCAACTTACATTCTTCTGTCAAACATCTAGATATATAAACAACACAACTAGTCAAAATATTTCTTTTATTGAAATAAATGTGTAGGGAAAGTTGTAAATTCAGAGGAAATGGGATCCACAAATAGGTGGGTATGGAAAGAAGTAATCTATTTAAGATATTTTTAACCTCCACAATTCATAGGAGTGTAAGGAGGCGTTTAAAAAGGATTTAGAAACTTCTATTGAAACAAAAGTGAAAAAATATGTTTCCACGCTCCATAAAAATTTTCCAACGTTCTCCTATCTCGTCTTCAATATGGATCCTTGAGCAGTCCCTAGACGATTGTGAAAACATAATTGGAAACTTGTTATGTTTGAAAACTTCAGGTGATTGGGAAGATTTATGTGTCGTCATGGAGGTTAAATCAGTTCTTGAGAACTGTTTGATGAAATAACCAAGTGAGATGCTGAAGCGAATCCCACGGTTAAGATTGAATTCTTTCGTTCAGGCATGGTCATCTCACCCTTTCTTGGATAATTTTTATTCTTTATTTTTTATTTTGTAGCAAAATAAAATTTTAAAATGTAGCATTATCATAGAATTGATAGTTTTAAAATGAACTTGTTTTTTAAAAAAGACGTCATACCATAGCTTGGGAAAATAAAAATATTCCTTGGCAGACAATCATAAACTAAAACCCTCATTTTGAGATGATCTAATAAACTTCTCGACCCAACTAGATTGATATTGTACCCCTTTCTTTATTTGAAAAGTTGAAGTTAAGTTCCATGTAAATATGTTGATCACTCCGTTGTTAAAATAGATAAATCAACGATTTTTGGAGACTCGTAAAATAACCTTCATAACTATAGAAAGGAGATGTTAAGTTTGCTTTGTGTACCTTGTTATGTGAGAAGTCACTTCAATCCTTGGATTCACCTTGGTTGATCATCTATGATCTTTTCGACAATCCTTTAGAAGCCATGTTACCTTGTGTTGCACTTTTAACAAGTTGCAAATATTGAAAAGTTGGGTTTCATATCGGCTCACCATTTGAATCCTAGACAATGAAATGCTTATATGTAATGCCCACAAATTTACCCACATGAATCCCAAGAGAAAGCTTGTTCAACCTAGAAAAATTATGGAATATATATTTTTTAAAACCCACTCGCAACATAGATTCAAATTTATGGTCATCACATTCTTGTTTCTAAAATTACATTAAATTAATATTTTTAATTTCCATTTTCATCCCCCCTTGAATAAAAAAATATTAAAATCTCTCAATACCATTTAATAACATTTAGTTAGTCAAAATCAAGACTTACGGTCCCCTATAATTTACTTTAATATAATTTAACTCCACCTTAATTGAATTTGGTCAGTTAATGTAACGAACCAAAAAATCCACACACAAACAACACAGTGAAGTAACAGGATAACACTTTTTTTTTTTTTGACTTGCTTAACACATAACACGACACAACATGTCGTCACAAGGTTACAACCAACACTAGGAACCACTTGTTACAGGGAGGACCACAAGGTCAGCACGGAAACGTTCACACCCCAAGGATAATACACCTTTCTTTGTTTTTGACCAGACAACATAGAAGTCCAACGACAGATCACTCTGAAAAATAGGGCAAGCCACAGTAAGAATGATTGAAGGTTACTTATTTTGATATAACACACCCTTTAACTCATGACTTATGTTTTCAGAAAGATTCAATATATGATTCACACAAATTCATCTTATCAACAGAGTTAATTTCTTTTACACTGTAGAGAAGTTCAATTAAAATCTTCACTTTACGACAATTAGTTGTTTAGTTTCCATTATTTAATAAGGGACTAATTTAATTCCACAAGGGCCATCAGATCACCACTAACGCTACTAAGATTCGTTCTTTCTCACAAGACAACATGGTTTTAAGTTCAACACACTTAAGAGAAGAGATATAAGGTGCCTTGAAAAAGGGTTAGAGGAAGAAGGTCGAGATGAAACATTTTTAGGACCTCATTAGTTATTGGCAGTATTAAATTGAAGCTAGGGCTCTTAACCAGTTTTAACAACAACTTTACTTAGGCTTCGCTAAAAGTATTATCAAGGAGTAAAACAATTTACTTTCCAAATGGCTGAGAGAGAGATTGTGTGGTTTCAAAATTGTTTTCTCCTATTTATTAAATCTTATTATCCTTAAACAAATAACACTTCATTTTCACCTTAGGGTCATTTTACAAATTTTACCATGAAGGGCATAATGTTCACTAGAGGAGCTAGGGTTATCGTGTTATAAAGTTTACTTGCAATGATAGTCTTATCCTTGTCTACTTAGAGAATTTCTTGCTCTCAAGTTGGTGACCCCTACGTTACTTTATTTGAATACAACTTTTAATTTAACTTCCTGAAGTATTAAAACAATCCCATGTTAGTTTACTTATGACACTTTAATACTAAGTCATGGCAAGGATTAACTCAGAATTTATTCTCAAGGCAAAGTTAGAGCAACACTCATTTATGAGAACAAAACAAGATTTCATCATTTCTCAAAATACTGATACTCCCACAAGTCACTCAACAACAATAACCAAATTTTCTTATAATTTCAATGATGGTCAAACAATACAAGGTTTCCAAAGTTCAGATGACAAGTCCACAATACATTATACTAAGACATTAATCCTCTTTTAAACTTTCCACTGGACGTTAACAAAAGTTGAACAACATAAAAAGGTTTCGAGCAAAGGATCTTCTCAACTGAGGTTGATGAAAAAAGTCTACAAATATATCCCTCATCTATACACAAAATCCATCTGCAGCAAATTTTTCTACAAGAGTCAGTTCACGAGAACTGAGCAAGATAAGGCTACACAAAACCACCATAACTATTATCTAACAATATCATGAAAAGAAGCACCTTATTACAAGAATTTGGGTCAAACCTCTACACACTATGAGCACATCAAGTTATAATAAAGTCTATAACATGTTGATCAAAAGAAGGAGAAGACCTTGTACTTTATTTAGGAGCAAATGCAACGAAAGTAACAATCATATGAGAATGGCTCTTGGCGCTATAAGGAGAAATAAAACAATCTAGCAAAGATAGAATCCCCATCAAGTAAGTGATTAAACAATAATTACATGATTGAGATTTGATACATATACCAGTCATCTAGAAATTTATCAAAGGTACCGTACGCATAGACTAAAATAATATATTTCTAAAAGAACAAGAGTTGATCAGCCTAAGAAAGGGGAACCATGGGTTTCAACAATTAACACTAAAAGTCATACATAATTGAGTTTCAAACCGGAAATCAAATAGAGTATACACACAGCATAAGTTTCGGAGCGAAGGCAAGGTATACTAGTTTTGACCATTAACTACAAGATTTTCCAATCATCCAAGAAGGGTCAAAGTCTTACAGGCTAGTAGCAAGCATGCGAGAGAAGAAGGGGGTTCTGTCACACAAGAGTATACAATAATGTCATCAACAAATTTTATAAAACTAAGGATTTGCAAACCTCCACTACAATACTAATGTTTGGTTAGTTTAAAATAATTTACCCATATCCCAAAACAATCAAATTTTACAGCAACCCTTGGTAACACAGTCAACTGTCGCACAAATAGATACAAACATAATTTCTAAGTGACTTTATCAAAACAAAACCTTCCGCTATGAATTCATAATATTATCACACGAAAGCTGAGTTTTTCCCGAAAGTCAATCACATTTAAGGAAATCTCCATCACAAACTATTACAGTAGTTACGTGCATAAAAACTGACCAATATTAATTAATAATGTTAACGTTACAAGGGAGAAAAATAATGCCAGTTAGGAAAAACAGAAGAGCGCCATCAGCAATAATTCTGAGAGGGGGATAGACCAAAACTATTATAGTGTCAGCAAGGTACCAAATTCACACAAAGAACCTCGAGCTTAGTTGATCCGTAAGGCTAGTTATGGTTCAAGTTGCCAGGGATGGTCAAGGTACTTCCTAAGGATGGCCTTAAAAGTCTAGAAAAAAGATGAAAGATAGTATAAAAGTCTACACCCGCGAGGCGGAAAACACACTGCACACAAACCTTTTCATTCAAAAAGTTTAATACCGAAACTCAAGCTGGTTAGCCCCAAGCCTTGATTACACAATCCTACAACCTTTCTTTCTTGATGCCAAAAGGTTATCAAAGGGACTTGCGAAGGAGCTAACAAAATGTCAAAAGACAACTTGGGTGCTAGGGAAGAGCTTCACAGTTATCGTAACTTACTTCCATGATATCGAAAATACTAGTTAATCAACATAACAACTTGCAACTCAATCACAGAGAAGAATTAATACATAAAAAAACAGATGAAGGTCTATCATTCCAGTAAGGGAAACATAACATTCAGAGGAGAGGGCACACACATCCTTTTGACCCACATACTATCAACGATAAAAGTTAAAACGAGAAGAAACAAGCAAAAAGGGGAAATCTTCCCATCATGACATCCAACTGACAAATCAATGCAAGGAAAGTGGTTTGATTTCGCAATAATTGTAAGTATAATAGCAGTAGAAAGGTGTAGAAATATCTTGCCTATTTCTCTAGCTTCAACAGGTCGTAGAGACTCCGCATGGGTCAGTACAAGGACTGTAGGTACTGGAATCCAGGTGCATCAGTTCTATGCGGTCCACATTCACGATCCGTGAGACCATGCAATTGAAGAGGATTTTTGTGAAACAGTTCACGAGCATTATTGTATTCGAAGTGACTCCATGCCCTTGTGCTCAACTATTGCTTTCCTTGAGCTTTTACTTCTTATGGGATTCGACAACCAACTCACATACCCTATACGTGCTACCATAATACAAGCGATCTACACAAGGCTGGAGGAGATGGATTTACCCAAGTTATTCATATTTGTTTCAACTTCCTATGCCTCCTCAAAAAATCCATTCCAAAACATATAATGTAATCCTTGCTGTCCTTTGGCCATATTTCATTCAGGCATTTTGTCAAACAAATCCCATGCTTTCTGCAAGCTCCCGCATTTCGCATGCATGTCAAACAGGGTATTCATCACAATAACTTCAGACTGATATCCATATCTAATGATTTTTACGTGGATCTGAAAACCATGTATGAGAGATGTTACGCTGGTACATGCAAGGATAATACTAGAGAAGATGAATTGATTAGGTTGGACACCTGTGATAGTCTTTGGAAGAGGTGAGATCTGCATTGCATCCTTCAACTTAGCAATGCGGGGATTGCATACCTTGAGAGAGACAGCAAGGCTTTTTAATGAGAGGAGCAGTGATTGCTGATACATGCGTTGCTTTAATTAGAACCCTGCCGCTAGCAGAGACATCCTCCAAATATTTCCGTGGAAGGAGGAGAACCAGAACATGAGCTCTTCTGTGAGTTCCTACTCTCTTCTCCTCAGCCTAATAGTAGTCCCTTCTGGTATGAGGGATAATCCACATAGAGGACAGGTTATTTGTTGGAGATCCTGCCACTTGTCAAAACAATTTTTGTGGAAGAAAAGAGAGCACGGCAGTTCCCTTATCTGATCCCCTTCTTCAATCCTACACAAACAAACAGTGCATTCCACCACATGGGTAATGTTTGCAGGTGTTTTGTAGGGCACAACAGGAAGGCTCTGCCTGATTTCATCAGCTATGAGGGGCAATTGGGCAAGCTCGGACCCCAAAACTGGAGTAGTCTCTGAAGATGTTTCGGGATTAGAATTAGAATAATCCCTTCTGAACAGTTGGGTACTCCTACTATTCACTTGTATATTATTAGTAGAAGAAGTAGAAAAGAAATAGGCCCAAAATATACATAAATGATTCGGCAATATCCTTTAAGGATTGGACTGGAAGGATCTTCAAGGAACGAACTAAGAGGACTGCATTAAACTCTTGGTGCAAATGTTTCAGCTAAAGCTTGAAGGTGTGGTAATTCCAACAGAAACCTTTATGCCCAGGCTAACTTGGTGACTCGTTGAAGAGGCTCATATTATTGCAAAGCAAGTCGTGCTTCATGAATATACTGAAATGAAACAGATTCGCGTCTATGAGATTCTCTTCCATGAGTTACATCGCAAAACAAGAAGAAAAGGTTTCAATAGAGACTCCTTGCGATAAAATTCATCTGGTCTCCTGGTAACACTCTCATTGTCACTTAGTCGATTTTGAGAAACAGATATTGAAGGAGGAATCCGAAACTGAGGATGCATTGATACTGATCAGATAACAACAAAGTTGTACAACCTGCTTGGTGGAGGTGCTCACAAGGCTTCGGCTATACTGCAACATGTCTGCTTCCTGGCTAATTACTGTCACAGGTTGTTGCTATAGATCCCCAGCAAGAACACACCTCGCAGCACCCAAGGACGCGCCTAGGAGGTAACACGCCTGCTACACTATCTTGTAGCTTCATCTACACCCACGTCAAACTAGACTCATGCAACCACCGAGGGTAGAGAAAAACCTGCCAGGAGGGAGAAAAAATGCCCATACGCAGAGGGGGAGAAAGCAAAAGAAAGAAGAAAGTTCGTGAAGTAGGTAACAGGAATAGAACTGTGAAAAAGGGACACTCAAACGCATTTTTCTCCCTCCATCAATGCCTGCAGCACAAGAAAAACATGCCTCCCAACCATACGCGTGTAATGAGGATCCAAATGAGATCCAGGTGAGGAAAAATGGGACTCCACCGACTCCCATCTCCCTCACGGAAGGACAGAACATAAATTTCCACCCACTGCCAGCTACCATAGCAAAAAAAAATATTATTTTATCTTATTTTTGGAGCCCCACGCTTTGGGGATAGGCCGCTTGCCAGGAGCAACAATGAACGGGCATTACAGTTAATCTCAAGGGTTATGTGGTCTCTTTAATCAAATAGTAAAGTTATATTATACCTATAAAGGGGTCAAAGATTTCACTAAATAAAAAGGTCTCTAAGAAGACACTTGGGTTTGGAAATAATAACACCCCCTACACATACTAAAGTGGCCCCAAAGTAAAAACTACCCATGAAAATTAAATTTGAATTTCTCTCACCCACTTCCCACCAAATTTTGGTAGTGATGAATCTCATCCATTTGATGGATTCATTTCGGGCCCTTAGATTTATGGGTTTAACTAACCCTAAGCATGCTTATCAAAAGCTCTTTTCTCTTTTTTTTTTGCTTATTGTTTCTCATTTTGTTTTACAAATTTGTGGAGGAGGAGTTGGAAGCCATGAGAGGAAATCTCAAGCTCATGGAAGGATGCACATTCTTATTTTAATTTTTATTTGTATTTACACCCTCTCCTAAAGTTAATATGTATTTATTTATTTTGTTTATCTCATTATTTTAGAATTTTCCCAAATGGCCATATGAGCATTTGCCGCATTTTAGAGGAATAAGAAAAAAATGTTGTGTATATACACTTGTGTAACAAAATATCTATACATACTTACGTACTTACATGTGTGTGTGTGTGTGTGTGTGTGTGTGTGTGTGTGTGTGTGTGTGTGTGTGTGTGTGTGTGTGTGTGTGTGTGTGTGCGTGTGTGTGTATTGAAAATACACTTTTGGCATAGAAGACATTATGCTCATTCCAAAAAGTCCAATTTTGTGAAAATCAGAGCCTAGAGTAAAATGTTATGGCCGTTTGAAGTTTGGGAGGGTCATACATTGAGTTTTCCTTTACATGCGGGCATATTGGCCATTTCAGGTTCTTGTGTCCCCGCTATCCCGGACAAGAACATCTGATCCACCCACAAGCCTCCTTCTTCGGAAAAATCAAGTTTTGATGTCCCAGATTTTCCTACATTGACTGAGCCGTGAGGTTCGTTGACCTCCACTTTTGCCACATCTCCCTTTGATTGGGGACCTTTAGAGTTTTTGGGTCTCGCATGTCTCACGCGTACTTGTGTGTCCTAGGCTCCAAAAATCCAATTATGCTGATTTCTTTGCAAATCAGCTATTTCAGCCATGTGGGTCCTGGATGTCCCTCATGTACCTGTGCATCTTGGGCTCCAAAAACATGATTTTTCTGATTTCTTTGCAAATCAGCTATTTCGGCCATGCGTGTCCTAGATGTCTTGCACGTACCTGTGCGGCCTAGGCTCAAAAAACCTAATTTATCCGCAATACACTAGCACTAGATGAATTTTTACATTTTTTGCATTTTTTTGGATTTTTTCCCTAGATGGGAAAGTTAGAGAGAAACCAAAGGGACCCCTAAAATCTTTTTTTTTCTGATTTTAGACCAATTTTCCTTGCTCAAGCAAGAAGAAATGATACAGGTTATCCAAGATTACCTTGAGGGGCAAATTTTAGATAACACTAACCATGATGAGAATTAAATAATTAAATTTGGAATTGGACAAGTAGCTAATTAATTGGGTGAATCATATTGGTATAAAATAATTAATAATGGGAAACGGATAAGAAAAGTATTGTTAACCAAAATAAGCTCATACTTCTTTTTGGTCAACTAACACCATTTTCCCCCTATTTTTTCTTTAACCTAAATTTTTACATATTTTAAGCACTTAAGGTCACCTGAAAGCATTTCCACCAAATAAGAAATTTCTTCCCCTTTCCATAAATATAAAGAAGTCCTTGTAACTCCTCATATTTTGCAAATGGCGGGCTGACAGGGCTTGGAAGGATTTTTTGCCAAAAGCAGGCCGATGAGCCTGGGGAATATTCTTTACCGATGGGAAAATTTTGAACTGGTGGGGCGGGGGAGATATTTTGTCATTTTTACACTTTTTGTAAAAGGTACAAGTTATAATTGTGGGCCGATGAGCCCAGGAAGGATTTCTAATGAAAAGTTGAAAAAGTGGGTTGACGGGTTTGAGGATGAATTTTCACCAAATGTAAAGTTGCGGGGCCACAGAGGAAATTTTTCCCAATTATAAATTCAGGCCAGCTGGTCAATGGGGCATTTTGGAACTTTTGCACTTTTCAAAAAACAGTGCAATTTTCAAGTGCAAGTCCACAAGCCAGTGCAGTATTTTTTACCAAATGTAAAGTCATAGACCCACAAAGGTGTCACGTGCCTCAATAGCGCAACTCCAAAGGTTAATCCCAAGATTCAGTCTCGAAACAAGTGCGGGATCACCACATGGTCAGAGTCAGAAAAGAAGATATAGTCGGTCGTTAAAGAGTCCATGACTGACAGAAGGAGCCATGCGTCAACTCAACGTAACTTCAAGGTTAAAATTTGGAGTGGGTTTCCAAATGTGCGTGGAGCTTTGATGTGTCCCAGGAGCAAGAAAAGGAATAGAGCTGGCCATTTAATCAACTAAGTATAAGATGGTCAGCAGAAGCCTCCACGTGCCTCAATGACGCAACTTCAAGGGCGCGATAAAAAATAGAGACCCCAAACAAGTGCAAGCTCGCCACATGGCCGAGACTCCAAATGGGAGAAGAGACAGCCGATGAAATGATTAAGTATAGAAGGAGAAAGTGGAGGCCTCCACATGATTCATCGACACAACTTCAGAGTTATAATCTAGAGGAAAACCCCAAACAAGCACAAAGCTTCCATGTGCCTCTTAAGCGCAACTTCAAAGGAAGAATCAAGAGTGGGTCCTCAAATGTGCACTGAGCCTCCACATGTCCAGGGTCAGACATATTGCCCCACCAAACAAAAGGGAATTAGCCAAAATGTAAAGAAATAGAACAAAGCCACGAAAGGTGCCACGTGTCTCTTTGGCAAAAATTCAAAGGCACGACCCAAAAGGCAGTCCCCAAATGAGTGTTGGCCCTCCACATGTTAGATTCATAAAATATAACATCGGTCATTGAAAATTCCAAAATGCTGCAGAGGCCTTCACATGTCTTATCCATGCAACTTCAAAAGAAAAACCTAGGGACAGTTTCTAAATGAGCGCAAAGCCTCCACGTGTCTCAATTCAGGTGAAGTGTCTCCACCAACAAGAGTGACTTAGGAAGAATACAAAGGAAACCAAGGAGCCCGTAGAAGCCACCATGTCTCAATCTGGTGTAACTTCAAGAGTGAAAAGAGGGATTTGGAACTTTAACATGTGAGGGGTTGCCACATGGACCCTGTATCGAAAGATCCTTTTAAATATTGAGATCCCACATTAAACTCCTGACCATGACCTTTATATGGCCATATCTTTCAGATGTTTTAGAAAGCTCTCAGCGCTGACTTCTCACTTGCCTCCATTAATCTTTCAGCCTGCCATTTTGGAGGCTATCAAGTCCCCTACCTACTATCATGATAAAGAATGGGCCTCTCTTCTTACCCAACAAGGAATAACACATGAAGGCATGAAATCTATCAGGGAACCCATTATTGTTGCAGGTGAATTCAATGCATATCTTGGGGTGGTTGAAGTAGGATTCAAATTTTTCCCTCTCTCTTTCTCTCTTTCTTCTATATATTATAAATGAGGGGAATTTTTCAAAAGGTTGGTCATTGTTTCTCTCCTGCCCCCATCTCTATTTCTTCCTTAGGGTAGAACATGGAGTCTAAGCCTCCTCCCATGGTGCTGTAATGGCATTTCCTTGCCTCTTGCCCACTGACAATGTACTGTGTGACTTATGGAGAAATAAAATTCTATTTTGTGATGCATTTGTCCATCCTTTACTTATTTTATTGTCTCTTCTTTCCTCTCATCATTACAGGGTATAATGTACATACTCTGATGTTTATTACACATTCTAGGAGCTGTGTTTAATGGGTTTTGAAGTGGTTTTCTGTGTGAAATATATCTCTCATTTGTGGAGGACCTTGTCCACTATCTCCTTTTCTCACCTCTCTTCACATCAGAAAGTTGGATTTGTGATCAACCACTTCCTTTTTTGTGTATCACTTCTTAGTGTAGGCTCTATTTTTATGCATCTCTCTCTCTATCTATCTCCTTGGAATGGTTAGATTAAGATAGATATCTTTTTCTTGCACTAGAGTAACTTGTGGCAGGTCGTTTAGGAAGAAGAAGCCAACTTTATCTTGAGGGCCATCTAAAGTCCGCAAGTTCCACAACTTGAGAGATGGTCGAATGTTGTGCAATCACACCGAATGCCCCATTTCAAAATCAGGACATTTAGGTGTGCTGTGATTTTGCTTCCAAAATTTTTGCATGCCCGGTGGGACAGTAAGGTTATATTTTTCTCATCTTTCTAAGGTGTCTCATTATCAATGAAAAATATTAAATCACCATGTGACCACTTAATAGTTTTGGCATGCTCGGTGGGACACTAAGGTTAGATTTTTCTCATCTTTCTGAGGTGTCTCATTATCAACAACAAATCTTAAGCCACCGTGCGACCACTTATCAGTTTTGGCATGCCTGGTGGGAGAGTTATAAAGCACCTTACCACTCAACAGTTTTGGCATGCCCGGTGGGAGAGTTGATGTGTTATTGGTGAGATTCAGCCTTTTGAGGCACATGCAAAGGGAATCTAGTGACTCCATCTAGTCAACAACCCATATTTGAAGTTGCAAACCTTATCCCATCAATTTCCACCCAATTTTTCATTCCATATCTTTCATTTTCTTCCACTCATGAAGTTTTGCAATCATGAATTCATTTCCATCTTGGAATTCACACTTGCAGTAGCAACAGTGCAATCCACCTGCAATGTATTTCTCAACTCCTCCAAATCAGCATTATGATTAGATCCAGGATGATCATGCTTACCCATGTGAGAAGTTCCAAAACCAATTTGGCTATGGACTTTATCAAGAACAAGGGTATGCATGTAATGATAACAACTACATGGAAAATGCTGATCTACTAGAGAAGATTCAAGAAATGGAGGCTTGTATGGTACAATTAAGGGCCACATCTTAGATGAAAGCATTCAGAATTGGCTATAGGGCACCTTGTTCATGGGCCGGTCCTATGCCAAGATATTACAAACCTTAGGAGAAGGTTGACTTCATGGTTGAAATGTTGCCTCAACTTGCACAGTGGAATAAGGATATTGATGAATATGAGAAAAGTGTGAGACAACTTTGTCAATGGGTAATTCAATCACTAGCTTCTTATGCTCCCTTTTCTCCATCGCAAACTTTATCATTTCAGTGTGGTCAATAGTAAAACCCCTCACTTGTTTCCCAAAATTTTGTTTTCTCTTCTCCATCTCCTAGTCTTCCATCTCATCTCAATCTTTATGCACTTTTCCCTTCCAAGTAGTCACCCCCTCTAAACAAACAAGAATTTCCACTTCCCTCTCAACCACAAAAAATAAAAAAATTGGTTGAGTCTCAACCTATTACTCCTCCTACTTTCCAGAGTCCATGTTGGGAAGATACTCAAGAATCCAGTCAAGGAGGAAAACAAAGAAAAGAGGAACCCAATAGAGAAGAAATCATAGAAAATATGAAGAGTTAGGGTGCCATATTTTGGATTACAAAGATCCCCTTGATGGTTAAGCCAACTAAGGAGGTCATGGTAAAAGGGCCAGTGGTGGCTAAGGTTGAGTTTGCAGCGAGGAAGAACAAGAAAAAGAAGGCGAAGATAAGTAATTTGTTTTCTGTGAATGTAATTTCCATAATGGCACTTTGTTAGAAGAGGATGCTAATCTAATCCAAGTTGCACAATCATCCATGAAGGAAGAAGAACAATCATCTCTAAGTCCCATTGAAGAGGAGTAACTAGAAGAGATCACATCAGATTTGAGGCCACTTAATGAAGAAAGCATTATTGAATATTTTTTTCTTTCATTTGAAGGGCCTGATTTGATTGATGAACCCATGATGGAGGAGGACCATATGGTTTCAAAATCTTTTGGTGCAGAGAAGGCCACAAAAGAACCTTTAGTTCTTCCTCCCACTTCATCCCCTTCGAGCTCTGATGTTGAAGAAGAGTTTTATCATTCAAAATTCATGTTTGAGGATGAAGGTGAACAATGGTGAGCAAGTTGCAGATCAAGAGGACACCATAGAGGAGGTCGAGCACATATAGTAGGAAAAAAAAGAGGCAGAATCTCTAGCAGACTTGGAGGATTTTTTCTCCTCCATCATTGACCTTCAAAGCACATGATCCTGCTGCCATGAAGAGGAGCATTCAAGAACAATAGACGGAACTTCATAATACCCCTCTCGAACAAGGGTTGGAGGATCATGATGTTACATGTTATTCTTAGGAGGAAGAAAAAGAGCATGAGGATTCCATCTCTCCCACACCATCCACCCAGGAAAGTCCGCAAGAAGACTCCACTCTTGGAGTTGAAATTTAGAGTAATGGGCACATCCATCAAATCAGACCGTGCCCAATTAGGTACTTAACTTCATCGGATCCAAGAGAGTTGCCACCGATCATGCTCATTTTAGAGCATGAGGTTGAGCTAGAGAGCACCAAAGGTCAGTAGCAGTGCCTCCTAGATAAAAGGACAAAATAACTCCAGGAGGTGTATATCCTAATTGTTGATACTTTAAGGTGGGTGAAACACCATCTGAAAGGCATTTGTTGGTCATGCAAAGTTCATTGGATGTAGCATTTGGTGAGATCAAATCTCGTTTCAGTAGTTTCCAAGTGGCTCAGGGATCATATTTTCAAATTTTAGATCATATTTTTGTTTACAACGAAGACTCCATTCCTAATGGATGCTTCAAGGAAACTAATCATTTCACCTAGCAGGTAGGTGATCCCCATGAGTCACCAAATTTTTGACCAAAATAAGCTCACACTTAAATTTTGTCAACTAACACCATTTTCACCCTATTTGTGCTTCAACCTAAATTTTTACATATTTTAAGTACTTAAGGTCCCTTAAAAGCATTTCCATAAGATAGAAAATTTCTTCACCTTTCAAAAAATAAAAAGAAGTCCTTCTAACTCCACATATTTTGCAAATGGCAGGATGACAGGCCTTGGAAGAATTTTTTACCAAAAGCGGGCCGACGGGACTAGGGAAAATTGCAAACTGGCGGGGCGACAGGAGATATTTTGGCATTTTTATACTTTTTGCAAAAGTCAGAAGTTATAATTGCTGGTCCACAATCGCAGGAAGGATTTCTAATGAAAATTGGAAAAAGAGGGTCGGCATTCCTGACTTTTCACCAAATGTAAAGTTGTGGGGCTGCAGAGGAAATTTTACCCAAGTATAAATTTAGGTCGGTGGGTCTACGGTGCATTTTGGAACTTTTACACTTTTCACAAAATGGCATAGTTTTCAAGTGTGAGCCTGTGAGCCCCACAGAGTCTTTTTCAACTGATATAAATTCGTAGACCCGAGAAGGTGCCATGTGCCTCAATGATGCAACTCCAAAGGTTAATCCCAAGAGGAAGTCTCTAAACAAGCATGGGGTAGCCATGTGTTTAAAGTAAAAAAATAATACAGAGTCGATCGTTGAATAGTCCAAGATTGGTAGAAGGAGCCACACATCAACTCGATCTAACTTCAAGGTTAAAATCTAGAGCGGGTTCCAAAATGTACGTGGAGCTTCCACGTGCCCCAGGTCTGAAAAAGGGACATATCCAGCCATTTAATTGACTAAGTATAAGAGGTTTGGTGTAAGCTTCTATGTGGCTTAATCACGTAACTTCAAGGGCACAATCCAAAATGGAGACCCCAAACAAGCTCAAGCTCGCCACATGGCCAACAGTCCAAATTGGGGTAGAGACAACCGATGAATCATATTAGTATAGAAGGAGTGAGTGGAGGCCTCCTCGTGTCTCATCGGTGTAACTTCAAAGTTATAATTCAGAGGCAAACGCCAAGCGAGTGTGAAGCTTCCACGTGCCTCATCGATGCAACTTCAAAGGAAGAATCAAGAGCGGGTCCTCAAATGTGCACTGAGATTCCACGTGTCTAGGGTCAGAGATATGGCCCCACTAAACAAAATGGACTTAGCCAAAACCCAAAGAAATAGAACAGATCCATGGAAGAGGTTGTTAGTGCTTAATTTGATCTCGCTCTGTCATCTTATCTATCTCCCCGTATTGATGCATGAAAACATTGTCCTCCATTTGGTTTCCATGATCAGTCCCTTGCTTTCGATGAGGATCACTTTAAATCTAGAGTTTTTTTTCCATTCCTATGTCTATGTGAAATAATTCGTAACTTGGGTGTAAAATTGGGTTTGTTCCCTTGCTTTCCTTCTTCTACAGTCACATTTTGTTTTCCCTTTCAAATTTTGTCACAATATATATGGAAACATGATTGGATGCAGCTTGGAGGATCATATTTAGGCCTTATATCATTTCCAAATTATCTTTCTTGAAAGAAAGATTCATTTTTGGGTGCAAATTGTGATTTACCTGCATTTTACGGTTTGACAAGTGTGTTTTCCCCATCAAATTTATATCTCAGCATCTATGGAAACGTAGACCTTTTTGGTTGGATGTGGATCAGCGGGGGAGTTTGAAAACTCTAAGGCCCACTTCAACTCAAACCTTGTCCATGTGGAGGGTCGATGCTCATTTGAACATTCACCTTTTGGTTTGACCTTGTAGTTGCACCGAGGAGACACATGGAGGTTTCCACTACCTTACCAAGACTTAGGAATTTTTTTGATGTGGCTGGTGAAACTTTGGTGGACCATGGACATGTGGAGGGCTGGCAATCATTTGAGGATCCACCTCAGGGTCCCACCTTAACCATTGTGCCAGGGAGACATGTGGAGGCTTTGATCAGCTCCACTCTATACTTAAACTTTTCAAAGCAATTTTCTAAGGCCTGGGACATGTGGAGGGACCGTACCTGTTTGTGGTCTAACCCCTGATTTTTATTTTGAATAAGCGCTAGGAGGACACATGGAGGATTCCACTCACTCTTCCCTTGCTTGGACTCTTCAACGACCAAGGAAAATTGTCTCGGACCCTAGACACATGACGCCTTCCATTGATCCTTTAAATTTTTTAACAAATTTGTCGAACTGAGACACATGGTGAGCCTACGCTTGTTTGGGGTACCCACTTTTGAGTACCATACCAAAGGTGTGCCACTTGGTGACACGTGGGGGATTCCATTGGCTCTTTTTTTACTGAGACTTTTGCATAGGCCAATAGGCATTTTTCTTGGGCCTAGAGCATGTGGAAGGCCTGCGCTTCCTTGGAAACTTGCCACTATATCTCACCTTTGTAGTTACACCAAGAAAACATGTGGATGACTCTAATCTAGAGTTGAGAAGGGGTAGAATCAAAGGTTGCTGTGCATTTCACCTGTGTTTCCATCATTTGTTCTCCAAGACTCATGGAGATGCAAATACGTGTTGTTTTTCATCATTTTTGATGAAATTGCTTATCATTTTTGTCTGTAAAGTGCCATTAAATGGATGTAGAACTTAATTTGTGAGTCCAAGAACTATTAAGGTTGATATTTTGAAATTGAAATTACTCGGGCACTTGTAAAAACGTGAATTACTAGAGAAGATGGATGTGGGTTAGAGTTGTAGAGGAAAGAGACGGAAAAGGATGAAATGATGGAGGTAGCAAGGAAAAAAGATGAAAAAGGTGTTGGCTTAAGAGTAAAAAGGATTACCTATGAGATCCAGCTGTATAGAGCCTCTGGAGAATGATAAAAACATGGATTTCTCGCATGACAAAATCATAATTATTAAAAGGACTGTCAAAAAGGTTGTGGCATGGCATCCTAGTCATTATTTGAGGGTTTGAGAAATGTGATCAGTTCATAATTGGTCCACCTGGAAGCTTTTGGATTTGAATTTGTTGAATGTCACTTTTAGAGGAAAATTTGTAACAAACAAAGGTCCCTCAAAAATTCTTCTTTCTTGGGGAGAAAATTTGGGATGAGTTAGTGAGTGAAATGTATAAATGCAATGAGAATACTCTTGCAAAGTCTCGGGGGTTGAATTCTTAAGATAAAATTTGAGAGAGCCCATCTTCTTGAGAGACCAATTTGAGATACCTAGCTAGTTTCTTCTATGTTAGATTTACTATCATGTCAATTTGGTTGCAAATGTATAGCCATTGAAAATCTCTGAGATTTCTCTGGAAAATTTCCCCTGTCGATGAATCTAATCAATTTCGAGTTAATTTGTGTCAATCTTGGAGCAATTTGTATATGATTTGTTTTAGAATGTCCACAAGTAGTTTTTTTTATTCCTATTGCAATCTTGTGTTAAATTCCCTTCGAATCACATGTGATCTCATCCCTATGACAACTTAGTGTCATTTACAATTTTATTTCAAGAATATATTTCATCCTATGATGAGATAAATAACTGAAAATCACTTCATTGTTATTTATTGATAAAGATTGTCTGTAATCCTTCAAGTGTATCTTAGGCATGAGGAACCAGGGGTATTTTATGTTTTATTGAGTCTTTACCTCGATCCTTCATGTTAAATTCTTGGAGATTGTGTGAAACCATGTTAATCGAAGCCTCCATTGAATCAAACATTCTGTTTGAAGGAATATTTTAGCTATTCCGATGCTTATGTCATTTAGCTTTCCAATTGTTGTGAAGTCTGTCAAAGATCTGGTATAATCAATTTTATCCTGCTTAACCTCCCACAAAAATGATTCAAAAACAATGAATCCAGCTTAAATTATCACTGTTTTCCCCTTGTTTCCACAAATGTATAAATTTTATAGCCAAAATATCACAAACAATCAGGATTCTGTGATGTCTTTAGAAATCTTAGCCTTTTTTTGAAAGTATCTCCATATTTTAGAAGTGACAAATCTTGAGAGTTAAATTATGGAGTATTGACCATACTCTCCCAAGGTTTTCTTCATAAAATTTGTGCAAAAGAAGGATATCTCCATTTCCTTCATCAAACAGAGGTTACACTAAGGTTCCTTTCACCCTTGTTGAAGAGGCACAACCTAAAGTAGTGAGGATAGGTTAAATCATCTTGAAGGTGTTATCCATCTCTCCACAATCTGAGTGATAAAGGGTAAGTTAGACCTCATCCCCAGCTACAAAACAACATACATTATGATCTATCTATCTCTAAGCTCCATGTCAAATATGTGATGGTAATCAGCTTGAAAAGGAGAACAAATTTGGATACCAACACTCGTGGTGCCATTGCTGAGGAATCTTTGAAGTATTTTACAAATGCAGTACATACAGACCCTGGTAATACTTATTACACATGTTGTGTGCTAATACATTGTTGAAACATCATTATCTTTTCAGATCTGTAAGAATTTTTCAAAGTTGTATGTTCTGAGTGTAATATTTCAAGCTTATATAGTTATTGCACTAAAGTTTATATCATCATTGATAAATTTTGGTAGAAGAAGAGAAGATATTGTAAGATTTTCATGAATCTAGTATTAACAAACATTCAATAGGTATTTCATAGTGCATTTGCACAAACTATGGTGAAAATCCTTAGAGGAAAATTTGTGCTATTTAAATTCATAATAAATACCAGTGTCTTAACATATATCAAGTAACATTTTTCATTAATCTCTGCAAAGCTAGAAGGAAGATATTTCTTCACCAAGAACCCTTGTAGAAGGTTGTTTCCAGTGTTGGGAAAGTCTAATTGAGAAGGAAGAAGAATTTGGAAGGTTGTTGGAGATCAAGCATTAAGAAAAGAGATCTCCATTGGTGAAACTGATTATCCTATGATTGAAGATGGCAATACTTCCTTAAGTGAATCTGGATTAGATAGTCTCTTTCTCGAATTAAATTCTCCATCCAGAGAGGGGTATTCATTTATATTTTAAAAAATTTCTTCTCAATCTGCCCCTATATTTTACAAATCTAATAGATTTTTATAAGAAACAAATCCTTTACAGGGCAGTCATTCTGAGAATTGCATCCTTGTACCACACATAATTCTCACTCCTCGTTAGTTTGCATCTCCTCCAAGGTCACCTCCTCAAATAAATATGGCACATCCTCTACCTAGATCTCAATTTGTTGTTAATAATTTTGGTCCCATCAATTTTAGAGGTATGGCTGGCTATCTGAATTTTGAGCCACAAGAGGTGAGAAATAGATTGCCTAAGTTTCAAGGAAATAATGCAATCACTTGTGATCAACACTTGAAGCTCTTTGTTAATATGATGGAGGAATTTGAAATAGAATTTGAGGATGTGTACAATAAATTATTTATCCATACTCTAGAAAAAGATGCAAGGGAATGGTATAAATATTTTCCAGATAATTCCATTGATTCTTAGACAGAAATGATGAATGCTTGTAGATTATAGTATGGAGATAAAACATAACCTAGGTTTATTTTTATCAAAATTTGAAAATATAAAAAATAATCCTAATGAGTTTGTTCATGACTTCAATAGAAGGTTCAATAAGACCCTAAATAGGCTAGCTGTGATTTTAAGGCCAAGTGATGTTTTCTGTTTGATAAAATACTCAGATGCTTTTGATAAGAAGGGTTCTATTATTTAAGAGATAAGAACCCAGCAACTTTGAGGCAGGAATTTACCATGTCTCTACAAATTGAGAACAACATTAAATTACTTGGAAAACCTCCTAAGAGGGAGGGTGTTAAACTGATCAACCCAAAGAATCCTCAATAAAGTAACACTGTGGATTTTGAGGAAGTTGTAAAGAATTTGGCCAGAGATGTTAAAGAAATCTCTTACAAGCTAGCCAGGGTAGAGAAAGGAATTGGACAAGGTTCTCAAGGTCAGCATAGGCAACAAGACAAGATGGATTTGTAAATCATCCTATAAATGATTAGAGATATGACGAAAAAGGTAAAGAAACCATGGGAGCTATACAACCCCAAGCTAGGGAAAATAGAGTAGTGCTTGATGCTCTAAATGCCAGAGTTATTGTTGTTGAAGAGATGAATGAAATTGATTGGTGTGATAAAGTTTCTTACCCCACTTGCCATGTGAAGTAGATCAGAAAGTTGAAGATGATGATGATGATGATAAAAATGATGATGATTTATGCATGGTGGATTGATTTACAAGCTCAAACTAAGGAGCAACTTCAACTGAAGTAATAAGTGTAAGAACTACTGCAAAATTTTGGGATCGCATTCACGGGGTACCTCTTCTTCCTCCCTCTCATACTTTAGAAATAGATATGGTAGAAGATTTTGAACTTCCTAATAATTATTTTGAGTACCTAAGAGCTCTAATTATTAAGAAGTATGATGGAGGAATCCCATTAGAAGAGGATAGACATTTCCTAATAAATGTTGTTGTTGCTCAAGAAAAAGTGTATAACACAATAAGTAAAGCTATCAAAGGGGAAGGTCCTCAAGCCAAACAAAAAACACCAGCTCTCACCAATATCCCAAATGAAACTCCAAAGAAAGATGCATCTGGAAAAAGGCCTTGTCTCAAGTAGAATTGGTGTTCCCACCCATGGCCAAAATGTGAAAAATCTTGTATCATCGAATGAGTTTGTCAATCTTTATCCAAATGTTGCTTTTCCCAAATACATTCCTTATGACATTGCCCAAGTCTTGAGTCAGATCAAGATTTCCATTCCAATTGTTGAACTACTTAGGATTCCTGAGCACAAGTAGAGGGCCGTTGAGTATTTGGGATTGGAAGAAAATAGGAGCACCTAAGGTAGAAATATAAACAATGTAAACACTCCTCCTAAAACCATTGCAGACCTAGAAAAACCACCAGCATTGGAGGAGATAGGTGAGACACTTAAATTTTACTTGGGAACATCTTTGGTTGAGTCTCAAATAAATTTTGATCCATTTTTTACAACACCGATTATCAAGCACAAACTGTTACACAATTGTATGTTTGATTCTGGAGCATCATGAAATGTTATGCCTCTAGAGGTCATGAATGAATTGAACATTAAAGTGACAATAGTTTATCGAAAGTGTACTATAATGGATTCTAGAGAGGTGCCAGTTGTAGGCTGTGTAAAAGGTTTGGTGTTTCAACTTGTAGCTTATCCGAGTAAGAACTTGAAACTTGATGTTGTTATTGCTGATTTCCCTACCAAATGGGGCATGTTGTTATCAAGAAAGTGGGCTGCAAGTGTTGGTAGAAGTTTTCAGATGGATATGTCTTTTTCCACCATTCCAATTGAAGGCAACATTGTAAAGTTGTATGGAGAGAAGAAGATGTTACACCTCATTGAAGACCCCAATAATGCTTCTTATGAAGTATTGTATGCTGATGTAGATGCTAATAAGTTTGTTAGATTTGATAATGGGAAAGAGTGCAAGATTGATCAATGCAAATGTCTTGAACAAGTAGGTTTTCCTTGGACCTTGTTATTTGATGGAGCTTGTTCCAAGTTTTCAAATGGTGTTGGTATTGTTTTGATTTCTCCAGGACAGGAAGATTGTAATTTCTATTTCAAACTCAACTTTGAATGCACTAACAACATTGTTGAATATGAAGCACTGTTATTGGGTTTGAGAATTGCATGAACATATGGTGTAAAGGATATCATTGTCAAAGGAGATTCATAACTGATTGTCAAGTATATTAGAAACTTGTATACTACTAAAAATTACAGAACGAAACAATACAACCATGCACTCTGGGATTTTACTGAAAATTTTGATTGATTTAATGTTGTGCACCATGATAGAAACTTTAATGATGTTGCAGAAAAGTTACCAGTGCTAGGATCCAGATTTTGAAATTGTACAATATCTCCATTTTTTGAATATGATGTTGAAATACTAACAAGACCATTTGTCCCTAACACCATTAAAAATTGGCAAGTTTTCAATGATGATGCCCAGGTGAAATGGTTTATGCAGAACCAACGTGATTTTTCTTACCAAAATATAGATTGGAAACCAATGGTGTGTGCTGATGAAGGAAAGAAAACTTTATTTGGAAAAGAAATCATCCAACTGAAGACAAACACGATTCCCAGAGGTTTGGTTGCACTTGAATAAAAATTTAATAATGTTGATTGTGTTATTAATAGAAGTATGTCAGTTTCAAGAGATGTGGAAGAGCACGACCTGGGCACAAAGGAAAAATCACGTAAATTCTTTTTAGGAAGTAATCTAAGCAAGGAAGAGAAGTAGTCCTATGTTTAATTGTTAAAGAAATATCAAGACTGCCTAGCTTGGTCTTACTCTGAGTTTAAGGCATACAATGAAGATTTGTTCCAACATGAAATTCCTCTTGAATCTCATGCCAAGCCTTTCAGGAAAAAATATAGGTTGATTAGTCTGCTCATTTCTTTGAAGATGCAAGAATAATTAAATAAGTTGAGGGATGGAGTGATCATTCAGACCATAAGGTACTCAGCTTAGGTTGCAAATTTAGTACCTGTCAAAAAAAATAATGGTGATATAAGGCTGTGCATAGACTTTAGGAACTTGAATAAAGCATTATTGAAAGATAATTACCCTCTTCCAAACATGGAGAATATGCTACAATTGGTAACTAGTTCTAAATTTTTATCCACTTTGGATGGTTTCTCTGGCTATAATCAACTTGTTGTGAAGGAGTCAAAAAGAATAAATCCTACCTTTACCACTCCTTGGGGAACTTATGTCTATGTCAGGATGCCTTCTGGCTTAGTGAATGCTGGAGAAAATTTCAAAAGAGCTATGGATGTAGTGTTTGCTAGTTATGTTAATGATTTGATTCATGTTTATCAAGATGATGTAATTGTGTTATCCGGAAAAATAAATCATCACTTGCAACACTTGGAGAGAATTTTATTAAGGTGTAGAGATTATGGCATATCATTGAATCCCAAGAAGTTCCATTTTAGAGTGCAAAATGAAAATTTTCTTGGTCACATTGTATCAAAGGAAGGGCTCATGATTGATCCCGAGAGCATGGAAGCCATCAACAAGGTTCCAATTCTGAGAACTAAGAAGGGAGTTAAATCCTTATTTGGACAAATAAACTTTATCAGAAGATTTGTGTCTAACTTTTCTGAGGTAAACAACCCCATTACTAGCATGTTAAAGAAGGACTAGGTTATCAAATGGGAGGAAGCTTCCATTCAAGATTTCAGTGGCATCAAGGAAGCATTAAAGCATGCCCCTATTTTCATAGCTCCAAATAAAAAGAAGCCTTTTCAAATTTTTTCTTTTACTTCAGAAAACACCATTGCATATGTCTTGTTACAAAAGGATGATGAAGGGGCTGAGAGACCAATTGCCTTTTTCAATAAGGCATTGCAAGGAGCTGAGTTGAAGTACACCATCATGGAGAAGCAAGCATTTTCCTTGGTGAAAGAAACAAAGGTTTTTAGACCTTACATCTTGAGCTCTAAAGCTTTTTCTTATGTTCCACACACCATGGTCAAAGATATCTTATCAGAGATGGAGGTCTCAAGCAAAAGATGCAGATGGGTAAACAAGTTATAGGAATATGACATGCATATCCGAACCTTGAAATTGATAATAGTTTATTCCTAGCTAAGCTTATGGCTAAGAGAAACTTACAAATTATTTAGGTGAATGAAGTAGAAGGAGAAAGGGTGGATGTCCTTGAAAATTTGGTAAGCTCTATTCATGGTACAAAGATATAATATTTTATCTTAGACATTTATGCTACCCTAAACATTTGAGTAAAAATTAGAAAAGAGCTCTTAAATTAGCCTCTCAAAAATATTTCATTACTAATTTTGGGTTAGCTTGGAAGAACCCGAAGGGAGTGCTCTTAAGATGCATTGCTGAGGATGAAGCCCCAAAGGTAATTACTGATCTCCATGGAGGAGTTTGTGGGGGACATTTTACTGGAAGAGTTAAAACACATAAAATCTTGAGGACTTGTTATTGGTGGCCAACTATCTTCAAAGATACAACTCTAATGGTTAGGAAATGTTAAAGTTAGCATTTTTCTAGAAAAATGAAAGCTTCATGCTCCCTTCCTTTGCATCCTGTGTTAATGGAAGCCCCATTTAAGCAATGGGGAATGGATTTCATTTGCGAGATTTCATATCCTTCAAGTGCTTGTCATAAATGGATTCTTGTAGCCACTGATTATTTTATTAAGTGGGTGAAAGAAATCCCCACCAAGAAAGCAACACACCAAGTCATCATGGACTTCATTTTGAATCAAATCATATGCATATTTAGAGTGCTAACTAAGATTTTTGCTGATAATTCAATGAGTTTCATAGCCAAACCTTTGGTAGCAATGTGTAAAGGGTATGGAATTAGTTTGACATATGCTTCTAATTACAATCCCCAAGGAAATGGAAAAGATGAGACCAACAATAAAAACTTGATGAAGATCATTAGAAGAACCTTGGAGATGAAAAAAAAGAAGTGGGGTGAGCAACTAAAGTTTGTTGTTTGGGCTGAAAGAATCAATGTCAAAATAGTTACTGGTAAAATCCCATTTTAGTTGGTATATGGAACTCAAGCTTTGTTGCCCCTTCATTTGTAATTGTCTTCATTTCAGTTTGTTTGAAAAATTCTAGATCAAGAAGTGAGTCCATATGATGCTTGAATCAATTAGATTATTGAGTTAGATGAATAAAGAAGTGCATGCCATCAATGGCATGTGAAGTTAAGAAAAAATTTGAAGAAGTTATCTGACAAGAAGGTGACTCCAAGAGCTTTCAGCATTAGGGATTTTGTGCTATTATGGGATAGCATGCATGAAGATAAGGGCAAGTATGGTAAATTTGACGCATTATGGATGGGCCCTTAATCAATTGAAATTTGAATTGGTGAAAATACCTTCTTCCTAAAAGACTTAGATAGGAAAATGCTTGAAATTCCTATTAATGGCAGGCATTTGAAACATTTTCTTGATTGATTTCTTAGAATCGTGGTATACTCCATTGTACAATGTATATTCTTTTGGTTTCTTTCTACTTTCGTGTTTTTCTATTTTTGTTTGTCCTGGTCCTTGGCATTCATCTTGTTCATTTCTTAGTTCGTCCTTGGGGGAGTTGGTTATTATTGTTATGACCTGTAATCTTATTCTTTGACTCCATTTCCCAATGGTTTATTTTTGGCACTTGGTATGCTATTTGTTCTTATGGCACTCACAGAGAGTGCTCATCCCCATCAGAGCTGATGTTGGTGCTCAATTTGATCTCACCCCATTTTTCCTTAAAATTCTTTAATTTGCGGGCTCTGTCATCTTTTCTATCTCCCCGTATTGATGCATGAAAATTATCTCCTATATTTGGTTGATATGATCAGTCCCTTCCTTTTTTTGAGGATAAATTTAAATCAAGATTTTGTTTTCCGTTCCTCTATCCATGTGAAAGAAATTGTAACTTGGGTGTAAAATCAGTTTTTTTTCCCCTTCTTCCATTCTTCCACAGTCATGTTTTGTTTTCCTATCAATTTTTGTCACAATATCTATGGAAACATGATTGGATGTGGCTTGGAGGATCATATTAGGGCCTTATATCATTACTAAATTCTCTGTCTTGAAAGAAAGATTCTTTTTTGGGCGCAAATGGTGATTTTCCTGCATTTTATAGTTTGACAGGTGCGTTTTCACCGTCAAATTTATATCTCAGCATCAATGGAAACGTTGCCATTTTTGGTTAGATGTGGCTCGGTGGGGTAATTGGAAAAATCTAAGGACCACTTCGACTTAAAACTTGTCCATGTGGAGGGCCGACACTCATCTGAACATTCTCCTTTTGGTTTGACCTTGGAGTTGCACCAGGGAGACACGTGGAGATTTATGCTGCCTTTCCTAGACTTAGACAATTTTTTCATCTAGAGGGTGTAGCTTTGGTGGACCATGGCAACGTGGAGGGCTGACGCTCATTTGAGGATCTGCCTCAGGGTCCCACCTTAACAATTGTGCCGGGGAGACACGTGGAGGATTCCGCCGACTCTACTCTATACTTAAAATTTTCAAAGTAATTTTATAATGCCTAGGAAACATGGAGGGACCATGCCTATTTGGGGAACGACCCCTAATTTTTATTTTGAAGAAGCTCCAGGAGGACACTTGGAGGCTTCCGCTCACTCTGCGCATGCTTTCACTTTTCAATGGCTAAGGAAAACTATCTCGGATGCCAGACACATGGTGCTTTCCACTGATCCTTCAAAATTTTTAACAACTCTGTCGGAATGAGACATGTGGTGAGGCTACACTTGTTTGGGGTCTTTGCGTTTGAGGACCATACCAAAGGTGTGGCAAGCTAATACGTGGAGGCTTCCGCTGGCTCCTTTTTTACTTAGACTTTTACAAAATCCAAAACGTGTTTTTCTTAGGCCCAGGGCATGTGGAAGGCCTGAGCTTGCTTGGAAACTTGCCACTCTACCTCACCTTTGTAGTTTTACTAAGAAAACATATAGATGACACTAATCTAGAGTTGAGAAGTGGAAAAATCAATGGTTGCTGTGCATTTCACCTATTTTTCTACCAGTTTTGCTCCAAGACTCCTCAAGATGTAAATACGCACTGTTTTTCATCATTTTTGATGAAATTCCTTGTCATTTTTGTCTACAAAGTGCCATTGAATGGACTTAGAACTTAATTTTTGAGTTCAAGAATTGTTAAGGTTGATATTTTGAAATTAGAATTTCTCGAGCGCTTGCAAAAATGTGAATTACTAGAGAAGATGGATGTGGTTTAGAGTTGTAGAGGAAAGAGAGGGAAAAGGATGAAATGATGGGGGTTGCACACACAAAAGATGAAATAGGTGTTGTCTTAAGAGCAGAAATGATTACGTGTTAGATCCAGATGTACGAAGCCTCTGGAGAATGATTAAAATGGGGATTTATTACATGAAAGAGTCACAATGATTAAAAGGAATTTCAAAAAGGTTGTGGCATGGCATCCTAGTCATTAGTCAAGGGTTTGAGATATGTGATCAGTTCATAATTGATCCACATGGAAGCTTTCTGATGTGAATTTGTTAAATGTCACTTTCTGAGGAAAACTAGTAACAAACAAATGTCCCTCGAATATTCTTTTTTTGGTGGAAAAATTTGGGATGAGTGAGCAATTCAAATGTATAAATGTAATAAGAATAATCTTGAAAAAGGGCGGGGGTTGAATTCTTAAGAGAAAATTTGAGAGAGCTCATCTTTCTGAGAGACCAATCCGAGATACCTCGTTAATTTCTTTTGTGTTCTATCATGTCAAGTTGGTTGTAAATGTATAACCATTGACAAGCTTTGAGATTTCTCTAGAAGCTTTCCCTTGCTGATAAATCTAATCAATTTCAAGTTAATTTGTGTCAATCTTGGAGCATTTTTTATCTGCTTTGTTTCAGAATGTCTGTAAGTATTTTTTCTTATTCCTATTGAAATTTTGTGTTAAATTCCCTCCGAATCACACAAGATCTCATCCATGTGATAGTTTAGTGACATTTGCAATTTCATTTCAAGAAGATCTTTCATCATGTGATGAAATAAACAATTTAAAATCACTTCACTGTCATTTGTTGATAAAGATTGTCTGTAACCCTTCGAGTGTATCTTAGGCATGAGGAACCAGGGGTCATTGATGTTTTATTTAGTCTTTAGCTTGAGCCTTTGTGTTAAATTCTTGGAGATTGTGTGAAACATTGCTGATTTGGGCCTCCATTGAAGCAAAACTTCTAGTTGAAGGAATATCTTAGCTATTCCTAAGCTTTCTGTCATTTATCTTTCTGATTTTTGTGAAGTCTCTCAAAGATCTGGTATAATCAATTTTATCCTACTTAGTCTTGCACAAAAATTATTCAAAAACAATGAATCCATATTGAACTATCCCTATTTTCCCTACGTGTCTACAAATTTATAAATTCTACTGCCAAAATATGCACAAAAAATCAAGATTCCATAATGTCTTTAGTAACTTTAGCCTTGATTTGAAATTATCTCCATATTTTAGAAGTGACAACTCTTGAGAGTTAAATTATGCAGTATTGAACGTACTTTCCCAAGGTTTTCTTCGTTAAATTTTTGAAAAATAAGGATATCTCCATCTCTTTCATCAAACAGAGGTTACACTAAGGTTCCTCTCACCCTAGTTGAAGAGGCACAACCTAAAGTAGTGAGGATAGGTAAAATCCTGTTGAAGGTTCTATCCATATCTCCACAATATGCATGATAAAGGGCCAGTTAGATCTCATCCCCAGCTATAAAATGACATACATTATCATTTACTTATCTCTAAGCTCCATGTCAAATATGTGATGCTGCTCAGCTTGAAAAGGAGAATAAATTTGGATACCAACATGTGCCACGTGTCTTTTTGGCACAAATTCAAAAGTGAGAACCAAAAGGTAGTCCCAAAATGAGCTCTGGCCATCCATGTGTCAGATTCTAAAAAGGTAATGTCAGCCGTTGAAAATTTTGAAATCGTTCGAAGGCCTTCTCGTGTCTCGTCCGCACAAATTCAAAAGAAAAAAATCGAGGAAGTTTCCAAATGAGTGCGAACCCTCCACATGTCTCGAGTTGGGCACAATGTCTATACTGATAGGAGGTACTTTGGCAAAATAAAGAGGAAATCAAGGAGGCCATGAAAGCTGCCACGTGTCAGTCTGGCACAACTTCAAGAGTGAAAAAAGGGAGCTGGATCTTGAACACGTGTGGGGCTGCCATGTGGATCCTGTATGGAAAAAATATTTTAAATATTGAGATTACACGTTAAATACCTTACCCTAACCTTCAGACTACCATATCTTTTGACTGGAAGCTTTATTTTTAGTGGGAAAGGATCTTTTAGAAATCTCTTGATGCTAGATTCTCACTTGGCTCCTTTAATGTTTTAGCTTTCCATTTTCGAGGCTGTCAAGTCCCCCACCTTCCATCATGGTGAAGAATGGGCCTCTCTTTGTTCCCAACAAGGAACAACATGTGAATTCATGGACTCTATCAAGGAACCCATCATTCTTGTAGGTGAATTCAATGCATATCTTGGGGTGGTTGAAGTAAGATTCAATTTTTTCCCTCTCTTTCTCTCTTTCTTCTATATATTGTAAAGAAGGGGCATTTTTCAAAAGGTTGGCCATTTTTTCTCTCCTACCCCCTCCTTCTTTCTTCCTTACGGTAGAATATGGAGTTTAAGTCTCCTCTAATTGCTTTGTAATCGCATTTCCTTTCCTCTTGCCCACTGATGATGTACTGTGTGACTTATGGAGCAATAAAAATCAGTTTTGTGATGCTTTTGTCCATCCTTTTCTTATTTTATTGTCTCTTCTTGCCTCTCATCATTGCAGGGTATACTATGCATACTTTGATGTTTATTATAGGTTATGGGAGCTGTGTTTAATGGGTTTTGAAGTGGTGTTCTATGTGAAATCTATCTCTAGTTTGTGGTGCACCTTGTCCAATCTCTCCTTTGCTCACCTCTCTCCACTTTAGGCAGTTGGATTTGTGATCAGCCAATTCCTTTTTCTAGTGTATCACCGCGTAGGGCATGGTCCCATTGAGATGCTACAGGACCTATTATTCTGATGCAAGTGGTCCCATGCTGATTATTTCAACCAGCTACAGGAATAAATGGAATCTTGGCCAGTAAATTAGGAGCTCCACATTTTTGGCCCATTTAACTTAAGAGGTGATTGGAGAGGGGGCTGACACTTTCTTGATACATTTTTGGGTAGTTTTGTTTCCATCTAGTAGCAAATATTCATTCCCTCCACTTTTTTATGTCAATTTGGAGGGAAAATTTCTGATTATATACCTAAAAATAGTTTCTATTTATATGCAATTCATTGGAGCTCGATCCCTCAACTTTGAGAAAAATTTCTATTGCATTACTTTGGAGCACAATTGGTGGAATCCCTACAGATGATTGAAGATGCAACAATATTCATTTGCAGTTTGAGGTAGGAAGTATTTCACAGACTGCAGTCTATAAATGTTTTCTTTCTATCTTGTTCAGGAGGCTGTTGTACTGATCTAGAAAATCCTATTTAAAAATTACCCTGACGCATCTACAAAATTTTGTTTGTTATTAAACTATCACTGGGTCATTCTTCTATTTGTAATAGTCCAAACTACATTGATAGTAGGCAAAGGAACATGGTAAAGGAAAAAAATAAATTAGAAAGTGTCATATCTTGTTTTTACCTGTCCAATTTCTGAGCAATTTGATTATTGTTTCCCTTTCTGAGTAATACTGATTATTTTCACCTGTGTTTTACTTTAATTGGTAATATGTTCCTTATAAATTTTGCGTAACAAAAAACATGTAAACTGGGTTAGAATGTAAAAAAAAATTTAGCAGCTATAACAAACCTGACGAAGACAACCATTATCATTTATAGCATGTAAATTTATTTCCTACTTTAACAATAAGCTCTTGTATGAACCTGTTCTAATATATGCACAAAAAAAAGGGTTTCTTAAGTACTTATTTGGAAGAGATAATTTTTTAAAGTCTAAGATCTTGCAAATATTATTCTTTTGAATTTTTCATGTGAGAGGTTATGTACTATGTTGATGAGTAGTTACAGCTTATTGGCTATTGATCCCACTAAGCTCCGACCGAAGGAAAATTGCACTCTTTTATAGCAGTGATGTTTTTTGAAATATTGTGCTATAATTTTTTTAATGAAAATATTGCTTGAGCTTTACATGTAATTGAAAACAATTTGTGAAAGCTACAAAAAAAATTGTATTCAATTCTTTAGTTGCAATCAGCATAACCTCCCATCAGATGAACTTTGTTAGATAGACCTTGTCTTGGATGAATTTGAAAATGAATTTCCCCTCTTCCAACCCTCTTTTTCGTTCTGAAATTTATTTAAATAACACAACACTCTTGAGTTCTATTTGTTCTTGATTTATAATTTGTGCTTCTATTGTAATTGAGTCGTACCAGTTAGATGAAGTCCCTTTCTTGGCAGTTGATGTTTTATTAATTTTTGGATGTGCATATGGGCCTTATAGCTTCTACAATATTTAATTGTTTTCCTTTCTACTTTATCCTATGACCAAAATTTATATTAGAGACTGGTACTCATCTCTAAAACCTGCATTTGTGTATTTTTTCAAATGTAAATATCAATATCATTTTATCTTTTGTTGACATATAATATATAATTATTGTTTTTTTAGGCTGTATGGTATTGTTTTCATTAAATTTTACATATATATTTAATTATACGTATTTTAGTTTCAGTACTTCACATGCATGTCTAAAGTACATAGAGCATAAGAACTGTAATAAATAGCTTTGCAAGATGACTTGCCCCACTCTTTGGATAGAAAAGAAATGATCCATGAAATTATTGTTGACAGCATTCCAATATTCTATGTCATTGTCTTTGAGACTTGTCCTCAAAAGCTTAAAAAAATTGTAGCAAATTGTGCTCAGGAAACCTTAACAATTCCATCCCATTTACTTTAAAAATATCTCATAGACTGATAATTACAACAGTTATGCCTTTTGAACCTAGTAAACATTATTACTAAAGATTAAGCTAGTTATGCATTTTGAACCTATCTCTTTTGTGTCTTTACAAAACTCTAGTGTAAGTCATTATATTGGTAGTCATGAAGGTCCACACAAAAATTCCATCATAGAACAAACATTCGCTTAAATTGAAACAATCGGGATTAGAATTCTTTAAACTACCAAAGTAGTTGTAGTGTCGTAAATTCTATGTGATCCTATGGCATTTCTATGTGAGTTCTATGTCTTTTTTATGTGATCCTATGTGAATTCTATGTCATTTTCTTTGAGACTTGTCCTCAAAAGCTCAAAACATTTGTAGCAAAGCTTCACCATACATAGGAATGTAGAAATTGGTGATAATTATTTGTTTATCTTTACATTATGTCTATTTAAATATATGATTGTATATTTTATTGCAGGTTTAAATGATTTTTTTTTCCTTCTTTGTTGTCATGGACAAATCATTATATCATCCAAATCTAGTGAAGGTTGGTTTTAGGAGGTTCACTACAATGCTTTCACAAAATGACATACAATATGGTGATATATATTCTATATATGATGATTTCCCTTATTGTGTGCCAAGTACACAAATAAGCAATGAAGAAGTAATCATCTATACTTATGTTCCAAGTACAGAAAAGACAACTGAGGATATCAATGGTAACATACCTGCAAATGGTATCCACTTGGAACATATCAATGATTCCAGTCTTCGTCATGAAAAAATGTCAACCAAAGAGCCACATAACAAAGGAAATCAGCCTTCAGTTCCGCATGCACAAAAGGGTAGGGCTCGTTGGAGCATCGCAGACACCATCGACCTTATTGAAGTAAAGCGTATTGAGAGAGAAACCCAGTTCAATGATGGAATAATGAAAAGAACTATAACAACTACTGAGAAATGTAGAATTGTGGAAGATTATTGTTTTACTCAAGGGCTCCTCCGCACAGCAAGTTGATGTTGAGATCGGTGGGAGCATGTGTTTCCTGATTACAAAAGATTAAGAGACTATGAAGCACAAATAACTTCTAGGCATGATAGTTATTGGAGTATGACAGGTTGAGAGAGATCTGAAAAGAAGCTTCCAATAAACTTTTCCATGCAACTCTTTGATGTCATGGATATTAGCTTTGGTAATGATAGAGCTATCAATCCTGGTAAAATATTGATTGATACTTTTGAGACATAGTATGCATTCACTGAGGGTGGGTCTTTTGAAATTTAAAATGAGCCATTGAAAGAGTGTGAGACACTGGTGATGACTGGTGAAAAATCGTTGAATATTGGAAAGGAAAAGGAAAAACTTTCAATAGGGCAAAAATGGAAAACAAGTAATAAAACAACAAGTATTAAAGACAACATTATTGAAAGAAACAAGTTAGTGATTTTTTTGTTTTAGATGGCTGAAGAGTGGCGTATGAAATGCCAAGCAATAGATCATGAAAGGGAAGATAAGAATGAGGAAAGAATGATCAAATTATAGGAGCAAAAAATTAATGTGCAAATGAACACGGTTTCAGCTATAAGTGTTATTGGAAAAGCAATGTTGAAGATCAGAGAGTCATTTTCAAATGAAAAATAATTCTTCAAATCCCATAATTGGATTATATTGTTTTCATTTTTTTCTCTTTAGTGGATCTTTTAGTTACTTGTTATGAGACTGAAATAAATATATTAATAAATATGTATTTGAAAATTGTTTGTTTTACTTGAAAATTATGAAATATAAAACTTTCTTCTTTCAACATCCAAATGTTGTTATATTGTTGTCTTTTTTTGCTCTTTAGTGCATTTTCTAGATACTTGTTATGAGATTAAAATAAGTAAATTAATAAAGAAGTATTAGAAAATTGTTTGTTTTACTTGCTAATTATGAAAAATAAAACTATCTTGTTTCAACATCCAAATGTTGTTATATTGTTGTCATTTTTTGCTCTTTCATGGATCTAATAGTTACTTGTTATGAGACTAAAATAAGTATATTAATAAAGAGGTATTTGAAAATTGTTTTTTTTACTTGTTAATTATGAAAATAAAAATATCTTCTTTCAACATCCAAATGTTATTATCTTTTAACATTTAAAATCCAATCATATTTCAAATACTTGCAATTTAATTTAATTATAGGCCTTCAAATTTCTATTTCTCATTTGTATCATCATTTTTTATTTGATATATTTTAATGGTGCATTCTTTTGTATGCTTTTTTGAAGGGAGGAGAAATTTTTTTACATCATCCATCTTCAACATTATCCATTTACATACAATGAATCCCACTTCAATAGCGAAAATGAAATTTTTTCTTCGAAATACAGCAATTACTTTACAATTAGAATTGCAAATATGGAATGATCTTTAAGATTCAACCAATATGCAACTCATATTTAAGAAGTGTAAGGTAGGTTCCTCAACTATGGACACAAATGACATGGAAATGGAAGTTATTGCAGTCATTTTTGGAAAATAGAGTCAAATCCTTGATTCAGATTTATCTCCTTCTATGTGGGAAGGAAGGATACAAGGTGAGTGGTATATCAAACCATGTTCTATACGCTAGTGGAACCACTATATTTTTGAAGTAATATGTGATGATCAACGTTTTTGAATCATTTGTAGGATACCTTAAATGTTATTTGAAAATATTTGTCAACTATTGAATAACGACCTCAGAAAAGGTGAAATGCCCTTTTCATTTGCTACCTGTATAAAAGGAAGAGTCTTTCCAGTTGAGAAACAAGTGGCCATGGGAATGTTAAGATTGACATCTGGAATGAAAATGGTTAACATTAGTGATTTGTTTGGTTGTGTAAAGTCAACGACAGTGAGAACTGTGAATAATTTGATAAATATCATTTACACTCAGTTTCGAGGTCATGTTCATTGGCCAAGTGAGCATATGGAATTGGGGCAAGTAAAGTAAGGATTTCATAGAAAATGAGGTTTTCCAAATTGTTGTGGGGCTATAGATGTAACCCACATTCCAATCTGACTTCCTCCTAATGAGTGTTCATCTGATTGGTATGATCGAGATCACAATTATAGTATGACATTACAAGTGATTATTGATAGTAATATGTTTTTCATGGATGTGTTTACAGGATGGCCAGGTTTTGTTAATGATTATAGAATTCTCCATAATTCAATTTTTTATAGAATGTTTGAAGGATGAGAGAGATTAAATGGTCTTTTGGTTCCTATTGACTTATTAAACATGAGGGATTACACTATTGGTTATGGTGGATATCTACTATTACCATGGTTAATCATGTCTTTCAGTGGATCTATAACTACTACTCAAAGGGAATTCAATTTTAAGTTGTCATCTACATGCATTGTTGTTGAGTGCACATTTGGAAGGCTAAAGTAGTTATGGTAGATTCTAGAATCCAGATTGTGGCACCCAAATTTGGAAATGCTACCCAAAAACATTCTTCTTTGTTGCATACTGCATAATATAATGCTAACGTTTGTATAAGATGAGACTTATACATGTGATGATGTTGCTTTTGAACATGAAAATAATATACCAACCACTGAAGTGGGTGACCCCGCTGCTACACTTGATCGAGTAGCCTTATTGGAATTTTGTTAATGGAAATGCCAATAATGTGGACATGTAAGGAACATATAATGAGAAGGTTATTTTGTTTTAGTCATTAGGTTTCCAATATATATGTATGCTCAATTCAAGATAGCAGGATGTAAAATTCAAATGACATGCTTCTAGCTAATGTGTTCATCATAATGAAGGTCAAGGAATGGATTTCTCATTTTTTTGTAATCTCTTTGTACCATAGCTATTGTATGTAAGCCCATTTATAATAAGAAATTTGCAGCTATCTAATTCTATGTAATTTGCAATCTCTATTATGTCTATTCAGCCATGGTACTTTGTAAGTGTGCTCTTTATTTTTGTAACACACTTCTCCAACAAGCACCTCATTTGGTGTGTATAAATATAGGGAGATTATTTATGGCAATGGAGGCATTGAAAAGAGGTTTCCTTGAAGTATATATATTTTTTAACATTCTCTAACTTATTCACATGGCACATTTTTATACAAACATCAAGGAATTTATTTTTGACTTGATTTCTATAATTTAGGATTGCCTACATTATAGCATTTTTTTCTTGAGTTGTTGTAGTTATATTCATTGATTAGTAGTTGTTTTGTGTAAATGCTCAGTAATTTCAGAAGGAAATTTTCCTTTTATTGATGACCATATTCAGTTTCTGGCTATTTCTCTCTTGCATTTTTGCAGTTTACCTGTAATTTTCGTTGGGTGTGATTTTATTATCGATACCTCAATACAGCCCTGAAAAGTTAGGGATATGTTTGGAGGGAATTTTTTTCTCCTAATCACATTGCAATAGTCCTGCTCAATAGTAAGTATTGCTATATTTGCAGTTACTTTACAACAAAAAGTGGAGAAAGAGAGCAAGTTTCCTTGTTGTAGAAGAAAGAGATCTCTTTGCAGATCAGATATCCAGATTAGAATTTTATAATTGTTGTCATTTTATTTGCTTCAAATGCTTAAAGGATAGTGAAAAAATGCTTTCATCATCAAGGGAAAGCATACATACCATCATTTTCCTGTTATATTACAAACGAGACCTTCATTATGTATGCTTTAAAAAGTCTCAGTATTTTATTACTTAATTCTGTGCTCTGTAGCATCGATGAGAATTTTTTATTTTTCATTATTCTTGTTAATGTGGATATGATTATCAGTGTCGTTTGATTTTTTTGAAAATTGAATGGATGATTACTATCATTATTTATAAATAATAAGATGTCTTAAGTTTGTATAGAGTCCATTACTTGACATTTTACAATTCGATACATTCATATCTTGTTCAATTTTGCATGTCTTCATATTTGGTTATTGTTTTTTGAAAGGAGATTGCAAACTGGTATGCTTTATAGTTTAAACGCAACATTTACTTTGATTTATAGATATTTGTTTATTTTGTGAAGTTCAACATGGGTGAAGCCTTTATCAACACCATTACTCAATTTTTTTGTATTGATATTATTAAAGCTGACTATTCATAGTGTGCTTGGTGGGGTTGATCTTGCATATAACAATGTCTGTTGAGTTGGAAGCATATTGAACATATCAAATTTTCTCTCTTGGGAAGGTCTCTCAATTTAGTCATTCAAGATCTGTCCCCTAGACTTGGTTAAGGGACTACTTGTTAGTGCTAGTCTCTGATTCCTTTTTCAATGGTTTTAAAATATTGGTATTGAACACTTGGGCTACAGATTAAGACATAAGAATTATCAGAGACTCATGGGGTCCCTAGATTCCATAATTAAAAAAAGGCTTGCTATTGGAAAAGTTCTTCCCAATTTGATTGTGAAACACTACTACGAAGGCACATCATACTATACTATGTTCAATATCTTCCTTACAAAGATTATTAGATATTTATGGTTATATGCATGAGTGGGACGTTTCTAAATTCGGAAGTGTCTTTTGTAAATTCATAATCATAAACATATTCTACATAATTCAGACCAGTTATGACTGTAATTTAGTATTTGCTACCCTCCAGTCTGATCTCAACAAGGCTGGATTATACAGTTACTAGGAAAATTTTCTAAAATATTCTTATGTTAATCAGTTCTTAAGGATTTGTGTATGACTACATACTAGTAAGTATGTAAAATATGGGACCTCCATTATGCACGCTTTAAAAAGTCCCAGTATTTTATTACTTACTGCAATGCTCTGTAGCATCCATGAGCAATTTGTATTTGTCATTATTCTTGTTAATGTGGATATGATTATTAGCACCATTTAATTTGTTGGAAAGGAAAGCATTGTCAGACTGATGCCTTACTCTATAGCTTTTGATTTGATTTACCCTTTGCAATAAGAATATCATATTGCCTTATTATAGTCAACAATTAGTTGTATTCTTTTCTTCTTCTAAATAGATGTGCACCTTCTAGAGAATTGAGCTAGATATTCTGCTTTTCAAAAATTCTCTACAGAATCCTTACACGTTTATGTTCGATTTTTTTTAAGAAATATGTTGTAAATTTGTATTCATGCTCTTTGAGGCTAATGCTATTTACCTCTCTTTTTTGGTGCGCAAAATTTGTAGGTATAATGTTCTTTTCAATTAGCCAGTCATGAACCATAAAACTATTTTTTTGGGTGAAATTTTAATAAATTAAAATAATTTCATCATGGTTGTACATATTCAAAAAATTTCACAGTTGCTGATTGTTCCAAGTGCAAGCAGTCAGTTCTGAAGGCCGCTGTAAAAAACAATGATATGTGCTATGATCTCAAAACAAACAACAATGTATAAATTTAGCAGTAATCAGCCTTACAGGAAAGTTCACAGAACCATAAAACTACAATGGGCTCCTATTATTTCTTAGTGGGAAATGTTGAGAAAAAAATTAAAACCGTGAGACCCAAAAACTGCTAAAATATTCCTAATTTCTCTGAGCAGAACCCGCTTAGATTTTTATGGAGCCCCTACTCCATGGGACCATGCCCTTAGTGTAGGCTCTATTTTTATGCATCTCTTTCTCTCTCTATGTCTCCTTGGAATGGTTAGATTATGATAGATAGGTTTTTCCTACACTAGAGTAGCTTGTGGCAAGTAGTTTAGGAAGAAGAAGTTAGCTTTCTTCGGAGGGCCATCTCAAGTCCGCAAGTCCCACAGCTTGAGAGATGGTCCAATGTTGTGAAATCACACCAAATGCCCCATTTCAAATTGAGGACATTTGGGGTTGTTGTGATTTTGACTCAACAAGTTTTTTATTACTTTTACTTTTTTATATAAAAATTACCCAAAATTTTAATTTACCATTAGGTGTGTTTTCCTATGTCCCTAGGTGGGGCATTACATTAACGGTCCCAGGAGGGGACATATAGCAGCATTCAACCATCCATTAGGGAGATAGGCTCCGGTGGATTTGAAATCCTAGGAATGAGCCACATTTAATTGTAGCATTGGGTCCAGTCGGTTTTCTGTCGATTTCTATGAACAAAGCATGGAGGATTATATGTATATATAAAAAATGAAGCATCAAAGAATATATAGAATAGAGCAGAGCACAAGTAACTCCAAGAATATTATGTAGCAGGGAAAGAGTTATATGCAATAGCATACAAAATAGAGAGATTAGAAAAGAGAAATATAATTCCGCATCTCGAGGAATGTTCAAAGGGGAATCTAGTAATAGGAATATCTCAAAAGACACGTGCAACAAAAGAAGAAGAAGAAGAAGAGAAATGTATGTAAAAGAATTAGAGAATAGAACATAAGAAGAGAAACAAAAGAAAAGACAAAGCAGTAGCTATGATATTGTAAAAGTTATTATAATTCGAATATAATACATAATTTGTGTATGTTTTTCTGTTGTGGTTGTGTTTTTCCATGTGTTGGTTGTTTGGGCACTAAACTTTTCCAGCATGTAGCAGTTTTCAAAGGTGTTAACAGAGGTCAATAGCTAAAAAAGGGACCATTTTTACATCACACAACAGTGGGTATACAATTCATGCCTTTCAGGAAAAACCTCCGCCTAGCACTTTGCAACATACCCTCAGCTCCTACATATATTTGAAAAATTGCTTTTATTCTTTCCAGGCGATAAACTGATAATGTTTCCAAGAAAAATATTAGTACTGAGAATAAAAGAAATATTGACTAATAATTAAAGAGAAAGGAAGAATCAGCATATACATGCACAAAGCCAACACCGTCAATAAGTGCACTCTTAATAAAAAACAATTCTACAACACAACCAATCTAGTATGCATTTTACCGATCACGTTAGCTTGATGAGCCATATGTACAGTGAGTATACGATGTGTAATTCTAGAAACCTTCTCTCGGGCTCAATCACAATCCAAGAGTGCACCCCCACCAAATACCTGTACAGCTGCTGTCATTGCTGGTGTCTGTTTGCTTCCCGTATTTGGAATAGAAGATATAAAAGAGGTTTTGATCTCTTTCCCTTTATGTTCTTCTCTTTCCAATATATATTTTCACATTTCTTTTCTTGTCCCTTCCTCTTCTCGCCTTTGCATTAATATTTCTTCCTCAATCTCTTTTTCTCGAATGTAACTTAAAGAAGTTGAAAATTAGTTCAAATAACGACACAATTGTTTTTTATAACATTGAAAAATTCGCTCTTTCGGAATGCATCAATGTAATATAATTGTTTACCTCTCCTTAATTATTTGAAAACGTCTATGATCTTCAGCCAACCATTTATTGATTTTCTTGGCACCCATATTTGAAAAATGGATGTTGTCCGGGAAAATCCTTAGACAAACTTGATCCTCCCAAAATACTAATACAGAAAAGGTTGTGACCCAGGTCCTAATTAACAACATATGGAGTAGAAAAATCCGTGGGTTCATACACTAGAAAAATAACATGTACTCTTTTAGATTTTTCTTCTAAACCAAGCAATAGAAGCAATTAACCACCAAACTTGTCTGACATGTATACCCACTCATTATCAATGTCCTCTTCTAATGCCAAAATATGAGCATGTCCACACATTTTTATTCTATAGCCAACTTCAGAGGAAGATTCGCGTCGATATGTCAAGCTTAAATTTGGCTTGCAAAATAATAGCCCTGCAATAGATTCCTCGTTATTTAAGCACTCATGTATCTTCATGACATCTGCCCTCAGAAGTACAAAGTTGGGAGCCCTGTCTCTACTAGCTTTGGATCTCCAACTAAAAGGGCAGCAAAACTTGTGGACCTTTGCACTGCTGAGTCTGTCCCTGACAAAGCATTTTTAGCCTGTGTTGCCAATGAGACAATGAAGTACATTTATCACAAAAGTGGGATACCAAGGATTGTAGAGAATCTCAACACTTCAAACTTGGCCACAAGGAAAATATAGTTACAAAAAATACATCTGAACTGGCATATAATATTCCCCCTTGATGGCGTCACTTATTTAAAAAGCACTAATCCTATATACGATGTGAATAACATGACCTATGGTATAACAATATTATTTTTCTCCACTACGAGATCTCATTGTAAGTTCTCTCCCATGATGTAGTTCATTGTATCAAAAATCTTATACTTGAAAATGTATGCTTGGATTTCATTTCGCAGTTTACAGTACATATTATATGTACATGAAGAAAGTTACGTGTATGCATATATTGGATCCACTCGCATATGACACCTCTTTGATAATGTTATACAATATACAATATGCACAAAAATATGCACAAAAATATAGAATATACAATATTATTCTCAATAACGATATTTTGCATAACATGAACAAATTCAAACTACAACATTAAATAGTTCATGTATCGGTTCTTAGTGGCATTTAGGCGACGAAGGAGGGAGAGGTATGCTACAACATACCCTCATCTTTGGTGCTTGTCATTTGGGGAAGAGAAATCAAATTTCTGGCATTTCCCCTTCGTAGCATGATCATGATTATGAGAGAAACAAAACAAAGAATTTAAGTATATACTCATCTGAGATTTTCAAATCACCCGGCTTCCAAGTTGTGAAATAGTTCACAACACACTTAATGCAAAATCAAGGGAATTATTATCATTTTATTTGTCAGGAAATGGATAAAACACTACAAGAAAAAATAAGCTACAATTCCCTTGTTTTTACATTATTTAAACAACACTTTAGTTTCTTAGAGTAGAAAGTTTCGGAGGAAAGAATATACATGTTTTGCACTTGGTATGGTATTATTCGTCTTCCGTTTCCCTCGCCTATAACAACATTAAGAAAGGTGAATGTTGATAAAATTATTTAATTTTACGGTATGCTTCATCATCTGTTGCCTCCACCTATAGCGACATAAAAAAGGGATCAGTAAGACTTGCTAAAAAAAGGTATTGAGTTTGAGTCTCATAGATATTAACATATATCACATCTATGTGTTCGTTTTTCCATATACTTCATGGTGTAGTGGAAATTAGTAAAATCATTTCAGGTGTTCGTTCATTTATACAAACAATTTTTACAAATCTCTGAAATCTTAGTTTACCTGAATGTTAGTTATCCAAAGCCTAAAACGGCCCCATAAAATTATACTATTACACTCACTACTATACAACCTTTTCACTCTTAAGATATAGTGGGAATTTGGCTATTTGATTTAGGATTAGTCTCCATAACATTATACAATGTATTCGGTGTAGCTCTTTACCCTGAAAAATAAAGTCAATCATATAATTTGTCTAAAAACCACAAGCCCTTCAAACACAATAAAAAATAAATAACAGATAAATAAATCAACTCCTAATAACAAGCATACACTGTGAGCACAAAATAACTACAACACTATAAAATGGCTCAAACAATTTTCTAACTCTCCGAGGGTGAATGCAACTTTAACAAAATATGTGTGATATGCTTTCTTACAATATGGTCATCAAATGTTTGCTTGATTTTAACTTGAAAGCTAACAAGGATGATATAACTAGGTTCAAGTTCTAACTATGTTTGGGAAAATGGTATCTCCTCATACCTCAACATAAGCCAAAAAAATTAAAATATTTATCGTTCATAAAAAAATTATGCTAAAATAATTCATTAACTAATTTCAAAATATTAGCTCATTGTGGTGGTGACGAGCCTACTCCCATCCTCACTCCTACTCCACCGCGTCCTATTGATGTAGTGGAGGAGAGTAGCAATGATGGTGGCAAGACCCAACTAGAACAATACAATACATTTAAAGATTAGAAGGTGGTGACTGAAACCACTGCCACTAGATGGGAGTCCATTACTAATGAACAGGACTTACCAAGTGGCGCGTGGCACAAGCCTGACAATATAAGATCCTATGCATCTAGCTATCTTCGTCGTTGCATTATAATTATTTTTTAATGTTTTGTTTTACTTAGTTTTATTCCTATGTGCTCGTGGCTTTTTGTTTCTTGTACCTTCAAGTGGGTTTGGACTTGAGGCATGCTATAATACCCCAGTTGACATTACCCAACCTCTTTCCCCGGTGACCCTGTTGCTAAGCTTGGGAAGGTTGTGGGTGTGCTTCTGTTGACCATTAGTTGACTTTATCCTTGTCGTAGTGAAGATTTAGCACCCTCCCTCTCCATCTTTCCCTCTCGAGTTGTAGTCGACACCTCTAGTTGTGGACCTTCTGGTGTCATGTATGATTATCCTATTAAAGGAAAATCTTGTTCTCATTTTATCGAGCTTTCCTGTTGATCATTATTAATATGATTGATAATTATTATTTTTGTTTAGTCATAAAATTAATAAAAATAATGATAATAATAATAATATAATTTTAGTTGTTGATTAACGATTATCTTAATTTTTGTCAATATTGTTATTAATCACCTCTAAGCTATTTTAATTTAATGATGATCGACTCTCGTGCCCGAGCCTCAATTCATGCAAAAGAGGAGGAGCTTGTTGTTGGTGGCACCTTTGTTTAGGACGTGGTGTTCATGTTTAAGGTTTAATGTTTCCTCCTTGGCCATCTAGGTGTCATTGCATGCCTTGTAAATATAGCTTTTTGTTGATAAAATGTTTTTCTTGTTTATGTGGAGGCATCCACCCGCCCCCACAATTTATTCATCCATGTTGGCTGTACACATTTGTTTTATTTTATTTTGTTTGATGAAAAGACCTAGTCTTTGTGATTTGCATTTGGAGGTGGAACACCTGCCATTCCATAATTTCTTCTTTAATACTAAACATGTTGGTCATTTCTTTGGGCTTAATGCCAAGTGGGAGGTTAGCCACCTATTCCCAAGCTATCTTTTCAAATCTATTCTGAATTGTTTATATTTAATGATTTTCTCTACCTTATTACCTTTTTCACACCATGTTCCAACTCACGTTTTGAAGGAAGGAAACGCCAGATCTGGAAGACATTATTTTATGTTTTTTTGGTCCTTGTTTGGTGGCCTCCTTTCCATTCATTTATTTTTTCTTAATGAAGACAACATTATTTGCTTTGTGTTCGAATGGTGCCTTTGTATTGGGTCCACATGAGCTACAGTCACTCCAAACATAGCTCTAATGTAGTTTTGTTAAAAAGCGGGGGAGGATTTGAGACTTTCATCTAAATGCTTCTGTAAAGTAATCACGTCCTTCCTATGTTTCTGGTCATGCGACTTCTTTGGAGGAGGATTGTTGACTGGGGGATGTTGTGCATTGGCTTGTAGTTGTCCACATGGGTGGATGGAGTATTGTGGAGAAGGTGTAGAAGTCTCAGGCATTTAATAAGCATTTCACCTTCTTTTTTGTGCTCCCACATTCTGCATACTTATCTACTAGGTCACTTGAAGTTGTAACTTTTGAGGGAAGTCTCTCCTCCTAATTCTTGGGTGGGTGCCCTTATCTTGTTTCAAATTTGTTGCCTTGGCACTGGCTTCATGTTGTTAGCAAATGGGAAGTGAGCATTTTGGATGTCTGTTAGTTGCATGTGGTGAAGCGAACCGTATTCCAGGCTGGGAGTATGTTTGCAAGGTCTGGAGTCTGGCTCTTCCATGTCAATGTGTTTCCTTTGGGTTCCTAGGCCTTCCTTCAAACCCATTTTTGTGTAGATGCTGTAGTCATGGCAGCCCTTGAGACCACATTCTTTTTTTTAGATGCAACTCATGGGTTGGAGCCCCCCTACCTATGCAAACGTGAGTTGTGGACTGTGTTTAGACAACCAACAAGTTAAACATGGATGATTCACCAAGGTTTATGTGTCAAGGGCCCTGTCAAATGCGTGTAACATGTGGATTTTTTTTTTTACAGGCATGATGAATACCACCCCTTTTATTTATATTCCAACATTAGCAATTTCATGAAACGAATTGTTTTTAGTTGTTGAAATGGTAAATTGCTTTGAGTTATATGGACATTTTACAATCATTTTACCATGCATGTTACTATTTTGGGTCCCCCCTGTTTACCTAGACCAAATGAAATGTTATTTCGATTGCAAAGATTGCAGGTTTAATGGGGTTGCCCATGATTCTATCTTATTCTTGTTGTTGACTGTATAGAATGGTTGTAAGGACACTGAACCTTATTCTTGTTATTACATTTTAAGTAGTATGGAAATATTAAGGACTAGCTTGCTGGGTTTTTTATCGTGAATCTGTGATAAATGCATTTTCTACCTTACTTTTGAGACCAATATGTGATGCTCTAGGGGATTTTACAACCTCATTCGAAATTTCTACCCAGGGATGGAAACTTTAAACTCTAGTCATGTCCCTTAGATGCTCACCATTTGGTCAGCATATCTCTCTTTTGAGGATGTTTGCTTTATGTGAAAATACAGTTTGGTAAACCTTACCCTAAGTCAAGGAAGGATGATAAGAGATTATAGGCATTATACTTTTAGGAATAAACACTCCCTTCAATGATGATTCGAGTCTATACAACTGATAAAAATAATAGAGAGTGCACTAATAAGTTTGGGTTACTGAATTACGATGAATGAGTATTTACTTTATTGACGGTGAGTTGTTAATGGATTTGGATACTCTAACCCTGTGTTTAATTTTTCTTTATAAACATGAGAGATAATATTATCCTTGACCATTGGCATTTCTGAGTTCCACTTAGGAGGGGCCAATAGGTTCTTTGAACATCCATTGGCAAGTTTTGAGGGGTTTATGTGTTGTAGTCTAAATCCAGTTTTCTTTATTTTGAGTTGGTGATTCTGAGTTTATATGTGACTGAGGGGTAAGTGTGTTCAGAGTTTCGTGAAGTTTTGGTAATTTCTAAACAAGGTTTAGTGTGGTGTACCCTCGTATACTCTCCTCTGACTGTGTAAATTCAGTATCATGAGGACAACAGGGTAAATGGGGCTTGGGTTATAGCTAGTGAGTTAGATGCTTTCGTATCTTCAAAGGGATGGGATCTAACTATCTTGGCTGCTTGAATCTTAATGAGTAGGATTGCCTCTTTTTAGCCGATGCCTTACCCTTTTGTGATAAAAATAAGAAGAAATCTGGATAATGGTAAAGTCTTATCTATTATGACAAGATTTTGGTTGATTATCTTCTTTTGTTCATTATAATGGTTGGGAATCACTTGTTGCCATCTTGTGATAACTTAAGGCATTCCTTTACCTAGTAGGTTAGATAGGGGTGGTTACCCCTCCAATTATCATGAATAGGAACAATCAATGATTTATTTGTGATGATAGAGGGCAGTATTACTTTTGAGATGACTTGTCGATTTACTAGTTACAATTAAATTGATTGGACTGCAATTTAAATCTTGGTAAGACAATGGCATTAGATTCATTTTCATTGTTTGATTTACTAAGTATGTGTTGTTTCTTTTATCATTAGTTTTTAATGTTGTACATGACATGGCAAGATGATCTTACATTTGAAATTTTCTTTTAGAGCTTACTTTGTATGTTCCTTGCAAGAAATTAGGTGTAGGCATGTTGTGGGGTAATTTTCCTTTGAAAGGGGCATTTAGTGGTTATATATGTGATGTTAAAGTTCTAACTTTAAACCTAATAAATCTTATGACTTATTTAAAGGAATGTTGATTGATGTTGAGTATTAGACTTCAATCATGTAACTTATATGGTTACACGATTGAAATCCCAATACACTCTTCATTTTGTTTCAAACTCATTGGGTCTTTGATCCCAACTAGAATGATAGTAGTCCTCTTTGTTATTTCAGATACAATGTTCATAATAGATTTCTGTGGTTTCCCTTCTTATTTGAAATAGTAAATTTTTCAACATGATTAACAAAGTTGTTAGTGGGTTAGAGCTTAGCACTATTCTATTTAATAAAAGGTTCATTTTAAGATATTGTTTATGGTAGCATATGATTCATATGTGTATTTTTCATTATGCTCAGTTCTCGCAAATGGACTTGGGCTATAAATGTGCAGATGGCCTTCATGAGTAGAAAAAGGGAGAGTTGCATCGGGTTGCTTTAGAGTTAGTTTGTTCCTTTTGGTTATGTGTCATGTTGGAAAGAATTGATGCAACCATGTATAGCTTCTAAATGAATAATGATATACTTTGCTCTTGAGACAAAATGTTGAGTTATAAACCTCTTTTAAGACGCAGTAACAATGTATTTCTAAGCATAAAAAAATGGGTTGGATAATCCTTATAAAGGTTAAACTAAGGTTTATATTTGAATAAATTAATGTGGATGTGATCTACTTGATAACTTTTAATCCCTAAGCAATCAAAGAGGAAACTATATTTTGGTAATAAAAATATATTTATACCTTATTTGTCCCCAAGATAGATTAATCAACATTATCCTTTTATGGTGAATTATTAAATGATCTTATGCTCAAATCAATGTTTAGATTTTGGAGGATAGTGAAATTATACAAGTAGGAAGGAAATTGTTAAAGAAACCCTTCGATTTCTCTCTCTATCATTTGGATGTAAATGGTTTACCCTCGGAAAACTTAATCAAGAAAAGTCTAAATAGAACTTTTAAATAAGCTTGATAAATTCTTAGCCTCAATAAAAGACTGAGTAATAACCCATGGGACCTCGAAGCTGAATTCTTTTGACTTGTTTTCCCCTTAACCCTTGTCTTGATTCATTGTAATCTTTCTTAAGTAATGTTAAACTTTAGTTCCTTTAACAAAGAAGATTATTGTTCTAAACCTAAAACAGTGCTTTCCCTCAATCGGAGCTTGTGCTTACCACCTGTGCTATAGAGGTGTGGAACAAGTTTCAATAGCTTGAGTAAGATTAATTAACCTTGTGAGAAATAGAAAATGTTCTTCAATCAAATGAATTAAGCAAGTTATTGATATATAATGGATGATCCTCTTTTAGAAAGCTTGGCCTTAAACTATTTAGTCAATAGTTTAAAGGAATGAAGTTCTCCCTTGAGAAAAGAATTGTGCGAATCATTACATGAATGTTATAAGAACGTAAGTTAAGAATTAAGAGACATTCTTCGCAAATAAGAAACCTTAACAAGAATTTCATCATGGGATGCCCCTAAACGTAAGTGTGTTCTGTGGTTGGACTTGTATGTGATGTCTGTCAAAATGGGAAGCGAACAGTTTCATGTTGAGCATCATAGATTTCCTTGTACCTTGGTGGTCAATGTTGTGTCAAGCCTATCGTGAGTTGGTGGTAGCCGTTGTGATCTCTTGTTGTGTCGTGTAAACTCCAAGCAAGTAAAAAAAAGAAAAGTTGTCTGAGTTTTTCAGTGTTGTTTTTTTGTGTTTTAGGTGGGCGTCACATGTGCTTCCATAACAACCACCTTTTTTTTGTAAATAGTTGTACTATTTAATTATTGGTAACATAAGAGCATTTTCATCAAAAAAAAAAATTCTAAAAAAATGCTTACTATATACATTTATTTTTTTCTTTTATTAAATTTGAAATTACATGAATTAGTTGCATATAATTCTTGAACTTAACTAACAAGGACTGAGGGGTTTCCATTCAACCACATTTACTTAGGACCTCATCTCTTATTTATTGGTATTTTTTAAGAGTAAAACCATAGTGGATGACTAAGCACTAACTTCATTTTCCTAATTAAATACTTACATTTTCAAAATGCACATGATTGAATGTAATGTTTTATATATATTTGAAATAAACTGATATCAACTAAGCAATCATTGTAAAACTTGAATAGCAAGGCACACACTCAAACAAACATACATTTTGGTTTTTTGCATTTGTTATGACTTTTTCCGTTCAAAAAGAATGAACGTTCAATTATAACATGGCCCCGCAAATAAGGGCTTTGAATACATGTCACGAGTATAGCTGATATTTTTTTCCTTTTCTCGAGTATAGCTGATACATGTTAACTAGAACAGGTCAATCTAAAAAACGTATGAGCTTACGATAAATTTTAACGTCAATGTTTATCACATTATCTATTCCCAGTTATGTTCTTTCTTCTTATTTTCCCAATCACAAGGCCCTCAACACAACGAAGATTAACAACATGAATATCCCTTGAATCTCTGGTTCTGACTTTTCATATTCTTGAATCAGTCAAACCCTTGGCATCTGAATTACCAGTTGAATATCACTGTAATGAAAGACCAAAATATTTCACATTAATATTAATATTAATAAAAACTTGAGTGGGTTGAGGTGTCTTCAAAACGTGTCCCTCAAGTTGCAGGAATTTCAACATTGAATCATTCATATGCCTCTATAAATATCGCCTTTCTTCCTAACCCCATCTCCATCTTCAGCTTCAGCTTATCTTATTCTACAGAGAATATGGCAAAATCATTGTTTATCAAAATCATGGCGGTGCTTGTTTTTCTCAGTGTTACATTTGCCGTCAATGTATCCGCTCGACATGACTTTAAGGAATATGTTAATACGAATACAGCAAGTGAAAATCTGGTTTCAATTTTGGAGAGGTTGGCACACTGTATTAACTGTGCAACCCATATTCCAAATTCCAACTGCTGCCGAAAATAAGACAAGTCTGGTTATCAGCAGCCTATGAAGAATAACTACGATTTCTTCGCACCCAAATACTCGTATTGTTTCGAGACGCACCAAGCACATTAAATGCGACATTGGAACTCATGGCGAATGTTATGTCCACAGCTACAGTTTAAAAAGAATGGAGGTGGAATACCTTGGGATTGTTTTGTCAACGAGAATAATATAGGTGGAGAAAAGTGGTATTACATGATTATTCATCTCCAAATATTTCTAAATTGCTTTTGTATGGCCTTGAAATTGTAAATATTTCGAAAATTCGCTGTGTTTTACAAATGTTGGCGTCTTTCTTGTGGGGCAACTGATTATGTGTTTTTTTGTATGCTTATAATTTTTCTATAAGCATGTGAAGCAGAATATATTTCACATTGTGAAATATGTGTTGATGGTATTTATTTACGGCAATATCTTATATATCCATCTCAACCCAAAGCTTTCAAATTGTAGGTATTTTTGTACAGGAAGATACAATGCTGACAAGCCATGTGGTTTAAATAAACTTATATGGGATTTAAATCGGAATGTCTATGGGTAATATATGTAAGGTTGGATTAAGTCAAAGCATCAATAGTCAAAAGGTGTAACTATAAAGTTTTTTTTATTAATTATTTTTAGAATTCAACATTAAAAAAATTTAATTCAATATTCAATATTAATTGTTTCATTTATTGATATTATCATAAAATAATATACGTATAATAAAGTAAAATATAATATTTAATAAGTAAAAAGGAAATATGATATATGTATGAGCTCAAATGAATTTATTGGTATTGTTACCCACTCTTTGTTGCACCTTGACATTATCTAGGTGTGTAAACTTTCTAAGAAAACGTTCATGTATTTATTTTAATATTGTCATTAGTATAACAAGTAGAGGCGAGTATAATTGAAGGAAGGTAGTATTTAGTTCTCTATTCCTAATATTTGGACAAAATCTGTATTCTTTTTATTGAGAAATTTGTAAGTCTAGTCCAAATACATCTCTTCACAAAACTATGGGAGTTGCATAGACATTTTTATTGTTTTGTGAAATAACAGTGTTCTATTAAGTTTGCGTCCCATAACCCACTTGATCTTGGTAGTTCAAACCTGCAAGAAACCTTGTATAAAACATTGTATATGTTGTATTTTGAATTCCTCCCACAATTAATTATCTGCATCCGTGGAATATTTGTCCACATTTGTAATAACTTATTGTACATGATTACTTTTTTTATAGCGATTTCTCTAAAATTGTGACTTATTGTGACCCTAAAACAAAATCAAAAAGAAAAAATGCAAGCCAATTTTATTCATTTAAATGATGGGGAAACATTTTCAATTAAAATTATGAAAAATACATCCACTATAATTATTTCTTAGGGTGCTCCCAGTCTTCAATCCATCTCTTACTATATGTAGTGCCCACTTCCCTTTGACACCTTTTTGATACTAATCGTAATATTGTTGATTATATTATGGACATGATTATGGACCTTATTATAGTATGATGATAGATGTTAGATCATGGATTATTTTTGACTTGATTCATCTATGATGCATGATGTTTATTAAAAACATTTTATATGTCGATGATGATATATTCTTTGACATGGTTATATGATGGATGTTGTTCGGACTTGTGATATTTGGATATTGGGAGTAGACCTAGAAATGGAAAACTATTGGATGATGATATAGTTGTTGATAAAACTATAATTGATTTTGTTAAATTGCTTTGATGTTGTTGTGATTCATATATCTAAATGATTTAGGGAATTATATTTATATTATTTTGGATATTCTAGTATGACCACGAGGCCAAAGAAGGTATTTGTGTTTTTTAGGTTAAACTATCAGAACAAACATCGGGGGATTGGAGACCAACCACATTTGAATTCTCGATGAATTCAAAAAGGTCACAATGACAACTAGTATTTTTCTGTGCATGTTTTTGTGTGTTAGGGATTCCTATGGGGGGGTCACCTTAAAATGTGACCCAGGGATTTTATATATTTATTTTATTTTGGCCTCTTTTTGTGTATGTTTGCTTGTGTTTATTTTGTGATGCTTTTACCCTTCCTTTAATTATTTAATGGTGTGTAAATATTATGAGTAATCATGTTGTTAAGTTAATTAATTAAAATATGTCATAAGAAATTAATTATTTTACCCCGTATACATTAAATGATTTGTGAAGGAATAAAAGAAGGAAGTTGTAAAGTTGTCTTTTGGAATCAATAAATGAATGTAATACTTTTCTCAAGTTACATTGTTGTATTGAATCCGATCATTTAAATGTATTGAAATATATGTTTGAAAGGAAGAAATGCGTGTGAGAAAATATACAGTATTTTGTCTCTTTACAATGTGAAAAATATGAAATCAGAGTTGCATTTGTGTTTTGAATAGTTTTATTTGAATTACATAAATGTATTAGATTTGAATTGGAACAAATTCTAATACTTGGAAGAAGAAAATGGAAAATAGATCATTTAGAAGTTAATCTCTGTTTTGTATTTTCAAAACTGACAAATGCTTTACCTAAAATGCACAGTTTGAACCTACAACAATAAAATAAAAAATTAAATGATTGAATTGAAGTAGTAGGCCCTAAAAGAGTTAAAATAGAAAAAAAAAACTTAAAGGAAATATTTGAAAATCTTGAAAAACCGAGTTCAAAGTTTTCACAGTCGTTTTTCTGTCAAAACTGAAAAATTCAAATTAGAATTCAATCAAACAGATCCACCTCAGAAAAAATCTCCATGTCTATTTGACATGTTAAGAGAGTGAGAAGATCAAATTGAACAAATCTCATAAGTTAAAATTTACCAATTTGCATTGTAAAATCTTGGAGGCCATTTTCTTTAATTTGACCCCTTAACATTTGTCAAAATTAAAAATTAAGCATATTTGAGTAGAATGAAAGTTGAGAGCTTTCCAGAAAGTCCTTGTTTTCCCAAAACTGAGCTCTCTTTCAAAAGTTATGGCCTTCTGAAGTTTTTTTCACTTGGCGTTAAAATTTTGGGAAACATTTCCTTGATGGGTCCATGACCCGAATTTTTCCCTTGGAGCTTCTGAAAAATTTTGAGAAAATTTTCTAAATTTTTCCCACTGGCCCACAACCAATCAAAAGCTTCCACGTGGCACCATGAGATGTCAGCAAAGGGACGAATCCCCTTTTAACTTAGCACTTTTGGAAAAATTTGGGAAAATTTTCCAAATTTTCCCCGCCGACCCACAACCAATTAGGTGATGCCACATTGCGTCACGATGCATCAGCGGAGGAATGGGTCCCTTTTTGTCTTTTACATCTCAGAAAAATTTTAATTTTTTTTTCAAGTTTCCCCCGTTGTCCTGGCGGCTTGCAACCAATTAGGGGATGCCACATGGCATCGCAAGGTGTCGGTGGAGGCACGGGTCTTTGTACCCTCTTAGCCCTTCGGAGCATTAAGCCAATTTTCTCCCTTCTGCCTCGCCTTCCTCATGTTGGTTTAGGAGATGCCACATGTCCTTTCTGGATTCGCGGGAGAGTGGGTGTAAAGATGACTTTTCACCCCATGCGGGAGAATTTGCTAATTGTTCCCTGTTGCCCTACTTTTCCCCACGCTACCTTAGGTTGTGCCACGTGTACCTTGTGGACCTGCAAACCCATGGAAGTGTGGGTGTAAATGTGTTTTTTTGTCCCCATACGGGAAAATTTCCAAAGGTCTCCCTACGGCCCGCTAACCCACCCTTTGGACAAATTTTCACCCGTGGGCCCATTGGCTTGCTTTTGGGGAAAATTTTCACTCAAAGGCCCATCGGCCAATAATTTAAAAAATATGAGGAGTTAGGAGGACTTCATTATATCAATGGAAAGGTGAGGAAGTTTCCTATCCAATGGGAATGATTTAGGAAAATTTTGATTGTGTTAAGTATGAGAAAAATAAAGTTGAGACTTTAAGTCTGTTAGAGAGTGGGTATGGTGAGGAATTTCCCTTTGAACCTAATTAAAACTTCTAACCCTAAATTTTTGACCTTATGACTTTTATAATTGTTAATAAAAGAAAAATATATTCTAGTGGATTAGGATTGTTCTGGAACCTTTTAGTGGCAATTATTGTCTTATAACCTTGTAGTTTCCTTTAGTCAGAAAAATTATTCTATAATTTTCCTAACTAATCCTAGGTTGTTCTTGGGTCTCATGTGGGATGTTTTAATGAGCGTTATACTTGGTATCAGAGTAGTGGTTAAAAAGCTTGGACCAATGGGCACACTAGAAAATTTGAGACATGAAACTTAAACCTATCACACTTTTAAAACTAGAAAACAATTTAGTCTAGAAATTACATATTTTAGTAAACATGGAAACTGAATAAAACTTAGAAAGATGGACTAACTATTGCCTTGGTCTTTGCAGGAGGCATAGATGGTATGAGAGGTCTTTTCACATAGACCTAGACTTACCACCACCAAATCATGATGTAGTAGCCATCTTACCCCATATTTTACAGACTCTTTAGGATGTTAATGCCACTCTATGTAGAGGATCAGTAGGAGGACATGCAGCCAGGCATGATAGGGAAACTTCCATTGAGGGTCAGGTATCTCCTAGAAGCAGCGAGGAGCATGGAGGAGAGAACTTCCATGTAGATTTAGCCAGATCTAAGTCACGACATAGGGGACAGGGTGACCAAGTTTTGGGACACATAGATAGGTCTCATAGCTCTACACTTAGGGATGAGCATACAGAGAAGCCTAGAGGCTAGTAGACCACAACTACAGATCACATCATGGAGATCCTAAAGCTTCAGCCATCACATTATTCTGGTGACATAGGTGGATTTTAGGAAGAGTCTTGGTTGGTGAGCTCTAGTGGATGTTTCAAGCTTTGTCCTTGTTCTAGCAACATGAAAGCTCCTGTTGCAATCCATCTACTGAGGGATGGAATTTGTGTCTGGTGGCAGACAGAGGAGCAAAAGCTTTATGTTGATTCTGATACAGTTACCTGGGAGCACTTTGAGGAGTGTTTCTTGAGTAAATATTTATCATGGAGGTTCATACAGCAGTAGATAGATGAGTTTCATGACCTCTGATTGGTATCTCTTATAGTGGAAAAGTATGAGAGTAGATTTCTGGATCTACTCCAATATGTTGATTACATGTAGGATGAGCAGGTGTGGATCCATAGGTTCATCCAGGGCCTAAATCTAGACATAGGAGGTGTAGTGTGGATCCATTATCCTCAGACATAGCTGATGCCATCAAGAAGGCCTATATAGCAGAGCATACTCAGGGAAAGACCCAGCAGGCTAGAGACTGAGTCCGGAGCTGCATACAACAGATGCAGGATAGTAGATCGAGGGGGTCAGTACCTTTTCCTTGTGGTGGACAGGGTTCAACGCAATCATCTTTTAGACCCTAGCATCAGAAACAGTAGCAGTCCCACCCACCTTATAGACCTCCACATAGGTTTGATGCATAGAGAGGTCAGAGTATAGGGCCTCCTCCCAGGGGTCCCATCAGGACACAAGGTGCATAGAGAGATCACTCAGAAGGAGCTCACTAGCAGAGACCTTAGCAGACTACAACCAGGTCATCGAGATCCACACCACTAACCTCCAGAGTACCAACTAGACTTGTTACATAGGGGAGAGGATCAGGTAGATGTTTTGGTTGTGGTGTTACTGGACATTTTTGGAGAGATTACCCAAAGAACCCTAATAACAAGGATAAGACACAAATCTCAAAGTCTACTTTTGGTGACATGGGGCGTAGTCATAAGATGTATGCAATGGTCAAGAACTACCACGAAGATCATTAGAGTACAGTTATTGAGACTACAGGTAGCATTGGTGGTATTCATACCTCTATTTTGTTGATTCTAGTTGTTCTGATTCTTTCATAGCACCATCTTTAGTAGAGCGATGTAGGCTAGTGGTAGTTAGGTAGGATCATAGCTGGGATTTTGAGATGGATTCTAGAGCCAAGATCTTTGTGGACTCCCTAGTCAAGGAGTGTTTATTGGATTTGGGACCTTTCCCCACTACCTCAAATCTCTGTATCCTTCCTTTGGGCTCATATGGAGTCATCTTGGCTATGGATTGGTTGTCTACACACAAGGCTAGAGTGGATTTTCACCACAATATTATATCTTGTGTAGATGATTTGGGAGTTGAGTCGGTGATTTTAGGGGTTAGGAGACCCGTTTCTATTTACACCATCTCTGCTATGGAAATTAAGCAGTGTGTATGATGAGGTTATTAGATGTATGTTGTTACAGTCAGTGACTGATCAAAGGATGGGTCTAGTGGACCATCACTAGATGATCACCTCATTTTGAGATATTTTGTAGATTTATTTCTAGGGGAGCTACCGAGTTTACCACACCCACATGAGATTGATTTTCATATAGATCTAGTTTTCGGAGTAGAGCCTATCTCATAAGCACCTTATCGGATGACCACCCAAGATCTCTGTGAGCTCAAGTTGCAGCTTGAGGACCTTTTGGAGAAAGGCCTTATCCATCCTAGTGTAGCCCCTTAGGGTGCACCGATGATTTTTGTGAAGAAGACGGATGGATCCTTGCGGTTGTGTATTGATTACCGCTAGCTGAATAAGGTAACGATCAAGAATCATTATCCCCTTCCTCGTATTGATGATTTGTTTGATCGGATGAAGGGAGCCACAGTTTTCTCTAAAATTAATCTTAAGTCAGGTTACCATCAGCTGAGGATTTCGGAGGCAGACATTCATAAGACCACCTTCCATACGAGATATGACGACTATGAGTTCATAGTGGTGCCTTTTGGCTTGACTAATGCCCCTGCAGTATTTATGAGTTTGATGAATGGGGTATTTAGGACCTTCTTAGATCACTTCATGCTCATCTTCCATGATGACATTTTGATTTAATCACATATGCGTGAGGAGAACAAGGGGCACCTTTGCCACGTTCATCAATGTCTTCAAGAGTAGTAAATTTACTGGAACTTGGAGAAGTGTGCATTCTTTCAGATGGAGGTGTAGTATTTGGGTCATATAATTTCTTAAGAAGGTATCACCATCGATCCTTCCAAGATTATAGCCATTATGGATTGGCCAACACCCACTACTATGACTGAGGTGCATAGCTTCATGGGATTAGTAGGTTACTACTGATAATTTGTTCAGGACTTCTCTCGGATTACACACCCTATCACTTCCCTTCAGAGGAAAGGGAAGAACTTTTTTTGGTCATAAAAGTGTGAGTAGGCCTTCAGTGCACTGAAGGAATGTCTCACTACAACACCTATTCTTATAGTGCTAGATCCATAGGATGAGTTTTTCATTTACACAAATGCTTCTTTAGCAGGGTTTGGATGTGTGTTGATGTAGGAGGCAAAAGTAGTAGATTTTGAGTCTAGCAAACTCAAATATTAGGATAGTAATCATCTGACTCATGATCTTGAGCTTACGGCAATTGTGCATGCTTTAGTTTAATGGAGACACTTTCTTCTTGGTCAGAGATTCACACTCTAGATAGATCACTTGAGTCTTTGTCACCTCTTCATGCAGCCAAATCTCAATGCTCGTCAGCGGCGTTAGATGGAATTGCCATGTGAGTATGATATGGAGATAGAGCATGTGAAAGGGAAGGAGAATGTGGTGGTTGATGCTCTCAGTAGACGGAGACATGTGGCTATGGCCACATCAGTGAGCATAGAGTTTTAGAGCAGGATCCTTCAACAACTTCTTCTTGACAGCTTCTACATTACATTTCAAGTAGAGATCAAGTCTCAGAGACACCTCGAGGGGAATTTTAATGGTTTTTCCTTAGAGGTAGATGGTATTCTTAAGCATAGAGGCCAAATTTATGTTCCCAGAGATGGAGGCTTGAGGCAGGACATCTTGGAAGAGGCACATCGTGTACCCTATTCACCCCATCCTGGGGTGAAGAAGATGCACACCACCTTGAAATAGTTGTATCATTGGAGAGTACTTTGTTGAGATTTTTCTCAGTTCATGTCACGATGTTTAGAGTGCCAGAAAGTAAACTGTAACGACCCAAAAAAATCCACACATGAACAACACAGTGAAATACAGGATAATTTTTTTTTGACTTGCTTGACACATAACATGACGCAACATGTCGTCACCAAGTATACAACTAACACTATGAACAACTTGATACAAGGATGGCCATAAAGGCAGCACGGAAACGTTCACACAAATCAAGGACAATTTACTTTTCTTTTTGACAAGACAACATAGAAGTCCAACCACAGAACACACTTACAATTAGGGCCAACCACAATGAGTTATTCTTGAGGGTTATTTATTTTTTTTTTTTTCTAAGATACATCTTGCAATTCTTAGCTTACGTTTTCCAAGGAGGCTCAAGATATGATTCGTATAATTCAACTTGCCAAGCCAAGATTTATTCTTTTGACATTGAGTAATTATCTTTAAATCTTCTCTATTATGACATTTATTTAATTAATTCGTTTATCAAGAAAAAGGAGTATTTAAATTCCACAAGGCCATCTGCTCACCACTAACGCTACTAAGATTCGTTCTTGCTCACAAGACAACATGGTTTTAAGTTCAACACACTTAAGAGAAGAGATACAAGGTGCCTTGAAAAAGGGTTAGAGGGAGAAGGTCGAGATGAAACATTTTTAGGACCTCATTAGTTATTGCCAGTATTAAATTGAAGCTAGGGCTCTTAACCAGAATTAACAACAACTTTACTTAGGCTTCACTAAAAGTATTAACAAGGAGTAAAAGAATTTACTTTCCAAATGGCTGAGAGATAGATTGTGTGATTTCAAAATTGTTTTCTCCTGTTTATTAAATCTTATTATCTTCCAGAACTAACCATAGATTTCCTTTAAGTTCGTTTAAGAATTCCACCATGAAAGGGATAGTGTTCATTAGTGTAGCTAGGGGTATCAAGTTATATAATGTTACTTGCAATGATAGTCCTGCCCTTGATTACTTAAAGAATTTCTTGCTCTCAAGTTGGTGACCCCTACGTTACTTTATTTGAATACAACTTTTAATTTAACTTCCTAAAGTATTAAACAATCCCATGTTAGTTTACTTATGACACTTTATTACTAAGTCATGGCAAGGTTTACTCAGAATTTATTCTCAAGGCAAAGTTGAAGCAACACTCATTTACGAGAACAAAACAAGATTACATCATTTCTTAAAATACTAATACTCCACAAATCACTCAACCACAATAACCAAATTTTCTTATAATTTCAATGATGGCAAACAATACAAGGTTTCCAAAGTTCAGATGACAAGTCCACAATACATTATACTAAGACATTAATCCTCTTCTAAACTTTCCACTGGACGTTAACAAAAGTTGATCAACATAAAAAGGTTTCAAGCAAAGGATCTTCTCAACTGAGGTTGATGACAAAAGTCTACAAATCTATCCCTCATCTACACGCAAGATCCATCTGCAACAAATTTTCTACAAGAGTCAGTTCACGAGAACTGAGCAAGATAAGGCTACACAAAACCACCATAACTATTATCTAACAATATCATGAAAAGAAGCACCTTATTACAAGAATTTGGGTCAAACCTCTAAACACTATGAGCACATCAAGTTATAATAAAGTCTATAACATGTCGATCAAAGAAGGAGAAGACCTTGTACTTCAGTTAGGAGCAAATGCAACGAAAGTAACAATCATATGAGAATGGCCCTTGGCCCTATAAGGAGAAAACAAACAATCTAGCAAAAACAGAATCCCCATCAAGTAAGTGATTAAACAATAATTACAAGATTGAGATTTGATACATATACCAGTCATCTAGAAATTTATCAAAGGTACCAAACGCATAGGCTAAAATAATATTTTTCCAAAAGAACAAGAGTTGATCGGCCCAAGAAGGGGGAAACACGGGTTTCAGAAATTAACACAAAAGCCATGCATAAATGAGTTTCAAACCAGAAATCAATTAGAGTATACACACAACATAAGTTTCGAAGCGAAGGCAAAGTATACTAGTTTTGACCATTAACTACAAGGAGATTTACCAATCATCCAGGAAGGGTCAAAGTCTTACAGGCTAGTAGCAAACACGCGAGAGAAGAAGGGGGTTCCGTCCAACAAGAGTATACAATAATGTCATCAACAAATTTTTATAACACTAAAGGTTTACAAACCTCCACTACAGTACTAATGTTTGGTTAATTTAAAATAAATTGTTCACATCCCAAAACAACCATATTTTATGGCAACCCTTGGTAACACAGTCAACCGTCGCACAAAGATACAAACATAACTTCTAAGTGACATTATCAAAACAAAACCTTCCGCTATGAATCCATAAGACTATCAAATGAAAGCTGAGTTTTTCTCGAAGGTTAATCACATTTAAGGAAATTTCCATCACAAACTATTACGGTAATTACGTGCATAAAAACCGACCAATATTAATTAATAGCGTTAACATTACAAGGGAGAAAATAATGCAAGTTAGGAAAAATAGAAGAGCGCCATCAGAAATAATTCTGAGAGGGGATTAGACCAACTATTCTAGTGTCAACGAGGTACAGGATTCGCACAATGAAACCTCCAGCTTAGTTGATCCGAAAAGCTAGTTATGGTTCAAGTTGATAGGGATGGTCAAGGTACTTCTTGAGGGTGGCCTTAAAAGCCTAGAAACAAGATGAAAGATAGTATAAGAGTCTAAACATGCGAGACGGCAAAACACGTTGCAAACAAACCTTTTCATTCTACCAGTTTTAATACCGAAACTCTAAGCTGGCTAGCCCACGCATTGCTCACACAATCCTACAACCTTTCTTTCTTGATGCCAAAAGGTTATCAAAGGGACTTGCGAAGGAGCTAACAAAAAAAAATGTCAAAAGACAACTTGGGTGCTAGGGAGGAGCTTCATAGTTATCGTAAACTTACTTCCATGATATCGAAAATACTAGTTAATCAACATAACAACTTGCAACTCAATCGCAGAGAAGAATTAATACAGAAACAAATAGACAAAGGTCTATCATTCGAGTAAGAGAAACATAACATTCAAAGGAGAGGGCACACGCATCCTTTCGACCCACATACTGCCAACGATAAAAGCTAAAACAAGACGACACAAGCAGGAAGGGAAATCTCCCATCATGACATCCAACTGACAAATCAATGCAAGGAAAGGTGGTTCGATTTCACAATATTTTTAAATAAAATAACAGTAGAAAAGTGTAGAAATATCTTTCCTATTTCTCCAGCTTCAACAGGTCGTACAGACTCCACACGGGCCAGCATAAAACAATAGCATGAGACAAGGATGTGAGTACTGCTGCTGGCGATGTCAAAGGGCCAAATGTGATAACTGGATAGACAGATAGGGCAGAAAATTTAACAGTTGAGTCCTTTCACAAATCCACCTCACACCGCCTCGTAGCACGCTTCTGCACTGGAAACAACTCGAGGAGATTGTCTTCCATCTTCCCTCGCTTCAGCAGTCTTATGAGGTCATCAAGGCTGTTATCAACCAAGTACTCCTTGAAAAAGTCTGTGATGAATAAAAGCATGATGCCCTTGGCCACAAGACAACCCAATTAATCCAGAGAAAAAGACCATACAGAATGACAAATTGGAGAAAAGAAATATCAAGAGATGCTCTCCTCGTAGTCTCCTAGCATTGGATTTACTGCAGGCTCTTTCTCACATTTCCTGCTCTGCCCAAGTAGCTTTCCATTTCCTTCAAGCAGTACTCTCCTGCTTTTCCCAATCTCCACCTACTCTTCTTCTTGCTTTTCATCCCAGAGATGCATACCATACATCAGATTTGATGAAGTAAACAACATAGTCCAGTCCTCTTAACACTCAGAAAAGAATACTTTTTCGAAAGTGAAAATAAAGTCTGATTCCTTCTTATCGCTGCAAGTTTCATATGATGCACCTTGTTATAGTGCAAATGTGCAGCCCATTGCTTACAGCTTGCTTCACTTAGCAGCACCAATAATCTCCATAAGAACATTGTCATTGTTTAAGATGAGAGAGCTGGATTGCATTACCCACAACAATTTCTCTAGCAATATAATCTTGGAGATAAACTTGGTTGTAGTGTGGCAGTCAACATCTGCTAGAAGGCTCTTTTGAACTTAATATAATAGAGTGTTTCTCCACCATGCTTGTGCCACAGAGACTCGATATCATCATTTCATCTTTTTCCAATGAATTTTCTGGCTTTGCTTCTACCTCATCTCCAAGTCCAGGCTTCTGAAAACACGCAGAGGAATCCAGGGCTTTTGGTGCACTTATATCTATGCTACTCTCATTCAACTCATGAACAGTGTGTGTGGTTTCAGAGTCATCTGCTACACCTTCCATTCCATCATGGTACAAAACCTCAAAACTCTGTAGCACTCCCAAAGGACTCTTTTGGACAGAGTCAACATGTTCCATGTGTTCCTTTTGGGTGTCAAGTTCCATCTTTTCTGGTTCCACAACAGATTTATGCCCTGCTTGCAATATGCAATCTGATTCATGCCCTGCAATCACTTGAAGGAGAATCCCGAATTTGAGGATGTAGTTGATACTGAACAGAAAACAACCTAGTTGGACAACCTTCCTGTTGGAGGTGCTCACAAAGGCTTCTACCAAACTGTAGCATGCCCGTTGCCTGGCTATTTACTGCTGCAGGCAGTTGCTGTGGATCCCCAACAAGAACACACCTTACAGCTCCTAAGACATTTTCTCCAACATTGCATAGATTCCCTGTGCCTGTGGGTGCGATCTGTCACCAAATCTGGGTCAAGCTCATGGCAGAAACAATAAAATACAAGCACAAAACGCAGCCTCAAGATTTGATCGAGCTTCTCCCATGTTAAATTCACCACCTGGACGGAAGAGACTTTCCAAATGAAAAAGGAAAGATAGCTCAACTAAAACTTTACCTCGTTCTTCTACAACAACTGATCTGCAACAACTGATCTCACTGTGGTCGCATGCAACCAGAACATCAGGATCAACACCAACGGTTCCTTGGGCTCGCCCTGCAGTAGCTGTCGCACTTAACTCTCTCTAGAGGCCACTGATTTTCTGGGATAAGTTTACTTCTCTACCCTGTAGCTGCTGCATAAAGCCAATCACTTCCTCACGGCACTCCTAGGAGAATTTCAGTTCTACGCTCCACTGAAACTGCCTGTATAGCATGATTTAGAGACCCACACCCACCCACGCAACATCAGGGCGATAGACCTTCATTTCACCATCAATGAATCCACTGTCCAGAACACGCCAAGAAGGTGCAGGGGGGTTTTTAATGCAATGGCAGGTGTCAGGGTATAAGTCAAGGTAGGTTGATGAACAAGTAAGCCTGTCAAACAATGAAGATAGTTGGTGGAGGCGCCCAACCACACACCACTTGCCAAAAATGACAAAACAACACTCATGGAACAACTTCTCTCTCACGCCAGGCAGGTCGCAGAGATGGCCATAAAGGATGGCAGTGGGGGGGGGCAGGTGGAAAAGGAGCTGATGTCCAGGGGGGCATTACATTCTCCTCCCCTTAAGAAAGCATCGTCCTCGATGTGACATAACACAAAGGAAAAGAAATGGTAAGCAATAAGGATCAGATAAGGGTGAAGGTACACTCTAAGTTTAATATTTCAGATGCAAAAGCATGACCATGGGGTAGCCTAGGGAACATTTGGCAGAAATTTTAACTGTTAAGGTTCTGTGAAGATTGGCAGTTCTTTCTTGTTCATCATTTCATTTGTCTCTTTCCAATAGCACTATTCTTAGTTTAATTTCTTTTAAAATTTCATCATTGTAGAGTTTTGGTTTATTCTTTATTGTGGGTGCCCAACATGAACTGCTAACACAACACCCTATCGGTTCACAAGACACTACAGATTCACAAGCACGCAAGTATATACTTCAAGATTGTATTACACCACAAAAGGTTACACAAATACGGAATAGAATAGGCACACTCCACATAACATAGTACTCGTCACACATCAATGACTGACATACAAAATACTCAAACAAAAGAGTACTACAATCCACCAGACATTTCCTCAATTTGCATCAATGAAAACTCACATAACACCAAACCATGCTACAGGTACATAGTGTCCACAAGGGAATCAATGACATATCTACAACATCACAACACATATCCATCTGACATGAGTAACACATACATCAAAGGACCACTACCAAAACATCACAATAACTCAACATATATCCCAGAACATCAACCATACACACAAATATCATATGCCTCCCTCAAACTCTTATGTCTCCCTCAAGTCTCTTATGCCTCCCTCAAACTCTTATGCCTCCCTCAAGTCTCTTATTCCTCCATCAAGTCTCTTATGCCTCCCTCAAACTCTTATGCCTCCCTCAAGACTCTTATGCCTCCATCAAACTCTTATGAGGGATTATGCCTCCCTCAAATCTCTTATGCCTCCCTCAAGGAGGCCGGTTGACCCTATGGTCCAAGACACATAGAGTTCGAACACTCCTAACCCAAGTGACATAATAACGCGTGGTTCAACAACCCGCTAGTTATATGTACTCCTTGGGGCGTAACCCCATACAACGAAGCGGGTCCATAGGTCCAACCAGTCCATGGTGCATCCTATGACCCTATTCCACACATCATGACAATAGAACCAACACAACAATCCAATTCAAAGTGCCAAGTGGCAAAGTACAAGCCTTGGGCAAGGCGGTAAAAATTCCAAATTTAAAAGAAAACCCAAAATCAAGCAAATTAAATGGCCAAATATCTAAAGTTAGTATCACAAATCCCCATGTTAGTGCCACAACCAAGGAAATGCCCAAAATTGTAAAGCATTGCAATCAAGAAAAGTTGCTGGTCCTTACAAAATAAAGTGAAAAGCTCAATTTACGAATAAAATCAACTTATAATAATGTCACATTACGATAACTGTGTGGCCTTATCTAGCCACCAAAGGGGTACTCAATGAGTTGCTAGCACTCAGACATTGAGCCTCAACTCATAAAATACATATCAATAATACAACTGTCATCACCTCCATCTGAATCATCCCGCCACCACACTTTGACAAGGCTAAACATAGTCATAGATACACTAAGGTTGCATACATACAACCACATAGGGAGAGAGGAAAGAATCACATGTTATCTACTAAACCGAGTTTTTGGCTCGAGTTATTGACCCATGGTACACCATTCCTCACTCTCAACATACACTTCTACTGATTTCCCTCAGGATCGGTTAGCGTAAGGTTCACAACATAACATGCAACTACAGTACTAACACAATGGTGGTACATAAACAAGGTAGATCACAATCATACATTCACTGAGTGTAACACATCACTTTACGACTTTCTGCACTCAAAGTGCAAGCACCATACGATAGGGTTCATACACTCACCATATGACCCAAAATCACAACATGAAGCATTACATATTTACACAGTCATACATACGATGAACATAGTACATCTCAACATAACATCCATTGCTGCATAACAAGGTGGTACACACATTTTTTCAAAACATGGTAAAAAAAATCATGATACAACTCATTCCTTTTAACATCAATCTAGTCATACAACACATTAATACACCCACATATCACAATATGCCACAATGCTCTAACACTATGTCATCCACTATATAATTCTTTTCACACATCACGAACGGTAATTCACAAGTGAACTCTTCCTAGAATCCACAAGAAGGAGAGAGAATACTCCCATCCCCAACATATCAACATGATGAAAAACACGCACTAAGTGACATACACATCACATGCGTTCACAATATCACAATTACGACAATAATCACATCACGTTTAAAGCACATTACTCTTCCAATATCTACCACCATCATGCCTCATCATCATCATCATCCAGTATCATCATGTAACATCACCATACAACACCAATCCGGCCCATAGGTTCGAGAGCATGAACCTACGCTCTGATACCAAAGTGTAACGACCCAAAAAAATCCACACATGAACAACATAGTGAAATACACAGGATAATTTTTTTTTTGACTTGCTTGACACATAACATGACGCAACATGTCATCACCAAGTATACAACTAACACTGTGAACAACTTGATATAAGGATGGCCATAAAGGCAGCACGGAAACGTTCACACAAATCAAGGACAATTTACTTTTCTTTTTGACAAGACAACATAGAAGTCCATTCACAGAACACACTTACAGTTAGGGCCAACCACAAAGAGTTATTCTTGAGGGTTATTTATTTTAATAAGATATCTTGCAATTCTTAGCTTACATTTTCCAAGGAGGCTCAAGATATGATCCGTATAATTCAACTTGCCAAGCCAAGATTATTCCTTTGACATTGAGTAATTATCTTTAAATATTCTCTATTATGACATTTATTTACTTAATTCGTTTATCAAGAAAAAGGAGTATTTAAATTCCACAAGGCCATCTGCTCACCACTTAACGCTACTAAGATTCATTCTTGCTCACAAGACAACATGGTTTTAAGTTCATCACATTTAAGAGAAGAGATACAAGGTTCCTTACAAAAGGGTTAGAGGGAGAAGGTCGAGATGAAACATTTTTAGGACCTCATTAGTTATTGTCAGTATTAAATTGAAGCTAGGGCTCTTAACCAGAATTAACAACAACTTTACTTAGGCTTCTCTAAAAGTACTAACAACGAGTAAAAGAATTTACTTTCCAAATGGCTGAGAGATAGATTGTGTGATTTCAAAAAAAAATTCTTCTATTTATTAAATCTTATTATCTTCCAGAACTAACCATAGATTTCCTTTAAGTTCATTTAAGAATTCCACCATGAAAGGGATAGTGTTCATTAGTGTAGCTAGGGGTATCAAGTTATATAATGTTACTTGCAATGATAGTCCTGCCCTTGATTACTTAAAGAATTTCTTGCTCTCAAGCTGGTGACCCCTACGTTACTTTAATTGAATACAAATTTTAATTTAACTTCCTAAAGTATTAAACAATCCCATGTTAGTTTACTTATGACACTTTATTACTAAGTCATGGCAAGGTTTACTCAGAATTTATTCTCAAGGCAAAGTTGAAGCAACACTCATTTACGAGAACAAAACAAGATTACATCATTTCTTAAAATACTGATACTCCAAAAATCACTCAACCACAATAACAAAATTTTCTTATAATTTCAATGATGGCACACAATACAAGGTTTTCAAAGTTCAGATGATAAGTCCACAATACATTATACTAAGACATTAATCCTCTTCTAAACTTTCCACTGGACATTAACAAAAGTTGATCGACATAAAAAGGTTTCAAGCAAAGGATCTTCTCAACTGAGGTTGATGACAAAAGTCTAAAAATCTATCCCTCATCTACACGCAAGATCTATCTGCAAAAAATTTTCTACAAGAGTCAGTTCACGAGAACTGAGCAAGATAAGGCTACACAAAACCACCATAGCTATTATCTAACAATATCATGAAAAGAAGCACCTTATTACAAGAATTTGGGTCAAACCTCTAAACACTATGAGCACATCAAGTTATAATAAAGTCTATAACATGTTGATCAAAGAAGGAGAAGACCTTGTACTTCAGTTAGAAGAAAATGCAACGAAAGTAACAATCATATGAGAATGGCCCTTGGCCCTATAAGGAGAAAAACAAAAAATCTAGTAAAAACATAATCCCCTTCGAGTAAGTGATTAAACAATAATTACAAGATTGAGATTTGATACATATACCAGTCATCTAGAAATTTATCAAAGGTACCAAACGCATAGGCTAAAATAATATTTTTCCAAAAGAACAAGAGTTGATCGGCCCAAGAAGCGGGAAACATGGGTTTCAGAAATTAACACAAAAGCCATGCATAAATGAGTTTCAAACCGGAAATCAATTAGAGTATACACACAACATAAGTTTCGAGGTGAAGGCAAAGTATACTAGTTTTTACCATTAACTACAAGGAGATTTACCAATCATCCAGGAAGGGTCAAAGTCTTACAGGCTAGTAGCAAACACGCGAGAGAAGAAGGGGGGTTCCATCCAACAAGAGTATACAATAATGTCATCAACAAATTTTTATAACACTAAAGGTTTACAAACCTCCACTATAGTAACTAATTGTTTGGTTAATTTAAAATAAATTGCCCACATCCTAAAACAACCATATTTTTATGGCAACCCTAGGTAACATAGTCAACCGTCGCAGAAAGATACAAACATAACTTCTAAGTGACATTATCAAAACAAAACCTTCCGCTATGAATCCATAAGACTATCAAATGAAAGCTGAGTTTTTCCTGAAGGTTAATCACATTTAAGGAAATTTCCATCACAAAATATTAACGGTAATTACGTGCATAAAAACTGACCAATATTAATTAATAGCATTAACATTACAAGTGAGAAAATAATGCAAGTTAGGGAAAATAGAAGACCGCCATCAGCAATAATTATGAGAGGGGATTAGACCAACTATTCTAGTGTCAACGAGGTACAGGATTCACACAATGAAACCTCTAGCTTAGTTGATTCGAAAAGCTAATTATGGTTCTGTTAGTGCAAAATCACAGCACCCCTGGGACGCACATCAGGCTTTCTAGGTTGATGTTCAGGCATCCAGTGTGATTGCACAAACATGGAAACCTCTCTCCAAGTGTGGGACTTGTAAAACCGAGAGAGGAATCTCCAGAGAAGGCTGGTTCCTGCTCCTAAACTACCTGCCACAAGCTATTCCAGTGCAGGCAAGCTAATCTAATCCTAATCTAACCATGCCAAGGAGACAGAGAGAGAGAGAAAGGAAAAGGGAAAAAGCCTACACTAAAACAGTGATACACCAGAGAAGGAGGATGTTGAACATATATCAAAACTACCATGGGACGAAGAGAGGTGAGCAATGGGAAGGATGAAAAGATGCATCACAGGCCCAAGGATAGATTTCACACAGAAAAAATGTCCCAAAACTCCATGAACACAGCTCCGAACCTACAATGAACATTCAAACATGCACAGACACCTGCAATGAAGAGAGGCAAGAAGAAGACAAGCAAAAACAAGAGAGGATGGACAGATGCATCACAGAACACGTTTTGTTGCTCCAGAAGTTTGCACAGAACGTAATTCCATTAGTAAAAGGCAAAAACGCCATTACAGAGCAAGGGAGGAGGTTCTAACTCCATTTTCAACCCTAGAGAAGAAAAGAAGGGAGAGCAGAGCAGAAAGAATGAACAACCTTTTCAAATGATCCAAATCTGGCTTTTTTTATTGCATGGGTCGAGCCCAGGGGACAGAAATGTGAAAAAACGTGCAAGCCCCCTCCCTCATCTACTGTAGATGCATTAAATCAGCATGGGGATCTTTTTCAACCCAATACCCTGTCACTTTGAGTGATTTTGAGGAGAATACAACCCATTTACATTAACTGGGCCACTAAAATGTCACTTCTGGCCCTGCAGAAGAAGAATGCGACCCATTAGCATTAAAACAGGTTGTTGAAAGGTCGCTTCTGGCCATTATCACACATCAGCGCCGTTTCTCCATTTTATTTCTTCAGACCACACCAAAACTCGAGATTGATCCTAGAATCATGTAGAGCATCTCACAAGCTTTCCGTTGATATATAAGAACGTGGAAATCTGAGCTCTAGATCAAAAGATATGGCGATCTGAAGATTACAGGCAAAATGGATTTGAAAATCTTTTCCCTGCGCTTCGCCACCTGGATGACACGTGTCATGTGTTGATTGGATCAAAATGGTCTTCAGCCTATCGGGTTTGGGATCCTCCTCTCCACTTGCATCGGGTTTGGGAGGTGGGTCAACATATGTTTTCGCCCCATGCTTTTTCCGACTTGTTTCCCCGACTATGAAACCTGATTTCCTTTGTGCGTCGGGCTTTCCAATCCCCTCCGACACATTTCTTAGATGTCGGGTTTTGCGAGTCTTCCGACATGTTTCTTTGACCTGTATTCCTGACTATGAAACCCGATTTCCTTGTTTTCACCCCGCCACCTGGGACACGTGGCATGCATTGATTGGTCGATAGGGGCGCGGGTTCTTCCTCTACTTTTAACATTGGGCCCAAGACTTCTTCAAAAATTTTAAGTCCTCCCCGAATTCCGCACTTCCCTACTCCATTGGACACGTGCCCAATTCCTATTGGCTCGGGCCAGTGCTTCAAACCTTGCCCCCTTTGACTTTTGGATTTTTCCTCTGAGACACGTGGCAATTTCTATATGGTTCTCGGGTCTGCCGGGGTCTTCCGCGTACTTCGCGTCCATTCGTCCCGGACGTCCCATTTTGATTTTGGACCCTTTGCGACAATTTCGGCCAATTCGGCCAGTTCGGGTATTTCTGGCCCGCTTGTCCCAAATGCTTTTGGGCTCCTTGTGCTAATTTCACGCGAAACCGGCCTGTTCGGAGGCATTTCTCTTCCATTTGTCTCACTCGTCCCGAATGCTTAGTGGGCCGACTGGACTCATTTCGGCCGGTAAGGGCGGTTCGCGTACCTTTGTCCCATTCGTCCCACCTTGTGCTGGGGCTAGGACTTAGCTGATTTTCACAATTTTTCCTGGCCCAAACTACTTGCTTTTCTGCAACCTTTTTGCATTTTCTCAGAGCTTGCTCTTTTCCTCTCAGACAGGGAACTTAGAAAATATTTGAGGGGACTCTAGCAACATGATTTTTGGCCTCGAATCAATCAATTTTCCTGGGACTTGAATATTCTGATGCATGTTATCAAAATTACCCAGGGGGGGAAATTTTGACAATAGTTTGGCGACTCAGCGGGGTCATCTGCCTGCTAGATGAGAATGATCAGTAGCCTGAAGCATCCATTGGGCATGGAGTCATGAGTTGCAACCTTCAACTGATCTGAACTTTGAAAACCTCCCTCTGAGCCACTTGGAAACCCACTGGGCATGGAGTTGTTCTCACCAAAAACCATTGAAACGAACTGTACAAGAGCAAAACCAGCAACACCAAAAACTATGTACAGAACTGAAAATCATACATGTCCCAAATGGAACATGCAGAGTGTGCACGAGCACTTTTTCTACTGAAAGCAACCTAGCTACACTACTCTAGCTGGAAGCAAAGGCAAGCTAAAACAAACCCTGCAACAGGTTGTGAGAAATAGCTTCCTTTCTTCAAAATTGGCAGCCATGCAATTGATTTGGCACTGATCATGGCTGTTTGGATGGATGGAAAATCAACAAGAAGCTGGTCTTCTATCCAAATCATCAAGGTATCAACTGAAAAAATCCAATACCTCTTTTAGTTGATCTGCATTTGGATTGGAGAGGTATGGCAGCTGATCCTTGGTACTTTGTAGCTCATCCTCATGCTCAGAAGCAAGCACGACTGGTTGTGGCTTCTCCTTTGGCTCCAATGAAGCCAAACACCTGATTGGGCAAGGTTATGGTCCTTTTAGTATGCCCATTGCTGTGATTTTCAACTCCAAGAATGGAGTCTTCTTGCAGATCCTCCTGGATGGATGGTGTGGAAGAAAAGGTGAAAACCTTCTGTCCTTTCCCTTCCTCTGATGGAGAACATGGAAGATTTAAATCTTCCAATTTTGATTCCAAAGGAGCTGCTGTAAGATGCAGGCTGCTGCAAATGAAAGTTCTCCTTCATGGCAGCAGGCTCTGGTGTTTGGAAAGTGGATGATGAAAGAGAGAATGGTGAAAACTCAATCGGCTGTTCTTCATCAAAACAGTCCTCCAAATCTGATAGGTAAACTGCCTCATTGCTGTCCTGCTGCTTGTATTCAACTTCCTCCATGGTGTCCTCTAGATCTGCAACTTGACCACCATGGTTTCCTTCATTCTCCGATATTGGGTTTGAGAGATCAAACTCCTCTTCAGCATTGGAACTTGAGAGAGATGAAGTAGAGAGAAGAACTGAAGGTTTTCCTGTAGCCTGCTTTGTGCTTAAAGCCCTTGGATCTGCACTTTTCTCCTTCACAGCTAGATTGTGCTCTTCTTCTTTTGGATTTGGAGCAGCTTCTCCTTCCTCCAATGTTTGAAGGCAATCTTGCTCTTGGTTGAACTCTTCCTCCAGCATGAAGTTTGTCAAGTCAAACTCTTCATTCTGCTGCTCTAGAGGGCAAGTTGGGGCTTGCAAGATCTTCTTCAAAACAAAAACAGTCCTAACCACCATTTGTTCAACCTTGGCCTCTAGCGTAGGATTAACCATCAAGGGAATCTTTGTTATCCAAAATTTGGCAGCCCAAACCTTCAAGCTGTCTGTCATTTCTTTTCTTTTTGGCTCTTCCTCTTGTTGTCCTTTATGACTGATTTTTTCATTTTCTTCTTCCCCACATGGAATTGGGGATGCAAGAGGAGGGGTAGGTTGAAACTCCACTGATTTGACAATTTTTTGTGTTGGTGGAGGTGAAACCTCTTGTTTCTTTGGAGGAGGGGGTATTTCTGTTAGCTCTTATGGAGGGGATGACTGTTTGGAAGGAAAAAGGAAAGAAGAATCGAGATGTGGTGGAAGACTAGCGGATGGAGACATGGATTCAACACTTGGGACAGCAGATGGAGGGTTTAACTGAGATGGTGCTGCTTGAGTATTGGAAAGAGAAAAACCAAATGATGGTGTAGAACTTACCCATTGACAAGGTTGTTCAACAACAAGTCTGTAGGCCTCTATCTCTGTTGTCCATTGTGCAAGTTGGGGCAGCATCTTTATCATGAAGTCTAGCTTCTCCTGAGGGCTGAAGTGTCTTGGAAAAGGGCCTCCCCATGGATAAGGAGTCCTGTAACCAATTCCGAAAGCTCTCATTTGAGCAGTTGCTCTGGACTGCACCATCTCCACCTCCATCTTTTGGATTTTCTCCAACAGACCAGCATCTTGGATCTGATTGTCTTCATTTTATGCATACTCTTGCTCTTGGAAAGCTCCATAGCCAAACTGACTTTGGCACTGCTGTTCATATGGGTATGCATACTGATCTTGAATCTGCTCAAAATGCTGATTTGGAGGATTTGTAAAACGTATTGGAGGTGGAATATATTGCTGTTGTTGATGTGAAATCCATGATGGAAATGAAGTCATGATTGCACAACCTCATGGAATGGGAAAGAATGAAAGAGATGGAAAGAAGGATGAATGGAAAATGAATGAAAATGAATGGAAAGGAAGGTCTGTAACTTCAGAGATGGGTTGTTGACCAGATGGAGTCGCCAGATGTGTTTGTAAGTGCCTCCAAAGGCTGAAATCTTCACAGGAACACATCAACCTGCAAAAGATGAAGTGAAAGACCTCTAAGGTCCCACCGGGCGTGCCAAATCTGTTAGTGCAAAATCACAGCACCCCTGGACACACATCAAGCTTCTAGGTTGATGTTCAGGCATCCAGTGTGATTGCACAACATGGAAACCTCTCTCCAAGCATGGGACTTGTAAAACTGAGAGAGGAATCTCCAGAGAAGGCTGGTTCCTGCTCCTAAACTACCTGCCACAAGCTATTCCAGTGCAGGCAAGCTAATCTAATCCTAATCTAACCATGCCAAGGAGACAAAGAGAGAGAGAGAAAGGAAAATAACAAAAGCCTACACTAAAACGGTGATACACCAGAGAAGGAGGATGTTGAACATCTATCAAAACTACCATGGGACGAAGAGAGGTGAGCAATGGGAAGGATGGACAGATGCATCACAGGCCCAAGGATAGATTTCACACAGAAAAATGTCCCAAAACTCCATGAACACAGCTTCGAACCTGCAATGAACATTCAAACATGCACAGACACCTGCAATGAAGAGAGGCAAGAAGAAGAAAAGCAAAAATGAGAGAGGATGGACAGATGCATCACAAAACACGTTTTGTTGCTCCAGAAGTTTGCACAGAACATCATTCCATTAGTAAAAGGCAAAAATGCCATTACAGAGCAAGGGAGGAGGTTCTAACTCCATTTTCAACCCTAGAGAAGAAAAGAAGGGAGAGTAGAGCAGAAAGAATGAACAACCTTTTCAAATGAGACAAATATGGCTTTTTTATTGCATGGGTCGAGTCCAGGGGACAGAAACGTGAAAAAACGTGCAAGCCCCTCCCTCATTTACTGTAGATGCATTAAATCAGCATGGGGATCTTTTTCAACCCATACCCTGTCACTTTGAGTGATTTTGAGGAGAATACGACCCATTTGCATTAACTGGGCCGCTAAAATGTCACTTCTGGCCGTGCAGAAGAAGAATGCGACCCATTAGCATTAAAACAGGTTGTTGAAAGGTCGCTTCTGGCCATTATCACACGTCAGTGCTGTTTCTCCATTTTCTTTCTTCAGACCACACCAAAACTCGAGAATGATCCTAGAATCATGTAGAGCATCTCACAAGCTTTCCGTTGATATATAGAACGTGGAAATCCGAGCTCTAGATCAAAAGATATGGCTATCTGAAGATTACAGGCAAAATGGATTTGAAAAGCTTTTCCCGCGCTTCGCCACCTGGATGACACGTGTCATGTGTTGATTGGATGAAAAAGGTCTTCAGCCTGTCAGGTTCGGGATCCTCCTCTCCACTTGCATCGGGTTTGGGAGGTGGGTCAACATATGTTTTCGCCCCATGCTTTTCCAACTTGTTTCCCCGATTATGAAACCCGATTTCCTTTGTGCGTCGGGATTTCCAATCCCTCTGACACATTTCTTAGATGTAGGGTTTTGCGAGTCTTCCGACATGTTTCTTTGACCTGTATTCCCGACTATGAAACCTGATTTCCTTGTTTTCCCCCGCCACTTGGGACACGTGGCATGCATTGATTGGTCGATAGGGGCGCAAGGTCTTCCTCTACTTTTAACTTTGGGCCCAAGACTTCTTCAAAATTTCTAAGTCCTCTCCGAATTCCGCACTTCCCTGCTCCATTGGACATGTGCCCAATTCCTATTGGCTCGGGCCAGTGCTTCAAACCTTGCCCCCTTTGACTTTTGGATTTTTCCTCTGAGACACGTGGTAATTTCTATATGGTTCTCGGGCCTGCCGGGTCTTCCGCGTACTTCGCGTCCATTCGTCCCGGACGTCCCATTTTGATTTTGGACCCTTTGGGACAATTTCGGCCGATTCGGCCGGTTCGGGTATTTCTGGCCCACTTGTCCCAAATGCTTTTGGGCTCCTTGTGCTAATTTCGCACGAACCGGCCTGTTCGGCGCATTTCATGTCCATTTGTCTCACTCGTCCCGAATGCTTAGTGGGCTGACTGGACTCATTTCGGGTGGTTCGGGCGGTTCGCGTACCTTTTTCCCATTCGTCCCACCTTGTGCTGGGCTAGGACTTAGCCGATTTTCACAATTTTTCCTGGCCCAAACTACTTGCTTTTCTGCAACCTTTTTGCATTTTCTCAGAGCTTGCTCTTTTCCTCTCAGACAGGGAACTTAGAAAATATTTGAGGGGACTCTAGCAACATGATTTTTGGCCTCGACTCAATCAATTTTCCTAGGACTTGGATATACTGACGCATGTTATCAAAATTACCCAGGGGGGGAAATTTTGACAACAGGTTCAAGTTGATAGGGATGGTCAAGGCACTTCCTGAGGGTGGCCTTAAAAGCCTAGAAACAAGATGAAAGATAGTATAAGAGTCTAAACACGCGAGACGGAAAAACACGTTGCAAACAAACCTTTTCATTCTACCAGTTTTAATACCGAAACTCTAAGCTGGCTAGCCCACGCATTGCTCACACAATCCTACAACCTTTCTTTCTCGATGCCAAAAGGTTATCAAAGGGAACTTGCGAAGGAGCTAACAAAAACGTCAAAAGACAACTTGGGTGCTAGGGAGGAGGTTCATAGTTATCGTAAACTTACTTCCATGATATCGAAAATACTAGCTTAATCAACATAACAACTTGCAACTCAATCACAGAGAAGAATTAATACAGAAACAAACAGACGAAGGTCTATCATTCGAGTAAGAGAAACATAACATTCAAAGGAGAGGGCACACGCATCCTTTCGACCCACATACTGCCAACGATAAAAGCTAAAACAAGACGACACAAGCAGGAAGGGAAATCTCCCATCATGACATCCAACTGACAAATCAATGCAAGGAAAGGTGGTTCGATTTCACAATATTTTTAAATAAAATAACAGTATAAAAGTGTATAAATATCTTGCCTGTTTCTCCAGCTTAAATAGGTCGTACAGACTCCACACGGGCCAGCATAAAACAATAGCATGAGACAAGGATGTCAGTACTGCTAGTGGCGATGTCAAAGGGCCGAATGTGATAACTGGATAGACAGATAGGGTAGAAAATTTAACAGTTGAGCCTTTCACAAATCCACCTCACACTGCCTCGTAGCACGTTTCTGCATTGGAAGCAACTCGAGGAGATTGTCTTCCATCTTCCCTCGCTTCAGAAGTCTTATGAGGTCATCAAGGCTGTTATCAACCAAGTACTCCTTGAAAAAGTCTGTGATGAATAAAAGCGTGATGCCCTTGGCCACAAGACAACCCAATTAATCCAGAGAAAAAGACCATACAGAAAGACAAAGTTGGAGAAAAGAAATATAAGGAGATGCTCTCCTCGTAGCCTCCTAGCATTGGATTTACTGCAGGCTCTTTCTCACATTTCCTGCTCTGCCCAAGTAGCTTTCCATTTCCTTCAAGCAGTACTCTCCTGATCTTTTCACAATCTCCACCTACTCTTCTTCTTGCTTTTCATCCCAGAGATGCATACCATGCATCAGATTTGATGAAGTAAACAACATAGTCTAGTCCTCTTAACACTTAGAAAAGAATACTTTTTCAAAAGTGAAAATAAATTTTGATTCCTTCTTATCGCTGCAAGTTTCATATGATGCACCTTCTTATAGTGCAAATGTGCAGCCCATTGCTTATAGCTTCCTTCACTTAGCAGCACCAATAATCTCCATAAGAACATTGTCATTGTTTAAGATGAGAGAGCTGGATTGCATTACCCACAACAATTTCTCTAGCAATATAATCTTGGAGATAAACTTGGTTGCAGTGTGGTAGTCAACATCTGCTAGAAGGCTCTTTTGAACTTCATATAATAGAGTGTTTCTCCACCACGCTTGTGCCATAGAGACTCAATATCATCATTTCATCTTTGTCCAATGAATTTTTTGGCTTTGCTTCTACCTCATCTGCAAGTCCAAGCTTCTGAAAACACACAGAGGAATCCAGGGCTTTTGGTGCACTTATATCTATGCTGCTCTCATTCAACTCATGAATAGTGTGTGTGGTTTCAGAGTCATCTACTACAACTTCCATTCCATCATGGTACAAAACCTCAGAACTCTGTAGCACTCCCAAAGGACTCTTTTGGACAAAGTCAACATGTTCCATGTGTTCCTTTTGGGTGTCAAGTTCCATCTTTTCTGGTTCCACAGCAGATTTATGCCCTGCTTGCAATATGCAATCTAATTCATGGCCTGCAATCACTTGAAGGAGAATCCCGAATTTGAGGATGCAGTTGATACTGAATAGAAAAGAACCTAGTTGGACAGCCTGCCTGTTGGAGGTGCTCACGAAGGCTTCTACCAAACTGTAGCATGCCCGTTGCCTACCTATTTACTGCTACAGGAAGTTGCTATGGATCCCCAACAAGAACACACCTTACAGCTCCTAAGACATTTTCTCCAACATTGCATAGATTCCCTGTGCCTGTGGGTACGATCTGTCACCAAATCTGGGTCAAGCTCATGGCAGAAACAATAAAATACAAGCACAAAACGTAGCCTCAAGATTTGATCAAGCTTCTCCCATGTTAAATTCACCACCTAGATGGAAGTGACTTTCCAAATGAAAAAGGAAAGATAGCTCAACTAAAACTTTACCTCATTCTTCTGCAACAACTGAACTCGATTGTGGTCGCATGCAACCAGAACATCAGGATCAACACCAACGGTTCCTTGGGCTCGCCCTGCAGTAGCTGTCGCACTTAACTCTCTCTGGAGGCCACTGATTTTCTGGGATAAGTTTACTTCTCTACCCTGTAGCTACTGCATAAAGCCAATCACTTCCTCACGACACTCCTAGGAGAATTTCAGTTCTACGCTCCACTGAAACTTCCTGCACAGCACGATTTAGAGACCCACACCCACCCACGCAACATCAGGGTGATAGACCTTCATTTCACGATCAATGAATCCACTATCCAGAACACGCCAAGAAGGTGCAGGGGGGTTTTTAATGCAATGGTAGGTGTCAGGGTATAAGTCAAAGTAGGTTGATGAACAAGTAAGCCTGTCAAACAATGAATATAGTTGGTGGAGGAGCACAACCACACACCACTTGCCAAAAAGGACAAAACAACACTCGTGGAACAACTTCTCTCTCACGCCAAGTAGGTCGCAGAGATGGCCATAAAGGATGGCAGTGGGGGGGCAGGTGGAAAAGGAGCTGATGTCCAGCGGGGCATTACATAAACGCTGAGCATCAACATTTAGATATCCTTCTCTTTCCTCATGTTATATCAGAGTGAAAATGGCACACCATTTCCATGGACTTCATTATTGGGCTACCGATGTCGAGATATCACCATGACGCCGTCATGGTCACGTTTGATAAATTGACTAAAGTGGCTCGATTTTCTCTGGTGAAGACCACTTATACAGCTAGTGCAATGGCATAGGTATACTTGGATGAGATTTTCAGGTTACACAAGATTCCACAGAAGATCATTAGTGACCGTGATCCTTTGTATACTTCCCATTTATGAACTACCATGCAGCATGCCCTCGGGACGAAGATCAATTTCAGCACAGCATATTAACCTAAGACAGATGGACAAACTTAGCGAGTGAAACAGATTTTAGAGGACATGATTAGGATGAATGTGATGGATCAATAGTCTAGATGGGAGGAGTACCTATACTTAGTGGAGTTTGCCTACAATAATATTTTTCAGAGTTCTATAGGAATGGCTCCATTCTAGGATTTGTATGGTAGAGAGTGCAGGACACCTCTTAGCTTAGACAAGCTAAAGGACAGGGTTTCTCTTGGACCAAATTTTTTGTAGGACATAGAGCAACAGGTGGTTTTAATCAGACAAAGACTGCAGGAGGCACAAGATAGACCAAAGAAGTATGCAGATAAGCATAGGACCAACCACAATTTTGATGTGGGCATGAAGGTGTTCCTTTATGTTAGGCCACATAAGATCCCTATCCATTATGGAAGAGGTTCTGAGTTAACTCATAGATTTTTGGGTCCTTTCAAGATCTTGGAGCATATCATCCCTTTGGCCTACCTTCTAGCATTACCACCCACCTTGTCTCGCATACATGATGTGTTTCATGTTTTAGTTTGAGGAGATATGTTGCAGATCGTTATCATGTGTTAGATTAGACATCATTGTAGGTGTAGGATCAGGGGTAGGTGATGGTGGAGCCTATTCACATACTTGATCGTAGGACCCTGGGCCTTTGAGGTAGAGAGGTTGATTAGGTCTGGGTATAGTAGGACAGATATGATGAGATTGCAGCTACATGGGAGGATGCTACTTTGCTATGAGTTTAGTTTCCACATTTTTTCTAGTTACTTCCAAGAGGAAATCGAGTCTAAGGAGAGGGGGATGTAGTTCCCACTTCCCTTCGACACCTTTTTGATAGTAATCGTGATACTGCTAATTATATTATGGACATGATTATGAACCTTATTATAGTATGATGATAGATTTTAGATCATGGATTATTGTTGACTTGAATTGCTTATGATGCATGATGATTATTAGAAACATTTTATATGTTGATGATGATATATTGTTTGACATGGTTATATGATGGATGTTGTTTGGACTTGTGATATTTGTATATTGGGAGTAGAAATAGAAATGGAAAATTATTGGATGATGATACAGTTGTTGATAACACTATAAATGATTTAGTTAAATTGCTTTGATGTTGTTGTGATTCATATGTCTAAATGATTTAGGGAATTATATTTATATTATTTTGGATATTCTAGTATGGCCACGAGGCTGAAGGAGGTATTTATGTTTTGTAGGTTAAACTATCACAACAAACATCGGAGGACTGGAGACCAACCACATTGGAATTCTAGATGAATTCAACAAGGTCACTATGACAACTAGTATTTATCTATGCGTGTTTGTGTGTGTTAAGTATTCCCATGGGGGGGATCACCTTTAAATGTGACCAAGGGATTTTATATGTTTCTTTTATTTTGGCCTCTTTTTGTGTATGTTTGCATGTGTTTATTTTGTGATGCTTTTACCTTTCCTTTAATTATTTAATGATGTGTAAATATTGTGAGTAATCATGTTATTAAGTTAATTAATTAAAATATGACATAAAAAATTAATTAATAGAGTTTTTGGCCTTAAATTAAATTTTTGTAAGAATGTGTAAGTGATGTGTAAGTTATCTTTTGAGTGTGAAACACTCCACCTTCTTGTAAATTCAAATTTGTCCTTGGAGGCTGATTTTTGAGGCTTGTGGGACAAGTTAAATTTGTCCCATACCTCTTAAATTTAACTACCAACCATACCTATGGTTGGAGAGTGAAAATTATAATTTTTTAATGCATTTTGGGAAGACAAATTGTAGGTTTTTATTGCACTTTTATTACATGCTTTACTTTTAGTCCTTTGGGGTGTGGGTTGGATTTGAGTGTGTAAGTAAACTGTGATATTATTCACCCACCTATTTATTATGCATTGGAGAATGAAGTTGACTTTGGGGTTGGAGTTGAGGATGTGTGATGTGGCATTCTACATGGATCCTCCTCATTCTCTTCTCCTCCCTCTTCTATAAAATTCGAATTCCTTGTCTTGTTTTGGGTTGCTTCACTTTGGAGACTTAATTTTTTTAGGTGAATTTTCTTGCTATTTTGGGTGCTCTAGCCTGAAGGAGTTTTTTGGAAGATTTTTGCATACTTGTGTTTGACTATTTTTATTTCTTACATTGGGATAAACCTTTTTTTTTTCAAACTTGGAATAACTCCATCATGGAGAAGTAAGAGCTTGGCTCTTGAAATGCTCTCTTTTATATATGTAAATGTTAATGTGTGAATGTTTTTAGCATGTTTGTGGGCTTTTGGGTAGATGGCCTAGGAATGGTGTAGGAGAAGACTATGGGGTTTATTTTGTGGGAGGAACAAGTGTATTTTAGGGAGGTATAAGGGTGGAGGGAGTTGGGATTTGGGTTCCACCTTACAAAGAAATAGATTGCATTTCTTTACTTGTTATGGGGTGCCATAAAAGGTTGGGGAGGCATAAGGAAATGTGAGGAATAAGGGGTACTTGGGGGAGGCATAAGGAATGTTAGGGTCTTGATCTGCTATATTTTGGTGGTTTGTAATTCAAGTGGTGATACACATTTCCCCTTCTGGGAGGCATAATAATCATTCCGCATAGTTCTTTCTCCTTTTTCTTTCTTGATGAAGCCTCAATAATGTTTTTCATGCTTTAATGTAGTTGTAAACTACATTTTGTTTTGGACTATGTTTTTATTGTGAAAATGTTGCTTGTGTGATTGTGGAAGCTTGTTATTGCCATGAGTTGGATCACATATTTTTTTGCATTGTGGTTGGGGCTCAGGGGCCAATGAAGAAGGATGGATTCTCCTCTTGATTGGACGTCTTGGTTGGGTGGAGAACATTTCCTTTCCCCTACTCTTGTTTCGATCAAATTGGAAAAATGAAACTCTACATGTTGTTGTTCTGGAGCTGAGAAAAAACAATTTGACAGTCCCTTGTGAAATGAAATCTTATTGTAGCCCTTTCCCACTTGAAGTGGATGATCTATGTATTCATTATAATGGAAAAATACCTTGTATTGGCAATGAAAGTGAAATTTGAAATGTAAAAGAGTTATACTCTATATTCTGTTTGGAAGGAATTTAAAAGAATGATACGTGTTTTGTATACTGTATTTTGTAATCAAATGGAAAGGAAGTTTTAAGAGTTCATTTGATTTAATGGAATTGGTTTTTTCCTTTCCATGCGATGTTATTTCATTGGAAATATGTGTTTAGAATGAACCATGAAATCCTTGTTTGAAAAGTGGTAAAGTGGAACACGTGAAAAGAAAATGTATTATTCTTCCCCGTATACAATAAATGATTTTGGAAGGAATAAAAGAAAGAAGTTGTAAAATTTTCTTTTGGAATCAATAAATGAATGTAATAATTTTATCAAATTGAATTTTTTTATTGAATCTAATCATTTCAATGTATTGAATTCTCGGTTTGAAAGGAAGAAATGCGTGTGAGAAAATATACAGTATTTTGTCTCTTTGGAATGTGAAAATTTTTAAATTAGAGTTGCATTTGGGTTTTGAATAGTTTGATTTGAATCACATAAATGTATTATATTTGGATTGGAATGAATTCTAATACTCAAAAGAAGAAGATGGCAAATAGATCCTTTAAAAGTTGATCTCTATTTTGCATTTTCAAAACTGGCAAATACTTTACCTAAAATGCACAGTTCAAACCTGCAACAATAAAATAAAATCTTAAATGATTGAATTGAAGTAGTAGGCCATAAACGAGATCAAATAGACAAGAACACTTAAAGGGAATATTTCAAAATCCTTCAAAACTGAGTTCAAAGTTTTCATAGTTGTTTTGCTGTCAAAACTAAAAAATTTGAATTGGAATTTAATCAAACAGATCTACCTCAAAAAATTACCATAATTCCTCCTAAGAACAACTCTCCATGTCTATTGGACATGTTGAGAGAGGGAGAAGATCAAATTAAACAAATATCATAAGTTAAAATTTACATAGTTTGCACTGTAAAATCCTGCATTCAATTTTTAAAAATTTACCCGTTAAAATTTGTCAAAATAAAAAATTAATGATCTCTGAGTAAAGAAAACATCAATATATTTCCAAAAAGTCCTTGTTTTCCCAAACCCGAGCTCTCTATCAAAATTTATGGCCTTTCGAAGTTTTCATCACTTGGCGCTAAAATTTTGGGAAAATTTTCCTTGGTGGCTCCGCGTCTCGAATTTTTCCCTTGGAGCTTCAGAATTTTTTTGGGAAAATTCTCAAAATTTTCCCTGCCTCCCCGTAGCCAATCAAAGGCTGCCACATGGCACTATGAGGTGTCAGAGAAGGAGTGGATCCACAACTTAGCATTTTCACAAAACTTTGGGAAAATTTTCTAAATTTTCCCAACCGGCCCGCAACCAATCAAGGGATGCCACATGGCATCACAAGGCATCGGTGGAGGAACAGGTCCCTTTTTTCTTTTATGTCTTGGAAATTTTTTTGGAAAATTTTCAAAGTTTCCTCTGTTATCCCGCCGACCCGCATTCATTCAGGGGCTACCACGTGGCATCGCGAGGTGTCGGTGAATGGGTGGGTCTATGTACCCTCTTAGCCCTTTGGGGTGTTAAACCAATATTCTCCCCACCACCACACATTCCCTGCATTGGTCTAAGAGATGCCATGTGTCCTTTCCGGACTTGTGGGAGCACGGGTGCAAAGCTGACTTTTCACCCTGCACGGGAGAATTTGCTAATTATTCCCCGTTGCCCCGCTTTCCCCCGCTTTTCCCTTAGGTTGTGCCACATGTTCCTCATGGACCCGCAGAATTTTTGGCGTAAATGTGTTTTTTTTCCCCTGCGTGGGAAAATTTCCAAAGGTCTCCCCACGATCCACCAACCCACCCTTTGGGAAAATTTTCACCTTTGGGCATGCAGGCCCGCTCTTGGGGAAAATGTTCACCCCAAGGCCCTCCAACCCATAACTTGAAAAATATGAGGAGTTAGGAGGAATTCATTATATAAATGGAAAGGTGAGGAAATTTCCTCTCCAATGCAAATGATTTAGGGAAATTTTGAATGTGCTAAGTGTGAGAAAAATCAAGTTGAGACTTTAATCCTGTTAGAGAGTGGGTATGGTGAGGAATTTCCCTTTGAACCTAATTAAAAATTCTAACCCTAAATTTTGGACCTTATGATTTCTTATAATTTTTTATAAAAGAAAATTATATTCTAGTAGATTAGGATTGTTCTAGAACCTTTTAGTGGCAACTATTGTCTTGTAACCTTGTAGTATAATCTTTTAGTAAAAAAAATTATTCCATAATTTTCCTAACTAATCCTAGGTTGTTCTTGCATCGCAAGTGGGTTGTTTTAACGTGCATTATAGTATATGTCAAAACCACACTACATCCATTCTTTTCACTACAATTAAAATGAAGATATTTGCATGATAAATTAAAATATAACTCATTTTTATATGTTAGATATCAAGAGACCAGGCAGATAAATATATTAATGTCACTACTACATAAGGGGTCTCTTTGAGATGTTAACTTGCTTTTGTCGCTAGCATTGTGAAGTCAATTTGACTTTCTAATTTTAAAAAAATTTAATGTCACTTTTATCTACCCAGACAAAAGTAAAATATGTAAAATAAAAAAGAAAAGATTAGGCAGTAAAGAATGAAAATAGTTTAAGGCTTCCAAATCATGTCTTCACTTTACTCTTTCCTATCATTCTCTCTTCTTATGCAGCAGAGGGAAAGGAAGTTTATGTTTGGGATTGTCATGTCATGGGTTTTTTTTTCTTTTATTGTGAGTTTTATTTGGGGTATTTTTAGGTTTTCTTCGAAGTGTATTTTTTTTATTTTTATGGGTTATTATTTCTATGGCCTCCAGCAATATAGCTTATCGGGAAAATAGAAGGAATCATATTATGTAGTGATGTAGTGCCCAATGTTGTTTTAAATAAAAAAATAAAAAAATAAAATAAAATAAGAAAATGGGTGTAGCGAAGGGAAAGTTGAGTGGGAGTGGTTGGAGGATTATGGTGAGTAGGTGGAGGCATGTGGGGGAGGAATTCATGTGTAGAAAGAAGGCACATGGGCTTCATCAACGCCAGTAAGACCTATCCTTTCCTTGCATAATAATTTAACAACTATATTGTGATCCCAAGGTAGTATCCATGCTGAAACCCTCTCACGAGTAAATTTAACAGTATTTGGAAGGTTGCATCGATGGAAAAATGCACGAGGAATATTTTTTCCTTTCAGAATGATCACATTAGTTCACTTATGCAACAAACAGGTCCCCAATATGATCTATTTGCTATGCCACACACTCCCAATCTGTGCCAAAACACCAACTCTAGAACAATGTATAGATTTCCATCAAAGCATAAAGATGGAGGAAATTTATCAGATGTTGTAGTTGCAAATGTGCTCATAGATACATATGGGAAATATGGAACCTTGCACATTTTTCTTGTGAACAATTTGATACAATGTTGTAAAAAAAAAAGAGGACATGGTTTTCTGGAATGCATTCATGTCAGGTTATATAAAAAATGGTTTCATTCTTGTTTCCCAAAGAAGTTACATGGACTGCAGGATATGCACAAACACGTTTGTTAAAAAGGTTTAGAAAATTTCAAGCAAATATAGTCATAGGTGTTGAGCGTCCTTCCCTTTGCCACATACTCCCAGTCTATGTTGAAATGGTTCCTCTAGAACAGGGTGTGTTCATCCAGAAAAGTTTAATGAATAGAGTAATAGTGTACGATGTTTTAGTTGCTAATGTTATGACAGATGTGTATGCAAAGTGGGTAATATTACACAAGGCAAGTCAATTGTTCAACAAAAAACATCAAAGATATGTCATCTAATAGAACACACCCTGACCATGTAAGATTGATTTTTACTTCATTTAAAATACAAGGTTGCAGGTTTAGTGGAAAAGGGCTGAAAATACTTCAATGGCATAAGTGTTGCTTATAGCATTCCACTGAAAATTGAATATTATGTCTGCTTGTTTGAAATTCCATACTATACTGGTTATCTTGAGTAAAATCTAAACTTTTCCATCAACACACCAATTAAACCTTTGGTTGTTGCATGGATGTGTTTGTTTGGTACCCCCTGTAGAGCAAAAGAATACATGGTTTCAATTATTTACAACAACTCTTCTTTTGAGTTAGATTGTCAAAATGCTGTAACTTATGTTCTTCTTTCAAACATCTATATACATAAGCAACACAATTAATCAAAATATTTCTTTTATTGAAATAAATGTGCAGGGAATTTTTTTAATTCGGAGGAAATGGGATCCACTTATAGGTGGGTATGGAAAGAAGTAATCTATATAAGATATTTTTAACCTCCAAAATTCATAGGAATGTAAGGAGGTTTTTAAAAGGTCTTTCAAAAATTCTATGGAAACGTAAGTGAAAAATGTGTTTTCAGGCTCCATAACACTTTCCCAACATTATCCCAGCTCGTGTTCAATATGGAGCCTTGAGCAGGCCCTAGAAAATTGTCAAAACATAATGGGAAACTTATTATGTTTGAAAACTTCAAGTGATCTTAAATATTTTTGTGTCGTCGTGGAGGTTAGTTAAATGGTCATGAACTGTTTCACGAAATACCCAAGTGAGATGCTGATCCGGATCCCACTGTTTCCACCATATTTTTTCCTTCAGGTATCATTCATCTCTCCCTTTCTTGCATAATTTTTGTTCTTTAATTTTTCTATAGTAGCTAAATAAAATTTTAAAATGTAGCATTATCATAGAATCGATAGTTTTAAATAAACTTATTTTTAAAAATAAATACGTCATACCATATCTTGCATAATTAAAATATTCTGTGGTAGACAAGTATAAACTCAAACCCTCATTTTGAGATGATCTAACAAACTTCCTAACCAAACTATATTGCTACCGTAGCCCTTTCTTTATTGACAATTTGAATTTGAGTCCCATGTAAATATATTGATCACTCCCTTGTTAAAATAGATAAATCACGATTTTTGGAGACTCGCAAAATAACCTTTGTAACTTCAGAAAGTAGATGTTAAGTTTCCTTCTTTTACCTTGTTTAGTGAGAAGTTAATTCAATCTTTGGATTTACCTAGATTGATCAGCTCTGATACTTTTGACATTCATTTAGGAGCCCTGTTACCTCATGTTGCACTTTTTGGAAGTTGCAAAAATTGAAAAGGTGGGTTTCGTATTGTCTCGCCATTTGAATCCTAGAAAATGAAATGGTTATCTGCCTTCACAAACCTCTAGTATTTGTACTATAAAATTTCTTGAAACCTTCAGCCTGAAGAAAAAAAAAATCTTCTTTATAGTTTGGCAAAGGCATTTTGTAGGCCTCTAGTTGTAGTTTGATTAAGTCAACCTAGACCATTTACAATCACTGGTTCCAAAAAACAAGTCTCTGTTTGAAAACCATCTTCTAGTTCTTAGTCCCATTAACTCTGATGAATTCTCCATATATAGGGGAACTTGTAATAAGTTTCTTGTTACATGTTTATCTATCGAACATCAGTTTTGGAAGTGGTTTTCTAATCCCTGTAGCTAACTTTTAATCATTAGCAACTGGGCCAATTACTACCAATGGCCTCAGAAAACTAGCCACCAATCATAAACCGTTCATCATTTTTGAATTCCATCAGTTCCTGTGAATTCTTAGTTGATAGGGGGACACATAAAAGTTTACCATGGTGTGTTTGTTCTTCAGAAGACAACATTTGAAAGTGGATTCTTCACCTTCGAGCCTAGATCAAACATTTTTCTAGGTTGCAGGAAAACGTAAAAAACCAAAACTTGTAGGACCCATGTCAGGTTGCCAAACCATCGTGGAAGCTTTCTAAAACTTGTAAATAACTATATGAAACTCTATTGTGTGAATTGAACTTTTGGTAAAATAGTGTTTCTCTCTTTTCCTTATTTCTTTCTCTCTCCTTGGTTAATAAATGAAGTGAACTGAAATGAAATAAATATGTGTCTCTAACCTTCTTACTTCGAATGCAAATTATTAATGTTATTATGTAAATGGGAAACTAAAAATGTTAATTATGCTAGATTAAGGTGGATGCCATGCGAACGATTTATCGCTGAATTCATGCTCTCATATTTTTATAGGAAGCAACTAAGATCACTAAACAACGTGGGTGTGAATCATTGTATAATGTTAGAATTTATGTATGTTAATAGAAGGAAATGTTTATGTATTGTTATGTTAGAGTAAATTTTTTATTGAAATTTGACAATATGAATGAGATTCTAGTTTTAGGGGTTCTTTGGGAAATGTGTATATAACTAAAGGGTACCTGTGATTCATATTTTCATATGGGAAAATGACAGATGGATATATATATGTTTAATAAAAATCTAGTGGAAATTCCAACATTTTCAAGGTATGAAAAGATTTAGAATTGAAGTTCTGTAATATTTTAGTTGCAAGGTTTTAAGGTTATGTTCATCTTGTTGGTGACATTTTTGAGCTTGCACCATGTTGCCCTAAAATTGTCAAATCTATATCTACTCAAAAAAAAATTACCCTTTGATTTGATGGTCTGTAATTTTTCCCTCTAGTTGAAATGCTTTAAAAATGTTGAAAAGCTTGTTGTATTGCCCTAATTTGAAAGAATAATCCAAGTTTGCCCTTTTTTGTGCCCTAGTTTTTCAAATTTTACGGGCTATGTCTTTTTTCACTTTGCTAGATCATTGAAAAATTGAAATTGATCAAATCATACTTGTGTGCAATTGAAAATCCTATGCCAAGGTTGAAAATGTTCGGAAATCACGCTTCAGTTGATTCAGAATCGATAAAAATCTGCCATCCTTGGTGAAAAAATTGAATTCTACGGCATCCCTGGAATTTTTTACATTTTGATGCTAAGACGGGCATCATTTGCACGTTAAATTCATCCTCATAAGGTGTTGGCAACGTGTCAGGTTTTCATTGGCTGAGGAAAAGCGGGGAAGTGTTGTAACTTTTCATTTTTTGCATTTTTGACAAATGGGGCATTTTCAAGTCCAAGGATTCATTTCTTAAATATTTTCCTATGTGGCATGTTCTGATTGGCAAGGGGATGGTAGGTGGTTAGATTCCCTTAAGGTTTTTAGACCTTATTTTGCAAAAATGTTTAAGTCACAAAATGGCCTGAATCCCCGCAGCCAACCAAAAGAGGACATGTGTCCTAAAAGACCAAAAAGGGAGGAGCGGGCCGATGGGGGACTTAGATTTTTTTAGCTCTATTTTTTTAAAGTTTCAAAATCAGTTTCTCACCCGCTGCAATTAGAGGAGGACACTTGGCATCAATTTTAGGTGGGTCGGCAAGTCGGCAAAGGAAAAAGGTAATTATTTCCCTTTTGCAAAAGGAAGGGTAAAATTAAAAGTTTGGAGCACGGCCCCATGGCCAATCACAGGTGGACACGTGTCCATCAAGGTCAGAGGGAAGTGTGGGCTGTGGAAGTAAAAGGGGATTTTTTCCCTTTTTCACAAAAGGCTTAAAATAAAAATTTGAAGCTCTGGCCTGCTAGCGAATCATTGAGCGACATGTGGTAGAGGACAAGGTGGGTCGGTGGAGGCAGGAGAGAATTTTTATTCTTTTGCAAAAAAGACCTAAAATCAAAATTTGGAGTGTTGACTCACAGCGAATCACAAGGAGACACGTCGCGAGGGAGAAATTGGAGGTGCGGGCCCACGGGGCAAAAAGTGAAAATTTTCCAATTTCCCCAAAAAAGGTCAAAATGCATAGAATTGAAGCATGATCCCAATGTGCCATGTGTCATCTCCAAAATTCAAAGGTGGAGGGGTAGAGAACAAAGTCAAAATTTTCCATTTTTCTAAAAAATGTGGAAAAGTGAAAAATAAGCATGAATTTGTTTCAGGATTGTAACTTTCTAAATTTGGATCTTCCACGTGGAGGGAGAGAATTAAAATATGGATAATATTGACGGTTGTTGTGCATCAATTTGTTTTGACCGCAATGGGAGCTTCAGGAAGCTTGAAATCACGATTTTTGCAGTAAAATTCATCAAATTTATAGTGATTTTGTGTCGTCTTGGCTTTCCAAGATCATTGGCATCACCTTCATAGCTTAATTCTTTGATTTGGGATGTTTTTGAAGTAATTTTTTACCCCAGCCCAAGAAAACATGTGGAATGTCAAAATCAAAGGTTGCAGACGTAATTTGAAAAGGTAAAAAGGTTTAAATGATGAGTAAAAGGTGTTTGCATGTCTCAATGATGAAAAACATGAATCCAAGATGGATAATGATCCAAATATTTGTAATGATTTAATACTTTTGCGCACACCTAGCAACCTACAAGTGTTTTTCTGTTTGATGTCATTTTCATTGAATCATGAAGAATTGTTGTATCATAATTTATCCCATGCCATATTCTTTTCTTGTGAAAGAAGGATCAAATGTGGCAAGATATATATAATGCATGTTTTGAAACATGTAGAGAGGTCAGGAAAAAATTTAAAATCAAGAGAAAATTCTGAGAAAAGGCTCAGCTTCCTAGAAACCCACCAAAGAACCAAGATAATTTCTTCTGTGTTGGATCTTCATGTATGTGAGTTGGTTACAAGTGTATAGCCATCACACAGCTATGATATTGTTCATGAAACTCTCCCCTGCTGATGAATCTAACAAGCTTTTGAGTTAGTCTATGTTTTTCTGGGAAATATGGTGTATGTTATCATTTTTAAATGACTGTGAATAGTTTTCATTGTTCTTGTTGCAATCTTGCATTTAAAGTCTTTAGAAATCACACAGGATCTCCATTTGTAGTTGATAGTTTAGTGGCATTTGCAATCTCATATTCAGAAGAGCCTTCATCTGATAAGGAGATAAACAAATTTAAAATCACTTTAGCTTCCTTGACTGTAGAGATTGCTTGTAAGCCTTTGGGGGCACCTTAGGCATGTTTTGATAAGGGATTTTTGTGTTTAATTGAGTTCTTTACTTCAAGATTTTGTGGTGAGTTCTCAAATATTGTGTGAAGAGTGCAACCTGGGATTCCATTTATGCCTCTTCTGGTTGAAAGAATATCCTAACTATTTGAAGCATTGTATTTGATAGTTGTTCAAGTATTGTAGAGGTTATCAAAGATCTGATATATCCCAGTTTGTGTTGTCAATACCCCACACAAAGATTCATTCAAAAAACTAATCCTACCCATAATACCCCTGCATCTACATTGTGTGTCAACAAAATAATACAATCCATTTACAAAAATTCACAAGGCAAATCAGGATTATACAATGTCTTCAGTAACCCTTGCCATGCATTGAAAATATCTCCATAATCTCGGAGTGACAACTTGTGAAGTCAGATGTGGAGTGTTGATCATATTTTCCCAAGGCCTTTTTATACTACTTGCATAAATTGAGGGATATCTCAATCTCGTTCAACATTTGGGGGTTACAATATAGGTTCTCTTTCCTTGGTTGAAAGGCACAACCTAGAATAGTGACGGTCAGATTAGATCCTTTCAAGGTGCTATCCATCTCTCCACAAATCTAAGTGTCAGTTAGATCACATCCCCATCTACAAAAATGACACATATCATTATCTATCTGACTTCAAGCTTCATGCCATATCTCTGATGTTTCTCAGATTGAAAAAGTAGAAAAAAATTTGGGTACCAACACTTTTCTGGCACCGCTGCTGAGGAGTTCTTGGAATTTCGTGGTGTTTTTTGAAGTGTTTGAAGAGTTTTAGGAATGTGTGTATTCAAGTATTTGAGCTACTACATTGTTAAAAATATCATTCTATGCTTTAGATCTGCAAGTTTTAAACAAGGGTTTCAAGTTTTGTCTGCCCTTTTTCCATTTCCTAGTAGTTCATACAATTTGGGTGTATTGCGATTGATTGATCTAAGAAGGTGGTCCTAATTTATAAGGCTTTGCAAAGTGTTCAATGCTAGCAAACATTTAACATAAGTATTTTAGTGAATTTTCACAACTAGGGTGAAAGTCCCTTAGTGGAGACTCCATGCTGATTTGATACTAATAAATACTTGTGTCTTGCCTTTCTATCATTTATTTTTTGTGCTACTAATCTCTACAAAACTTGAAGGAAGAAGATCTCTCATCATCAGGGAATCTGCTAAGAAGTTGTTTATAGATTCAAGAAACTCAGTGCTAGTGGAAAGATATGTGTGGAAGGTTGTTGGAGACTTGACTACAAGAAAGGAGATCCCTATTGTTGAGTTTTGAAAGTGAGCAACCTGCTATTGAGGACTGTAATTCTTCTTCAAGTGGATCTGATTCAGACAATCCTATTGCTGATTTGAATTCCCCATCAGGTGAGGGAGCTTCTTGTGAATTTGAAAGGCTTTCTCCTAAATATGCTCCTGTATTTTCTAAATTTGTTAGAGATCATCAAGAAAGAGATCCCTTAAGATATATATGTTTTGAAGTTTTCATTCCCATTCCCCAAAGACCTCTCACTCCTCATCAGCTTGTTTCACCTCTAAGATCACCCCCACCAAAAAAATATGGCTTATCCCTACACATCCATTTATTGTTAACACCTTTGGTCCTATAAATTTTAGAGGAATGGATGGTTACCCAAATGTTGTCCCACAAGATGTCAGAAATAGGTTACCAAAATTCCAGGGTAACAATGCTATTATTGGTGATCAACATCTCAAATTTTTTTGATAATATGATGGAAGATTTTGAGATAGAGTTTGAGGATGTGTATGTCCAAATTGTTTATTTATACACTAGAAGAGGATGCTAAGGATTGGTAAAAGGATTTGCCTGATAATTCTATTGACTCTTAAACTTAAATGAAAAAATGCATTTAGGTTGCAATATGGTGACAAGACTGATCCTAGATTTCTTTTGTCTGAGTTTGAGAATATCAAAAAGATCCCTAATGAATCAGTCCATGACTTCAACAAAATGTTTTAAAAAAACTTTGAGAAGGTTTCCTGTTGGTTTGAGTCCCTTATGATGAATCTTGTTTAATCAAATATGTAGATACATTTGATAAAAAGGTAGCCTATTAACTAAGAGACAAAAACCCTACCAATCTAAGACCAAGCTTTCACCATGGCACTTCAAATTGAAAACAATATCAAGCCTATTAGGAAACGTTCTTAAGAGAGATTGTGTAAAGTTGATAAACCTTCAAAAAACCTCAAGCTAGCAAAGGTGCTAATTTAGAAGAGGTTGTGAAAAATTTTGGCAAGGGGTTGTCAAAAGAAATCTCATACAAGTTGGTAAGAGTTGAGAAGGGAATTGGGCAGAGTTCACAAAGTCAAACCTAGGCAACAAGCACAAGATAGATTTTGGCAATCACCATAAGAATGAGTAGAGGTTTTATGACAAAGGTAAAGGGGCCTGTTGGGTCTATAAATAGACATCCTCAAGCACGTGAAGGAAGAATGTTATCTGATCCCTTAACTACTAGGGTTGTTATTGTAAAAAAGTTGCTATATTGATTGGTGTGATAGGTGTTTTTCTACCCCATCCTCCATGTGACTCAGACCAACAAGAAGGTGAAGTTAATAATTATGATGGTACTAATGATGATATTTACATGGTGGGTTGTTCTTCAAGCTCACAAGAAGGAGCAACATCTATTGAAGTAATAAGTGATAGGACTACTGAAACCTTTTTGGGATTGCATAAAATGGGTTCAAGTCTTGCTTCCCCCTCATACTCTTGAATTTTATGTAGTTCAATCTTTTGAAATTCCTAACAATGACTTTGAATACTTAAGAACATTGATGATTAAGAAGTATGATGGTGGTATCCCTTCAGAGAAAGATAGAAAATTGTTGATGAATGTTGTTGTAGCTCAAGAGAAAGACTATAACACTAGAAGAAAAGTTGTTAAGGGAGTTTGGCCTCAAGCCAAACCTAAAAACACCCTTGCTCACAAGCATTCCAAAAGAAGCTCGTAGGAGAGAAACACTTGCTAAAAGATCTGTTGTCCCAAGAAAAAATTACAGTCCTCATCATGCCCAAGCTTCCAAGAATCCTTTGTCATCTGATGAATCTTCTTGTCTCCCTTCCAATGTTGTTTTGCCAAAGAGTGTCCCCTATGACATAGCCCAAGTATTGAGCCCAAATTAAAGTGAGTGTTCCAATCATTGAGTTGCTTAGAATTCCTAAGGATAAGAAGACAGAATTTGAGTACTTGGGATTGAAAGAAGAGAAGGTTACTCCAGGTAGAAATGTAAATGTTGTTGAAACTCCACCTCAGTTCATTATTGACCTGGAAACACCACCAGCAGTAGAAGATCTTGGAGAGACACTTGAGGTATTTTTTGGGACATCTTTGGTTGATTCCCAATTGAATGTTGATCCATTCTTCACAACTTTGATCATAAAAGGATAAGCTACTTCACAATTGTATGTTTTGATTCTAGTGCATCATGTAATTTCATGCCTCTAGAAGTCATGAATGAGTTGTACATCAAAGTGACAGTAGCCTATGGAAAGTGTACTATCATGGACTCAAGAGAAGTTCCGGTTGTTGGTTGTGTGAAAAGTTTGGTAGTGTAGCTTGCATCTTATCCAGGGAGGAATTTAAAATTAGATGTTGTGATTTTTGATTTCCCTGCCAAATGGGGTATGCTTTTGTCAAGAAAGTGGGCTGCAAGTGTTTGAGGGAGTGTCCAAATGGATATGTTCTTTTGCTACTATTCCCGTTTAGGGAAGCCTTGTCAAGCTCTATGGGAGAAAAGAAAATGTTGCATCTAATTGAGGATCCAAATAATGCTTCCTATGAGGTGTTGTTTGTTAATGTTGATGTTGATAATTTTCCTAGTTTTTCTGATGGAAAAGAACAAAAAAATGGATCATTCAAAGTGTCTTGAGAAGGTATTTTTCTACTTGGACCTTGCTATTTGATGGAGCTTGCTCCAAATTTGGAAATGATGCTGGTGTGCTTATGATTTCTCCTAGATTGGAAGAATTTGTTTTTTCCTTCAAGCTTAATTTTGAATGTACCAAAAAAATTGATGAGTATGAAGCCTTGTTATTGGATCTGAGAATTGCATTGAAGTATGGGTGTCAAGGAAATCATTGCAAAGGGAGATTCAAAGTTAGTTATCAAACAAATAAGAAATTTGTATGCTACAAAAAATCAGTAGATGAAGAAGTATAAGCATGTAGTTTGGGATTTAGTTGAGATGTTTGATTCCTTCAATATTATGCACCATGAAAGAAGTTTGAATGTTGTTGCTGACAATTTGTTAGTGTTTGGGTCAAGATTTGGAGTTTGCACTGTTTCACCTTATTGTGAATACAATGTTGAGGTGTTGACTAGGCCAGCTGTCCCTAACAACATCAAGCATTGGAAAGTGTTTGATGATGATTCTCAAGTGCAAAGGTTATTACAAAATTAAGGTGAGTTTGTATATCAACATATTGATTAGGAACCAATGGTGTGTATGACTAAAAGAAGAGAGAATTTTTTTGGAAAATATATTATCCAATTGGAAACAAACACCATTCCTAGAGGTCTTGTTGCACTTGAGTCAAATTTTAACAATGCTGATTGCATCATAAATAGAAACATGTCTATCGCAAGGGATGTGGAAGAGCATAACTTGGGCACTAATGGTAAACCAAGGAAGATTTGGTTGGGCAGAAATTTAAGTAAAGAGGAAAAATAGTCCTATGCCCAACTCTTGAAAAAATATCAAGACTGCCTTGCTTGGTCCTATTCTGAGCTAAAATCATATAGAAAAGACTTGTTTCAACATGATATCCCTCTTGAGGACAATACTAATCCATTCAGATAGATAAAAAGGCCAATTAATCCACTTCTCTCCATGAAAATGCAAGAGGAGTTAAAGAAGTTGAGAGATGAAGGTATTATTCAGCCCACTAGATATCCATCTTGGGTTGCAAACATTGTGTCAGTCAGAAAGAAGAATGGAGATATCAGACTTTGTGTGGATCTTAGAAATATAAACAAAGAATCCATGAAGGACAACTATCCCTTGCCAAATATGGAAAATATGTTGCAGCTTGTGAGAGGGTCTGAGTTGCTTTCTACATTGGATGGTTTCTCCGGATACAATCAAGTGGTAGTCAAAGAATCAGAAAGACTTAAGACAACATTTAATACTCCTTGGGGAACATGTGTTTTTTTTAGGATTCCCTTTGGTTTGATGAGTGCCGGTGCCACTTTTCAAAGAGCAATGGATGTCACTTTTGTTGGTTACATGAATGAGTTCATTGCAGTTTACCAAGATGATGTGACTGTGTTTTCAAGGTAGAGAGGTGATCATTTGTAGCACTTGGAGAAGATGCTGATAAGATGTAGGGAGTATGGAATTTATCTTCATCTAAAGAAGTTTTATTTTGGCATGCAAAATGCCAAGCTTCTTGGTCACATTGTGTCAAAAAATGGTGTTATGATGGACCCTGAGAGAGTGGAAGCAATAAGCAAAGTACCTATCCCAAGAACCAAGAAAGGCATCTAATCTTTCTTTGGTCAAATTAATTTTATTAGAAGGTTTGTTCCAAACTTTGCTGAGTTAACTCTTCCAATCACAAGCATGCTAAAGAAGGATCAAGTTATTAGGTGGGACGAGGCTTCCATTCAAGCTTTTGAAGGAATTAAGGATGCACTTAAACATGCACCTATTTTAGCAGCCCCAAACTATGAGAGGCCTTTCCAGATATTTTCCTTTGCCTCTGAGTATACGATTGCTTATGTTTTTCTGCAAAAGGATGAGAAAGGGGCTAAGAGGCCTATTGCCTTCTTTAGTAAGTCTTTACAAGTAGCTGAGCTGAAGTATACAATCATGGAGAAAAAATAATTTGCCTTGGTGAAAGTAACAAAGGTTTTCAGGCCTTATATATTGAGTTCAAAAGTTGTTTCTTATGTTCCCCACACCATGGTAAAAGACATCTTATCAGAAATGGAGATCTCAAGTAAAATGTGTACATGGGTGAACAAACTGTAGGAGTATGATATGGACATCCAAACCACAAATTTGGCAAGAGGTTTGGGTCTTGCTGAGCTCGTGGCTGAGAGCATCCTGCAGACTATAAAAGTGAATGAAGTTGAAAAGGAAATGATAGATGTTCTTGGGAAATTGGTAAGTTATGAGTGGTATAGGGATATAATATTTTACCTTAGACACCTTTGCTGTCCTGATCATTTAAATAAAAATTAAAAAAGAGTCCTCAAGTTGGCTTCTCAAAAATATATCATCGCAGAACTTGGGATGTCTTGAAAGAACCCTGAAGGTTTCCTCTATAAATGCATAACTGAAGATGAAGCTCGCAACATAGTTGATGATTTCCATGGGGGAGTTTGTGGAGGACACTTTTCTAGAAGAGTAACAACACAAGATTTTGATCGCTAATTATTGGTGGCCTACTCTCTTCAAAGATGCAACCTGGTTGGTTAGAAAATGTGATAATTGCCAACATTTGTCTGGAATACTGAAAGCTTCAGGCTCCCTTCCTTTGCATCCTGTATCAATCGAATCTCCTTTCAAGCAATGGGGGATGGACTTCATTGGTGAGATTTCAGATCCTTTTAATGCTATCCATAAGTGGATTCTTATAGCCACTAATTATTTTACCAAGTGGGTAGAGGCAATCCCCACCAAGAAAGCAACACACCAAGTTGTTATGGACTTCTTGTTGAATAATATCATATGCAGATTACGTGTGCCAGTTAAGATTGTGGCTGATAATGCCATGTATTTTAGAGATAAACCTTTGATGGCAATGTGCAAGGAATATGGAACCAATCTGACTTATTCTTCAAATTATAACCCCCAAGGGAATGGGCAAGCTGAGTCTAGGAATAAGAACATGTTGAAGATCATTAGGAGAACCTTGGAGTTGAACAAGAAAAAGTGGGGTGAAAAAATGAAATTTGTAGTTTGGGCTAATAGGATCACTGCCAAAAGAGTTACTGGAAAGAGCCCCTTTGAGTTGGTATATGGAACTTAAGCTCTGCTACCCTTACATTTGCAGTTATCTTCATCTTAGTTTCTTTAACAACTTGAAAATTAAGAGGTCGGTCCCTATGAAGCAAGGATCAATTAGATTGTGGAGCTAGATGAAGAGAGAAGAGCATCCCACCAGAGGCATGTCAGATTCAGAGAGAAGTTGAAAAGATTGTTTGACAAGAAGATCACTCCTAGGGCATTTAATATTGGAGATCTAGTTTTGTTATGGGACAACATAAATGAGGATAACGGTAAACATGGAAAAATTTGATGCATTATGGATTGGCTCTTACTCCATTGATATCATAATTGGTGAGCATACCTTTTTTCTCAAAGATTTAGATGGGAAATTGCTTGAATTTCTTGTTAATGACAGGCATCTGAAGCAATTCTTGGATTAATCCCCAAATTTGAGGTATGCATAGCTTGTACAATGTATAGTGTTTGGTCTTTTGCTCTGTTTTTAAGTGTTTTGTCATTTTTGTGGTTTGCCTTGCTATGTGGTAGCCATATTTTTCAGATTCTCAACTGGTTTTTGGTGATTTTTCTCATGACTCCTTTCTCCAATTGATTATTTAGGCACTTGGTCTACGTTTTGTTCTTTTGGCACTCACTAGGAGTGCCCATCCCCAAGCAAGAGCCAATGTTGGTGCCATTTTTGAGCTTGCACCATGTTGCCCTAAAATTTTCAAATCTATATCTTCTAAAAAAAAAATTACCCTTTGATTTGATGGTCTATAATTTTTCCCCTCCAATTGAAATTCTTTAAAAATGCTCACAAACTTATTGTATTGCCCTAATTTGAAAGAATAATCAAAATTTTCCCTTTTCTGTGCCTTAATTTTTCCAATTTTGTGGGCTATGTCATTTTTCCCTTTGCTAGATCATGGAAAAATTGAAATTGATCAAATCATACTTGTGTGCAATTGAAAATCCTATCCTAAGGTCAAAAAGGTTTGGAAATCATGCTTCAGTTGATTCAGAATCGAAAAATCTACCATCCTTGGTGAAAAAATTGAATTCTAGGGCATCCCTGGAATTTTTTACATTTTGACGATCAGACGAGCATCATTTTCCCATCAAATTCATCCTCAGAAGGTATTAGAAATGTGGCGGGTTTTCATTGGTTTAGGAGAAGTGGGGAAGTGTTGTAACTTTTCATCTTTCACCTTTTTGAAAAATGGGGCATTTTTGGGCCCATGGACCTGTTTTTTTCAAATTCACCTACGTGGCATGTTTTGATTGACATGGGGATGGTGGGTGGTCAGATTCCCTTAAGGTTTTTAGACCCTATTTTTCAAAAATGTTAAAGCAACAAAATGGCCTGAATCCTCACAGCCAACCAGAAGAGGACACATGTCCTAAAAGACCAAAAAGGGAGGAGCAGGACGATGGGGGACTTAGAGTGTTTTAACTCTATTTTTCTAAAGTTTCAAAATCAGTTTTTCCCCCCTCTAATCAAAGGAGGACATGTGGTAACAATTTTAGGCAGGTCGGTGTGTCGACGGAGGCAAAAGGGAATTGTTTCCCTTTTGCAAAAAGAAGGGTAAAATTAAAAGTTTGGAGTGTAGCCCCATGGCCAATCATAGGTGGACACGTGTCCAATAGGGTCAGAGGGAAGTGCGGGCCATAGAATTAAAAGGGGATTTATTTCCTTTTCACAAAAGGCATAAAATCAAAATTCGAAGCACTGGCCCACTAGTGAATCATCGAGTGACACATGGCAGAGGACAAGGTGGGTCAGTGGACGCAGGAGAGAATTTTTTCCCTTTTGCAAAAGATACCTAAAATCAAAATTTGGAGCACTGGCGTGAAACGAATCACAAGGAGACACGTGGTAAGGATCAAATTGGAGCTGCGAGCCAGCAAGGCAAAAAGTTAAAATTTTCCAATTTTCCAAAAAAGGTCAAAATGTGCATAATTGAAGTGTGATCCCAATGGGACCCACAATGTGCCACGTGTCAGCTCCAAAATTCAAAGGCGGAGGAGGGGTGGAGAAAAAATTCAAAATTCTCCGTTTTTCCAAACAATGTGGAAAAGCAAAAAATAAGCACGAATTTGTTTCCAATCATTTTTTGCCACATGTCTGGCCTTATCCAAAAAATTGAAAAGGTAACTCAGGCTTATTTCTAAATCTGCATCTTCCACGTTGAGGGCCAGGATTAAAAGATGGATAAGATCGACGGTTGCTGTGCAGCCATTTGTTTTGACCGCCATGGGAGCTCCAGGAAGCTTGGAATAACAATTTTTGCATCAAAATTCATCAAATTTATAGTGATTTTGTGTCGTCTTGGCCTTCTAGGATCATTGGAATCACTTTCATAGATTAATTCTTTGATTTGGGATGTTTTTGAAGTAACTTTTTACCCCATCCTAAGCAAACACGTGGAATGTCAAAATCAAAAGTTGCAGAGGTAACTTGAAAAGGTAAAAAGGTTAAAATGATGAGTAAAAGTTGTTTACATGAATCAATGAGGAAAAGCATGCCTCCAAGATGGATAATGATCCAAATATTTGTAATGATTTAATCTTTTTGGGCACACTTGGGAACCTGTGAGTGTTTTTTTGTTTGATGTCATTTTCATTGAATCATGAAGAATTGTTGTAACAAAATTGATCCCATGGCATATTCTTTTCTTGCGAACGAAGGATCAAATGTGGCAAGATATATATAGTGCATGTTTTGAGACATGTACAAAGGTCGGGAAAAAATTGAAAATCATGGGAAAATTCTAGGAAAAGGCTCATCTATGCCTGCATTTATGCCTCTTCTAGTTGAAAGAATATCTTGATTATTTGAAGCATTTTATCTGATAGTTGTTCAAGTATTGTAGAGGTTGTCAAAGATCTGATATATCCTAGTTTGTCTTGTCAATACCCCACAAAAAAATTTATTCAAACAAAGTAATCCTACCCATACTATCCCTGCATCTGCATTGTGTGTCAACAAAAGAATATAGTCCATTTACAAAAATTCACAAGGCAAATCAGGATTATACAATGTCTTCAGTAACCCTTGCCTTGCATTGAAAATATCTCCATAATCTAGGAGTGACAACTTGGAAAAGTCAGATTTGGAGTGTTGATCATATTTTCCCAAGGCCTTTTCATACTACTTACATAAATTTAGGGATATCTTCATCTCCTTCACCATTTGGGGGTTACAATATAGGTTCTCTTACCATGGTTGAAAGGCACAACCTAAAATAGTGAGGGTCAGATCAGATCCTTTCAAGGTGTTATCCATCTCTCCACAAATCTAAGTGTCAGTTAGATCACATCCCTGGCTACAAAACAACACACATCATGATCTATTTGACTTCAAGCTTCATGCCATATCTCTGATGTTTCTCAGACTTAAAAGGAGAACAAATTTGGGTACCAACACATCTGAACAATAGTGTGATTTTGATCCTCAAATTATGTATCGTAAAATTTTGATATGTATGTTAAATGAATTCAAATTTAAAATATTATAGTGCATTTCTAGTGTTTAATAGACAATTAATAAATTAGTGTGTTGTAATCTTACCTTGTAAATGTAATAAAGATATCTAAATGAAACAATCAACCCTACTATAAGACTCGTGTATAAATACCTTTCCTGTGTTAATTCCTTTAGTGTAGAAAACAAAAACCTTAGTATAAATGTCAATATCTACTCTTGAGGTCATCTTATAGCTTAAGTAAATGATACCCCTATTTTATATTATCATCATTATCAGTATGTTTAGTGACATCCTTGTAAACCCGACGGTTAGAAATGAGATGGTAAAACTATTTTAGGATTAAGTAGGGAAAACACTTCCTCAGGATCCTAGTGGACTACTAAACCTTACGTAGTTAGATCTAGAAGTCAACTTCATGATCGAATGAATTCCTTGTGGGATCCAGATGACATAATGGATTTAGTGGAATACTTGTACTATGATTTAAACTCTTTCTAATGATCTCTTTAGATCCTCTCAGCTAAATGTGTTACCTTGGTTTCTAACAACATAACATCTTGGTAATTCATGAAGGTTGTTTAGCATAAATTTCTCCTCTCACCTTAAACTCATATATAGTTGGGGTGCAGATCTTTATGTAAAATTGAAATTAAATTAAACCTTAGTTGATTAAGGGACAAACTTGTATGTAGAGAAATATAAGTAACTCTTTGAAAATGAAATTGATTTGAAAGATTTTGAGTTAAGAGAAAGTAGGAAACTAAAAATTTTGTTCCATAAGCCCTTACTATGTCATTTATGACATTAATAATAAAATAAATTTCACATTTGTTATCGTGAAATGCACAAACATGGGATCTTATTTTGAAAAAAAAAATCTTTTGGTTCGTATATAGTTCTAATGCTTCCAATCATGTACTTCTTCAAGATGTTAGTCAAATACTTCCATAACCCCTTTTGTTATAAAACAATGCTAATAATGAGACCCTATTGTGATGTAAGAGTAAAACAAGATTCAAGGTTAGGAATAATGTCACTCTTTGAGTCCTTGTAACTCAATTATAAATTCACTTGTGTTAAAAAGAATATGAATTTCCTTAGTGTGATCAAACTTCGAGAAAACAAAAGATATATATAAATCTAAATAAAATTTCTTGATGTAGAAATGTCAAATGGATTAAACAATTTTTAAAAATATTTTAACTATGAAAGGAAATAAGGATACCATGATCAAAAAATGTATTCAGAAAAGGTGTCTTGAATCTAAATCTTCCTCAAATCCTAATATTTCTATCTTAAAATCACGTCAGATTCACTATAGTAGTAAGGGTAAAATTTTAAACTTGGAAAACATGTCTGGGAAACATAATTTTAACACAAGGATGAAATAATTAGGAGCTTTGTATGCAATTTGAAATATGGCCAATAATTATGTAAGTTATGGGGATTGACATAAGGGATAAAGAGCCACCTTAAATGGTTGAACTATAAGTTGAACGTGAAAGCATTTTAAGAATATGTAGATGGAAAAAAGAATAAAATTATCCTTACACAATAATATTATTGGAATTTTTATCATAACTAAGATGTGTTCATGGTAATGATGTGTTGTGGGTTTGAAAATCCTTGATTCCCTTTATTGTGGTTGGGTCAATACTAGCATTCATTCAGTGGGGAAATTGTGGCATCAACATATATATGGTGTTTTCATGTGTCTGTGTGATTCGATGACTTATGTAAGTGACTAATGCATAGTTAAATTACTCTACTTGGAGCTCTTGTGGTTTTGTGTAGTGAGAAATGTAAGTCAAAATAAAAAATCATCGTATTTTTACTTTTGTATTTATGTGTGATAATTGTGGGCATTATAAGTGAAGTTAGGGTTTGGGGGTTTTTGATAAATGGCGATGTAAATTTTTTTAGTTCATTTAAATTCCTTAGTGATTATGCAAGAAAAGATGGGTGCCCATTATTCATTGGGAATCGAAGGTATCCTTCTACATTATAGAGACAAAGACAGCGAGAGGTTAGTATCTAACCTTCCTTATGAAGAAGGAATTGTGTTGTTCGCATTTTTAGGTTTTTATCATTTCTTTGGTTTTTTTTGCATTGTATTGTAATAAGGATTAAGGCATTTATTTTTAATTCATAGCTAAAGGGTTTTACATTAGCTATGAAAATATATTTTATTTCCTTTATAAAACTATTATACGACATCAATTTTATTTTTCTTAAATATTATTTAAGGTTTTTGTGGATTTTTATTGGGATTCATGAATTATTCATCTGTCAAACAACTAGGTAAAATGAAGAGGGTTTTTCTTGAAACTGAATGTCATGTAGAGAAAAGATACTAATTTAATCATATCCTCTACATCAGGTTTTAGGTATAGGAAACTTGTCATGAGAAATATGCATCTGCATAATATGCTTTGGACAACAAGACAAGATGGGTATCCATTGTTCACTGAGATATGGTGTGCTATTTCTATATGATACAAATACTGAGACAAGAACAAGTTAATATTTTCCCTTACTTGTTAAGAAAGATTAGCATCTTTTTCTATTTATGACGTCTTTCATTTCTTCTGCAAAGGAATTTAAGATGCTTTATTTCCCACCCCTTTCTTTCATCATTACGTTTACTAACTAATTTCATTTACTAGAGTGTAGATATTGATTTAGCACTATTTGGATAATATGTGGTTTCATTATGGATTATTGACATTGATATAATACTATATAAACATTAAATGGTTTTGTCATAAATTACTCTTGTGACATAGGTGGTGTTTGAGGTACAAATTGGAAAGATTATTATTTGTTTGATGTTGTAAAAATATCATCTTTTGTATTCTAAATCCATGAGAACAACTCTTAGGAATAAAAATTAGCTTAATGCATCATTAGTTTATATTTGAATTAATTTAATAAGTTAAAGTACTTAATTTAAATAGTTTAAACTTATGTCAATAGGTATTAGTTATCCTTAGTTGTTAGTTAACTAACATCTAAGGATAACTAATACATATTGACATAAGTTTAAACTATTTAAATTAGTACTTTAACTTATTAAATTAATTCAAATATAAACTAATGATGCATTAAGCTAATTTTTATTCCTAAGAGTTGTTCTCATGGATTTAGAATACAAAAGATGATATTTTTACAACATCAAAAAAATAATAATCTTTCCAATTTGTACCTCAAACACCACCTATGTCACAAGAGTAATTTATGACAAAACCATTTAATGTTTATATAGTATTAGATCAATGTCAATAATCCATAACGAAACCACATATTATCCAAATAGTGATAAATCAATATCTACACTCTAGTAAATGAAATTAGTCAGTAAACGTAATGATGAAAGAAAGGGGTGGGAAATAAAGCATCTTAAATTCCTTTAACAGCTAAGGATAACTAATACATATTGACATAAGTTTAAAGTACTTATATTAAATACTTTAACTTATTACATTTATTCAAATACCAAATATTGAAGAATTCATATAAGTTTTATTCCTTACATCCCCCACTTAATTCAGCATGGTCTCAAGTAAACAGAAGAGAAATTCTCTAAAACCATCAAATTTACCTTGAGGAAGTGACTTTGTGAAGACATCTACAAATTGCATATCTGTTGGGCATTATTAGAGTTGGATGTTGTTGTTCTGAACATGTTCACGAATGAGATGTACATGAACCTCAATGTGTTTGGTGTGCTCATGAAAATTTAGATTCTAAACAATATTTACTACTCCTTTGTTATCAACAGGTAGGATAGTTTGATCTTTCTGAGGTATACATCAGAGCCATATCGTTTCATAGACAAATCCAACTACTACACGACATTATGATTCTATGGAAGATATTTAAAAACAAGTCTGATTCTTACACCCACATGATATCAGTCCAGATCCAAAAAATAATACAAATCCTGAAGTGGATTTCCTATCATCTATGCTTCCTGCATGATCTGAATCTGAATATCCTATCAAGAAGAAGTTATTCTTGTTCTTGTATTCTACGCCATAGTCCATATTTCCTATGATGTACCTTAATATCCACTTTGATTCTTTCCATTCAGAAACCCTTGGTTCTTGCATGAACTATGAAATATAGATGACTGCATAGTTGATATTTAGCCTAGTGTAAGTCTAGTAAATGAGACTCCTGATCAACTAGAGATAGAGAGTTGCATTTAATTCTGGTGATGGATCTATTTGATACAGTTAAATTATCGTCTTAATAGGTTTGGAAAATGGATTACACTCCATCATGTTAAATTTCTTAAGCATTTTCTTAGCGTATTTCAATTGCGACAAAAAGATATAATTTTTTCTTTTCCAAACTTCAAGTCCAAGGAAATAATGTAGAAGCTCAAGATCGGTCATGTCAAATGATCATGTTAGATATTTCTTTTGTTACTCAATCATCCTCACTTATCCTACAGTGATGACTATGCCATTGACATATACTAGAATGATCACTATCTCTCCCACTTGATTTTTGAGATAAAGATTAGGATTGTATGGACTCCTGTTGAATCCATGTTGAATGAGATGCTCATTGATTTTTATGTACCATGCCCTAGGAGACTTCTTTAGACCATATAGTCATTTTATGAGTTGACATACCTTTTCCTCTTTACCTGGTATGACAAAACCTTTTGGTTGAGTCATGTAAACTTATTCCTATAAATCACCATTAAGAAAGGAAGTTTTCACATCCATTTGGTGTATTTTCCAACCAAATTGTGCAACAAGAGAAAATATTAACCTAAATTTTTTTATCTTAGCTATGTGAGACAAAGTATCCTCATAATCAATGCCTTATTTTTGTGCATATCCCTTAGCAACTAGTATAGCCTTATGTTAATCAATTTTTTTGTCTTCTTTGAACTTCGTTTTCAAGATCTATCTGCATCCAATCTGAACTTTTCCTGGTGGAAGATTTGTAAGTTTCCATGAATTATTTTTCATAAGTGACTTACATTATACATCCATAACATCTTTCCAAGGTTTAGACTGTAGGGTTTCTGAAACTATGGATGCCTTATTAGTTTTAACAACTTTACCCATTAAGGCCAAACTGACCTAATTTCGAGCCATACGATGAGTCCTCATTCCAGTGGTAGATGTTTCGGGGACACTATCAAATTTTTCGTCTCTAATAATACTTGTATACAATTTAGGCATAAGGTTTTTGGTTCTTGTGGGAGTTTCAATTTCATTATCTTCCCCATCGTCACTGTCATCATCAAAGTGATTACCATCCTTTGTTTTCACTTTAGGGTTGAATTTTTAGTCATGTGAGTGTATGGAAGGAGGATCTGCTTCTTTTTTCTCAAAGAACTTAAAATCCCAACTAGTGTATACCCTTCTCGTTCTTGAATCCATAAGTCTATAACCAAGTTCTTCATAATTATATCCTAAGAAGATAAGTTTTTCTTATTTCATATAAAGCTTAGTTATTTATTTCTTAGCAATGTCCATACTTGCTTTACATCTGAAAAATCTAAGGTGTGAAATAGATGGCTTATGCCCTGACCATGCTTCCTGAAGTGTTACTCCGTCAAGTGTTGCAGTGGGAACTCTATTTAGTAAATAGACTGTCGTTTTAGCTGCTTCAGCCCAAAAAATTTTAGATAAACCTACATCAATAATCATACATTGCACCATATCCATGATAGTACAATTTCACATTTCAACAATACCATTTTGGTGTGGTGTGTGAGGAGGATACATTTGACGATGAATTCCATGTGTTTCCAAAAAAATCGTTTAACTCGTTGTTGGTGTATTCTCCCCCTCGATCTAATCAGAATTTTTTATTTTCCTCCCAAAATTTGTTTCAACAAGGCCTTTAAACTTATTGAAAGTTTCAAAATCTTGGTATTTTGTAGAAAGATAGTATATCCACATTTATCTTGAAAAACCATCAAAAGAGAGCATGAAATATTGAAACCCATAGTGGGTAGGTCTCATTGGTCCACATAGATCGATATGCACCAAGTCAAGTTTTTCCTTAGCCCAAAATGTACTATGCTTGAATGGTGCTCTATGTTTTTTTCCTACCAAACAATATTGACATTTATATCTACCATTTTTCATAAGTGGAAAACCCCTAGCCATATTATATCGATGAAGTGTGTTAAGATAGCCAAAACTCACATTTCCAAGTATTCGATGCCAGAGTTGAGTTGATGATGTATCCTTGGCTATAAGCACTTGATCATTTCATTGCAGTAAATCCAATTGAAACATTCTTCCCACATTTGAAGCTTTTGAAACAATTTTTGATCTTTGTGACTTATCTCGAATTAGAAACATCTTTTTACCTCCTTTACAATCAAAGTAAATTTTGAGATTGTGATCTAATAATTGACTCATGGAAATTAGTTTTTTTGTAAAACTAGGGATACAAAGAACATCTATAATTTTAAAATTATGTTATCTAAGTGGTAGTGAAATGGAACCAATTCCATTAACACTGTATGATGTATTATCACCCAAAGAGACATTATTTTTGGTGGGTGTTTTACTTATTGTGAAGAACCAATATTTCTTTCCTGTCATGTGTTGAGTTACACCCAAGTTGACATAACAAATTATATTTGTAGAATTGGAAACTTCGTTTGACTATGCAGAATATAGGAAGTCATCATCATCAAATTGATCTTCTTCTTTGGCTACATTTACTTATTGAGCTGGTTTCTTCTTCCCTTTTGATTATTTTGTCCATGTTTACTCTGTTCTTGACCAGATTTTGTCTGTTGGTAATTAATATTTTTAGCACTTTATGGTCTTTCTTAGAATGTATTGTACCAATAATGTTTTTACTCTTGTCATTTTCGACCACAAATAAGACAGTGTTTTTGGTCCTTTTGGCCTTTTTGAGTATTACGTTGCTTCCGAGGCTGTTTACTAGACTTAGCCTATTTTTTTCCTTTTTGATTAGAAGCAAGTGCATGCTCTTCATTTTCATTAGTTGAGTGAATAAATTCCTCTTGTTGTAGCATATTCACTAAATCTTCAAAAGTTGTTGTTTGACCAATTATGCTTAATGTGGTCACAAAAATACTATAAGAAGGAGGAAGAGCTCTCAATACTATATGCACGAGTGATATGTCAATTATTTCTTATTCCCAAGCTTGAAGTGACGCATGTAAAGTTGCTACTATTCTCAAAAACATTTCAACTTTTTTAGTTGGTTGCATTTTCAATTTCAATAGTTGACTCTGGAGGTGAAGTATTGTGTTCTTATTTTTTGACTCATATATTATTTTCAGCTTGTCTCAAGATTCTTTTTTTGTTGTGGTCTCACGAATATGAGGTTGTACCTCATCAGGAACACTAAAAAATATTATTAACTTTGAATTTTGATTTACACAATCAAATGTATTTTATTGTGTAACATCTGTTGCAGATCTTGTTAATGTACTAGAAACAACGAATCATAGATTTCAAAATCAAGTTATGCATGAATTTTTGTTTTCCATGCTGGATAAGTATCAGAACACAAAATTTGAGAATCTAGAAAAAAAAAAATTGGGTGTCGTAATTATGGCCATTGTGAAAAGTGATAAACAGTAGAAGAAAAAATGGAACACTTTGTCCCCCTTAAAGCATGCACACCCCCTTAAAAATATATTTTTTATTTATTTTGGGCTCCTTTTTGGCTGTGTACAATGAATGTTTAGCACTATAGGCCCTATTAAAAAATTGGATTTGTTGCTAATTTGCAAAAATAAAATGGCTCTCTTAGCTGATTTGAAAAAAAAAATGTTCTTTGGCCTCTTTTCAAATACAAAATATCTAATTTTTTGCAATTTGTACAAAATCTTATTAAAAATTTTACCAAGACATAGAGCTAGTAAAAACACACATTTAAAAAAAAAAAGAAACCTCAATACGAGGTACCAGTGGAAATTTATGACCTTTTTAAATTTTTATTTCAATGTCTTTCCGGGACCCTTTCCAAAAATGGAATTTTTTTTGTGCTTCTAATTTTATTCACAGTGTCCAAAAATGGAAATTTGTGTTAGAAGCACATTTCTAAAACCAAACACAAATAAAGTCTTATGTGCATGTGTATTGCATTTTAGGGCACAACTATAGTTCAATCCCTTTGTCTAAGAGTTATAATAACCCTTGGTCTTTATAGTTTTCTTTTATTGTTTCTCTTTCTACGCAAATATTGTTTCTTGCAGAAAATTTTTTATTCCTTTTTTTCAACACACTTTTTTTCTTGCACATTGCACATCTTCTCCGCATTCAATTTGTAGTATTTATTTTTATTCAGGCATTTTGGAGATCATTGAAATCTCCTATCTTCTTCTCCTATAGCAGGTGCAGGTTCACAGAGAAGCTTCCACACTCGATTGGATATGGTTTTTTGAATCTCTTAAACTTCTTCTTGAAAACCTTTGTCAAGATAAGAAAAACTACAAAGAAGAGGAAGAGTAAGTAATGTGGAGAGATTCAAAGATCGGGTATCTATAGATCAAAAATATTGTATATCTTCTTTTTTACATGCTTAAAATTTAAAAAAACATGCAGGGATAGGTAACTTGATAATGAAAGGTAATTTAAAATATATATAACTATACCAAAGAACAATGTCACCTGGTGCTCCTAAAAAAACAATCTTTAATTCTCCAGGTGATCTTCAATTGCAAATCAATCGTGATTTGGGGTGTGGAGCTAGGTAGGGGCTATGAAATAGCTGGGGGCATCAATGGCTTCTCCTAGCTCTGTTATTTCTCTAGATCTCCCTAACCTTCCTTAAAACTTCCTACACTTTCTCTGGATCAAAATACTGCTCTGATACCAAATCTTCTTCAATTCCAAGATAATAATGTTATTGGAGTGCCCACGCCTTTCTTCCATCATTTTTTTTACTAGCTCATTTCATTTACTAGAGTGTAGATATTGATTTAGCACTATTTGGATAATATGTGGTTTCACTATGGATTATTGACATTGATATAATACTATATAAGCATTATATGGTTTTGTCATAAATTACTCTTATGACATAGGTGGTGTTTGAGGTAAAAATTGGAATTACTATTTTTTGATGTCATAAAAGTATCATCTTTTGTATCCTAAAGCCATGAGAACAAATTCATTTATATTTTAGGTCATGTGATATTGATTTAAAATTTAAAATTTATTTTTTAGGGTGAATAAGAAAACTAATTCCTTGTTTAGTTGAGACTATATTAAATGAGTTATCCCTTTCATTTGAAATAATATATGATGATTTATTTTATAGGTTCCAAACTATGTTATATATATTCCCATATCTATATGTATATAAATATACATAAAAATATTTATAAATATGAATACATTTCGACACTTTATATGTGAAAAAATGTTTTAAATATGAAACTATTGGAAATATTAGTTATCTTGTATAACCTTTGAAAGTGTGTGTGTGTGTGTGTGTGTGTGTGTGTGTGTGTGTGTGTGTGTGTGTGTGTGTGTGTGTGTGTGTGTGTGTGTGTGTGTGTGTGTGTGAAAATAAATGTGATCTGATTAAACTATATAAAATCTCTCAGTAAGAATTTTTTTTTTTGTTCAAGGTATTTAAATAAATAAAAGGAAATTCATTGCAGTTTAAGGTTTTGGAAGTAAAAAAATTATAAACTATGGGGGAGAGCAGTCTTGCACTCCCCCGTCTCCTACAAATAAATTAGTGTGTGGTGTGGCCGCAGGCACACCACACACACAACCACACCCATACACACCACTATCCCCTACTCGGTGTCGCATACACAACGACCACGGTTGCCAATACAAATCCTACACAAATGTTTAATCTACCTTTCAAGATAGTGTGTAAGTGATTATTTTCATTTATGCCGCATATCAATATTAATATCATCATACATATGCAACTATTTATACATACCTTATTCAAATAAATAAATGTTGACATTTAAAATCCTATCTAAAATATAGTCTAAGATAGTTGTCATCTATTTTAAAACTTAACAACCTTGAATGGTGTTAAATTTGATAGTTGTTTAGACATTTTTTCATGATTTTAGATGTAACATACTTTTAAATATTTTATAGAACTGACACGTGTGACTCGCATGTTTAAAGGGTGACCGTAAATTTTTTTATACATCTATATAACAAATTTATTTGTATATAGTAAGCATAGTTTAAAAACATTGGTGATTGTCATTTATAAATTTTGTAAGTAGTGTATAAGTGCGAGTGATCGCAGTTACTAGTGCGACTGGTCGCATGTCTAAGTGTGAGCCTTGAGTCGCACTTCTCTCGACTCACACTTCTAAGTGTGATTCTAGATTTGCATAACTAAGTGCAAGTCCTGATTTTCACAGCTAAGTGCGATAACTTACCTATAAAACAACTATTGGGTAACGGTAAGTTTTCAACACTGCCCTGAAAAAATACAAAACAATGTTTATTTATACCAATTAATCTATATAAATTTCATTATTTTAAAAATATATTGATGTAAATGTTTATAATTTTTAAATCTATATTAGAAATTGACAGTCAAATATTAAATATGAAAGTCGTGTGTGACATTTATTATAAACATTTGCAAGTATTGTATGGCTACAATTAACAAAAACTTGTAAATAGGTGTCAAGAGTCACATGTCAAAGTGTAAGGACAAGAATTAAGGGATTTATTTTACCTTAATTATATAAGGTATTTTATTTACAATACAAAAATTATAATATTAAATTCTTAAGCTTATTCTTTACAATACAAAACGTAGTATTAATGATAAATATTATTGAAGGAAACATGCTAATTAATGTTGCGATTGCCTCAATATCAATTAGCCATTAAAACAAACTATGTAAAATTTTCCATTTTAAAGTACACATGCCATTCAAAATATGTGAGGATTTTGGACAATGTAACTGTTATCATCCATTAATTAGCCATTTAATGTAATGCAATGTAAAATCATACACATGCCCTCTTAAATTCCTATACCAATGGAATCGACAGTTGGTTTTATCAGTTATATATTACTATAACTAGACAATTTATGATTTTGTTATTTTTAACATTTTCCTTTCTATTCTCTTCATCAATGCGCAAGTGAGACACTTTATTCATCAGTACAAAAATATCACCCAAGTAAGGGTTGAAAATTTTGTGCTTGATTTTGGGAAATGTTTTTTATTTCCTCTTCGTGCCAAAAATTGGTATTCGTTCTCACCTTTGGAACCTCCAAAATAATGAAATTTTGTTAATCTAAAATTTTCCATTGCTGATTAAGGATTATATCAATTTAGTGATTTTGTAGATAATTAAACGGAAGCAAGTTTGTTATTCAATATTTTGTAGAAGGTAGTTTTGTTTATCAAATTAATAATTTCATAATAAAGTAAAAAAAATTTAGAGAAATGAAAGAGTACGAAATGTAGCACATCTTCACATATAAATGATGCAGATTAATCCTTAATAACATGAGAGGAAAATTTGCATAATTTTTTAAAACCCATAACACCTTCCAAGAACTTATTTTGTTGTGTTTTGTAAAATAATCTTGGTTGTATGGATGGTGGCTCAATTTACATGGTAAAAAAGTTAATATCAGAATTGATTTATAGTCATGGTCATGCACATGAATCGAGGAGTAGATGTATTTGATAAAATCAATACTATTTTGTTGGCCTTATTGTTGTAAAAAATAAGTCCTCTGATACACATACTCAACAAAATTCAATGGCTATGACATCATTGACATTGTGAATGAAAATGTTTTAGAAGATATTAATGTTAAGAATGAGTTGTCATTCAATGTGTTGGTATTGTATTATAGTGAGGTATTCACAAAAATATATGGTAATGCAAGAGTAGAAGAACTAAACAGATTTTGAAGAACAAAAGAATGAATTCAGATTTGTGAAAGGAGAATTCGAGGAACAAGAAAACTCTAAGATGTTTCTTACTATCTTTAATAAAAGGACCATTACCGCTACTATTGAAGCAAAAATTATCCTAAAAAATATTCACAAAATGTAAATTTTATCTATTTTGGTCATGCCTTTGTGGCTTTTTTTCTTCTTTTGCTGCATATGGGATTTCTCTCTTCTATGCTTCAATGTCATACTCTACCTTCAGGTAATTTTTTTAAAATGATGCATGTCCTTTTGTATCCCCCATAATCAGTCTTTTACAAAAATATGGTCATAGTAGTTGTACATCGAAATATGTTGTTGTGGCATAGCCTAGCAGAATCTATGATGACAATATATTACTTTATTTTGTTAAATCCTATCGATCGATAGTATACAATTACTATGGTGTCACATAAGCTAATGGACACTAAGCTAAAAATAATATTATTTGATTTGGTATATGCTAGTGATCCATAAACTCAAAATATTATATTGTCAAAGTATTAGGTTACATTAGTGGGTGCTAAGCTAAAAAAATATTACTTTATTAGCTCATGAATTTGGTAGGAACTCTATACCTTTCATTCAAACAAATAATTTTTCATCAATCCACCAATCAAAATTATTATTTTTATAACTTTCTAATGTTTATATTTTATTTAAATAATTTTTTAATCCACAAAATTTATTTATAGTTTTCTTTATTTGTTAGTTAGTAATGATTACACAAATATAAGGCCTTGTTGCAACATTAATTTATTCTATTTAATAAAAATCAAAATTCCAAGAAACACATTTCTCCAATATTTAAATAAAATATGAGATTTAGAAAAAAAAAATTTAATAAAATATTCACTGCATTTAATGTCTATAAAAAAGGAAGATGTATCTGCATGCTTTAACAAGTGGCACATCCAAAATAGTACACTATTCATAAAAAATTATTAACTTTATTTAAAAAATCACGTTATAAACATTTCTAAATTAAATCCCATCCCTCTCCTTATATATTTTTTACTATTTTGTTTTTGCTAGTAAAAAATTTTAATCTTTGCTTTATTCTCGTTTGTAATAAAAATTATATTTGTAAGTTAAATTGTATAAAATACAATTTTTTCTATGTTTGTATTAAATTTTTTAACAATAAATTTTTTAGATGGATTATATTTTGTTCAAGACAAGAAAAATAGTACTATTATTAGTTACAACTATTGCGATAAATATTTTAACTAATTTATTTTGGCTGTTCCATTTAATAGAAAAAATTTATCTTCATGTAGGCATGTTCAATTTGTTAAATAATGGTGGTTCGTTTATTGCACCTGAAAAATCTAGCATATTATATATTTCAAAATACCACCTATATTACTACAATATTTTCAAGAATAATATGATTCTAGATCGCTTTATGTTTATCCAAAGAATTATATATTTTATGCATAATTTTTTCTTTTTTTGTCTTCTATCTGAACTTTAACGTGAGTATTTATATTATGTGCAATATTTAAATTAGGCACTAACAATATATAGATATTTTTTGCATTCAAAATCATTACGTAGGGGTATTCTATTATTTAGTATTTTGTGGATGTTGGCATATCATATGTGCATATTTTATACATTATGTATTTCACATTCTACTTTCTACCAAAATTATAAAGTGGTTATTCTTAGCAATATAAAGCACGTAATAAAATAAATTATAGATTTTTTTTAAAACAATCACACAACTAGCACATCTTCCAACCCCGAGGCATGAAATTGCTTCTCTATCTTGTTTAATTTAAAATGTCGTTAACAAAATTACTATTAACAAGGTTTACTAAATAAATGTTAACATAATGATTGGCTACTTTATACAGGGATTAAGGAACCCGAAAACCTTATAATAGGATGCACCGTGAGGATCACCAAGAAGGAACAAAAAATAAATAATAAAAAAAGGGATAAAACATATTATCCGAAAGTATAGTCCAACAGATCAATACAAGGAAAAATCCCAAGACATGGAGGGGAAAACATACCAAATGATATAGTCCACAAAAAATAAAATAAAACCTCCAAGAGCTAAGGGACTAGTTAGTCTTCAAATGTTTGTACTCCTTCAGTTGACGCTCTTCATATCCTTTCATCTAATCATCCTGCTCGTTCATGATAGGGATGCCATATTAAACCTTCTCTTCCTTATTAGAAATATTGTGGTGGATATTATACCTGTGAAATTTGTGTCCCTGTTTCAGCTTAACCACATGCCCCTGTAATTCAAAAAAAAAAGTTTTGATCTCTACCATATCCGCCCTGATAGAGTTTTGGGTGAAAAAATTTTCTTATAGTCTTTGATGTAATGCATGATATTATTTATCATATCCGTTCCAACTTCTACTATGTGCTCTATATCCCTCTCCACCTGACTCTCCCAAAGAGAAATTTTATGAAAAGCCACATCCAAACCTAGCTCAGCTCTATTTTTCCCTTTAGATGACTACCCTTTCATATCAATTAGAGAACCTACAACCCCAGTACAAAGATTCAGCTTCCCCTGAGATGACATACTCTTCTTTCTCCTCAATTTGTTCATACGGCTAGCAAGAGTGCAATCTTCATCTGAATCACCAGATTTGGGCTATAATTCCTTTTCCACCACTGGTTTACCTTTCCTAAAAATTAAAAGAATTAGACTATGGTGTATCAGGGTTTCTATCTTTCCCTATTGAAAATAATTTAGTAACACAGAGAGGGACATAGATAAGAAAAAGGGAAGGCTCATAGAAATTTAATGCATAAACATATTACAGTATAGTAATATGGTGGGTAAATATATTTATATAATTCACTTCAAGTTTAATATGCCTCATATGGTGGAGGCAGACCATATTCAAAATATCAGGGATGTAAAATATAGTTATACCATCTACCAACACCTAAACCATTTCATTATCGAAGGAAATTCTAAATTTCTAGATCACGTCTAGTGCAGTCTTTTAATATCTGTAAGCCCTCCATCCCCATTCTAGTCACTTCCACTATTGAATGCTTTAAAACCTGGATTTCTATGTCATAGATCACCATAATACCATTGTTCCATGCCTAACCAAACTCCAACACAAGATAAGGATTAGAACCCATGATTTTGAGATGAAATACATAAACCCCCCAATTTTCAGAATGCGCAACAAGGAGATTTTATCCTTAAGGGAAACATAGCTCGTGCGATTAGTTCTTAAATGACCACCTCCTATGGTTTTAGTTGACTAATAATTAAAATGGAATAAATAATGGCCAAAATGAATCATAAGAGAAAAATTAATACAAATCCTACCATATATCCTACACATGTGAAGGGTCCTAATAACCATAAAAATAAGGATGCCATTCCAATGAGGGAAAATAACAACCAAAACATCAGTACTTAATGTTATTAATGAGATTAATAACATTGGTTATAACATATCTCCTTTCACACACTTTAAAATTACTGCCTTTTTCCCCAAATTGGCAAGATGATCCGCACATTTATTACCGTTTATAGGGGTATGAATAATTACAGTTATGAAAATCTTTACAAAAAATTCTTTAGTATCTTTAAGGATATTTCTTAATGTAAAATTACTTATTTTATCCTTTCTCACATTCTCAAGTATTAAAATCTTATTTTAATTAGAAAATCCCGAAAAAAATGTTGACCTTGGGGAGTAAATCCTTAATCCAATTTTCCCTCTAGAAATCATTTACAAGACAACATATGTTCTGAAAATGAATATGGTTGGCCCAATAACTGATATGTCAGGTGCTATACTTAAGAATTGTATTCATTGATGTCCATCAACACATATAGGAAAAACATTTTAGTGAAAACAATTTATTTAGGACATTTAAAAGACATCAAACTATTTTAGAAACATGTTCAATATTTTTCATTCAAGAAAAAGCATATTATAAGTACAACATAAAAATTATTTTGTATTAATTAACAAATCTTTCAAATAAATATAATTTTCATCCTCCAATATTTACAATTTAATTCTAGTTAAGGAAGGAAGACTTTAACTTGTTAACCTTGGAGAGTAAATCCATAGTTTAATTTTTCGTCTAGAAATCCTTTACATGACAACATATGTTCTAACAATGACTATGTTTGGTCCATTAAATGATATGTCAGGTGTTATAGTTAAGAATTGTAGTAATTGATCTCCATAAATTCATGTAAGAAAAGTATTTTTTGACAACAATATATTTAGGATGTTTAAAATACATAAAACTATTTTAGAAAAAAGTTCAATATTTTTCATTCATACAACATATTATAAGTATAACATAAAAGGCATTTTGTGCTCAAAAAGTGTTCTCTAACATCCTCATATTTTTTAAAGTTTCTTGGGTGTTTCTAGAATGTTTAACTTAATGGTGTTATCATCGAATCACAACACCCTCTAGTTTACACAAGTAAGTTTGTTTGAGCTCATGGTCTGATTGAGAAACATGGGTGCTATCTCCAAGTTGTGGAACTTGCTTCCTGAAATAGACCTCTAGAGAAAGCTAGATCTTACTCCTAAACTACCCACCACAATATACTCTAATGCAGACAAAACTATCTTATCCTAATATAACTTTCCAAGGGACCTGGGAGAGAGTGTGCATGAAAGTAAAGCCTAGAATAACAATGGTGATACACCAAAAAAGGAGGGAATGGGAATAACTTTCCAATGTGTAAAAGATGGAAGCAAAGCACATACAAGAGAGGGTGATAATAGTTCTCCACAGTCTAGCAAATATATTTATAGTAATATTTCATACACACACAATGGTAATGAATGCCTTATAGAGTAAAAATAAACACAATATAATTACAATGGGGTTGAAAGGAAAAGAAGAATGCAAACAAAAGAAAAAGGGGAAAATACATCCACAAACTTGCATCTATTGTTTCATGATATGCATAGTTCAATCTATTACAAAATAAGGGCCTGGATCACCGTGTAAGGATTCCATTACAAGGGCATGAAACACATTGGTTTCATAAAACTGATTTGACAGAGTTTTGCTACTCAAAAAATCTATTTACAATGAGCCCAACACTCTAGTTTATAGAATTTTGAGAGGAGAGAGTGGGGGAGAAATGAAAATCCCAAAATTTTACTTCCCACAAATTGAAAAAGGTAATAACTAAAGTAAAATTATGGTATGTTGCTTGTAAAAGTCTCCCCATACTGTCCCATAAGTTACAGCACTCGAAAATGTCTTCCCATGATTCATTAAATGCATCTTTAACCACTAATTAAACATTATTCTGAATCTAGCCACATTTTTAATAAAATCAAGATTCCAAAGTGACTGATTTTGTGAAAAAACAGTTGAGAATAGAAAAATTTATGATCTTCTGAGTGTGAGCAGCTATTATAGGTTTGCCAAGGATTTATTGCATTTTACAGGACTGAGAATTTAATTTCTTAGAGCTAGAGATGTTTATTTATTTTCACCCATCTACCTAATAAATATAGAGGATGTCGTTCCCTTTCTGAAAAGTCAATTTTTTGGAAAATCAGAGCTCTGGCGAAAAAATATGACCTTTTGAAGTTTGGGGGTCAGGCGTTGACTTTCCTTTTGGATTGCAGGTATTGCAGGTTTTTGGGGGACTCATGTCCCTGTGGCACTTGGAATGTGCAAGCATCTTTTCTCTGAGTCACCTAATTCAAAATTTTCTTTCCCTGCGTGTCCATCTTTGACTGGGCCAGGTAGGCCGTTGACTCCCACCATATCTACAATGCTTTAAGCATGAAGATTTCAGTTTTTCAGGAACTGCACGTACTTTTGTCCTAGTTATCCCGTGAACCACGTAGAACATTTTTTTCCCCCTTTTCCATAATGAACTGACTTGCATCCATTTCAAATTTTTTTAGACCGACTGTCTGGAAATCCCTAGGACAGTTTAATCTAATTTTTCCATAATGAACTTTCTTTTTGGCATTTTGAGCCCAAACTTAGTACGACGAACCCTGGTACATTCCACATTGGTTCCATCTACAACACTCAAACCCGATTTGTAATAGAATAGGCCCTTGACTTCATTTTTTCATTTTTTTTGCAAATGTTTGCTAACTCCTTAGACTTTTCTTTAGATATCGAAGTTAGAGAAAATCCAAGGGACCCCTCAAAACATCATTTTGGGCCTTGAAACCGTTTTTTTCTTGCTCAAGCCTGAAGAATTCCAAGTTATAAAAATTACCTTAGGGGTTAATTTTGGGATAACAAATGGTATGAACAATGGAAGGGCCATTTTACCTATAAGTACTTGGTAAAAGCCTGTAAATTAGTTTTACCTCATTTGTTGTGAGGTATTTGGCTTAAAATAAATCATATAATTTTGAGGGAAACTAAAAAATCTTCAAAAAGGGTGAGGAATTTGATATAAGAAGACTTGGGTAGCAATCTTTCCATTATTATTTTTAAGTAATTCAAAGAGGTCTCTAATGGTGGAAAGGAAATTATTCAAGATTTGGGGTCTGGTAAATGTGTTCAATAGGTTACTCTAATAAAGAATAATGCCAGGATTATTGTGAAGTGGGAAAAACCAACAAGTGGTTGGTCGAAAATGAATTTTGATGGAGTAAAAAATAATAGTTTGGGGTAGGCTGGGGTGGGCGGTATTATTAGAAATGGTTAGAGCTTCTTATTTATGGCCTATGCAATGCCTATTGGAAATAAATCAAACAATTATTCTGAGGCATTTTCTGCTCTATATGTTTGAAAATGCGCTAAATACATCAAATCAAACATCTCTACATGGAATGTAACTCTTTATATATTATTAAATCCATAGAAATGAAATTAAAACATCATATTAATTTAAACCTCATCATAGAAGAAATAAGGACTTTAGTGTAGTGCCCACTTTCCTTTAACACCTTTCGATGCTGATCATGATGATGCTAATTATATTATGGACATCATTATATTGGACCTTATTATAGTATGATGATAGATGTTAGATCATGAATTATTGTTGACTTGATTCAGTTATGATGCATGATGATTATTAGAGACATTTTATGTGTTGATGATGATTTACCACTTGACATGGTTATATTATGGATGTTGTTCAGAATTGTGATATTTGGATATTGTGAGTAGACCTAGAAATGGAAATTATTGAGTGATAATATAGTTGTTGATAAAACTATAATGATATTGTTAGATTGCTTTGATGTTGTTGTGATTCATATATATAAATGATTTTAGGAATTATATTTATATTATTTTAGATGTTCTGATATGGCCACGAGGCAGAAGGAGGTATTTGTGTTTTGCAGGTTAAAATATCACAACAAACATTGGGGGATTGGAGACCAACCACATTACAATTCTAGATGAATTCAACGAGGTCACCATGGAAACTAGTATTTGTTTGTGTGTGTTTGTGTGTGTTAGGGATTCCCATGGGGGGATCACCTTTAATTCTCACTAAGGGGTTTTTATGTATTTCTTTTATTTTGGTCCCTTTGTCTTTGTTTGCATGTGTTTTATTTTTTAGTGCTTTTACCCCTTTCATTATTCATTAAATGGTGTGTAATATTGTGAGTAATAATGTTGTTAAGTTAATTAATTAAAATATGTCATAAGAAATTAATTAATAGAGTTGTTGGCCTTGAATTAAAGTGTCATAAGAGATGTGTAAGTGATGTGTAAGTTAAATTTTGAGTGTGAAACACTCCACCTTCTTGGATATTCAAAATTGTCCTTAGAAGTTGATTTTGGAGGCTTCTGGGACAAGTTAACCTTGTCCCATACCTCTTAAATTTAATCACCAACCATACCTATGGTTGGAGAGTTGAGGATTAGACTTTTATAATATTTTTTGAGAAGGTAAATTGTAGGTTTTAATTGCACTTTTCTTACATGATTTAATTTCAGTCCTTTGGGGTGTGGGTTGGATTTGAGTGTGAAAGAAGACTGTCATATTATTCACCCACCTATTTATTATGCATTAGAGAATGAAGTTGACTTTTGGTTGGGGATGAGGATGTGTTCTATGGCATCCTACAGGGACCCACCTCATCCTCTTCTCTTCCCTTTTGTATAAAATTCAAATTCCTTTCCTTATTTTAAGGATGCTTGATTTTTGAGACTTGATTCTTGGGTGAATTCCTGGTTGTTTTGGGAGCTCTTGCTTTGAATAACTTTTTGGAAGATTTTTGCATGCTTGTGCTTGGCTAATTTGGATTGCTTGCATTGGGATAAATATTGTTGGTTTGGAACTTGGAATAACTCCATCATGGAGAGGTATGAGCTTAGCTCTTGAAATGCTCTTCTTTTATGAATGTAAATGTTAATGTATGAATGGTTTAGCATGTTTGTGGGTTGTTAGGTAGATGGACTAGGAATGGTGTAAGAGAAGACTATGGGGTTATTTTGTGGGAGGCACAAGTGTGTTTTAGGGAGGTATAAGGGTGGAGGGAGTTGGGATTTGGGTTCCACCTTACAAAGAAATAGCTTTCATTTCTTTACTTGTTATGGGGTGCCATAAGAGGCTGTGGAGACATAAGGAAATGTGAAGAATAAAGGGTACTTCGGGGGAGGCATAAAGGGATGTCAAGGATTTGAAACGATATATATATATATATATATATATATATATATATATATATATATATTGGAGGGTTGTTCTCAGCAGGTGATACCCATTTCCCCTTTATGAGGCATAAGCAACATTCCCCATAGTTTCATGCTGCTTTGGCTTGCTTGATGAAGCATATGTATTGTTGTTATGATTTAATGTAGTTATAAACTACATTATATTTTGGACTGTGTTTTGTTGTGAAAATGTTTCTTGTGTGTTTGTGGAAGCCTATTGTTGCCATGAGTTGGATCACATTTTTTATTGCATTGTGGTTGGGACTCGGGGGACATTGAAGAAGGGTGGCTTTTCCTCTTCATTGGATGTCTTGGTTGGGTGGAGAGTGTTGCCTTTCCCCTACTCTTGTTGTGATCAAATTGGAAGAATGAGAAATACACATGTTGTTGTTCTGGAGCAAGGGAAAAGGATAGTTTGACAGTCCCTTGTTGAAATAAATTTTATTGTAACCTCTCGTACTTGAAGTGGATGAACTTGTAAATGTTTTGTAATGGAAAGATGTTGTGTTGATCATGATAGTTGTAAAGTGAAATGTAAAAGAGATAAACTCTGCCTTTGTTTTGAAATAATGTCACAGAAATTGCATTCAAAGAATAAAAGAAGGATATTACAAAGTTGTCTTTTGGAATCAATAAATGATGTATTTCATTTCTCAAATTACACTGTGGTATTGAATGTGATCTTTTAAATGTAATTTAAATCTCGGTTTCAAGAAAAGAAAGGTGTATGAAGGAAATGTTGTACTCTATTTTGTGAAGTGCTTGATTTGAAAAGAATAAAAGGTGCATATTTATCTTTATATTTTGATCAAAAGAATGAAATATTTTTAAAACTAGGATGAAATCAATTTATTTTTTAAGAAAGTAATATCAAAACCACTAAGCAAATTTTGTAGTTTCCATTTTTACTTCATGTTAAACTCTATATATTTTATCTTAAATGAACAGACCAAACCTGCAATCAAGAAATAATAATGAAACATTAAAATTGAACATGTCAGGATATAAATGAGTCCAATTACACAAAAACACTTAAAAGAAATATTTCAAAAACATGGCAAAACTGAGTTCAAAGCTTTCACAGTCATTTTGTTATCAAAGTTGTAAAATTTCAAGTTGAAACTCAATCAAATAGATATACCTCACAAACGCATCCTAAAACAACCTAAGACCAATTCTCCATGCCTATTTGAAATTTTGAGAGAGGAAGAAGGTAAAATTGAAAAAAAATTATAGGTTGATTTTTACCTGGTTGCACTGTAAAATCCTGTAGATTGTTTTTCTTGAAATTGACCCCTTAAACCTTATCAAAATCAAACATTAATGATTTTTGAGTAAATAAGATGTCGAGAGATTTCCAGAAGGTCCTCATTTTCCCAAAACCAAGCTCTCTATCAAAATTTATGGCCTTCTAGAGTTTTTCATTCACTTGGCGTAAAAATTAAAATTAGGAACAATTTCCTTGGCGGGCCCGCAGGCCCGAATTTTTCCCTCAGCACTTAGGAAAAATTTTGGAATTTTTTTTCTAATTTTTCCCACCGCCCCGCCAGTCCATAGCCAATCAGAGGCTACCAAATGGCACCATGAGGTGTTGGCAGGAGGGACAGACCCCATTTTAAACTTAATGCATCAAAAAAAAAATTGGGAAAATTTTCCTAATTTTCCCTGCCGCCCCGCTGACCCATAGCCAATCAAGTGTTACCACGTGGCATTGTGAGAGATCAACAGAGGAACGGGTTCCTCTTTTGAATTTCTCATTTTTATATTTTTTTTGGGGAAAATTTTATAAAATTTACCCATCACCCCATGGCCAATTAGGAGTTTCCACGTGGCATCGCAAGGCGTCGGCGGAGGCGTGGGTGAATTTTACCCCCTTTTCCTTTAGGGCACTTAAAAAATTTTATCCCCACCATCCCATTTTTCCCATGTTGGCTGAGGTGTTCTCATGTGTGCCTTGTAGACTTGCAAACTCACAGGCACAATGTTGGCTTTTCACCCCAGGCGGGAAATTTTCCCAAATGTCTCCCGCTGCCCTGCTTTCCCCGTGTTGCATGAGGAGGTGCCACGTGTCCCTTGCAGACTTGAGGACTCATGGGGGAAATGTTGGATTTTCGCCCCACATGGGAAATTTTCCAAAATTTCCCCAACTGCCCCACATACCCTCCCTTGTGGAAAATTTTCTCCCTTGGGCCTGCATGCCTGCTCCTGGGGAAAATTTTCACCTCAAGGCTCGCCGAGCCCATAACTTGAGAAATGTGAGGAGTTAGGAGGACTTATTTATATCAATGGAAAGGTGAGAAAATTTCCTATCAAATGGGAATGATTTATGGAAATTTTGAATTTGTTAAGTTTGAGAAAAATTAGGTTGAACCTTTAAGCCTATTAGAGAGTGGGTATGGTGAGAGGGTTACCCTTTGAACCTAATTGAGCCTTCTAACCCTAAATTTTAGGCCTCATGACATCTAATAATTGTTAATAATGGAAAATTATATTCTAGTGGATTAGAATTGTTCTGGAACTTGTTAGTGACCATTGTTGTCTTGTAACCTGGTTGTAATTCCTTTTAATAAAAAAAAAATTATTCCATAATTTTCGTAACTAATCCTAGGTTGTTCTTGGGTCTTAAGTGGGTTGTTTTAGCTGGAATCACACTTGGTATCCGAGTAGTGGTTAAAAATATTGGGTCATTGGGAACACTACAAAAATTGAGACATGAACCTTAAACCTAGCACACTTTTAAATATATAAAACAACTTAGTTTAGAAATTACATATGTTAGTAAACATACAAATTGAATAAAACTTAGAAAGATGAACTAACTCTCACCTTGATCTATGCAGGAGGTGAAAATGGGATGAGGGCTATTTTCACATAGAATGAGACTTATCACCACCAGATCATGTTGTAGCATACATCCTGCCCCCATATTTTTTCAGACTCTTCAGGATGTCAATGCCGCTCTACGCAGAGGATCAGTAGGAGGGCATACAGCCAGACATGATAGAGTCACTTCCATTGAGGGTCATGTATCTCCTCAACATAGAGGAGGATCATGGAGGTGAGAACTTCTATGAAGAGCCAGCCAGAGTAGAGTCACCAAAAATAGGATAGGGTGACTGAGTTTTTAGACACAGAGATAGGTCTTGAAGATCTAGGCTTAGGGATGAGCATACAGAGAGGCCTAGAGGCCGTCACACCACAACTACAGATCACATAAGGGAGATCCTGAAGCTTCAGCCATCACATTATTAGTATGACATAGGTGGATTTTTAGGCAGAGGCATAGTTAGTGAGTTTGAGAGGGTGCTTCAAGCTCTATCCTTGTTCCAGCAACATGAAATATCGTGTTGCAATCCATCTACTAAGGGATGGAGTTGGTGTTTGGTGGAGGAAAGAGGAGCAGAAGCTCCATGTTCATTCAGAGACAGTTAGTTGGGAGCTCTTTGAGGAGTGTTTCTAGAAACGATATTTGTCACGGAGGTTCATATAGCAGTGGAGAGATTAGTTCCATGACCACTGACATGCATCTCTTATAGTGGCAAAGTATGAGAGTAGATTTTTGGATCTACTCTAGTATGTTGGTTACATGTAGGATGAGTAGGTATGGATCCATAGGTTCGTACAGGGCCTGAATCTAGACCTTAGAGGTGTAATGCAGATCCATTATCCATAGACATTAGCTAAGGCCATCGAAAAGGCCTATATAGCAGAGGAGACTTGGGGAAAGACCAAGCAGGCTAGAGATTGAGTCCAGAGCTGCATACAAAAGATGCAGGACAAAAGATCGAGGGGGTCGGTACCTCTCCCTTGTGGTGGAAATGGTTTAACACAGTCATATTTTAGACCACAATAATAGCAGTAACAACAACAGTCCCGCCTACCTTGTAGACCTCCATAGAGGTTTGATGCATAGAGATGTCGGAGTATGGGGCCTCCTCCTAGGGGTCCCAACAGGACATAGGGTGCCCATAGACCTCACTTAGTAGGAGCTCACAAGTAGAGACCTCACCAGACCATAGTCAGATCATCAGGATCCACACCATAGACCTATAGAGTACTAACTGAACCTACTACACAAGGGAGAGGATCAGGTGGTTGTTTTGGTTGTGGTGTTACTAGACATTTTTGGAGAGACTTTCCACATAATCCTAATAAAAAGGGTAAGACAGAGATCTCAGAACCTATTGTTGCTTATATGGGGTGTAGTCACAGGATGTACGCATCAGTCAAGAACTACTAGGATAAGCATCAAATTACAGTTATTGAGACCATAAGTAGCATTGATGGCATTCGTACCTCCATTTTGTTTGATTTTAGTTCTTCTGATTCTTTTATTGCACCATCTTTAGTAGAGTGATACAAGTTGGGATGGCAGTTAGGTAGGGTCATAGTTGGGATGTTGAGATGGCTTATAGAGAAAAGATCTTTGTACACTCATTAGTTAAGGAGTGTGTGGTAGATTTGAGACCTTTCACTGTTACCTCATATTTTTCATTTCCTTCCTTTGGGCTCATATGGAGTCATCTTGGGTATGAATTGGTTGTCTGCACACAGGGCCAGGATGGATTGTTACCACAAGGTTATATCTTTTGTAGATGATTTGGGAGTTGAGTCAGTGATTTTAGGGGTCAAGAGACCCGTTTCTATTCACACCATCTTTGCTATGTTAGCTTAAGTGGTGTGTGCAACAGGGTTGTCAGATGTATGATGTTACAGTCAGTGACATATCAGAGGATGGGTCTAGTGAACCATCACTAGATGATCACCCCATTTTGAGAGAGTTTGAAAATGTCTTTCCAGGGAGCTACTAGGGTTATCACCCCCACGTGCGATTGATTTTCATATATAACTAATTTTGGGAGAAAATCCTATCTCACGAGCACCCTATTAGATGACCACACCAGAGCTCTGTGAGCTTAAGTTGTAGCTTGAGGGCCTTTTTGGAGAATGGCCTTATACATCCTACTGTATCCCCTTGGGGTGCACTAGTGATCTTTGTGAAGAAGAAGGATGGATCCTTGTGGTTGTGTATTGACTACAACCAGGTGAACAAAGTAACGATCAAGAATCTATAGTCCCTTCCGTGCATTGATGATTTGTTTGATCAGATGAAGGGAGCCAAAAATTTCTCTAAGATAGACCTTAAGTCAGGTTACCATCGGATGAGGATTTCAGAGGAAGACATTCATTAGACCACCTTCCATATGAGATATAGCCACTATGAGTTCACAGTGGTGCCTTTTGTTTTGTGAATGCGCCCGCAGTGTTTATGAGTTTAATGAATGGGTTATTTAGGACCTTCTTAGATTGCTTCATGATCATCTTCCATGATGAAATTTTGATTTACTCATGTACATGTGAGGAGCATGAGGGGAACCTTCACCAGGTTCTTCAGTGTCTTCGTGAGTAGCAGCTGTATGGGAACTTATAAAACTGTGCATTATTTCAGATGGAGGTCTAGTATTTGGGTCATATCATTTCTGGGGAAGGTATCACCATCAATCCTTACAAGATTAGAGATATTATGGATTGGCCAACACCCACTTCTTTGACTCAGGTGCACAACTTCATGGGATTAATAGGTTACTACCAAAGATTTGTTCAGGAGTTCTCTCGGATTGCACACCCCATCACTTCCCTTCAAAATAAAGGGAAGAAGTATGTTTGGTCATACATGTGCAAGTAGGCCTTCAGTACACTGAAGGAATGTCTCACTAGATCACCTATTATTGTAGTGCCGGATCCACAAGGTGAGTTTTTCATTTACACGGATGCTTCTTTAGAAGGGCTTGGATGTGTGTTAATGCAGGATGGCAGAGTAGTGGCTTTCAAATCTTGCAAACTCAAAAATTACGAGCTTAATTAGCCGACTCATGATCTTTAACTTGTAGAATTTACGCATGCTTTAGTTTGATGGAGGCACTTTGTACTTGGTCAGAGATTCACATTCAACATAGATCACCTGAGTCTTCACCACATCTTCACGTAGCCCAATCTCAACTCTCGTCAGTGGCGTTGGATGGAGTTACTTTGTGAGTATGATTTGGAGATAGATCATGTGAAGGGGAAGGAGAATGTGGTGGCAGACACTCTTAGCTGATGGAGACATGTGGCTATGGCTACCTCAGTGAGCACAGATTTGTGATGTAGGATTCTTCATCAACTTCCTCTTGACAACTTCTATATTGTAGATCGAATAGAAATCGAGTCTCAGAGACCCCTCGAGGGGAAGTTTGATGGTTTTTCACTAGTGGCAGATGGCCTTCTCAGGCACAAAGGCCATATTTATATTCCTAGAGATGGAGGCTTGAGGAAGGACATATTGAGATAGTTGTATCATTGGAGAGGAATTTGTAGAGACGTGGCTCATTTCATATCATGATGTTTAAAGTGACAAAAATTAAAGGTTGAGAACTAGCATTCAACTAGCCTTCTCTTTCCTCATTCTATACCAGAGTGGAAATGGTACACCATTTCCATGGACTTCAATGTTGGGCTACCAATGTTGAGATATCCCCACGACCCCATCATGGACACAGTTGATAAATTGACAAAAGTGGCTCACTTTTCTCTAGTGAAGACCAATTTTACAGCTAGTGTAGTGGTACGAGTATATTTGGATGAGATTTTCAGGTTGCACAGGATTCCAAGGAAGATCATTAGTGATCGTGATCCTTTGTATACTTCCCATTTCTGGACTACCATGTAGCACACCCTTGGAATGAGAATCAACTTTAGCAAAACATATCACCCTGAGACAGATGGATAGACTGAGCGGGTGAATCAAATTTTAGAGGACATGCTCAGGATGTATGTGGTGGATCAATAGTCTAGATGGGAGGAGTACTTGTACTTGTTGGAGTTTTCCTACAATAACAGTTTTCAGAGTTCTATAGGCATGGCTCCTTTTCAGGATTTGTATGGTAGAGAGTTCATGACACCTCTTAACTAGGATAGGCTAGAGGACAGGTTTTCTCTTGGACCATATTTTTTGCAAGACATGGAGCAACAGGTGGTTTTGATCAGAAAAAGGCTGCAAGAGGCATAGGACATGTAGAAGAAGTATGTAGATCAGTATAGGATTGACTGTAGTTTTGATGTGGGCACTAAGGTGTTCCTTCATATCAGGCCACATAAGATCCCTATCTGTTATGGAAAAGGTTCTATGTTAACTTTTAGATTTGTGGGTCCTTTCGAGATCTTGGAGCATATCGGCCCTTTGGCCTACCATCTAACATTGCCACCTAGCTTGTCTTGCATACATGATGTGTTTCATGTTTCATTTCTTAGGATATATGTTGTAAATACTTCTCATGTGTTATATTGGACATCATTACAGGTGCAGGATCAAGGGCAGGTAATGGTGGAGCTTGTTCACATCCTAGATTGTAGGACCCTAGGCCTTCAGGGAAGAGATGTTGATCAGGTCTAGGTGCAGTGGGACAGATATGACGAGACTACAACTACATGGGAGGATGCTACTTTGTTATGAATTAAGTTCCAAATTTGTTCCAGTGACTTCCAGGAGGAAGTCGAGACTAAGGGGAGGGGGATGTAGTTCCCACTTCCCTTTGAAAACTTTCGATGTTGATCATGATGATTTTGAATCTATTATGGATATGATTATGGAACTTATTTTAGTATGATGATATATGTTAGATCATGGATTATTGTTGACTTGATTCAGTTATGATGCATGATGATAAATAGAGACATTTTATGAGTTGATGATGATATACTGTTTGACATGGTTATATTATGGATGTTTTCGGACTTGTGATATTTAGATATTGTGAGTAGACCTAGAAATGGAAATTATTGAATGATGATATAGTTGTTGATAAAACTATAATGATATTGTTAAATTTCTTTGATGTTGTTGTGATTCATATATCTAAATGATTTTGGGAAGTATATTTATATTATTTTGGATGTTCTAATATGGCCATGAGGCTGAAAGAGGTATTTTTGTTTTACAGGTTAAAATATCAAAACAAACATCGGGGGATTAGAGACCAAACACATTGGAATTCTAGATGAATTAAACAAGGTCACCATCGAAACTTATATTTGATTGTGTGTGTTTTTGTGTGTTAGGGATTCCCATGGGGGGGATCACCTTTAATTGTGACCAAGGTGTTTTATGTATTTCTTTTATTTTGGTCCCTTTGTCTATGTTTTCATGTGTTTATTTTCTGTTGCTTTTACTCCTTTCATTATTCATTAAATCATGTGTAATATTGTGAGTAATCATGTTGTTTAGTTAATTAATTAAAATATGTCATAAGAAAGTAATTAATAGAGTTGTTGGCCTTGAATTAAAGTGTTGTAAGAGATGTGTAAATTAAATTTTGAGTGTGAAACACTCCACCTTCTTGGATATTCGAAATTTTCCTTGGAGGATGATTTTTGAGGCTTGTGGGACAAGTTAACCTTGTCCCATACCTCTTAAATTTAATCACCAACCATACCTATAGTTGGAGAGTTCAGATTATACTTTTATAATGTTTTTGGAGAAGGAAAATTTTAGGTTTTAATTGCACTTTTCTTACATGATTAAATTTCAATCCTTTGGGGTGTGGGTTGGATTTGAGTGTGTAAGTAGACTGCCATATTATTCACCCACCTATTTACTATGCATTGGAGAATGAAGTTGAATTTTTGGTTGGGGATGAGGATGTGTGATTTGGCATCCTACATGGGCCCACATCATCCTCTTCTCTTTCCTCTTCTATAAAATTTGAATTCCTTTCCTTGTTTTGTGGTTGCTGATTTTTGAGACTTGATTCTTTGGTGAATTCCTAGTTGTTTTGGGAGCTCTTGCTTTGAAGAAGTTTTTGGAAGATTGTTGCATGTTTGTGCTTGGCTGATTTGGATTTCTTGCATTGGGATAAAGCTTGTTGTTTTGGAACTTGGAACAACTCCATCATGGAGAGGTAGGAGCTTGGCTCTTGAAGTGCTCTTCTTTTATGAATGTAAATGTTAATGTATGAATTTTTTGGCATGTTTGTGGGTTGTTTGGTAGATGGCCTAGGAATGGTGTAGGAGAAGACTATGGGGTTATTTTGTGGGAGGCACAAGTGTGTTTTATGGATGTATAAGGGTGGAGGGAGTTTGGATTTGGGTTCCACCTTACAAAGAAATAGTTTTCATTTATTTACTCATTATGGGGTCCCATAAGAGGTTAGTGAGACATAAGGAAATGTGAAGAATAAGTGGTACTTGGGGGAGGCATAATTACATGTCAGGGATTTGAAATGATATATATATATATATATATATATATATATATATATATATATATATATATATATATGCATATGTTGCAGGGTTGTTCTTAGGTGGTGATACCCATTTCCCCTTTAGGAGGAATAAACAACATCCCCCATAGTTTTTTGCTCTGTTGGCTTACTTGATGAATCCTTTGTGTTGTTGTTATGCTTTAATGTAGTTATAAACTACATTCTATTTTGGACTGTGTTTTATTGTGAAAATGTTGCTTGTGTGTTTGTGGAAGCCTATTGTTTCCATGAGTTGGATCACATATTTTATTGCATTATGGTTGGGGCTCAGAGGCCAATGAAGAAGGATGGATTCTCCTCTTTTTTGTATGTCTTGCTTGGGTGGAGAGCGTTTCCTTTCCCCTACTCTTGTTGTGATCAAATTGGAAGAATGAGAACTACGCATGTTGTTGTTATGGAGCAAGGAAAACGGATAGTTGGAAAGTCCCTTGTTGAGAAAATTTTTATTGTATCGTCTCCCACTTGAAGTGGATTAACTTGTAAGTTTTTTTTAATGGAAATATGTTGTGTTGATCATTAGAGTTGTAAAGTTAAATGTAAAAGAGATAAACTCTATCTTTGTTTTGAAATAATGTGAATGAAATTGCATTCGAAGAATAAAAGAAGGATGTTACAAAGTTGTCTTTTGGAATCGATAAATGATGTATTTATTTTCTTAAATTACACTGTGGTATTGAATATGATCTTTTAAATGTAATTGAAATCTATGTTTGAAGAAAAGAAAGGTGTATGAAGGAAATGTAGTACTCTATTTTGTGAAGTACTTTAAATCCATTTTTGCTTCACATTAAACTCTATAATATTTATCTTAAATCAATAGACCAAACCTGCAATCAAGAAATAATAATGATACATTGAAATTGAACATGTTAGGATATAAATGATTCCAAATAGAAAAAAATACTTAAAATAAATCTTTAAAAAACCTAGAAAAATTGAGTTCAAAGCTTTCACAGTCATTTTGTTGTCAAAGTTGTAAATTTTAAAATTAGAACTCAATCAAATAGATATAACTCAAAAACTCATCCTAAAACCACCTAAGACCAATTATCCATGCCTATTTGACATGTTGAGAGAGGAAGAAGATCAAATTGAACAAATTTTATAAGTTCATTTTTGCCTGGGTGCACTATAAAAGCCTGTAGATCATTTTCTTTCAATTGACCCCTTAAACCTTATAAAAATCAAATGTTAGTGATTCTTGATTAAATAGGATGTCGAGATATTTCTAGAAAGTCCTCATTTTCCCAAAACTAAGCTCTCTATCAAAATTTATGTCCTTCTAAATTTTTTCCTTCACTTGGTGTCAAAAATAAAAAATTTGGGAAAAATTTCCTTGGCGGGCCCCTGGGCCTGAATTTTTCACTTAGCACTTAGGAAAAATTTTGGGAAAATTTTCATAATTTTCCCTACCGCCCCGTCAGCGTAGAACCAATTATAGGTTTCCACATGGAACCACAAGGTGTTGGCGGAGGAGCGGACCTTTTTTAAACTTCACGCATTGGAAACTTTTTGGGAAAATTTTCCTAATTTTCCTCACCGACCCGCAACCAATCATGTGCTACCACGTGGCGCCACAAGGCATCAATAGAGAAGTGGGTTCATTTTTGTGTTTTTCATTTTTGTAAATTTTTTGGGAAATTTTTCTGACAATTTCCCCACTGTCCTGTAGAAAATCAAGCGCTGTGATGTGGCATCGTGAGGCATCGGCGGAGGCGCGGGTGAATTTTACCCCCTTTGCCTTTGGGGCACTTAAACCTTTTTATCCTTGCCACCTCTGTTTTCCTTGCATTGGCTGAGGAGGCACCACATGTCCCCTGTAGACTTTCGGACTTGTGGGCGTAATGTTGGCTTTTCACCTCGCGCGGTAAATTTTCCCAAATGTCTCCCACCACCCCACTTTTCTTACGTTGGCTGAGGAGGCACCATGTGTCCCTTGCAAATTGCAAATAGTTTTATGTTTTGTTATATCATATCCGTAGCTAAGATCCTTATATATATGTATATATATATATTTATTTATTATGAATATTATATCATGGTATAACCTAACAACTTCTCAGATCACAATATCCTCATTTATTTTGATAAAACGATGGAGACCACTGAGCTCAAAAAAATTATGGTTTGGCATAACGTATAGTTTCCTAATATAAAAATATAATTATCTTACTTGCTAGGTGGTAGTGAAAACTAAGGTCAAAACATTATACTTTGGGATTAGCACCATAAAATTTCTAAATATATTCCTCTAATTTGTTAGATGATGTAAAATCTTAATTGTGAATTATTAAAAGCTAGTGATGAAATCTCACACTAACATGTTGTGGCATAACCTACCGGCAACATATCTCAAAATATCTTTATTTTCATTGTTAAATGCTATTATATTTTGAGCTAAATTTTATTTTGTTTAAGTACCTAGCAGTGGCTAAGCGCAAACTATCTTGATTTGAATTTGTTAAATCCTAGTGATTGCTAAGATCAAATTATTATGTTTTGGCATAATGATGGGGTATGAGTAGAGTGGTTAAGTCAGATGGATGTTTCTAGCTCCACCCAGGTTAAAATCCCATTAAGGCACAATCCCCATCCAGGGTGGTAATGTCCAAGGTGGTGCACCTAGTAGGATGGTTTTCATGGAGGATTTTTTGGATCAAGAATACCTATAGTTTTTGGTGTGTGGAAGCTTTTGTTTTACCTCTGGTGGTGTGTGCTTGCGCAATGGCTCATGTTTTTTTCGATCAATCATAACATCCCATGGTTTGCTGGTGGTGTATGCATGCATGAAATATCTTGTTTCACCAGTCATGTGTGTTCACAGTGGTAGCTCATGGTACATGATTTAATGAGATTAATTGTAATATCTTCATTGTTGTAAGGGTGGGGTCCCTTAACCCTCCAGTTCATAGCCCTGGTCAAAATCCTTTACCATATTAACAAAAAATATTATGTTTTGGTATAAGCCACTAACAGATAAGATAATAATATTTTACTTATTTTATTTAAAGCTAGTGAGCGCTAAGCTCCAAGTATTATGTTGTGTCATAAGCTATTAGATGCTAAGCTAAAAATATCATTCAATAACTTGTTAAATTATAGCAACCACTAAGCCCGAAATAATATATTTTAGGAGTACCTAGTCTCTAGTTATTTAAAAATATATTAATTTAATTTGTTTAATCCTATAGACCATAAGATCAGTATATTATGTTATTGTTTAAAATAGTGCCAGTTAAGTTTAAAATATCTTCATGTAATTTGTTAACTTTTGTAAAATATCGTAACTATAAATTATTGAACATTAGCAAATAAAATATCCAAATAATATGTTCTGGCATAAGCTAGTGGCTGCTAAGCTTAATATAATGTAAACCACCGGTAGTCTCCAAATATTATCCGGTAGCATAACCTAGCGAGCACTAAGCTTGAAATATATTAATTCCAAATATTAGATTAATACAAAAACTTCAACTTGTTTATACTGGTCTTGATTGCTATAAATATCTCCAAAGTTAATGTCATTTATAAACATAGAGGTCTTTAAGCTCAAAAAAACATAATTTAATTTGTTGAAACCTAGGGAGTTTTAAGTTTACAATATAATTTGTTAGCTTTTGTTTAATCATAACCGAGAGGTCATAGGACTCAAAATGTCTTTCTTTTATTTGTTAAATACTAGTGAAGTTTTAGCTCAAAATATTATATTATTAAGTACCTAGCAGCTGTTAAGCTCAAATGATGTTTATTCAAATTTGCTTAGTCCTACAACTAAGCTACTAATATCTTATTTCTTTTTTAAAACCTAGTGAGTGATAATCTCAAAATATTATGTTCTACCATAAGCTAACGGAAGGTAAGATAAAATTAACATTCAATAACTTGTTAAAAGATAACAAATACTAAGCTCGAAATAATAAATTATGGAAGTACATAGTCTCTACTTAGCTCAAAATATGTTAAATTTATTTGTTTAATCTTATATAGCATTAGCTCCATATATTATGTCGTTGTTTAAAATAGTGTTAGCTAAGTTCAAAATATCTTCCTGTAATTTGTTAACTACGGTAAAATATCGTAACTATGAATTATTAAACCCTTGTGAATACAATCTCCAAATAATATGTTATGGCATAAGATAGTGGGTGCTAAGCTCAAAAAATATTAAACCACTGGTAGTCTCCAAATATTATGTGGTGGCATAACCTAATGGGTGCTAAGGTCAAAATATCTTAATTCAAATCTTAAATTCATACCAAAAATTTAAAGAATTTATTTTGGTCTTGATTGCTATAAAAATCTCCAAGGTTACTGCCATTGATAAACTTAGACGTCACTAAGCTCAAATCAACGTAATTTAATTTTTTTAAAACTAATGACTTCTAATTTTACAATATAATTTGTTAGGTTATGTTTAACCATAACCTATACAACATTAGACTCAAAATGTACGTCTTTTGTTTGTAAAATACTAGTGAATTTTTAGCTTGAAATATTATATTATTAAGTACCTAGCGGTCGCTAACCTCAAACTATGTTGATTCAAATTTGCTAAATCCCAGTAACCATTCAAATGCAAATATCATGTTTTGGTGTAACCTACCATCCGCTAAGCTTATAATTTATTACTTTATTTTGTAGAAACCTAGAGACTTCTAATATCCATAAATTATGTTGTAGCATAACCTAGTGGTCGCTAAGTTCAAAATATCTTAATTTAATTTATTAAATTCTGACCTCTGATAGGCTAAAAATATTATGTGGTGGCATAACCTAATGGGTGCTAGGCTTGAAATATCTTAATTTAAATTCTTAAAATCATATGATAAAGTCAAATAATTTATACATATCTTGATTGCTATAGAATTCTCCAAAGTTAATGTGGTTGATTAAGTTAAAGGTCAATAAGATCAAAACAACTTAATTTAATTTGTCAAAATGTGGCGATTTATAAGATTTTTATTAAATTACTAGATTATTCTGTGGCATAACCTTTTTTGGTGGCAACAAGAGGTTATGGCATGTGCATCTTTAAAGGGCATTTATGACATCTATAGACTGCATCCATGTGATAGAAGGGATCGAATATACGTGAGATGTAAGATGACATCAGTAATTTAAGATTTTTAATGGGAAGCATGATATTTATGAATTGGATATCTAATTAATGATCTTCAGTACCCTCACACTTTCCTCCTTTCATGTGTTGCACGCTGGTGGCTATATATCTCCTCGTTTACTTGAGATTTCACTACCCCTTTCCTGTTTAAAATTTTTTTAGTTCTAATTTGTGTCTCTCTGTGATGGTGACATGGGTGCTAGCAGTTTTTTAGGTAGCATGGAGTGTAGTTCTAGCAGGAAGAGGTGAAGAGGTATGATAAGAAAGGATGCTGGGGAATTGTTTATTTCTTGGATGGATGGGAAAATATGGAACACAACTATTAGTTTTTTATTAAGGGCCGACATGGTTGTCTATATAAAAAAGTGTATATATAAGAAGTATTTTTGGGTGAATTAAATCTTATTACAGCTCTTCCCCATTCATTTTGGCATTTCTTTAGTAAGATAAGTTGTTTATAATCATAATGGGACTCCATTATTGGAAGACTTATCATGGACTTGTTCCTCATGTACAATTTTTTGGAGTCTTATCATCGAAATATCTTAGTTCAAAATATTAAAATCAAAGAATGAATTCAACGAATTTATATATATCTTCTTTCTTATACATATAATGTTTGTGATACATAACATGGCAGAAACTAAACTCAAGCAAGTGGATGCTAAGTTCAAAATATGATTTAGTAAATTTGATATACTAGTCAAAAGTAAACTCAATATGTATTTCTTTATTTAGTTAAATAGTATTTACTTTTCATCTCAAAATATTATATTGTTTAAATACCTAATGTGACTGTTAAGCCCAAGCTATGTTGAAATAATTTAAATAATATATTATTTAAATACCTAGTTGTCGCTCTTCTCAAGCTATATTTATTTAATTTGTGAAATCGCAATGACAACTAAGATCACAATATTCTATTTTGGCATAACCCAATGGCTAGTAAATATTGTAAAATATCTTAATTGAAGCTATTAAACCATAGTGAGTTGAATACCCGAATAATATGTTGTGTCATAACCTAGAATCCACTAAGCTCATAATACCTTAATTTACTTTATTAAAACCTAACCACTTCTAGGCTCAAATAATTTTATGGTAGAATAACCTGGTAGGAAATATTCTTGAAATATCTTAATTAAAAATCATAAAATTATATCACAAATCCAACTAATTTATATATATCTTGTTTGCATCTTCGAAGATGAAACTATATGTTATCCAAAGTTCACCCCTTAGGGTAAATTTTGATAAATTACACAGTTTCTTTAGGCTTGAGCAAGAAGAAATGGTTCAAGCCCTAAAATTATGTTTTTAGGACCCCTTTGGATTTTCTCTAACTTCTCTATCCAGAGAAAAATCTAAGGAGTAAGGAAAATTTGCAAAATTTTGAAAAAATGAAGTCAAGGGTTTATTTTCATGCAAAACTGGTCTAAGGGTTGTGGATGGAAGCAGTGTGGATCCTACCAGGGTTTTTCGTACTTAGTTTAGCCTCGAAATACTAAGGAGGAAGAAAGTACGCCAAAAAGTGGAAATCATTATCGAGGAAAGTCAGGTAAAAAATCATTAAATAACTGATTTGGTCACAACCAATGAAATGCAGCAAAGGCAGAAGATGTTTACCTTCTCGGTCCGTGGGACAGTTGGAATGAAGGTACTCATGGGACACAAAAACTTGAAATAATCACATCCAATGGAGTGAGGAGATGGCAGAGGAAAATGTATAGGAAAGCTGCGACACATGAACTTGAAATAGCCAAAATATGCATCGGTGAGTGGTATGGAGAAGTTTGCAGTCAACGACCAACCTTGTCTTTGTCAAAAATGAACGTGTGGGGATAAAAATACCTGATTCATCCGTTGCAGGGAAAAGTGGCCCAAGCCACACAAGAACACGCGGGACAGTTGGGCCCAAAAAATAGGATTTCACCTCACAAAGAAGGAATAAAAAAAAGTGAATAATTTTGGCCCAAATGTCCTAGGACACATAGGACAACCAAACCTGAAATGGCCACAATATAAAGGGAAGTGGTTTAATGCAACCCCCTGAAGTTCAAATGGTCATAACTTTGGACCCAGAGCATCATTTTTCACACAATTTGAATTTTTAGGAAGGGAAGGTGTGTGAAAAGGAAAGAAACATGTCCAAATCCAAAATTTAAATGCTCACTCCCATAAAATGCAAGAAATCCATTGAAAACTCAATATAGTTGCTCACACTCAGAAATCCATAACTTTTGTATTTCTCAATGAAATCATGCAAGCTTTGACTCGTTGGAATCGTGACTCTGATCTTAGTGCATAGTTATCAGTAAATGAAGAACTTGAAGTAGTTTCGATGTTGATTTTTCTAATAACGTGTCTAGGTTCAAAATAGTGATTTTATTGGAGGTTGTTAGAACATTCAATGAAGCATGGGTAGTCATTTTTCACTGTTGCAAGTCATGAGATAGTATGGTGAGCCTCTTATAAGAAACATACCATCATTTCACTACATTTATTACCTATTACAAGTGGTTGAAAGGTATATTTCATGATTTCAATCCTCTCTCTTCCAAATTATATGAATTAGTGTGTTGGGGTCATTGTAAAGGGAGATAGTTTTATGAGTAGCAAAACTCTATCTTTTTTGTTTTATGAAATCAATGTGCTATAGGCCCTTGTAGTGGACTCTTTGCATGGTGATCTAGTCCTTTACTTTCTAATGGATTGAACTGTGCATATAATGAAGCAATAGATGCAAGTTTGTGGATGTATTCTCCCTTGCGGTGTTTGTTTGCATTCTTCTTGCCTCTTCAACCTCATTGCAAATATATTGTGTCTATCTTATGATCTTGCAGGGTTTCATTAACATTTTTTTTTTATGAAATATTTTTTATAATAAAGTTTCTAGACTGTGGAGAATTTTTATCACCCCTCTAGTATGCACTTTGCTTCCATTTTTCACACATTAGAAATCTATTCTCATTCCCTCATTTTTTGGTGTATCACCACTTTAGTGTAAGATTTTTTTTCATGTATACTCTCTCCCTGGTCCCTTGGAAATTTACATTAGTATTACATTGCAATTCCTACACTGAGAGTAGCTTGTGGCATGTAGATTAGGAGTAGGAATTAAAATTATCTAGAGGGTCATCTAAATCACATAATTCCCATAGATTGAGAGATGATCCAATGTTACACAAATTACACAGAATGCCTGATTCAAATATCCAAGCCATTCAAGGGTGTTATAATTTCGTGATAACACTATCATTTGTTGAGGTTATGTTGAAATAAAACCTAGCGGAAAGTAAACTCAATATGTATTTCTTTAGTTTCTTAAATGCTAGTAACTATTTTTGTCTAAATAATATATTGTTTAAATACCGAGAAAATACTAAGCTCAAAATATATTGATTTAATTTTTTAAATCCCACTATTCACTAAGATTGTATTATTATGTTTTGGTGTAACCTACCGGACACTAATCTTATAATACCTTAATTTATTTTACTGAAACCTAGAAACTGTTAAGATCCAAATATTATGTTGTGTCATAAGCTAGAAGACACTAAGCACAGAATATCATTCAGTAACTTGATAAATTATAACACCACTAAGATGGAAATATTATATTGTGGAAGTACCCAATGCTCGCTTAGCTCAAACTATATATATATATATATATATATATATATATATATATATTTAATACAACTGATCATAAGGTCTTATTATTATGTCTTGGGATAACCTAGTGGATGAGAGACTAGAAAGATTTACAACAATTTTTTAGATATGATGTGATATACTCGATGAAGCCTAGTGGCCACTAACCTAATCTTAAAAGTAAATATATTATTGATATAATGAAGTTGTGTTATGAATTTATTATTTAATTTGTACGTATTTAACATGAGACAAATAAAAAAGTGATCACTTGACCCAAAAAAAGTGTGTTGCCTATAAAAAATCCACTTATTTGTGATTCTACCAAGGTAAATGAAGACTACCTCCAAATAATAATTATAGCCTTGCAGTCGAAAGAGTAGGTAACATATTTCATGTAGAGTGTATTCATATAAGAGTTTATACAAATGGCAAAAAATAAATCTAGAATTTATATAATGGATAGATAAATATACGTGTAGAATCAAGTATTTTATGTGATATACAAGTATACGCATATACATGGACTAGTGAATGAAAAGTTATATAATAAGATTTTAAGTGCGACATGATTTACTCGTTGTACCCTAGAGGTTGCTAAGCTATTCTTAAAGGTAAATATATCATGTTCATAATGAAGTTGTGTTATAAATCAAAATTGTTAATATTTGTGTATATAACAGGAAACAAACAACCAAACTTATTGCTATCACCAAATAACAATGTGTTTCCTATATAAAAAAACCTTCTCCACGAGGCCACCACAGGTAAATGGATGTTTTCTCCAAATAAGAATTATTGCCTTATGGGCAAAAGTGTGCATAAGTTTTTTCATGTAGAGTGTATGCATTAATGTGAAATCATATTGGAAAGCTATAAGGGATAAAAAATAAATCTGTATTTTATATAATGGATACATAAATATATGTTTAGAATCATGTGTTACATAGGTATACGTATAGATTTCTCTATTTCCTATGAAACTTTGGTAGAATATTTTTAGATTTATGACAAGAAAAGAAACTTGGACTAGTGACCTATAAATTATAGAACAAGTTTTTAAATACAACATGATCTACTATTTGCACTCTAGCATCCACTAAGCTATTCCTAAAGGTAAATATATCATGTTTATAATGAATCTATTTTATAAATCTAAATTATTAATATTTTGCATATATAACACGAGACAAACAACAAAAGAAATTACTAACATCAAATAATGGTTTCTCTAAATAAGAATTATAGCCTAGCCGACACTAGTGTATGCAAATATTTTGAGGTAGAGTTTAGTCATAGAAGAGAAATTATATTGAAAAGCTATAATCAATAACAAATAAATGTGGCGTTTTTATAATGGATACATAAATATATGTGTAAAATTGTATATTTATTGTGTTTATAGGTATATGTATATATTTCTCTACTTTTCAAGAAGATTATTTTACATTTATGAAAATTATAGAAACTTGGAATTGCGACTGAGAAGTTATAAAACAAGTTTTTACATACGACTCCATCTAATAGTTTCATCCTAGTGACTACTAATCTATTGTTAAAGGTAAATATATAATGTTCATAATGAAGTTGTTGTATAAATCTAAACTTTTAATCTATCTGAATATAAAAATAGACAAAGAACAAAAGTGATCGCTAGGACTAAAACACTATGTTTCCTATATGAAAACAATTGATCCGCAAGGGTCCAAGGTAAACGAATGTATTTTACAAATAAAAATTATATCGTAGAGGATGCTAGGGTAGACAAATTTTCCCATGGTAGAGCTTATTCATATAAAATAAATCATATTGAAAAAGGTATAAATGATAACAAATAAATACATAATTTATATAATGGATATATAAATATACGTCTATAATCATGTATGTAATTCAAAATAAAATTCAGGTTTAGTTAATAGGTTGTTGAAAAAATAATTATATCGTGGCTTCCTCAAAGCTATGTGAATTTTTGGCATAGATTAGCGGGAGAAAAAGGAATAATATATCAATTATTAAATACATAGTGATTAAATTTATATTTAATAATATTAATGCATATATAATGTGTTTAACTTCCAATGTACATAAAATAAAATTGCTCAAGACATTACATTTGGTTAATTCTACATGGAAACACACATATAATTATAAATAATTATCATACAATTGAATTCTTAATATGGTTTTATAGTTTTAAATTATTTTTTTAACCTCATAATTCTAAATTATTTTTTATGGTTTTATAGTGAAAACTATGTAAAAAATCTAATAAGAATTAATTAGTGATGTTTCTTTACATCATTTTAATGAACAACATTAAACTATTTTGGTTCTACCTACAAAAATAAAATTAAAAAAAATGAATGTGCCACATGTTATCATCATCCATAAAAAATAATCACATGAACAAGAATGAAAAATTCAAAATGAAAATACCCACTCCAAAATAGAGACATAAAATGACAGAAATGGGAAAGTGTTAAATAGGACAAAATATTGCAATAGAAAAGGGATTAAATTTTCTTTCGTTAATGCAAAAAAAAAAAAATTCATGAAGAAAAAGGCAATTTGGCATAGAGATCAAAAGAAACTGGAAAGAAATGTTTGACTGCAGAGCACGATGTAGTAGGACAAAGCAGGGTTGGTACAGATCACGATTGGATTGCTGTGAAAAACACAAGATCCAATCAACTACAAAGAAGATGATAGAGCCCGCGATAAAAAAGGTACACCTTTAATATAAATACATTATTTAGTAATATCCTGGATTATTTCGTGCTTTATGCTTTTATTAAAACCTCCATCTGGCACCTCAATCAAACAATATGTGAGATTCTATCCGCAACTTCTATTTTTTTCCTTATTCAGGTGCATACATTCTGTGTGTATTTTGTGTTCTCTCTCTAAAAACAAGATTATAATCGCATGCAAAAAACAATCGAGTTTTGAACACTCAGCCTTGCAACTACAACATGCGTGTATTTTTTATTTTAAAGATATGCTTTTCTGCATGACCAAAAATATTAGAAACCCTAATCAACATTTCTACGAGGTATTTTATAATTTGTTTAGCACATTCCATGAAAGAAATTTAAGAAATAAAATAATTACAAGACATAAAAAATTGAAATTTTCACATTCCCCCTCTTAAAGAAAAAGGGCTAGCTATTGAAATTTCAAATATTTGAAAATGCGGGAGAATTCAAATTTCTCTATTTTTATTTTTCCATGGTTAAAAAATTAAAACTAAACATGAATTAAAAAGAACGCAATTTTTCATTTTCTATAGCCTATAATAACATAAACATAATAACAAATATATTATATAACATATATTAAAACAAGAATAGTAAATACTATATAATAAGAAAAAAGAACAAAAAAATCGTAACCATAGTTTTGAAGTTTAATAGAATAATATACAAACATTTATGTTCCATTTTTTATCAAAATAAATTTCTACATTGTTAGATATAGTGTACTATAATTTAAATTAATTCTCCAATTAAAATTTGCCATGTGCCAAGCTTGGATAAGCTATTTTGGATACATAATAAGGCTAAGCATCAAAGACTTTACAAAGAGTGTTACTATATGGCTATTTTCAAAATAAGAAATGTTTGATCCTAGGGTCTGATATGTTGTTTCTATCAATAAGTAAAGGAGCTTAGTAGGTGCTAAGAATATGGCAAGAAGAGGAAAAGGTAGGAGCCTAGTGGCCATTAAGCTATACTATGATTTGTTATTTTGTGTCTTTTTTTTAAAAAAAAAGAAAATTTTGAGCCTAAGGTCTAATATGCCATTTTTGTCAATAGTTAAAGGATATTAATGGGTGCTAAGAATTTTATTTGTTAGGAAACGATATGAAACATGTTTTGAAAACCATGTATCTTATGGAAACTACATACTAAGGATAGCGATCCACAACTTTACAAAAAGTGTTTATAATGAGAAGAGGTAAATGTAGAAGCCAAGCGGTCATTGAGCTAAACCATGATTTGTTATTTTATGGCTATTTTCAAAGTAAGAAATTTTTTAGCCTAGGGTCTCATATGTGATTTTTTTCAATAAGTAAAGGAGCATAGCAGGCGCTAAACATTTTCTTTCATAAGAAATGATGTGGAGTATAAGTTGAAAACCATGTATCTCATGGGAACTACATACTAAGGATAGCAATCCAAAAATAGAAACATAATGTTTATGATAAGAAGAGGTAAAAGGTAGGATCCTAACAGCCACTAAGCTATACCATGATTTGTTATATTATGGATATTTTAAAAATAAGAAACTTTTGAGACTAGGTCTGATATGCCATTTCAGTCAATAAGTAAAGGATCTGAGCAGTCTCTAAGCATTTTTTTTTATAGGAAAAAATGTAAAATATGAGTTAAAAACCATGTATCTTATGGGAACTACAAATCTGAAACTATAAAGATATTATTTATAATGAGAAGAGGTAAAATTAGGAGCCTAGCGACCGGTAAGCTATACCATGGTTTGTTATTTTGTGGTTAGTTTTAAAAACAATAAACTTTTGAGTCTATGGGAAACACATAATACGTCTCAATGCATTTCAAGGATATGTAATGCAGGAATTTCACTCTACCACCCATAGCCTAGAAAATATGGTACAATTAAAATAAATTGATAACACTATTGTTCCAAAACCATGCACATAGTGTTGAAAAAAGAAACAATTAATCCTAACTTTGGTTAGGTCATTCCATTCAATACGTACAAAATATTAATGGTCACTAAAAAAAATTCTCGTATGAACAAATGTGAATTATATGTTACAAACTATATGTCTTGTGAGTACTACATAAATCATGATCCTTCTAGAGGGTTTGTAGTGTAACTCATGGATCTTGTAGGGACGACACAATTAATAAGTTACAATTAGAATAAAGTAAAACACAATAGCGACCGAAAGCTATATATATAGTATTTATAAAGATTGGAAGTAATTGTGGGAGCCTAGCAACCACTAAACTAGAGCATGATCTTTTATTTTATCAAAATTTTCAAATTATGAAACTGTTGATCTTAGCGTCCGGTATGCCATTACTTTTGATAAGAAAAAAATGTTTAGCATTTACTAAGCATTTTTTCCCATGAGATCTTATGTGAATTTTTTTTTTCAAATAATATACCTTATGGGAACTACCTAAGGCTTGATCCCTCTAGATGGTATGTAGTGCAACTATTATCTCCACCCAGTACATTCCATCCAACATGATATAATTATAATCAATGGAAAACACTAGCAATCAAAATTTGTACAGATAGTGTTTACAATGACAGTAATGATAGGATCTACACGGTCTCTCAACTAGGTCACGATTTATTATTTTATCACAATTTTAAAAATAAGAAACTGTTGAAACAAACATCTATTGTGTCGTTACTTTCGATAATTAATGTAACTAAGTGTTAGGTAAAAAAAATTTCCTATATGAAATATTGTGAGTTGTATGTTACAAACAATATTTTTTATGGACAATACAAATGACTTCATCCCTATTAAGTATTTGTAGAGCAGCAATTGTTTCCGTCACAGATAGTTTATCAAATATAATACAATTATATCAATGAAAATCACTAGCGAACCAAAAGTATTGTACAAAAATTAATTAAAATGACATGATGAAATGGGAGGACCCTATCTTGAACTAAGCTAGGTCATGATTTGTTATTTTAAAGCTATTTTATAATTTTTAGTTTTTTTTACCCTCAATTGATACAATGTATTGGACAATAAATGTTTGTAGCCTAAAAAGACTGGCACTCTAAATGTGTCAACATAAATTCAAACATTTTGGAATAAATTTATTCAATTAGTATTGCAAATACAACTTATAGTTAGAGTAAGATAGAATAGACCCTTGTTTTATTGGTACTCATTAAATATTTCATAATAAAAACTTTTCTCAAATAGGTATAACCCACCATGACCCTGTAGAGAGCACTGTTTCCATGAAAATGGTTACTGTGACGAAGGCCATACTTACATTTAAGAAAAGTGTAATCATTCTCATTTATTTTTGCTATCTTATTGTGGAATTTATCACCAAACATTATGCTTAAAATGTCATAGTTTGACTAGTTATAGACATTTTAACATAATGAATAAAGTATGTCTGATATACATATATTTCACATTGTCTTATATAAAAGATAATGATGGGCTATCACTAACTCTATTAATGTGATTTGTTGACAAATACTCTCTGAAAAATACCAAACATTATATCTTCTAATGGTTATGTGTTATCAGTCCGAAGTACACCTTTCCCTCGATGGCTATCTAACTTTTGTCGGTATAATAGGATCCCCTCCAAGTTGTGGGCATCTTGAAATGAGGGGAACCTCCAGAAAGGGTTGGTTCCCTATGATGAATCACTAAATTTTGTATTTTAACAAAGTTGAAGGTTAAAAGGAATGTAAAACTAAAACATGTAAAGGTGATATACCAAAATTCTATGGGGCTTGGGCTTTCACAAACACACTTATTAAATATAAAATGACTACAGAGATTCACTACAATAGCTTATTAAATTTATTTTCACTCACAAGGAAATACAATGCACTTTAATGGCTTGCAAAATTATCAAAATTTATTAATGGAGGTGCTACAAAACTATAAGCATGCAAAGGAATATGAAACTCACTGAAACACACCTTGAATTTGTTGTAACACACTATCAAAAATCTTAGAAATTGGGGGTAAACAATCTTTTATTCAAGCATAAGGTGGAAAAGTACAATGTTCCTACAACATTACTATGCAAAAATTAGACCCCCCTTTGTGTTTTGCAAGAGAACATAATATATAGAAAAATCACTCAACGAACCCCACAAAAAATAGCCTTTCAAGGGCCAGTTCTCTCACGTAAATGCACTAATTTATCCTTTCATAAAAATTAAATACAATAGTAGAAAGGATAAAAATAGCCTGAAGGTTTCCAACTCACACTTGGTCAATTTTTTTTGACTCTCCAAATCTGCCCCTTGCATGGAATAAGCCTATTGTATGGATTGTTTGTAAAAGTTAAGGTAAGTTGGAACTTTGATTTGCCTCCAAAATTCTATTTTTTCTTTAAATGTCACATGCATGGGTAACTGGTTATTTTATCTTGTCTGAAAAAGTAAATTCTATCTCCAGCACATGCATAGACGAGGTAATTATATGGTTTTTTCTTTAGCAGGAACCATCACTTACTTGAGTATTAGCATGCATGGGTTGATTATTGACAATTTTTACTTTGGATTCCCATGCACATGATTGCTGCCAAATAATTAAGGGATATTTCACCCATAGTTACTATTATCCCAAATTCACCCCCCCGGAAAATTTTGTAAAGACAACTCCTACACATAAGGAAATTATGAATGAAATGAATCAGACCCACGAGCTCACATTCTTGGATGACAAACAGGTTATAAGTAGGCTCATAAATAAAGGGGTAGTGCCACAAGAGAGGCTAGGAGAAAGAAAGGGAAAATAGCAAGGATCCAAGGTCTACGGGCTCAAAACCATTTAGGAAAGAATCCAGAATCGACTAAGTATGGAAAATCCAATAGAGGGAACCATGTGTCTTAATGGCGCTTATCCAAACATAAATCCAAAAAGAGAATCTCAAACAAGTTCCACATCTCCACGTGTCTCAGGACAAAAAAAAGGTAGGGAAAAATGGTCAAGCAGAATCAAAAGGCAGAGCTTCAAGGCCATAGGGGTTTTCTAAGTTTTGGGTTTCACAAAAAGGGAAAAAGATAAATTATGGACCCGTAGGCTAGATTTTTGTTCGAATCTAGCTACCACATGTCCCATATCAAAAGGGGACCCTTTTTGAAAGCTATTTTCCTTCCCTCCTGTATGTACTTGATACAAACTTCGAAGGTGCATATCATTCGGCTGAGGGCTCAAAATATTTCAAATCTGACACCATTGGAAAGATCTCTGCCTCACCCATGCCATAGAGGTTTGAAAATTTAATTTTGAGGAGGTTAGGTGAAGGAAAATGGAGGAAATGTCTTTGGGCCTTCAATGCTAGATCCATCTACCTCGACAACCAGATCAGATTTGATCTGTTTCCATCATTTCCTCTTCTTTCAAGGCGTTGAATCAAGGATTCATGCAGTAAAGACAGATTTGGGGCATATTTTATCAGAAGCATCAACAGTGATTGTTGAAATTCAACCTTCTTTTCCCTCTTCTCTCTCTTTTCCTCTTTCAGGTTGAATCTATAAATACGGGGGGAGGATTCATTGTAAAATTATGTTCATTCTTCTTCCGTCCCCCTCTCTCTTTCTTCTCTAGGGTTGAATGTGGAGATTAAGCCTCCTCCCTTGGCTTTGTAATGGAATTTTCTTGCCTCTTACCTATTAATCATGTAATGTGTGAACTCCTGGAGCAATAAAATTTGTTTTCGTGATGAGTTTTATCCATCTTTTTCTCATTTTTTTTTCTCTTCTCGCCTCTCAATATTGCAGGGTATATTGTGCATATCTCTGATGTTTTTTGCATGTTCTAGGAGCTTTGTTTAATGGGTTTTGAGGTGGTGTTCTATGTTAAATCTATCTCTAGTCTTTGGTGCATCTTTTCCACCCTCTCCTTTACTCACCTCTCTCCACTTCAGGCACCTGAGATTGTTACCATCACTTCCCTTTTCTTGGTGATATCACCTCGTTAGAGTAGGATTTCCCTCTTTGTGCACTTTCTCCCTCCCTGTCTCCTTGAAATTATTAGGATAGGTGTAGTTAGATGTTATTTATGTATTAGGATTAGTTTAGCATTAGGACCAATAAGAAGAAGTTGGCTTTCTCCAGAGGGCCATCTCAAGTCCACAAGTCCCACAACTTGAGAGATGGTCCCATGTTATGCAATCACACCAGATGAGTATTCCCTAGAAAAGTAGACCCATAACTCATTTGGGGGTGCTATGATTTCACACTAACAGTTTTGGCACACCCAATGGGACAGGTCTGAAGCACCTTACCACTTCACTTCATCAGGTTTGATGTGATCTTAGTGAAGATTTCATCCTTTGGAGGCACTTTCAAGCACATATAGCGACTCCATCTGGTCAACAACCCATCCTTAGTGTTGCAGACCTTCTTCTCATGCATTTCCACCCATTATTTCTTCCATCTCTTTCATTCTTTTCCATTCCATGAAGTTGTACAATCATGAATTCAATCCCTTCATGGAACTCACACTTAAAGTAGAAATAAAATCCACCCCCGATATGTTTTAAAACTCCTTCAAATCAGCATTTTAAGCAAAGGAAAAATTAATATGTCTACTCCTATGAGAAACAGTGCCAAAATTAGTTTGGCTATGGAGCTTTCCAAGAGCAGGGGTATGCAAACAATGAAGACAATCAAATACAAGATGTTGGTCTGCAGGGGAAGATCCAAATAATGGAGGTTGACATGGTTTAGTCAAGGGGAATAACACAAATGAAGGCATTTCGGATTGGTTTCATGGCACCCTATCCATGGGAAGGCCCTTTTTCAAGACATTACAGCCCTCAAGAGAATCTTGACTTCATGGTTGAAGTGTTGCCTCAGCTTACACAGTGGGATGAGGAGATCAGGGCTTATGAGTTGGAGTCGGGACAACCTTGTCAATGGGTAAGCCAACAACCATCTCCCTGCCTTTCATTTTCTCTCCCTCGATCTTTATCATTTCGATAGAGGAAAGATTCTAGCCCTTCACTTTCTTACCCAAGTTTTAATTTCATTTCTTCATCTTCTAGTTTTCCATCTCATTTCCTTTCCTCTTCCCTTTTCCCTTCCAAATCCAATTCCCCCCTACAAGAGGCAAAAGAAATGCCTTCCCCTCCACCACAAACAAGGAAACAACTAGTGGAGACCCCACCTACCACTCCTCTTGCCTTTCCAAGTCCATGTTGGGAAGAGACTCCAAAAACCAGCTAAGGAAAACATCAAATAGAGGAACCCAACAGAGAATAAATGATAGAAAATATGAAGAGTTGGGCTGCTAAATTTGAGTTTCCAAAGGTTCCCTTGTTGTTTAATCCTATGGAGGAGGCTGAGGTCAAGTTGCAAGTGGTGGAAGCTCTAGATACAGCACAAGCAGAGGAAGAAGGAGCTACTCCTTATCCAAAAGAAGAGGAGTACATTCCAGCTTTGGAGGAGGACCATACAATTTCAGAGGATCCAAGTGTGAACAGGCCAAACAAGAACCTTCAATTCTTCCTCCCACTTCATCTCCTTCAATATCTAATGTTGAAGAAGAGTTTGAGCTTTCAAAATTCATGTTTGAGGATGAAGGGAGCCATGGTGATCAATTTGGAAATTGGGAAAGCACCATGGAGGAGGTGGACCACATGTAAGAGGACAACAAGGAGGAAGACTGCATGTCAGACTTGGAAGATTGCTTTAATGAAGAGGAGCATAAGGAGAAAACATCATTTTTCCCCCATCTTAAACATCTCAAGAACATGATCCTTCTTTCGTAGAGGGTAACATTCAGGAATAGTAGCCTACACTTCATAACAACCCTCTGGAACCAAGGTTGGAAGATCTTGATCTTCCCTACTCTTCAACGGAGGAGGAAGAGAAAAGGCATGAGGATATCATCATCTCTCTCACAACATCCACCCAAGAAGCTCAACAAGAAGACTCCATTTTTGGAGTTCAATTTAAAATAAATGGGTGCATCCAAAGGATTAGACCATGCCCAATCAGGTACTTGGCTTCATTGGAGCCAAAGGAGAAACCGAAACCAGTCATGCCTACTTTAGGGCATGAGGACGAATACCGAAGCACAAAGGGTCACCATCAAAACCTCTAGAAGACCGATACAAGTAATCTTAGGGAGGTATTATCCATTAATGTTGATACCTTGATGATTTGGGTGGAGGACCATCTTATTGTTAGTTTTTCACTCATCAAACTAGCCATGTTCAATACCAAATCAATTACATGGCTGCCATTTTTGAGAAAGGAAAGCTACTTCTCCCTGCCTGTAGCAGGATTTGTTTAGCATTATTTTCTCTTGGTTAGATTAGAGTAGTTAGGTTTTTTTCAGCAGAAGAAGTGCTTTTTCACACTCTGCATGTTCCACTCGGAGCATGTATGATTTTCAGTTTGTACATAGTTTTTGGTGTTGTTGTTTTGCTCTTGCACAGTCCATTTCAGTTGGGATTTTGTGAAGTTAAACTCCAAGTTTTAGTGGGTTTCCAAGAGGCTCAGAGGTTGGATTTTTAGAGTTCAAATCAGTTTCATTTTCATCAAGTAGACCCCATGCCCAATGGATGCCCCAAGGCCACTGGTCTCTTCATCTAGCAAGCAGATATCCCCGCGAGTCACCAAATTGTTATCCCAAATTTGCCCCCTCAAAAATTTGGTCAAGAAAACTCCTGCACATAAGAAACTTATGAAGGAAATGAATCAGACCCATGAGCTCACATTACTGGATGACAAACAAGTTACAAGTAGGCTTGGAAATGAAGGGGTAGTGCCACAAGAGGGGTCAGGAGAAAGAAAGGAAAAATGGCAATGATCAAAGGTCTTTGGGCTCAAAACCATTCAAGAAGGAATCCAGAATAGACTAAGTATGTAAGATCCAACAGAGGGAACCAAGTTTCCCAACAGTGCTTCTCTAAAGGTGAATTCAAAAAGATAATCTCAAACAAGTGCCACATCTCCATGTGTCTCAGGATGAAATGGAGGCAGGTGTAAATGGTAAAGAAGAGTAAAAAGGTGGAGCTTTTGGGCGATGGGGGTTTTCAGAGTTTTTTGTTTTACAAAAAGGGAAAAATATAAATAGTGGACCCATAGGCCCAATTTTTGTTCCAATTTGGCTGCCACGTGTCCCATATTAAAAGGGGACCCATTTTTCATGTTGTTTTTCTGCCCTCCTGTACGAACCCGATATAAACTTATAAGGGGCATATCTTTCGGCTCGGTGCTAGAAATATTACAAATATGACACCATTGGAAAGATCTCACCCTCACCCATGCCACAAAGGTCTGAAACTTTAATTTTGAGGAGGCTAGGTTAAGGAAAATGGAGGAAACATCTTCAGGCCTTCAATGTATAATCCATCTGCCTCAATAACCAGATCAAATTTGATCAGTTTCCATCATTTCCTCTTCTTTAAAAGTGTCGAATCAAGTATTTATGCAGTAAAGATGGATTTGGGGCATGTTTTATCAGAAGCATTAACATCGGTGGTTGAAATTCAACCTAATTTTCCCTCTTCTCTCTCTCTCTCTTATCTTCTTTGAGGTTGAATCGATAAATACAGGGGTAGGATTCATTGTAAAAGGTTGTTCATTCTTCTTCCCTACCCCCCTCTCTCTTTCTTCTCCAGGGTCAAATGTGGAGTTTAAGCCTCTTCCCTTGGCTTTGTAATGGCATTTTCGTGCCTCTTACCCATTAATGGTGTACTGTGTGAACTCCTGGAGCAATAAAATCTATTTTCGTGATGTGTTTTGTCCATCCTTTGCTCATTTTGTTGTCTCTTCTCGCCTCTCACAATTGAAGGGTATATTGTGCATATCTCTTATTTTTTTGCAAGTCCTGGGAGTTGTGTTTAATGGGTTTTTAAGTGGTGTTCTGTGTGAAATCTATCTCTAGTATGTGGTGCATCTTGTCCACCCTCTCCTCTGCTCACCTCTCTCCACTTCAAGTAGCTGAGATTGTGACCAGCACTTCTCTTTTCTTGGTTCTATCACCTTTTTATTGTAGGATTTCCCTATTTATGCACTTTCTCTCTCCCTGTCTCCTTGAAATTGTTAGGATAGGTGTAGTTAGACGTCATTTCTGCATTAGGAGTAGTTTAGCATTAGGATCAGGAAGAAGAAGTTGGCTTTCTCCAGAGGACCATCTCAAGTCCACAAGTCCCACAGCCTGAGATATTGTCCCATGTTATGCAAGCACTCCAGATGAGTCTACCATAGAAAAGTAGATCCATAACTCATTTGGGGGTGCTGTGATTTCGCACTAATAGTTACTATGGAAAATCATTAAAAAATTTCAAACATACACTCGTGGCATAGTTCGAACCATGATAATTTCTACCAAACTCACCATCACCTTGGTCAAGCTATCATGAGTTAGTGTAGAACCATAAGTCTATCTCATTTTTCTTTGTAAATTTATGGAGTATTCTTTGTGAGAGAGGTGAAAACCCTAGCATTTTTTTCTGGATAGTGGACATGCACTTCTTGACTGGTAAAATATCTCGTTTCATTGACAACCACCATTCTCAAAATTTTGGTTCTCTTTTTCTTTTCTCTGGGCTTTACATTTTCGATTTCTTCACCATATCTGTGGATACCCTATTGTCATGGCCGTGTTATAGTGATAAGTGGGTTACCCTCACTACGAATTAGCTCGTGATGGTTTGAGTTAGCTAAAGAATTTATTGAATTTTCCTCTGAAAAGAACTCGTCGATGTGACTCAAACTTGAGAAAATTGGTTTATCTTGATTTTGGGTCACTTTTCTAGTTTTGAAGGCTTGTGCTCTGTAATCTTAAGTTAATGACCATTTGGATTATGGAAGTTAGCAACTACTTGGCTTATGAAAGTTGGTAGACACTTGGCTTATCCAGGGGAATCAAGTAATAAAAAACTATAAATCTTAAAATAGTGAAAATAAAATCCAAAAATCAAGATTTAGATATTAAATTCCATTAATTGTGAAATTGGAATCCATTAATTACATTATTGGAATCTTGCAATAGCGAAATTGGAATCAAATAATATCGAAATCGGAATCCAATAATAAAAAAATAAGAACTCAAATAAGTCTAATAATGACAATATTATAATCTAATATTGCTACTATTGGAATTCAAGAATAGTAATAATGGAATCCAACATAACCAAAAATGGAATCCAATATACGCTAAACTAGAGATGGATTTCTTTCTAATACTTGTAATATTGGAGTCAGCATTCACTAGAATATATATAGATTTCGTGAAATAAACATTACTTTACTTTAAGGGGAATTGTTTATTTCTATTGTACAAATATGGAGAGCATAGAAAAGAGAGGAATCTACTATTGTCAATATCAATATTTTGTATATCATCATCTATTTGGAAATTGCAAATTGCCATTATTGACTTATAAGTTTAGAGTGTATGCAACAATGATGAAATCATTATGCAATATGGAATGGTGTATGTTAAAAAGAACTAGATGTATTGAATGTTGTGATAAATTAGGAGGTATATAGTAATCTTTTGTATATTTGATGAAGTTTTCACTTACACTAGAGATTCATTCATCAATTGTTTAATGTTACAGTTCCATTTAGTTCATGGTATGAAAAACATTGATATTGAGTATAATATTGTATATTTTATGTTTTGGTGTAGTAACGCTTATTTCACTAAATCTAGACTTATTCCAGTCCGAGAAACAAAAAAATATAGCCGATATTATAATCGAAAACTACTTTTTTTGGATTCCAAAATGTTAAATATTGAAATTATCTGGACTCCAAAATCACACTTATTAGATTCCAATATAGCATATATTAGAATTCAAAATCACATATTTTGGAATCCAAAATCACATATATTTGAATCTAAAATCATATATTTATATTAGAATTTACTGCTCTCTAAAGTCTCATATATTGGAATCAAAAAAGTAAAATATTGGAATGCACTATGTGGGCTAGCGTCCACTAGGCATTATCTATTCTTTGGACTAAACAAAAAATGTATCTTTGTTATATGGCTAACCACTAGTCATTATTTACGATTTGTTATGTACAGAACATGTTTTTATTCTATAAGGGATAACAGCCACCAACCATTATTGATGTTATGTTATATATAGAAAATGTATTTGTTTTAAATGAGCTAGTGGCTACCAAGAATTATTTATGCTTTGTTATATACAGATCATGTTTCTATTTTATATGGTCTAGCAGATGCTAGGCATTATTTATGACATGTTATGTACAGAGCATGTTTCTCTTTTATATAAGATAGTGGAGGCTAGCCATTATTTATGTATTGTTATATACAGAAAATTTCTTTCTTTTATACGGGGTATCGACTGCTAGGCATTATCAATTTTTTTTAATAAGGTTCTTATCAGTGTTTAAATGTATTTAAGATTAAACTATGAAGATTTAAATAATTAAAACACTATCTGGTTGAGTGGCCACTAGGCTAATGAAATTCAAGAGATTTGAGACACTTCTAGTTTCATGCAGTATGATGTGATTGAACCTTAGTGTAACCAGAGAATTACTAAAGATATTTTGAAGAAATTAGATGAGGGTGAAAATTAGAGTAGGTGAATGTAATTAAATGTAATACTAATCAAGATATATTTATGTATTTAATTATATATATAAAATAAATTTAAATTTATTTACTAAAGATAGAAATGTAGAAAAGCATTTTAAGAATTGTCTGAATTTTATTGTAAAACTATTCTCAAAGATCTGGGATCCCAAATTAACAAAATAAATCATAGTGAAGCTCAAAAAAATAAGATCCCTCGAATTCATTTTTTAATCAAATATCATCCTGAACATCTTCTCTTGTCCTTCAATAGTTGCAATAAAGGCCACAATGTGGTGTTCAATTTGACGCCCGTTTAGATGTTCTTAATCATTTTTATTCGTAAAATAGTTACAAATATTTTAAGTAACTGTCACATATGACTTGCATATTTTAGATATGATCATCAATTTTTCTAGAGTTTTATTTATATATTAATTATATTAAAAAATATTAAAAATAATTAAGTGTATACAATATAATTTTATATTTATTTTGTGAATAGTGTAAAAACAACTATTTTACAATTTTTGAAGGGCAAGTTTTTTCTGAAAATTCACCATATAAGTTATTGAATCATACTATCAGCTTATAATCAGTGAAAACATAAATCCTCTCAACTTATATTTTTAAAATATCAGCATAATATAATACAAATATGTAGTACATTCATAATAACATATAAATGTATATATTATTGAAAATGTTAAGTAGTAAAATCATAACAACATTATGAAAATATAAATATATATTTAGCATTTTCTTGCTCCAAATATTTAATGCCCTCTACCACATTAAATCCCTGAGACACTATTTGTGATATTTTTTTATAAAAATCAACCATCAACCATTTATATTTTGTACAATCTTTGCGTCTTCTTTTCATCCCCACCATAAAATTTTCAGGAGGATTTCTGTTTGCACCTAATGTAATACACCAAGTGTTTTTAAAATTGTCTAAAAAATCATTTCTACTCCAAACCTTTTCTAGGTCTCTATTTGCTATTCCCTCGACTATATTGTATTTGAGTCTTGGATAAAATACAATAGATATTTTTTTATTGAAGCCTGTTGATATCTTTTTAACATAAGAAGAAATGACGTTGTCGGACTAGAATCCTAGTTCACAATATGGTGATAATAATTTTATAAATTCTTACAAGACACCTCACAAGTTGATAGTTTTCATTCTGAGTCTGATGAAATATTCCTATTGTATGTTTTTTTTTACCCCATATAGCAAGTCCTCCATGTCTAAAATAAATAAATAACTCTTATTGCTATATGCAGGGAAGTAAACAAATTTTATTTTCATCACTCGCATATTAATTATAACCAATTGAAATAAACAACATTTAAGCTTACGACTAACAGTTATGGATTGAGATTGTAGCCTGGATTACATCGCCTTTACACGTTGTTGGATCCATTGATGCAAGAGATATTTAAAATAAACATTTATCAATTCATAATCTATTTCTTGCTATTGAAAATGTGATCATAATGTATTTCAAACAAACATTAATCAATTCATTATTGATTTCATGTTGTGGAAAATGAAAGATTAAATGGCTAAACATAGTGGTTTCTGTGGTGATACGATAATTACAATATTAATTGTTATTTGTCTTATAATTCAAATTTCGTGGTTGCTAGGCTACACTTATATTCGTTTAACCACCCTTTGCCAAAAAATAGTCCTCAGGTATTGAAGAGGATTTGCAACCATTAGGCTATGCCATCACTGGATGAAAAACACGTAGTTGGAAAACCTTTAATGATGCTAGCCAAGTGCTGATTTACATACGTACGAGCTGGATCAAGCTTTATGTAGCTCTGTTTATGATGACATTGAATCCAAAACAATTTTAATTTAATGTAAGTAGTCAGTATGAAGTAGTGAATCCATGAAACGTTGTAGACAATATGCACTTGTAAACCAACAAAATAATTATGAATATAAGGTTTTTTAGTTTAACCATTAATGTATTGAATGTGCATTAATCAAGTCTGCAAAGCTATATACTTCATTTAAATTGTTATTGTATCTTACAAATGGATTTCCTTAAACTTTTTGTTCTCTCATATGCCAAACGTAAAAACTAACAGTTTTTTGCTATAATTTCCTATAAATTTATGGGCATTATTAATTATTTATTTTTAAAATACACATGTCTAACATATCAGGTTGTGATTTTGTATTCATTACTGATAACTCTATGCCCTCCATAGTTAGGATCTTTGGTTATTGGTTTTCTACATAATAATTTATTATCTTATAAATTTCTAGGGCTTATTCGTGGTTTTGTTTAGAAACTCACATGATTAACATACTTGGATCATATGGCGTATTCGTGGACATGGTACTTGTTTCCTCCACATCTATCATCTGAACTGTAAAAAAAAATAATTTTGTTAAAAATTTGAAAACCAAGACAATTTAAAATAGAGCTCATTAAACATATTTATAAAATTATTGAAGCTAAATCACCATGTTGAAATGGTTGTGTAGCGTAAAGGTGAAAGTGTTGTACATAAACATTTATAGTTTTGTGGTTGTCAACATAAACAATAAATGTATGAGTAGCATAAATAGGTTAAAATCCATTATAATGAATCACTTGTTGAATTTTTCTTTGGAGACATACCTTTATTCATATGATAATAGTAATGTTTTAGAAACATTTATTAACTGTGTCTCAAAAATAAAAACAACAAATAGTTTGGAATCTACTAATGCATAGAGTGTGACGCTACCACCATAAAGCCCTAGTACTAGATAATGTTTTGAACAAAATCGAGTGAACATCTCATTCAAAAAAATCATATGATATTTTGCAAGGAAAAAGGAACAATGTCTCCTTGTAGGCCAATTTCACTTGTAGCTACAAATATTTGTGCCAATTTCTCCATCTAATCCCTAGTGACCTGTTCTCTATAATCATCATTATTTTTGTAGTTGTGCACACCACATATTGCGTAGATAAGAAAAAAAAAATTGAATATCCCATTTCTAACATAGAGTCTGTAACATCAATATAAAATGGATACTCCACTATATTTAACCTTTTAACACTTATTTAACTAAATTGGGACTTATTCTAGTCCAAACAGCAAAAAAAAAAAAGTCAATACTAGAATCCAATATTGCTATTTTTGGATTCCAAAATGTCAAATATTGTAATTATTTGCACTCCAAAATTGCACATATTGGATTCAAAAATAACACACACTGGAATCCAAAATCACATATATTGGAATCCAAAATCACCTATGTTGGAATTAACTTTACTCCAAAATCACATATATTGGAATCCAAAAATCAAAATATTGGAATCCGTTAATTCTCCTTCCAAAGTCCAATATATCTGGTCATGATTTAAATTTATCAATCTATAAAAAAACATTTAATGATTTCAAGTAATCAAACACTGATCTCTGAAATAATGCTTGGTGTTCGTTAGCTCGTATAGAACAGATACATGTCCTGTTTTATAAGGGCTAGCTTCTGCTAGGCTTAATAATTGCTTTGCAATAATTCTCTTATAAGTTTTAATAGTTTTTTATGATTAAAATATGAAAAATTTGAATATTTCAAAATTCATTAAGCAAGTAGATGCTAGGCTACTAACATTCACAAGATGTGAAACATTTCCAGATTTAATTACTATGGTTTGATTGAACCTTGAGGAAACAAGAGAATTACTGAAGATGTTATGAAGAAAATTAAAGAGGGCAACAATTAAATTTAAAAGAATGTAATTAACTATAAAACCATTTCAAATATATTTTCATATTTAAAGTTAGATCTTATATTTACTTAATTTATTATGGTATGATTAAACCTTAGTGCAACCAGATAATTTTAGGAAAAAATTAGCAGAGGGAAATGATCTAGTGTACGAGAATGTAATTAATTCTAAAACCATACCAGATATATATTCATATTTAAATTTAGATATAAAATCAACTGTAAGAGACATCACATAAAAAATTTCATATTCAAATATGCATATGAACTTATTTCAAATTGATTATAAAACTATCCCCATATATATTTTACTATTTAAATATATATCTATGAAATAAACTGAAATTCCTTTACTTAAGGTAGGTAGAGTTATAGTAAAACATTTGATGAATAATTTGAATTTATAATGTAACACTATTCCCGAGGATGCCTCCAAATCAACAATACAAAACATAGTAAATATCTAATAAAAAATCTCCCTATAATTGTTTTTGACATCTAATATAATCCCAAAAATCTTGAACGTCTTTCAATGGTTGCAAAAAAGGCCAAAACACATCTAACAATTATGTGTCTTCTGAATTAGAATCTATGTCAAATGTTTCAGTAATTATGTACTTCCCAACATCATTGAACTTGTTTTTCTCTAAAGATTCATCTAAAAACACTATATTTTTACAATTGTACAATGCTTTAAACAGCGACAAAATGGAGTTAATATTCTTGAGATATAATTTGGGATTCCCAAAACTTTTATAATTAGAGCATCTGGTATCAACGTAATCTTCCCATGTAAATATGAAGTCAAAGCTTACAACCTCCAAGATTATGTGTTAAAGGAATGAAGGTATCGTGTCATCAACATTTGAGTTTCTCGTGGATGTCCATATTGCTATGTTGAACTTTTTTTTGCACCATTTTCAATAAGTCTTTCAAATTAGGTCTGAGAAAATAAAATATTTTTTTCAAGCTCAATGCCGCTAAATTTTACTAAATATTTAAATTTCAAAGATGCCTTGTTGAGTGTGTGTTCCAAAACATTATTTATATCAGATATGAAAAGTTTCATGTTGCATGCATTCGTATCTACAAATGAAATAAAAAAATAAAAATCGTTGAGGGTGGTGAATCAATAAAAAAATAAATAACAAGTCCCTTTCGATATTTTTATATCAAAAATAAAATGGTTGTAGGTGGTGAAAAACGTAAAATCTAAGGGCATTCTTCATTTCTTATTGTTATACTAGGAATATTTTTTTGTGAAGAGTTTATTTGAATAGAATGTAAGGTTTCAACGCGACGAGTCTTTACATATCATATTGTAGTTATTTCATTGCAGTGGAAACTGGTATACATTTTCTATAATCGAAGATAAAAAAAAATTAGTTAAATATACTCGTAATGAATTGAGGAATACATATTTCATTAATAAAAACTGCTCAAATATTTGTTAAATTAAATATTTTCTATTAATTCTCATTTGCAGCTTATATGCTCATAGTCTGAACTTATAATGAGGGAAGATATAATTCTCCCAACTTATAATCATATAATCGTAATTTAAATAGTTACACAAAATCATCACTAAAATATATGAATGTATTTTATTTACAATGTTAAGCTATATCATCAAAATAACAACTTGAAATGCTAAATTTTTATTTAGCATTTACTCCCTCCAAATATTTGATTCCCCCTACCACATTAAATCCATTTGACACTATTAGTGATAAGTCTTTGTACAAATCGGTCTTCAACCACCTATCTTTTGAGAAATTTTCTCCTCTACCTGTCATCCCAACCATAAATTTTTTTGTAGGGTTTCGCTTTGTACCTAGTGTAATACACATTGTGTCTTCAGAATTGTAGGGGACATCGTTTCTACTCTAAAAATTTTCTATATATTTTATTGCAATTCTATCCACCATTTTAGAATTTTCTTTTCCCCAGTTGATTAATGGATTTAAATTAGTCGATAATTTTTTATTGAAGTCCTTTGTCATCTATTCAACTTCATCTTAAGTGAGTTTTTCTAACTAGAATCCCATTTTAAAATTTTGTTGATAATTAGTTTATAAAATGTTTCACGCCACCTCGCACGTTGATAGTATCCCTACGGAACTTGAATGTGATCTCCTTAGAGGTAGATTGTTTTTCCTCATATAACAAGCCATCCAATTCTAAAATAAGCAAGTAATTCTTTTGGATAACTACAAAGTAGTAAATAATTGCTTTTTAATCGGTTTCATATCAATTCTAACGAATGGAAAAAACAAACACTTTATCTTGCGGATACCACTTACTGGTGGGCCATGCGTATAGGATTGCATCTTCCTTACCTGTATCTAGATCCTTTGAAGCAAGATGTATTTCAAACAATATTAATATTATTAATATATCTATTCCTATGGAAAATGAAAGCGTATTTGAAAAAAACATACTAAACTAGGTGGTAAAATGGTAAATTGAATATTATCACTTTAGGTTGCTACAAATTACCAACTGAGATTCCGTTTTAGCTTGCGTAGACCTTACTAGATGCTATTTTTTTATGCAATATGTATTACAAACAAAAGTAATCAATTCAAAATAGATTTAATGCTATCACAAATGAAAGCATAATTCAAAAGCATACTGGTCTCGGTGGTAATATGGTAAGTAAAAATCAAAATTTTGTATGTCTTCTTAATAAATTTTAGAACCCGCTACAGTTCCTTTATATATGTTTGCTACGCCCTTAACCTATTGTAGGTATTAGGATATGAGTAGCCAACTTGTGGCTTACCATATTATTTTATTATATCATTTATACTTTCTCATGCTTAATAGGTCAGCTTGGGTGATGGTCATAACATATGAATAGTATATATAGGGAATTGTAGGTAGTAGCTCATTATCATTTGAGCATTTGAGTCTTATTATATGGTTTAGAGGTTGCCCCCTCAAAGTGGCGAAGCTACTATAATTACATATTGAGATCATTATACTAAAATATTGTGTTATTTGGTGTTCTATTGCTGCTCATAATCTGAATTATACTAGTAATATCATTACAAGTGGTACCAGAGCTGCGATCTGGGCCAAAATTAGGGAAAAAAACCTAATTTTTTGTTTCCACAATATATTTTGAACTAGAGCGAATTGGTGGGAGATAATTTTACCAAAGTTGTGAAACATTTCAAGTAAGGTTCCTTGAAAATTTCAGACTTTTTTTGATTTATTTTTCACAAGTTATTACAAATTTAGGGTTTTTCATAAAATCACTCCCTATGGTTCAAATTGTGGAATTTTTTCAATTTCTTTACATTTTTAGAAAATATTTGAAGAAAATAGTATCAATATATTCTCTGTTTTTTTTCCTATTCCACTGAATTTGTATCAAAAACCTAAACCCTAAGGTTTGATATCATAGCGGGGCCTTCCACAAGAGCAAAAAAGAATCCGGTTACTCTGGGTAAAACCCCAGATAAAGATGGGAAATTGATTGAAGAAATGGATTCAGAAGGGGTAAATATAGAATCTACAACACTAGGGTTTACCTTAGTTGATCATAAGGTGAGCCAACTTGAATATGAGCTACAAAATGTACAATCTGAGATGGCCTCTAAAGGAGACATAGCCCAAATCAATCATTAGTTGGATGATATCATGCAACATGTAATGGGTAAACGATATGGCCCAAATCCATCCCATATCAACCAAGGAGGATCTTTTGTTCAAAATCATGGAAAAAATAACCCTGTTGGATCACTTTTCCGGCCTAATCAAAATCCAACTTATTCGCAACCACGAAACATGCTGCTGAAAGTGGATATGTGCAAATTTGATGGCAAAGATCCCCTGAATTAGATAAATCAAATGGATAAATTCTTTGAGCTACATCAAACACCATCAGTAAAAAAAGTGACATTGGCATCCCTATATCTTGAACCAAACCAATTCATTTGGTATTGATGGTTATGTGCTCAGAGGAAGAAGAATGGTCTCGGTGTCACTTGGACATTTTTTACTAAGGAGTTGCAATTGAACTATAGTTCCAGTGTTTCAGAGAAATAATTTAGTCAATTAGCAAAGTTATGAAAAATAGGATTAGTCAAAGATTATGTGCATCAATTCTAGAACCAATCCTTAAGGATGGAGAATATACCAGAAGAGAATCTAAATGACCTATTTCTTGGGGGTCTTAAGAACCACATCAAGCATGAGGTACGTATGTTTAATCCACTCAAACTTTTTAATTCTATTATCATGGCATGTCGAGAAAAGGAAAAATTTCTTTGTAGTATGAGGCCGCCTTTCATTAAGACAAAAGACTATAGTATCTCTTCTCCTTTATTTTCTAGGCCAATTAGACTGACTCCTCAAAAAATGGAAGAAAAGAGAGCAAAAGGATTATGTTTTAACTTTGATAGAAAATATGGACCGGAACAAAAATGTACTAAGAAGAAGTTGTTCTATATCGACATAGGTAATGAGGATGATGAGGATGATAAAATTATAGAAGAGGATGAAGAACCAATAGAAGAGGAAGTAGAGGATCATCAACCTACAATTCCTTGCCATGCATTATCAGGTATTAGTACTCCTCAAACACTCAATGTTATTGGCTATCTCAGAAAACAGAAGGTGACAGTGTTGATTTACTTGGGGAGTACTCATAACTTCATAAATAGTAAGTTAGCTACCCACCTCAATTTTTTTATTTACCAAGCTTCAGAAATGAAAGTTATGATTGCGGAGGGTGGGACAGTCAAGTGCCCAAGAAAGTACCATAGTATCAAGCTTTCCATGGGAGACTAAATGTTAGACTCACCTATGTTTGCTATTTCTATGGGAGGGGCAGATATTGTTTTTGGGTGTCCAATAGCTCACAACCTTAGGTACTATAGAGATGAATTTTCAAGAATTATTCATGCGATTTCATTCAGATGGAAGGAAAATACAATTGAATGGGATGGTAGCTAAGTCTCCACAGATTATTAGCTCTCATCAGATGCAGACGGTTCTCAGAAAAGGAGAAGATGGATTTATAGAAAATTTATTTTCCATAGAAGTACAAAATATAGAATCTTCAATGCCACCCCCGATCTTCAAAATATTGTTGATGTTAACTCATCTATTTTTGATGCAATTCCAAAGGGACTACCACTAGTTAGGGATCATGATCATGCCATTTAGTTGATTCCAGGGAGCCAAACACCTAATATCAGATCATACAGATACCCATATTCACAGAAAAGTGAGATCGAGAATATGGTTCAGGAAATGTTGTAAGGAAGGTATCATCAAGCCTAGCCAAGAGTGCATATTCTTCACCAGGTGGTCATGGTACGTAATAAGGATGTAAACAAGGAGGATGTCTCTATATTACTCAGAAATCAACAAGTACACCATCAAAGATAAGTTTCCTATTCCAGTGATTGATGATTTACTTGATGAATTGCATGGTTCTAATTTATTTCACAAAATTAGATCTTTGTTCAGGGGGTACCATCAAATTAGAATAAAAGAGGAAGATGATCATAAAATGGCTTTCATGACTCATGAGGGCCATTATGAGTTTTTGGTAATTCCTTTTGGTCTTACAAATGCACCTTCAACCTTTCAAAGCTTGATGAACACTATTTTCAGGCCATTTTAAAGGAAATTTTGTATTATTTTTTCTTTGACGACATATTGATTTATAGTAAGACATGGGAAGAACACTTACAACACGTAAATAAAGTGTTGGAAGTTTTGGAGAAACATACTCTCCATGAAAATCCATCTAAATTTTCTTTTGGTGTACAAGAAGTAGAGTACTTGGGTCACATTGTATCCCATGAAGGTGTCAAAGTTGATCCTCAAAAGATCAAATCTATGGTGGAATGGCCAACGCCAAAAACTCTCAAAAATATTCATGGGTTCCTAGGACTAACAAGATACTATAGAAGATTTGCATGGGGATATGGTAGAATATCAACCCCACTCACTGCATTCCTAAAGAAGGATGCCTTCCATTGGACAGACTTAGCCACTAAATCCTTTGAGCAACTGAAGGAAGCCTTGTGAAGCACCCCAGTTTTGGCTACTCCCAACTTCTCGAAAACCTTCATTGTTGAATGTGACACTTAAGGATCAAGATTGGGAGTAGTTCTAATTCAAGAAGGAAGACCAATTGCATTCAAGAGTCACCAATTCAAAGGAAAATATCTACTCAAAACTATCTATGAGAAATAAATGATTACTATTCTTCATGCGGTCAAGCAATGGAGGCCCTATCTCATGGGTAGACACTTCAAGGTGAAAACTAATCATGATAGTCTCAAATACTATTTGGAGCAAATGTTATCATCTGAGGAAGAAAAAAAGTGGGTAACAAAAATGTTGGGTTATGATTTTTATATCGTATACAAAAAGGGTAAAGAAAATGTAGCAGTTGATGCGATGTCCAAAAGGGATACATCCGCAGATGCCTTACTATGTGGAATGTCCATGTTGATGGCCGATTGGGTGGATGAAGCAATATTGGAATGGGATCAAGATAAGGATACACAATCTCTAATACAAAATATCAAACAAGGATCTATGACATCTAAAAACTTTGAGTGGAAAATTAATGCCCTATGGTACAAGGACAAGTTATACTTGATTAACAATTCTAAGTTGAAGCATAAGATTCTTGCAGAGCTACATGCCTCACCTATTGGAGGACACTCTGGGTTTTTGAAGACATATCATAGAATAAAAAAATAATTATTTTGGGAAGGAATCAAGTGGGATGTACAAATTTTTTTATCAAAGTGTTTAGTGTGCCAGCAGAACAAAGGGGAAAAAGCTAAGACACCAGGTTTGTTGTAACCCTTACTAATTCCTAGCCGGAGATGGGAGGAGGTCTCCATGGATTTCATCACAGGATTGACTTATTCAGAGGGTAAGAATGTTATTTTCGTGATTGTGGATATGGTCACAAAATATGCCCATTTTTGTGCCCTATCACATCCATTTACAGCTAGTACAGTCGTAGCTAGTTTTTTGGAGACAGTTCAAAGGCTACATGGAACCCCAAAGATAATTGTAAGTGATAGTGATCCTATTTTCACAAGTAATTTTTGGATGAAATTATTTTCATGTTTGGGTAATCTGCTAGCTCATAGTTCATCTTATCATCCTCAAACTGATGGGCAAATGGAAGCTGTCAACAAATTCTTAGAGGGGTATCTACGTTGTTTTGTATCAAATAAGTAGGAAAGATGGATTAAGTGGCTACCATTCGTAGAATGGTGGTTATAAAAAATCTTTTCATACCTCTTCTCAAATGACCCCATTTTTTAAAATTATATGGTTACCATCCACCTTCTATCACTTCCTCCTTGAGGGTGCAAACTAAGGTTAGAGATGTTGAGGAACACATTCAACATCAAAAACAAGTTTTGGCTAGTTTGAAGGAGAATTTAGCATTAACACAAAATAGGATGAAATAACAAGCTAGAATCAACATCGTAATGAAAGAAATTTTGAAATTGGTGACTGGGTTTTTGTATGTCTCCAGCCGTACAAAAATATTTCTCTAAAGCAACCAAAAAAGGACAATAAACTTGCTCCTAAAATACTGTCCCTTGTCAGGTTCTATAGAAAATTGGAAGTGTTGCTTATAAACTCGAGTTACCTCCATCTTCACACACACACACCCATTATTCCATGTTTCATGCCTGAAGAAGGTTATTGGATAGAAATTTTAAGCCTAGATAGAGTTACTAGAACTTGACAAGGAAGGAGAGAATCTTTTTGGAGCCAGAGAAGATTCTGTAAACACGTACTAAGAGGATGAGAACCAGAGACATTAAGGAATATCTTGATCAAGTGGAAGACTATGAACATAGAAGATGCAACCTAGGAGGTTGAAGGTTTTATACAGCAACATCCAGGATTATTTAACGTTGAGGACAACGTTGGTTTGAAGGGGAAGGGCATTCTACGCCCTTAACCTATTGCTAGTATTAGGATATGAGTTGCTGACTTGTGGCTTACCATATCATTTTATCATATCATTTATACTTTCTCATGCTTAATTAGGTCAGCTTGGATGATGGCCATAACATATGAATAGTATATATAGGGGGATTGTAGGTAGTAGTTCATTATCATTTCAGCATTTAAATTTTATTATATAATTTGGATGTTGCCCCCTCGAAGTGGCAAAAGCTACTATAATTGCATATTGAGATCATTATTCTGAAATATTGTGTTATTTTGTGTTCTATTGCTGCTCATAATCTAAATTATACTAGTAATATCATTACACAATTAGACCACCCATTGGTAGAAAAAACTTTTGAGATATTGATGTGGATTAGCAACTGCTAGGATATGCCATCATTGGCTGGAATAATCATAGATTGTAGCATCTGTATCCCTATGTTGATAGTAATGGTTATTATGAAGACAAATAATAAACTTGAAACTACAAAATATGTAGCGTTGGATGCCACCATGAACTTTTGAAAATAGGTTATTTGGTAATTCCTTCTTTAAAAATAGTTCTGCTTCTAGAATTATCTGATATCATTTTCTCAAATTTTGTGATCCTTATAAATGGTTATGATTAAAAAATATGCATGGCTAACATACTTGTTTTTGTCTTTATATTCATGTTGCCTACCACCACACACTCAACTTTTACTTTCTCAGGGTGTTGGTGTTCTCCATAAACCATTAATTTTTTTATATAAATTTCTAGGGCTTTAGTAATAGTTCTTATTTATGAATACACAAGAATAACATACAATTATTTTCTTGCATATTCATGGATGATGTGGTTGAGTTCTCCTCATCTGTGTGTCAGAGTTGGTTAGTATAGAGTATTGTCAAAAAAATGAGAAAAATGGCAATTGAAAACAGATCTCATTAAACATATTTATAAAAAGATTAAAGGTCAATCACTATGATGAGTTGGTTATGTAATGTCAATTTGAGATTTTTTTACATCGATTCCTATTGTTCTTTGGTTTTTTTCATAAATAAGAAATGTGTAAGTAGATTTTTTAGTTGAAATACTTTTAACATAATCACATGTTTGAGTTGTATTCTGTTACGAAACTTTCTTCATATGAGAATAGTAATGTTTGAAAAATAATTCTTGACTATGTGCCTCAACAATAAAAAATAGCAGATTGATTGGATTTAACGAATGCATGGAGTACAATAGTGACAATGTATAACATTAATACTATATAATCTTGGGAACAACATTGAGTGAAAATTTTAGATCAGAATTCATATGATCGTTCACAAGGAAAAGGATGTTTGTTTTCTTTTAGGCCAATTTCGCTTGCAGTTATCAATTGTTGTTGCATTTTTTCCATCTAATCCCTAGTGATTTCTTCTCTTTCACCATTGTTAGAGTCACATTTTTTCACTCAAATTATTATGTAGATAAGACACAAACTTTTAAATTACCCATTGCTATCATAAAGTCTATAACATCCATCCAGAATTGATTTTTCATTGTCTTTAACATTTTCCATGTACATTTTTAACTATTTCTCTCAACATTTTTGAAGGTTTGATTGGTATAAGTACAATAGTAATACATTACAGTGTATTGGTTCCAATAACTATTAGCAGCTCCATTATTTCTTCACAAGAAAAAATTCTAGAAAATTAAAAAAAAGGGCGATAACACATTTTGCATTGAAAGGATTGGTGCTAGGAATAGCTGATAGAGTTGATGCAAGATGGAATGGGTATGTACATTGAAAAATAAATTCTTCTGTTTCCACCATCTGTTTTAGTATATTGTCTTCTATTGACACCACATAGTTTTATAATATTGTCTGAGCCTCGACAAGAAGAACTTCTTCCACCACCTTGTCCTTTTTTGTTTAGCTTTTGTTACCCTATGTAGGAATAATATTTTATCTTTCCTTTCTTCTCCTAACCCAATACTATACAAAATTAGCGGTATTTTGATTCATGTAATTAAAAATTTTCAATTACATTTGATTCACTAGTAGATGTCAATAGATCATTATCTGGATGTTTGTCTTTAAAATATTGTAGAAGTTTTTGTCTCCTTTTATTCTCTGGCAGTAAGAATCAAATGTCTCTTCTATTACGATTGCCTCAGTAGGGCCAGTTAACTAGACATCCCCTAGTTGTAGTTTATCTACTAGTACTAATATTTCTTCGTCATTCATTCCTCTAGCATCCCTGAATGAATTGGTTGTGAAACTAGACAATGAATTAGAAGGAAATTAATCTTGGTTATCTTTAATAGGTGAACAAGAAAGGAAACTAAATCTAAAAAAATAAAATCTTGTATTCCATTTAGTTCATATATCCTCCAATTTTTTTTTTTAAAAGTCCATTTGTTTTCTAGATTGACAGTTGTGTGCATTTTAAAAATTAAAAGACATTAATTCTCAAAGTTCTACATTCATAGGAAAACTATATGTTTTATATTTTTATATAAGGAAGAAAATTTTTAGTAACTAATGCAATAAAATTAAAGTAAATTACCTTCCATTCCTTTGTTTTGTGTTTTACCGATCTAGGATGTTGAGGACATCCAAGAGATTTCCTAACCGATCTAGCTTTGTACAGTAAATAATTAAACTTGGTTTCTATCCAAGTTCTATTCACTTCATTATGTTGATTTCAAATATTAGTAATGGCTTTGTTAGGTGCATTTGCAAAAATAATGTGAGCCCTTCGAAACCATGTCCTCTTATGTAAAAAACTTATGAGTATCTGAGCCCAAAATATTTTTTTGTGCACATATTGTATGTTGGCCATCAAGTATATAAAATTTAACATCAACCCTTTCCAATTCATTTGGATTTTGGAGCTCCAAAACCTTATTCATAGACCCCAAGAAGGGAAAAAATTTATGTGTCCCTATGTGTAGGAATAACATTTATCAACATGGAGTACAAAAGAAGGTCAACATTCTTGTCATCAATAGGATGATACAAAAACATGGGACATGGTACATGGCACATATAAACATTAATTGAAAATACTTTACCATTAAAAAAAATTATTCAAATTTTTGCTTAGTTAAAGTTTCTATTTTCATGAATATAATGGTTTCTTTCTTAATAAATGTAGCTGATTTAGTATTCTTTTTCAACCCGTGTAACTTTAATTTTGATGGATCGAGCTCCAATTTATCCAAATATGTTCTCCTCAGTATAGTAGACAACTTGGCATGTTTAGGCGATGAAAGAAAACCTTTTCTATTCAAAAAATGACAAAATGAGGATGTTGTATCACCTCTATACAACTTTTCAAGTACTATAATCATGCCACTATGAATGTCTTCTGCATTTCAATAGCCAATTTTTTCTTCATATAATAAAAACCCCAAATATCAACCATGTGTTGAATAGGAACATTGTGTTTTTTGCTTCTGAGGCTTTCATCTCCCATTTCCTGAATAAAGAAACATCCAAATCTATATCCATAATAAGGCACTTATTATTTCCATAATCAATGTGTTTGACTTGAACACACAATGTAATCAAATCAATGATTACAAAGGATATAACCATTTCAATTTCCTCATGTCCGCCATCTATAAAAAAAAACACGTGTCGTTGTAGTAGTTATTAGGTCCATGGATTTTAACAAACCATTCCTCATCTCTTTTCTTCCAGGACTCAGTTCCTTTAATGAATGGAATTTCGAAGAATGGATTGCGACCACTGAAAGACATTTTTCCTGCAATTGGACTAGAATATATTAAAAATTACTTCACATATAGAGGAATTTTTGTTCCCATCATATGCTAAAGAATGTAATTTTTAGCCTTTGTGATCACCAATCTCTATAACACATTACTTTTTATCATTGGCGATAAATCAACGTAAATGTTAGCTAATCTTAGGCTTCAACTGAACATGATATCTAACATTCAATTGGTTACTGTAAATCATATGTTATGGATCACATAATTAATACTAGAAATTTTCCACTTCCTTGCCATCTCTCACATAGAAAAAATTTCCTTTCTCTTTTTCCATGCATGCAAGCTCATGTTGTATCTCCTTTGTTTCTTCCTCATCAAATCATTTTTATATGCCAGGTTGACCCAATAATTTTAGTATTATATTATCTATCATGGCTTTATCTCCCATTGTTAGGCCCTTAACAAGCTGTAACACCTCATCCACCGATGGCTTAGTACTTCAATATTCAAAATCTTGAAGGAGGTCCACCATCAACTCCTGCCAGTTTCCTATCTGACAGCACATCTCTGAGTGAATATACCATGCACGTACACAACCTTGTAAAGTGGAGTACAACTTATACACTCATAAAGAAGGTGTAAAGGCTTCTGTCCTTTCCATCTAGGCCTTCTCACATTCTTGGACGTGAAATGAGGTGGGGTCCTTCCCTTGATAATATTGTATGATAATAGGTACATTGCTCTGAGAAATCCTAACAGAGAACGTGATTCTCACTTTATGCCACTCTACAAGGTTATCGCGATGGTTCACCCACCAACGTGTTGTGGTCTTGAGTAGGTATAATTGAGCATCCTTCTTCTTTCAATCTCACATCTCCACTGGGTCTCCATTTCTCATAGAAAAACATTAGGGTTTTCTCCCCAAGAATAACTTGGTAACTTATTTCCTCTTAGGTGCTTAACTAAGTGCGCCTTTATTACTATTGTCACAGAGCCTTTTAACTTTCTTCCAAAAACCTCATATGTCACGTGCGCCAAATTGTAGCATGCAACACTAGTTGAAAAACTTATAGATTGAGTAACTTCCCACTGAGTAGTTGTTACCCAATTTTTCTCCTCGGGAAAAATTGGACAAACAAGAAATCTCACATAGTGAAAATGGAGGAGTTGATCAATTTATGGAAGCTTGCATTTTGGAGTTGGGAGAATAAAGCTAGGTGGGTTGAGCAAATTGTAGAGAAAAATGGGAAAGAATGAGGAAAAAGTTCTGAAACCCAAAACTCTAAAAGTCTGAAATTTCAAACTTTCAGGTTTTAGAGTTTCGGAGGTTTTGGCCGACAAACATGAAAAAATGAGGGAAATTTTCCTAAACCCGAAACTCTATAAGTTCAAAATTTTGGCCTTTAGGGTTTCGGGGTTTGGGAGGTTACGCCTAAAAAAAAGAGTTCCAAATTTTTGAAAGTCTTAATTTTTAGACTTTCAGGTTTCAGACTTTTGGAACTCTCAAGGTGCTCAAGTGGATGAACAATGTTTCAATATCTGAAATTGAAAAGTCTGAAAGTCTGAATTTCGGGACTTCAGAGGTTGCATGCATTTTGGACTCCGAAAAAGGAAGATCAGCAAATTGCCATTTTTTCCATATCTTTTGACTGGGAGCTCAGATTTGCACAAGAAAGAACTTTTTAAAAAAATTTCGGCGTCTACTAAACAACTACAAGGAAATACAATATGCCATTTTAGAGGAATCTCAAAGTTTCTCAACTACCACAATAATGTGGTATGGGCTTCCTTTCTTTCCCAACAAGGCAAATTACATGGAGGCATGGGTTTTGCAGTGGAACTCATCATTGTCGCAGGAAAATTCAACGCATTCTAGGGTGGTTGAAGTAATAATTTGAATTATTCTCATCTCCTTCTCTCATTCTTCCTACATATTGTAAGGAGGGACATTTTTAAAAACATTGGATAATTTGGGGCTTTGCACCCTCCCTTCTTCTCTTGTTTGTAAGTGGATTTGTGGAGTTAAAACCTTCAATAAAAATTGTAATGCAAAACCTTTCCTCTTGGCCATTGTAGTGTACTGTATCAAATTTTGTGGAGTAATAATACAAAATTTGTGAATGATTTTCAACCATATCTTGTGTTCATTGCACCTCTCTGATCTCTCATTACAATCTCGGTTATCTATGTATGATGGTTGTATTACATTTCAATGGTTTATGTTTAGTGGCAAAGTAAGTAATCAACATTACTTTGGTGCATCACCTTTGTTAGTTTAGGTTTATTTTCTTGAATCTTCTTAACCCTGTCTCCTTCACAAGTTAGATTATATTTTAGGTGGATCCTCTAAAATTTTTATGTGTGCATCAAAATAGAGGAATATGAACCAGTGTTCATCCAGAGAGCTTTATCAATTGTAAAGTCCCACACTTTGGGAAAAGCTCCATGTTATGCAAGCACACTAAGAGTTGTAACCCATCAAGTTGCAGACATTCAGGGGTTTTGTGATTATGCATCAATTGTAACACCCTCATTTCTTAGTTATACAACTTCAGGGTCCTTGATAGTGTGCACATAAATGTTTCCTAGGTATTTTCTCCTAAAGGATCAATATAGGACACTGACTTCTCATCCATGAAAAGAATAATAAAAGGTTTCAATTTTTTCTCAATAATTATATAACCCTTATTGAAATGTAATTCACCATTATTATCATAGCACTAGGGGTACCGAAGTAATGCAGAAATTTTTTCCAACTCAACAAGCCCTAAAATTTTGAAGTATCTAGTGAACTTCACCCCTTCGATAGTGATAACATCATCATTTAAAACACTAATTGGCATTTCCTTTGTGCTATTGGCCATAGATAGCACATTTGAAGATGGCTATAATGGGGGATTTCCCATTTGATTTCAGGCATCCAAGGTGGTAACATTGACTTCCGTGCCCATGTCAATCAGAATATTTCTTAGCATCCATCCATCAATAACTACATTTAAGGTAATTTCCCTGTCATAGTCAATGTTCTGCAGAGGAAGGTTAAGATGCAAAACCTACCTCTCGTGCTCTTCTCCAGATCTTGGTATCTTATCCCTCAACCATTCTCTTAATAGAGGAATGATATTCTCTTGGCAGAGCATCTTACATACTTTTTTGACATCATCTACATCTGATTTAGGGACCTCAATGCTTTTCTTCTGCCCAAACTTGTTGGATTTCTCCTTTAGATAGTGAATTTACTCTTGAAGACTCCTAATTACATCCATGGTGTCTTGATAGGCTTCCTTATAATGGGTAGGGTCTGAATACTTCCCACACACCACCTCTTTTCTTGTAATCAATGTTCTCTTCTTTGGTATTTCTATAGAAAGCAAAGCCTCGGCTCGCATTGTCACCAGTCTAGGTTCTAATTCTTACTCAAATGTCACCTTTGCATCCACTAAAAATATTCTTTCTTAACGTTTACCATCCCATAACCCTTATCTTTTCGGTGTTGTTGGCTCATGCATTCAAATAGCTTTGGGAAATGTTCATACTTGTGATTCTTCCCACGTCATGATAACTATAGCAGGTCAAGAAATTTATCTTTGTAAAGCTCTGTGGACCCAAATTTATAACATGTTCTGCAAGGTAACTCACCTCTTCTACCTCTACGATTTCCATGACCTCTAAATCCTCTGTGAAAGCTTCTTCCACGAGCTCCTCTATCTGCTTGTTCTCCATAGTGACTGCCATCATCCTTGCAATTGTTTGCAACATAGGTCTAACGGACACCAATATCAATGGAATCATGTATCTGGTCAATCAATCTACAATCCTTGGTGTCATGAGTAGTATAGGTGTTGCAAAGATTTCAATAACGGGACACATTCCTACGGATCGCGTGGTGTTATAACAAATAACCACTTATATGATGATCTCTGTGGAAAATTACATAGTCTACTGTCATGGTGTGTACCATTATTTGAGGACAATTGTCCTTCATGTGCCCCTCTACCTCACAATCCATGCACCATGGGCCACTGTGAGTCTCATGCACCTAGTTCACAAACATCTTCTCTAGCGGTTTTTCCATGGCAACAATCTAAGCTTCAAGGAAAGTACTAACATCGGTATCCACGCTTCCTATGGCCTCAGCATGTAGGAAAATATCCTAGGCCTCGCATGGGTATGTGAAAGTCTTGTGTGAAAGTGCTCTCGTGAAAGGTGTTATTAGTCCTCCAACGAACCATTGAGCATGTTGAGACAAATCAATATAACAAATCATTTTTGACAAGAGAGTATTAAAATGTGCATCATACTCCCTCACATTCTTTATCATACCTTGTTAAATCTCCATCAGTGTGATAATGACATTCTGTTTAAACTTGGGAATATGGAATTCAACTAAAAATAAATTACACAACGTGATATAATATACTATTGTCTAGTGGGGGTCATACTTATGATACCAACTATGCACACATCCTTACAACATTCTTACAAACTAAATTATTTTATGTTCCAAGGTAGTAGTCCCTTCGTGCGCCATAGCAACTCACATTTGTGTACATGCTCTACAACATCTTCAACACCTTTTTAATTTGGTACATATAACGACATTTCAAAAAATACTTAGTGAGGTGGTTGCAGTCCTTCATCACCTGATTTGGAACCTTGATAACATCTGGTGTTTCGTCCACCACTAGATCAACTAATTCCACCATCACCTTTTCCTCCAGGCCCACCTGATCCTCTAGATCTTCCAGGTCCACTAGTTCATATTCCATAACATGTATCTAGTAAGAGTCATAAAGTGGTCGCGTGTTGTGTCCCAACCATCGCACTAAAGTACACACCAATAGTCTGTGATATTGCAGTGCTACTACTTGTGTGTCTCGTGCCACTTCCAAATGTGATACCTAAACTTTGTGTACCTTGAATTTTCACAAATTTCATTTCTAAACAATATACTTCCAAACATAGGGAATTATTATGTAGCCATAGATGTTCCAAAAGAAAAGTTATACCTCCTAGGTGTTGATCAGTTAATTCTACCAATACCAACTGGGTTAGCAATACTTATATCTGGATTTGGAAAACTAAGTGTCAAGGCTTGGTTGCCAAGTGGATTCAGATGTGTGTCGATGGATCTCCTTTCTCCAAATGATGTGCTCTCATCAGAAGCCAAAGGGGTCTTTCTACCATGCTTTCTAAGATGGGGTAGCACAAACTTCACGCACTCCACATCCTCTACATGAACCTCAATTCCTTCTCACAACATCTGCCACTATAAATCCATCGCTCCTACAAATTCATGTTTTCTGTCTAAATCCATTTCACAAGCTTCATTTTACTTGATTCGTCTCTCTTCCCTCTCCTTTTCAGAAGAAAGGTCTGCCATCTTCCTCCACCCTAGCTTCCTCACCTAACACTCAGAAGAAGCTTAGCTAGCCATATGAAATGCTTCCAGACTCAGCGTAATGATCAGGATCTTTATAGCTAAAGGTATAACAGAGAAGAATGATCATCTTGGATCCCTCAAGAACTCAAACTCAACAATATTTAGAAATGAATACATAGAAATTACATATTCCAAAGTGCAACTCATCAACACTCTACTCCACCAATGATCAACAACACGTATCCAAGTCACAACAACTTCATGCAACCTATGATACTCATCTTGGGTCCATATGCGAGGTCTATAGTACCATATTGATCTAGATGTATATTGTGGAGCCATTCATACAACTCAACTGGAAAACAAAAAAATAAGGTCTCATACATCTCATGACACAGATATTCCTCTACCCATTTATGTGCATCAAACTTAGGTGAAGTACTAAATCTCTGAGAAAACTAATCATTTGTGCTTTTAAGCCATGCTTCGACACTAACCAAGGTCAAGCACTATGTCATCACATACCATTTTCACAACATCATCTTGGAACTAGGATGTAGTCATAAATTTTACCCCTAATACCTTTTTCTAACCCGAAGCGCGTCATTCTATTACCCAACGGGAACTTACCCGAGGAACGCATGGGCATCGAGCCCCTCCTTTATGTGAACTTTGTGAGAAGGTTCCTCCATTAATGGAGGAATATTTCCAGGAGTAGAAGTACATTCACTTATTTTAAAAGTTAGAAGATGCAACTAACATATATACATATTAATGCACCATAGAAGCTACATAACATTGTCATAAGTATAATGAACTATATATGGGGCATGATAAGTCATATAACTAGAGGGTTTACACCCATAAACAAGTTATACATAATTAACCCATATATATATATATATATATATATATATATATATATATTGATTTAAAATAGTTCTGGTAGCCATACTATAGTCAAAAGGGTCATCTCATACCATATATAATAAATGACAAAGACTAAACTCATGTAAGCTTTTGTGATATGATATCTTAACTATACTTTTCCCATTTCAACCCTTGTTACAGATCCGAGTACCCATACATATGTCTATGGTATCCCTTTCAACCCTCTAACACCAAGTTATCTAAACCCTAGTATTACTATAGTACTTTGATACTCTCCTTCTCTTTCTCTACATTCTCTACATGCATTCTTTCTGTGTCTGTATCTATCTTCTCTCGTCTACCATATATCTTTCTCTTAACCGAGCATTACTTTATATAATATCAACACTCACCACCATGCCTTATCTAAGTGTAATTCATGTGCCAAGTGTTAATTTTGTCCTCCAAATTGGTGAATGATTATCCCTTTACAAACCCTCCACTCTCTGTAATGATGTCTTCTGGGAATATTCCCTATGGGTAATATCCTTTTCTTGACCTCCAAGGTTCCAAGATGGCACCTTATCCACTCATCGTGCCTAGTTGGGTCCTGATGCGTTTCCTCAAGTTTCTATAGAATGCCAAATATGGCTAAGTCTCTTAAACCCTTGTCATACCTCCCGAATGCGCCCTAAATTCACTTACACCCTTCTTAATCCCCTTTTCTTGCATGCCTTCCTCTCACTAGTCTTACGCTCGCACCTCTTTGTACTTAGATAATGTTTAGGGTTGAACATGTAAGAAGCACTTGGAATGCATATGCATGTCTAAACTTGCTCCATGACAATTCTAAACTTGAAAATATAGATTCCTATATGAATTTCAATGAAATATTAGACAATGGTAAGGAATATATGTGCAAAATTTTGGATCCCGACAAGTTGATTATGAATCTTATTAAGAAAGATTCACAAATAACACAAATGGGACATAACTATGAGACATCCTACATTCAATGATTGGAATCATGGTGATCTAAAGTTTTATATGATCAATCTTTAAGGTTGGGGAAGATAATTAACTCCAGAGGAAAGATAAATTACATTCTTGTTTTCAAGGGGTTTTTCACAAAGATGACAAAGGCTCAAGATTTGGATGAAAAATTTGTAGCTGCATAATTGTATGTTGTTGAACTCAAAATCAAAGTTGATTATTTGGGATCTACATTAAAGGTTTTAAATATGAATTCTCCATAGCATATGGGAATAGATTTATAGAGCTTGAGTAGTCAACGTGATCATTACAAGAAATAAATTGATCTCCTCATGGAGCAAGTTATTACTACTGAGCATGAAGTTGCCAAAGAAAAATACAACACAGAGATGAAAGAAAAGAGATCAGCATCACGAGTTGGCACAAAGCTAGTTATATACTATACGAGAAAATGATTTCAATAAGATATACAAGTATAGAAATGCAAGAAATGCTTATCTCATACAACAAAAAGACTAAGTTACAATAAGTCAACAAAGAGCTGAGTGGTCATACACATAATGAAAAAAGAGATCCATGGCTCTACCTCCCAATAATGAAGGGATCAAGATTGATAAAAAGAAAGAGTCAATATTGAAAACCTAGGTCCTGGTCAAGTTTGATTATAGACTAATCGAGTTGGTGGGAGAAAATATGACAACCATGAGCTCAAAGTGAGCTAATCATTATTTAAAAAATCCAAACCCTTGAGCCATTCAATGCTAAAATGCCACATGGATCAAAAAGAAAACAAAGGTGAGATGAGAACTTGTGAGGAATATATAAAATAATGTATACATGTTTAGATGGGTGGCTCAAAATAGTGACTGAAATGCCCTGATCTAAAGCATTTTGAACCCCAAAATCTCAGCAATGGCGTCTACTTAAGCATTAAAAACTAGCTCTAATTCATTAGCAATGGTGGTCAATAAATCCACAGAGCTCTAAAAATGAGAATGATGACCCCACTTGAGTCCAAGGGAACAATATTGTGCACTAATAGTAGAAAATGGTGGACGTGAGTAAAGAAACCAAAGACAACCAACAAAACTAGAAGCCTCTAAATAAAACATAGTTAAACAAAGCTCTCTAGTAGATGAATAATCAAAGATAACTCAAAAAACTCCATAAAGAACCATAGCCATCTTGAGCAGAAGCATCTATGGAGGCTAGTAATGAAATAAATCCTACAAGAGTTTTCCTAGCCTCTAGTAAAACCAAATCAATCCAAATTTCAGAAAGGAAAATGAGGCCACACATATCAGATATACAATGCAAGAAAAACCAAATCCATGCAGGCTATTCATTTTCACAGATTTTCCCCTCATATAATTAACTTGCTGGAATGAAATAATGAAAAAGAAATGAATTCATAACTCGTGTGGTTTGAATAGGATAGTTTTAACTCTAGGTAAGTTACTCAAGGTTGAGTTCACTAATATAAGGGGGGTGATTTGAGAAAATAATAGAGATAATAACTGACCAAAACGTCTCAAATTAAGATAGTAAAATAGTTGTATATTATTTCAAATATTGTCTCAAAATAGGTGTCTCTAATATTGTCTCTAATTATTGTCTCTCTAGAGATAATTTAGATTAATATATATTTTGTCTCTTGAGAGAAAGTACCATTTTTGTCTTTGTAGAGACAATACATATTTAAAGAATTAAAAATTGAATTTCAAATATAATAAATAGCTAAATGTCTTCTAGTGCAATGAATGGATACATATTCTTAATGGCATAAGATTGAACTAGTGATTAATATTATAAAAAACAATTTGAGTTGAATTTTGCATTTACATATGGATCCAAATTTTTTTTATTAATATCAAAAGAAGACAATACAAAAGGGTGCCTATATTTCGTTAACCCTTGACATAGAATTGTACACCTATTTATTTAGTTAAAATTACATAATCGCATCTCCTCCAAACATGTTATCGTAGATTATTTAGCTAAGTCTTTCTAACTAGTTTTACAAGATAGTGACACCTCTTCAAACATTCATCCACAAATTCTTTTGATGATTCTTTATCATTAGTTTTACAATGATATATACAACTCTATATGAGAGAAATTTTGAAGCAATATCCATAGAATAATTTGCTAGCATCATTGGAGACAAAAAGAATCACCATCATTGTTATTACATCATTAAGTACTATAATTATAAGATATCAATATATTGATCTTTAATAAAAATAGAGGTTAGTTTTGTTATAAACTTACTTAAATACGAGCACTATTTCTGTGGATTTGGTGACTCGCGGTGATCTTCTATAGTAGACCAATATCTTGAAGGTATTTATACCTCTATATGAAAAAAGGGATAATGTCAAACTATAAGAAAAGGGGACATTTCCAAAGAGAGAAATAATTTAGACATTTGTTAGTTAAGATGCAATTTATTGGTGATAATCGAGTTGAAATATGATAATACGGAAGTAGGAATTATTCTCCACTAGGATGAAAAGAAATATGTTAGTCAGAATGATCAAAACGAAAATATTTAACTTAGTGTACTAGGGAAGAGAAAGTTCAAATAATATAGTGCAAAAGGGAAGATGATTCTGAATGAAACATATTAACATGTTGTTTTCCTACTACTACAATTATGAATAGACAGATGTATCTGCCCTTCTATTATAATGTTTCCACAGAATCGTTACCTTCATTTCAGTCAATGTTATAGAGGATTTCCCATCTGGATTACGAGAGAGGTGAATCTTCTGCCCATGTTTCTCTCCAGGTGAAATCTATTCATTTTGTACCTTAGGAACTACCCACGTTGTTGGCATATATTCTGGATCAACCCATTCATTCAAGTATTTGATGTTAGCGACCATCCTTACAAAACTATCTATGGTAATCCTTCTAACACCAATAACTGATTAGAATTATTTTACGAGAAATGCAGCCCACCAGATGTCAGCAGTAGTTCTAGCACACATAACCCTGCATGTGTACATTATATAAGTTGATAGAATTGATTAATTAATTGTCACTTAGATCCGTGTACTTTCCAAATCATTACTGAAAAATATGGATGTTTTTTCCCAGCGTCATACCTTCTCTATCAGCTATCATAAAACATCCCTGACTACAAAATCATACAAATATTTTTTTAAAAAGGAATGTGTACGTAAAAGACAACATGCATTAATGCTACATCCATAAAAAATACTGATTTCAGCAAGTTAAGTGCTTCATAGAATGATATCCATGCATTTTATTTGACTTTATTGAAATACATACTATCTAAGAGTAAATTCGAAAATTTCACTCATAACTACAAAATATTCGTGAGAAATAAATGTCACCATCAAAATGCATGAGATTAAATTAACAATTTTTAAAAATAATGAATTCAAATCCCTGAGCACTTAAGGAAATGAAAATATGCTTTTCTTCACTATCTTCTTGAAACCCATGCAAGCAAAAAGAAAACTGTAATGTTGGCCCATTAATGCCTTAAAGTAGTATTTCTTACTTATAGGCAAGGAATATTCAAAACATGTTGATTTCTATTGTGAAGATACTTTACATCCACAAACAAGGTACAAAATGAGCTGATCATATATGCAATAATTGGTTAGAGTGGACACCTGATGTATGTCAAAGGAAAAAAAATGACTAAAAAATTATATAATAAATCCAAATGTAATGAATGCGGGCCTTCCACTCACAACTTGTTTAAAAAAATGGAACTTATCATGGCCACACCCTCTAAAACAGGAGAGGGGATAACCAAGCTATAATGTAGAATTTTGAAGGACATCCATATAGCTTTAATTTTATTGAATAGCATGTCGTGTTGGCAAGGACTGATAATAATTAGATAGGAGTAATGACTATTTAGGTTCCCTCTAAAATTCCTCATTCTTTATGGAACTTTTGCATGGAAAAAAGACTAAGGAATGCACCTTAGAAAGAGAAACTTCTTAGTAGAGAGAGCAGAAAAACGCTACTTTGAGAAGCACTTCTAAAGTCCCATAACAACAAAACAAGGCCATTGAAATAAGGATTTTTCATAAAATTTAACTACCGTTGGAGATTTTTTACACTCCTAAAAGCATAAGAGGTCAAAAACGTAGCATGCCATCCCCACAACTACTATAGATTATTTCATAAAATTAATTCTTCTATATCTTCTTTCTAGTTAATATCATGCTGAAATAAGGGCTAATTTGACCTTAAACTATATTTTCATAGTTAAATGACGCAAATCTAGATTGTTTCGATATGGGTACAAGTACGGTACATGACAAATTTTTAAAATCTTGAGTACGGTACGTTGTGACTATGTACTTACAATATATTTTTAAAAAGTATAAAAACAATATATATACATATATATACATATATACATACATACATATATATACATATATATATATGTGTGTGTGTGTGTGTGTGTGTGTGTGTGTGTGTGTGTGTGTTTGTATATATATATATATATATATATATATATATATATATATATATATAAATTCAAAGAAAACAAAAAAATTTATGTCTCAGCAACCTATAAAATATTAAAAACCAACAAAAATCTTATTATAAATCAAACCCCATCTAAATTAAGATATCTTGGACTAAATACAAGAATACCACAAAACATCAAATCTATAAGTCCATCTACTAATGGGCTCACAAACATTCCACTTATTATTAAGGACGAGGGAAAGGTTTGGGCAGAGATCTTTTCATAGAGTTGTTTGGAGGTTTGGGCAGATGGCAAAATAAATTGCTATGGACAAGAAGCCAACATAGAGTTCTTTCTATTTTTTTTTGGCACTCTGAACTTAAATTGAGGGAGCTCATATAAACCTTTATGGAATATGCATTCCATCAGCTTCACAAATCTGGACAGGCCATGAAATATTTTGATTTCATTTTTGAAGACAAAACACGGTTAAGGAATAGAAGAAACACTATGAAACCACCAAGTACAATATTGAACGCTATCTTAGAAGAGGCCGAAAAAAGAGCTTGGAAACTAAAGCATTTGGTGGTGGGAATACCATTATTTTTTTCCTTTGACAGTAATCATGAAACCTTCAAATCAATGCTCCTGAAACCGAGAAATAATTTTAGGGTCATGCTCTTGACAAGACACTGTTGTGTTGTCCTTTGGTTTGAGAAAGAAATTAAAATATCGCATGGCCTGAACATATTTTTGAAGTGGATGGAATACAAATATCTTCAAGTTTTCTACAAGGTTCCTCAATCTCATTTCAAGATGTATACAATGCTCATCAAATATTTGTCCTTCCAATCAGCTTCAATAAGTTGTCCAGGTACACAATAACAAGCCAACGGAGGGATCTGTTAAGGTTGTTGTGAGCATTGTATACATTATGAACTGAGATCAAAGGAAACTTCTCAATTTGTACTTCTAATTCTCAAATCTAGTAATATTATGGACCATACTCACTCTGTAAATATGTTTCCCAAAGAGGATATGGATGAGAAAATGATCATTTCTATTAGTACCACAAAAGTAGAAGAAATTGGATTGCGTCATGGAGAAGACGATATTGGAGAGCCCTCTTCAATCCTCAAAATGGAAAATTATAGTACTGATGTTTCCCACTCAAATGTGATTAGAGATACCATGCCTTTAAGGAGTGAATTACCTTAGTTACGTGATGACAAGTTTAATATTTTTTATGATAAAGAATACAAATGTCACAGGGCATATAATACTCAAAGAATGAGATTGCAGGTGGAAGAAACAATCAAACCAGAACATCCTGCAAGTTCATTAAACTTGTCCAATGAAAATATTGTATAACAGAAATCTACATCTCTTAATCCTGGGAGAACACGGGAACTCGAGCAATCAAATGGCATCCATACAATAATGGAATGTAGTGTCCTTTATTCCCTTTAGAAAGAGAAATCTTCTACACACATCGAAATTTCTTACCGGCATGCACAACCTGTTATCTCTGGGCAAGAATTTTTTTCTCAAACAGTAGGAGACAATACCATAAAAAAAATTCAAAGCATAATCTAGGTGATGTCGGTAATAGTTCATATATGAAAATTTTTGACTGGGAAAAAGAAAAAATTGTACATTATCTGTGTTGGATATATGTAATCTCAACCCACACATTAAGTGGTGATTTCTCACAGCTGGAGAATCTAACAAAATCAAATTTAGACAAAAAGTTAAAAGATATGTATTAATAGAATCTGGAGATTTGATTCTAACATTCTCCCCAAATATGGAAATGATTTAATGTTTTTATGTAGGTGCATCTAACTCGTACATGCAGCTGTAATCAAATTAATATTTGTTTGTATGTATTAGTTTTAGTGCTGCATTTTAGAATGTAATAGAGGATGAGAAAAATAGAGAAGTGTGGGGAAGAAGAGACAGAATAGAGAAGTGAAGCTTTTCTGAAATGTTTCAAAAAATATGAATATATTCATGCTGATTTTTATTGTTGTTTGGAAGTGTGCGTTTTGTGTTTTTTTTCCACTATTGTTGGGTGTGTGTTTCTGTCTATTGCTGGAAGTCTAGTTTTTAATTTTTATTGTTGTAGGTTTGTTTATTTCAGTTTAATTGCATTTTTTCATATATTGATTTTACATACCTCTTCCCTTACCTCTTCCCTTCATCTGGTATAAGAGTAGGTTAGTTTAGCGATCAATTTTAAGTTATTGTGTTTCCAAATTGTAGTAGAGGTTATTCAAAACCATTCATGGAAGCCACATCTGGAGTACCTTTGTCTTGTCTCCAGACTCCCCAATTTAATGGAAAAAATCATGAATATTGGTCCCTAACCATGAAAGATGTTTTTAGATCACACGTTGTTTGGGATATTGTTGAAAATGGGTATACAAGACCCACAGATGCAGAAACATACAACACATTGACACAAACATAAAAATATATATTGAAGGAGCAAAGGAAAAAGTATGAAAAATCCCTCTTTTACATTCATCAAGCAATGCATGAGATTATTCATCCTAGAGTTGCAACGGCAAACCGAGAAAAGGATGCATGGGAAACTCTCCAAGTCACATAGCAAGGTAAGGATAAAGTTAAGGTAGCAAAACTGTAGTTTCATAGAAACTATTTTGAGAATTTAAGTATGACAGATGCAGATTTAGTAGAATCATGTTTTACACATGTTGTTGGGCTTGCAAATCAAATAAAATCACATGGAGAAACGATAGAATATCATAGGATATTTGAAAAATCCTTAGATTTCTACCTGTTAAGTTTGATCCTCTTGTTATTGTTATAGAGGAAACTAAATATTTTAGTTACATGTTAATAGATGAGTTGCATGCCTCTTTGATAAAACATGAGAAGAGGCTGAACATATCACATACAGACATAGAAAATGTATTTTTATCTCAAGATTCTATAAGTCATGGAAGTGGTAGAGGAGACAGATTTACTTCTAGAGGAAGAGGTATAAATACAGTTAGAGGACACAACAATAGTCGTGAAAATAAAGGTGGAAGATTAGGAAACAATCATGATCAGTTGCGTCATCATTATAATTGAACCAGTCATAAACAACACAAGTCCTATGTTCAATGCCATTATTACAAAAGGTCTAGACTCTACGCTTTCAAATGTAATAAGAAACAATATGATCAATGAAAACAAAATCAGAATCATCCTAAAGGATCTACAAAAAATTCAATTTTTATAGCATGCATGATGATCGGTGAAGTGATTTCCACAAACTCACTGGTTGAATGTAATATTGTTTAATAAACTCTACATGATATTTGGTATCTAGATTCAAGTTGCAGCAATCATATGACTGGAAATATAGAATTATTTTCCAGTTTGGATGAATAAGTCAAGAGTAATATTACTCTTGGGAACAATAATCAAGTGAATGTAATGGGAAAAGGGACCATTGATATTCTAACCAAAAATGTGGAGTAAAAGGTCATTAATGATGTTTTTTATGTTACTGGTTTAAAGCATAATTTAATGAGTATTGGAAAGTTGGTACAAAAAAGATACAAGGTTTATATGGAAGATAACGAGTGTGTGATTTTGGACAAGGATATTATCACTCAGTTGATTGGAAAATTGAAGATGAGCAGTAACAGAATGATCCCTCTAAGATTACAGCCAAGAAAAAAGGGAAACTCTGATTTATTTGCAGCCAAAACAATATCTCAATTTCTAACCAAGTCCTGCACAAAGGCTAATAAGTCCTTTGTTGATTCCCGCGCTCAAGTAGTTGAGTCCTGCAGTCATGCAGGTGAGTCCTACGCTCAAGAAAACAAGTCCTGCACTAAGAAAAATATGGTCTGTGAGTCATGTGCTCTAGCAAGTGAGTCCTACACTAGGCCCAATGAGTCATGCGCCAATGTAAATCATGTATGTGTTAATGCAATCGAGTCTTGCGCTAGGACATGTACTAAGGAAGAGTCTTGCATTAATGCAGATTGCTACACTAAAGGAATACAATCATCTTTTCAATATGTTGTGAAGGTTGACTCATGGATTTGGCATCTAAGGTTTGCACATTTGAATTTTGGAGGCTTGAATTTATTGCATAGAAATAATATCGTTAAATTTTTACCATTGATTAAAAAACCAGAAATAGTATGTGAAGGATGTATTTCAGGAAAGCAGTATAGAGAGTCTTTTCCAGTTGAAAAATCAGCAAGAGCATATGCACGTCTATAGATAGTATACTCATATTTATGTATACCCATGTAAACAAATTCTATTGGAGGTTGCTTATATTTTATGACATTTATTGATGACTAAACAAGGAAGACATGGGTATATTTTTAAGGCATAAATCATATGCTTTTGGAGTCTTTCAACAGTTCAAGGATCTTGTAGAGAAGCATAGTGGTTACTAAATCAAAGTATTGAGAAGTGATAGAGGTGGTAAGTATATTTCTAATGATTTTCCATATTTTTGTAGGCAATGTGGCATTCAAAAATAGTTTACAGCCCGTTACACATCTCAACAAAATAGTGTAGCTGAAATAAAAAATAAAATCATCATGGAGATGGCAAGGAGTATGTTGAAGGAAAATAATTTTCCAAGTGTTTATTAGGATGAAGAAGTAGTAATTGTCATTTATATTTTAAATTGAATTCCAAATAAAAGTGTAAGGAATATGATTCATCAAGAAGCATGGAGTGGTAGAAAGCATAGTGTTGCACACTTTAGAGTATTTAGATGGGTTGCATATGCACATGTACATGAAGAGATGAGAAGAAATTTGGATAATAGAGGTGAGAAATGTATATTTGTTGGCTATTCAGAAGATATAAAGGCTTAAAAGTTGTTCAATCGAAGCACTAGAAAATTTATAATCGATTACATGATGTACAATTTGTTGAGAATGCAGCATGGGATAGAATTGTAGAAAAAATAATAAATATAGCAGTAGTTGATTCACATGATGATATGGGTGATGAAGTGTTATAACAACAAGGTATTCCTCAAGAAAAACCTTCTTCCACTCCAAGACATGCACCGGAAGTTGCAGCACAAGATATGCCACCATCAACAACAAGGAGATCTTCAAGAAATAATAATTTTACAGTTGGGAAGAAAATTTCACCAAGAACACCAGCCATGATGCCTTTCGGAAATAGTCCACCAAACTTAGTTGATAGCAGTGATTCATCGGATACTACATTGACAATTTTATTGCACCGAAAAACAAAAATTTTAAGAGATATTTATGAATCTTATTTTAATGTTGAATCTGCAAATTCTTTTATTTATTTTTCTTTGTTTTCATAGGATTTTGATATGATTTATTTTGATGAAGCAATAAAATATATAGCATGGGCTGAAGCCATGGATGAAGAGATTGAAGATATTGAGAAGAATAACATTTGGGAGTTAGTGGACCGTCCTCAAGGAAAGGAATTGATAAGTGTGACATGGATTTACTAAACTAAACATGGCATGGATGGTAAAGTGCTGAAGGACAAGGAAAGATTGGTTGCTAGAGGTTTCACTCAGCAGCTTGGTATTGATTACAATGAAACATTTTCTCCAGTAGCATGTTTGGATACATTAAGAACCATTTTGGCCATTACATCTCAAAACAAGTGGTCAGTTTTTCAAATAGATGTAAAATCAACGTTTTTAAATGGTTATCTTGTAGAAGAGGTTTATGTACAACAACCAGAAGGATATAAAATTGCAGGTCATGAAGAAAAGTTATATAAGCTAAAGAAGGTGCTTTGCGGACTCAAGCAAGTTCCTAGAGCATGGTACAATCACATTGATTCTTATCTAATTAAGAATGGATTCAGTTGGTGCAATAGAAATCCTACTTTGTATATCCAAATGGAGAAATGTAAGATGTTGATTGTGTGTCTTTAAGTTGATAATTTATTTTTATGGGAGACCTTTCTATGAATTCTTTTAAGGAAGACATGATGAAAGAGTTTGAAATAACTGACCTTGCTCTCATGAAATACTTCTTAGGGATATAAGTTAAGCAATCAGCTGAAGGTATTTTTATTTCTCAAACACAGTATGCAAGTGATGTGTTGAAAAGGTTTAATATGTTGAGTTGTAAAATAGTGCCTGCACTAGATATTATAGGGTTAAAATTGAGCAAGGAAGATAGTGGTTCAAGTGTTGATCCTAGATTATTTAAATGACTAGTTGGTAGTATTATGTACTTGATGGCCACAAGGCCTGACATTATGTATTTAGTGAACCTTATTTCGAGGTTCATGGAGTATCCAAAAGAATATCTTTGGAAATATGGAAAAAGAATACTCAAGTATGTTTTTGGAGCAAAGAACTATGGTAATTTCTATTCATCTGTGAATGAGTTCAAGCTCATTGGTACACAAATAGTGATTGTGATGACAACATTGATGATAGAAAAAGTGCATTTGGTTATGCTTTTCATTTTAAGACAGGGGTAGTATCATGGGATTCAAAGAAATAACCTATTGTAACTCATTCTTCAGCAAAATTGGAGTATGTGGCAGCGACAAGTGTGGCATGTCAAGTCTTATAGCTGATGATAATGTTAGTTGAGTTGATGCATGAACAAGAAGAAGTAACAAGGATTTATTGTGACATTAACTCAACCATTGATTTGTCTAAAAATCATGTTTTTCATAAAAGAAGAAAGCATATAGATACTAGATATCATTTCATAAGAGAGTTGGTAAATAACAAGGAGATATGCTTAGAGTTTGTTCGATCAAAAGATTAGTATGCTGATATTTTTACCAAGACATTAGGAAAAGATGCATTTAAATTTCTAAGAAGTTGTTTGGGTGTCTATGATAAAGATGAATTGAAGAATGGAAGTTCTGGAAATGGTAGCAGGAACTATGGAGATGAGAATCATGACACCAATTTTAGATTAAGGGGGAGTGTTGGAGATATTCAATCTCAAATCCCACTTTAAGTGTTGATTTCTAACAGATGAAGAATCTAAAAAAATCATATTTAGACAAAAATGTAAAAGATATTTGTTATCTCTCGAAAGTGCACCTTATAGAGAGATGGTTGTAGGTATTATAAGCTTGCAAAATGGATCCCTCCTTTGTAGATACACTGGAAAAACCTTAGGTCTATGGGTATACCTAATTTTAGGTGAGTCTCCGATATCAAGGCCAATTCCTTATTGATGTATCCTAAGCTGATTTTCTGGGGGTTTAAGGGTAAAAAGAAGACTGCAAAAGGATTAAAAATGGGGTGATACACCAAATTTGTATGAGGTCTTTGACCGAGTATATGCACAATTGATGTGGAAAGGATTTTTGATGCACAGGCCAACAGTTTTCTATAGAATATTAAGGGCAAACACTTTGGTGTATTGAAGGAAAGTATCACAATAATAATACTAACTTAAATATGCACATTAATATCACATAAATTATTGAATTTGCAAAAGGGTAAGATGATCAATTAGGGAACTCACATTCACAAGATTAATGGAACATACACAAGACTGTAAATAATTGGAAAGGCAGAAAATACTTCACATTCAAAGGGAAAAACTAGAAAAATTGCTTCAGAACTCTTGTATCTAAAAATTCCTCCTCTCTCTCTCATTTTCTTTGCCAAGGAACACAATGTATAGAAAAATAATTTCCCACCCTTCCTAAAAATAGACTAAGGTTGTACTCGCCCATGCATCCTATTTTTATCCTTCATCTAATAAATAAAGGAATAAAAATCGAACATGAAAATACAAAGAGGCATCAATAGCCATTGGTTACAACTCATTCCACTACAGTCGACTGTTCTATTTTTAAGAAAAGCATGAGTGATAATTTGCTAAAAATAAGTTTTTTTCTGATGAGCAAGTTTTCTTCTTTGTGCATGAAAATTCATATTCTGGTTTGTTCTTTTGCGAAGGCATGCAACCTTATCCATTTGTAGTGATAATATTATCACTTTCTATCCATGGTTGAATCTGGTGAACTTGGGACTTGAATTAAGGGTGCAAAAGTATTGCAAAATTAATCATTTTTTTGGTAATTAAATTATTAAGCTCCATTCGAGCTAGCAAAGATATGAATTTTTTTTTCCATGGCCGCCATTAATAACTTTACTCTTTCTGTGTGTGTTTTTAAAATTCCACCATTGATGTAGACTTCAAGCTCGACTGAAGGTTCTCTGAAGAACTTGGTGTTTTATTACCTCAAAAAGATCATCCACGTAGGACAAAATTGATCCAAAAAATGGTCTTGGAAAATGATTCTTTTCGTGTTTATGATAGAAATTACATTTTTGAATATTCAGCCCACTCCATTTTTTTTTAATCTGGGCCTTACATGTGTCTAAATCTTATCACATTGGGATTGCGGATGACTTTTGATACTTTGCTACTTTTTCCAAAAAAGGCATAAAATTTTAAAATGTCCTGGTGGCCCGCTTCATCGATTTTAACTTTTGATGCGTGGGCGGAATCGTGGGTGACTTAAACACTTTTTCACCTTTTTTCAAAAAGACTCAAAGTTTCACAAAACTCCGATGCTCCGAACTCCCAATTTTAAATTTTCAATATTATGCTTTTTTTAGTCCTTAGCATGGCCATAGGGCACTTAATTACTTTATCCCTTTTTAACAAAAAGTTTCAAAGTTCCAAATTGAGTCGATGACCCACCCTTGGTTTATTTAACACTTTGAATTTTTGGCAGCGGAGTCTCGAGTGACTTTATAACTTTAATTCCTTTTGAAAGAGAGCTCAAATTCTCGAAAACCACCGACGATCTGATTTTAACTTATACATAATCACGGGCCAACAGATTTTTGGGTGACTTTATAACTTTAATCATGTTTGAAAAAATTAAAGTTTTAAAGGCAAAAAAAATATTCCAACCTTCCGCCTTTACGCCTCTACAATAAAAATGGGCCATGTGTACTCTTGCAGGCTTACGGGTATTTTATAACCTTTTTTCCCTTTTTCCATAATGTTTTAAAATGTGAAATGGGATTGCCTCTCCACATCCAATCAGATTTTGTCAGGCCTGCAGACCAATTTGACAAATTTTCAATATAATAAAAAGTGCTAAGTCAGCCAAAAGACCCCGCCATTTTCATGAGTCAAGCTAAGGTTTGCATCAATTTTGGTGATTTGATTTCATCCATTCGATCCTTTACACAATGTAACCTTGTTCGTTGATCTTCTATGTTTCTGAATTGCATTTAATGTGGTCAGTAAAAACTTTAACCATGGTGTTTTTATTTGAATTTGGGGATCGATCTGGAGACATTGATCTATGTACTTGTCGATTTCTAATAGTTGATGCTTCAACTGTGGTTGATTTATTTTGACTCACTTCTCGAGTTTGCATAAGAAAGGGTAACTCGACCCCCTAACTTTGATCTTTTTAGACATCCAATTGAGATAAGTGAACTCTATGGAAATTTCATCGGCTGTCATTAATGAAGCCTTTTGAGATCTGTTCTTTACCAGGTCAATTCTCTTAGCTCTTTTTATCTTGCATTTTTATAGTCATTCCTCAGTAGTGTTTGTCGAGCAAGGTAGTTGTAGGCATTTTCCACCATTATTGAAAACTTCGTGCTCGTCACTTCTGCAAAATGGTTCTCTGTTGGGCTTGTAATTTTGTGTGATCTCTTGCCCACCATGTTGAGAAATTGAAGCTTCACTACATTTCATTTTGCTTGGTGGCTTGATGAAGGACTTCTTGGAGTTCTGTAACTTCACTTTTTAAGGTAAATCTCTTATTTTCATGCTTTTATAGTGGATCGACCTAGATCTTTATCATGATGATTTTCCTTTCTTGTTCTTGCAGGTCGATGCTTAGACCCACTTGGTCATATTTTACAAGTATCTTGTCAATTTTATCATGGAAGAGCATTGCTCATGAATATTTCCTTGAGAATTTTCTATTTGAGTCTTCTTTCTTCATTATTGTCATTGTTATTGATGTGGGTATTGGTTATTTTATTTCTATAAATATAGATCCACATATTTTAGTTTCTGGGTATTCATCTTTTCGTCTTCAATATCCCTGGATCTGGATGTTTCCTTGAAGGTTTATCTGTATATCTTTGAATTTTTGATCTCATTGTGAGCTAAATCTAGATCTGCTATGGGTATTTGCATATTGTAGCTCCATGTGTCTTAGCCATGCTCTGCAAAATTTCTATCTTCGGCCATTGATGAAAACATGAAGCTCTGTTCTTTACTAGATCGATTCTCTTCTACATGATCTGTTACTCTTCCGAAACATTGGCTCTTAGTGCCTTTGATATTTCTGCCTAAACTTTATGATCCCCACTTTAAACATTTCTTTGAGCATTCGAGCTACTGATATCTATTATTTTGCTCTTGAAATATACTCATATTTTATTTTGAACCTCTGTAGCATCTTTACCATAATGCATGAGTTTTCTTTAGTAGTGTACTTTAATTGATGAAATTGGTGCTTTTATTTCATTTTTCCTTGGTGTATTCCTTGGAGTTGTATTGCAATAAAAATGTACATGGAATTTTAGTTGTCTTGCATGAATGAATTATTTTTTCCAAAATCTTTATATACCCATGTATTTTTTGATTTGTGGCTTGAGGTATTTCAACCCAGATTTTGGGTATCCCTCCTTTGATATGGGCATTCAGAATTCTTTATTTCTTCTTGATTCTATAATCTGTTTAATACTCCATTTCCTTTTATTACAACTTCAATATGTATGCTGGAAAGTTTTAAAAAGTCCATTTCACATGGCGAAGCCCTGCCAAAATTTCCTCAGAATTCCTTATTATTTAGTTGTAATTGGGAACATATACTTATGAATTATCTACTTCATTTACCATAGGATGGAATTCATTAGAGAAATGCAACCTTTATCTAACAATGAAGACTGTAAGACATGATTTATTTTCTTCTTTACTGTAACATGTACTTGCACACTTAAGGAAATAGTTAGAAAATATTTACGCTTTTTGGCCTCTCTTATGTCCATAGTTTTCTTTTCTCTTTCCTCCATTCTGAGTGAGTAGATAATGTATGCAGTATGATCTTCAAGTAATCTATATATCCTATTGTTAAGAGATCCATATGCACAAAAAAAGGACAATGTAGGAATATGGATTAACCCTGAGATCTTAGCTGATAATTTTCCTCTTTTCTTCTTTTCATGTATAGTACTTCCAGTGGTGAAGATGAAGATACATTAACCAAAAGAGAAAAATGAAGGAAATGATGGGTTCACTCATACACCTCTATTTTCTCTTTCATGCATGTATACCTCTTATTTCAGTAGTTGTACTTTACTTTCTAGTTCATCCCACAACTTGTGTGGGAAACATTTGAAATTCCTTATGAATAAAGCATTGAATTGTGAAATTGAGTTGTGTATTTCTTTATGCATTTCTTCTTTCTGATATGGATTTTATGATGAACTAAACAACCCAATAATATAATTTAATGTCTTAATCATGAAGGAAAGAACATTAAAGAATACATGTAACATCTAGTAATGAACTCTGACATCTGTAATCTGTAGTCTTGATTTTTGCTTTAAAACCTAACACTTCTTCTATTCTGCAATTCAGTGTCTTTATCAAAATAACACACCTGTCCTTCGGGGATTTGTGTTCTTTTGCTGAAGATAGCATGAAATTGCAGGCTCTGTGATCTGTTATGTTTTGTAACAACAAACATAGCTATATATTTCATGTAATCATTAATTAATTCAACAGTAAAAATATTGTCTGAAAGAAACTCCCCTAGCTTAGGTATACTTCACCAATGATATCCATTGTAACAAAGTTTTGAGTTTTTCACTTTTTCATGAGTGCAAAAAATTGTCAACATTTCTAGCTATCCTATAGGGAAAGCTTCCTGCTAGTTTGTAAAAACCAATGCCTTGCTCTTGTCCATTGGCCATGGAGTTTAAAGTATGTAACCAAAATTTTCTTTCCTGAAGGTCCAAACCTTCAAAAATGAACTAAAACTGGGAGAGGATATTGTAAACCAAATCATGTGCACGAATGCACTTATTGAATTGAAAAATATTGCAATGTGCAGGGACTACACTTATTGAAGGGAAATCCTACGCTAAACAAACACTGTAGGATTTTCAATAACAATGTTTGAGAAACATACCATTCACAGGAATGGGAAGTTCCTCTCCATTCAGCTTCGAGATTTGAAACGCATTGTTTTATTTTCAAGTTGAAATCATGTAAGGACCACTTCAGATTGTATCAAACTTCATGTGTCTTGCTGGCTATGCATGATTAGCATCCCACTTTAACATGATATCTGCTTCATTGAATATTTTGAATTTGGCTTTCTTATCAAAAGTATTCTTCATTTGTTTTAGATTATTTTCCATGTTTAAATGAGCTTGATCTCTTAGCTCTTGTAACTATATTAATTCTGCATAATGAACCTACAATGGTTCATTCTCAAGCAGTTCCATTTTATTTTCGCAAATATAATGTGGGTAACTCAACTGAAATAGGGTATTCTTACTTCTCTTCCGTAAAAAAAGCTTTTATGGTGTATTGCTAACTGATATTTTAGGAGTCACTCTATCAGCCCAAAGTGTTGAATTCAACATTAGATGCCAAGCTCTTTGGTTATCTTTGAGTGTTCTTCTGATGATCTTTAAAATATTCTTGTTAGTACTTTCAGCTAACCCATTACCTTGTGGGTAATAGTTAGATGAAGAACTTAGATAGATTCCATGATTAAAAGCCCAATCTGTTACCTTTGCACCAATAAATGCTAAAGCATTATCTGATATAATAGTTGTTAGAACACAAAATCTACAAACTATACCTTTATAAAGGGATAGTATTGAAGTTTCATTAGCATACTTCAAGGCTATTGCTTCAGTCTAGCATGTAAAGTAATCTATAGCAATCATAATCCACTTGTGTCCTTTTGATGAAGGTGGGTTTATCATGCCAATAAAATCAAGGCCCCACTACATAAAAGGATGATCAACTAAAATAGGTTGTAAAGGAAGAGAAGCCAAATGTTCTTTTCCAACAAAGAAAGCACATTTCTTACACTTCCTAATCCATTTGAAAGAGTCCTTAAATATACTGGGCCAATATTAACCATCTTTCATAATTTTTAAGGATGTGGTACATGCTGAGAAATGACCTCCCACAGGTCTTTCGTGGGATTCTGATAATAATTGCTGAATTTTTTCATAGTCAACACATTGCAGCAAGATTCCATTTATATCCCTTTTGAATAATACACCATCAATGAAAACATAGGGTATAGCTTGTAATCTGAAATACCTTCGTTTATTCTTGTCCATACCTTTTGGATAGATTTCATGCTATAGATAGTTAACTAAATTAATCATCCATCTTGATTCCTGTACTTATTGAGCAAGTTTAGGTTGCTGATTTTCTCTCTGAACCATAATGTCTTATTGCTGATACATAATTTCAGCATAATGTTCTGAATCTTCAGGTTCTACAGTTTGTTGTTTTTCCATATCAGCAATTAGGTTCTCACATAAACCTTTTCCTCGGACTGTCTTAGCAACCCGGATATTAACATCATATTACATAACTTTCATTATCGAGCATTCTCTTTTCTCATTCATTTCTTTATTTAACAAGAAATCTTTCACACTTGGATGAGAAATAAGAACATGAATTTTATTATTTGAAAGCATGTACTTGTAATTCTTTAGCCCTCTAACTATTGAAAGTACTTTTTTTTCAATAAATGTGTACCATGTTTTGTAATCATACAAGCTCTATCCAAAGAAAGTAATTGGCTGCTCAACATTTTCATCATTGACCTTGCTTAATATGGATGAGATTGTTTCAGCTCCTGCAAGTGCATACATTGTAATTTTTTTATCAAAATTTGGATTTACAAGAGTTGGAGCTTGAGAGATGGCTGCCTTAATTGCTTCAAACCATTCTCTCCCTTCAATGGTCCAAGAGAAAGTTTTTTATTTCTTTAACATAGATGTCAATGGTTTCATGAATGCCGCAAAATATTGAACAAATCTTCTAAGAAAGTTGATTTTTCAAAGAAAACTCTGTAATGCCTTCTTATGATGAGGTAATGATAGCTGTGATATGGCTTCGATCTTGAAAGGATCAATTGTCAAACCTTGTTTAGAAATTATATGAACAAGTAATTTTCCTTGATGTACTGAAAAGATAGACTTTAGCGGATTCAAAGATATTCCAAACTATCTACATAATTGAAAAGTCTACCTTAGAAGTATCAGATGTTCTTATGGATTTTTTTGAGAATACAGTAATGTCATCTAAATAAACCAGGATGCATTAATTTAACAAGCTATGAAAAGCCATGTCCATTGCATGTTGAAATGTTGCACCAACATTTGAAAGGCCGAAAGGCATTCTTTTGTAAGCATAATTACCCCACTTAGTGGTGAAAGTTGTTTTTGTACATATCCTCTTCTCAGACTAAAATTTGAGTGTATCCAATATAGCCATCTAGGAGAGATAACCTATCTGCACCAGAAACTATTCTTAAAATCTGATCCATATTTGGGAGTGGGTAATGATATTTTAATGAAGCTTTATTAAGATCTCTGAAGTCCACACATAATCTGATTTCACCATTCTTCTTCCTAACACGAAAAGATTGGCTACCCAACTTGAATGCTTAGCAAGAAAGATAATACCTGATTCGATCAAATTAGATAACTCTTTCCTCATTAGAGGCTCTATTTTGGGATTTACAAGCCTCTGTTTTTGCCTAACTCGCTTGGAATTTGGTTGCAATTCAATAGTGTGCTATGCTAAACTGGGATAGAACCCTTTCATGGGTCTTGGTATTTCCAAGTGAAAACATCTTTAAACTCCTTGCAGAGATTAATAAAATAATGTTTTTCAGCTAAAGAACATACCTTTCCGAGAAATACATTTTTTCTCTTTCATCAACTAAGATCTCCTCATAATTATTAGACATTTGTTGACATTTTAGTCTTGACCTTCCTCAACTGACCGTCAGTGCTAAAGATGTCTTCTAATTTGACAAGACCTCGTGGCAGTTTATTTATCTTTAATTGAACAATCTTTTCGCCATATAAGTGTTGTAATTTATCTTGATTTATTGCAAAAAATTTAGCTTCTTGCTACAAAAACCTGCAGATCTCATCATCATTTTCAAAAACCTATCAATTCAAATCATTATCAGGTATTGAAGGCCTGACAATTAGCTTTATATGAGGATGAATTTTGCTATTTTTAATCTGTTCCAGCATTTCAAAATTAGCAGCCAACTGCTACAAGTTCGATCTACATACTTATTTTATGTTCTGGGAATATACTGGATGTTGATAGCTTCGAAATCTTCCATTAAGTTTGAAACTCTATGTTTGTAAGACTTCATTAATGGATTATTACAAACATTGAAATTTCTTACTTTATTGATAACCAACTAAGAATAACCAAAGATCTGTAACATGCTAATACCTCTCTTTCTGGCCAAAAGTAAGCTATGAATTAATGCTTTGTATTCAGCTACGTTACAAGTACATGAAAATTGGAGACTTAAAGCTGATAATACTTTTCATTTTTTGGGGAAGTGAGCATCAAACCTACCCCTTTTCCTTTCTTGTTTTTAGCTCCATCGAAATGAACCTTCTAAGTCCCTTCCGTTAAGTCTTCTATTTTGGACAACAAGGGAATTGGTGTATTGTCTTCATGTAAGCAATACACACTGAACGGATGTTCTTCAACCTCTTTGAAAAGATCTTGAATGTGTTCTTCATGTGTCTTTTCATCTATAAACAGGTTAGAAACACCATCTAATGCTAAAACATGATCTATATTATCAAAATTAGACTGGTCTAAGATTTTTTAATTAGCTACTGCATTAGAAGCGTGAGGCTCAATGTGAAATATAGCCAATGGTTCTAAATTAATAGTAAGCTTGGTCTAATAACGAGTACTGAAAAGTGAGAAATACTAATCTGAAGAGAGATAGCCTCCTATCTTTGTTGTGAAATCTCTTGATAAACATATAGCAAAGTAAGGAGGTAAGTCTACAGCAGTAATATCTTGCAAAATGGAAACATTTGGGCAAGCATGCAATGTTACCTCTAGATTTTTTATAACACCAACTATATTAGTTGCAGTTCCATCCAACTATAAGAAACTCTTTTCTATAGGTTCATACTGCAAACCAAATTTTTTTGTAATTTCTTTTGGCATAACAGTGCTACTTGCAGCGTTGTCCACCATACAGTTATGAACAAGATGTTCTCCAATAATTAGTGTACGTAAAATGGTGGTGGCTTCTTAATGTCATGAGCATTTAAGAATTTCTAAACCATCCATTTAACTTCTTTAATGCAGTCTTGTTCCATTGTTCCAAGGATAATTTCTACTTTCAGGACTTCCTTTTCTGTTGCTTTTAGAAGAAATTTACAGCTTAGCTAGTTTATGAGAAATTAAATCCTGCTATCCTAGAATACTTAGAGCTTCCCACATTATGATGTTAACATTATGCTTTTTCATTGCATCAACAATGTGAAAAGAAGCAACAGTTTTAGAGACAAATTCTACTGTTTTAGCATAGGCTTTCGAAAAAAAATGACTTTGCTTCAATTGATTTTGATATCTAAGGTATAAATAACCTTCTTGGATCAGGTTGTAGCTATTTTTGCTATTCTTTACCGGATGTAACACCTATTGTTCCTTGAGGAACAATAGCAGTGTTAACTGGTTTTGGGCTTATAGTTGTTGTTTTATTAGTGATAGTAGGTAGAATAGGCCTATTCTATTGTTTTTAATGCTCTACATCCTTTTCTTGACTCCAAGTAGTAAATGCAATAAAATCATCCTCACTGAAACTGACTAAATTCTGTTTAGGTTCCTTCTGAACCTTGGTATCTTGTTGCCCACCCTCCATTTGAAGCATGAACAATGTCTCAGATTGAGGTTGTGCAACAAGACTTATGTTTAGAAAAGCGTTTGGGCAACTTATAGCTGAATGAGGTTGATTAAAAGGTTAACACCACTCTTCGATAGCCATATTAACCGAGACTAGAGCGTTATATGAACTAGGAGCCGTTGGGTCAAATTGCCTTTGTTGATAAGGTTGCCTAAAATTTTGATTTTGTTGGTAAGGCTATCTATTTTACTTATTTAGTTGATTTTGTTGATAAGGAGTTTGATAAGGTGTGCTTGGTAATGCAAGCCTATTCTCAATTGAATTCAACATGTTCCCCATAGTATGCAAATCTTTAAATACGTCATCTGATGGGGCTGCAACATCAGGTTCTATAATTGTGATAGGCTGCGGAATAGGTGCTAAATCTGCCAAAAAAGGCATTGAAGGCCTCAGTGCTAATTTTCTTACTTTAATAAGACTATTTTCAGCTCGGATTGCGATATCATAAGCATCCGAGAGAATCTCACCTCTCATAGACTGAATCATAGTTGAAATATCATTGTTTAATGCTTTGAGATAATAAAGAAAAGCATGATCAACTTGACGCTTGAAACTTGCTGGAATTCTTTCCCAAGTTATGGAAAAATAGATGTTGAAACTAGACATAAATTCATTGGGAGCCCTTTTAATGGTAGAAAATTGTTCTATGAGAGACAAATGATCTAAATTATCTTGAAATTGTTTCAGGAATTTACCACCCAAATCATCCCAAGTTCCTATGCATCCAATCTCTAGATTTCTATACCATTGAAAGGCTTGTCCTTTGAGGGATGCAACTAAGAGTCTCCAAGCTACATCTTCATGAGTAACATTATGAACTACACATATGCCTGTAACATATTTGATGTGCTATGGAGGTGTAACTTGATTTTCACTCATGGATGATGACAAATTTTTCATGGCGGCATTAGGGGTGTCATGATAAATTGGGATTACTAATGGGCTACCATTGGTAAAGGTCATAAAATTTCTAGGTGGTTGAATAGACATTTGAAAGACGGGGATCTGAATAGAGAAATTGATATGTGGTGAAGGAATATTTGGAGGAGGGTTATTAAAACTAGGCCTATTATAAGGTAAAGTACTACCAAATCATCTCCTTCTTACAGAATTCAAAGGTAAATAAATAAACTCAGAAGGAATTCCTATTACCGATGATCTTGTAGTTAATTTAGGCATGGAACATGCTACAATACTGGTCTAAAATTAGCCTTACGGAGTCACAAAATAGATCTTTAAATCTTTAGAATAATTTGTTACAGCTTGTTGTCCCGGAAGTAACTTTTATGTGTTGTAAATATTCTTTAGATCTACTGTAAAAATTTGTAATTCTCATGTAGATCTGATTCGATGTCCCATCGGGCATGCCAAAAATTGTTATCTCTCGAAACTGCACCCTATAGAGAGATGGTTGTAGGTGTTCTAAGCTTGCAAAATGGATCTCTCTCTTTCATAGATACAATGGAAACACCTCAGGTCTGTGGGTATACCTATTTTGAGATGAGTCTCCGGTGTCAAGGCCGGTTCCTTATTGATGTATCCTAAACTAATTTTCTAGGGGTTTAAGGGTCAAAATTAGAATCTAAAGCGATTAAAACTGGGGTGATAAACCAAATTTTTATGAGATCTGTTATCACCGAATCACAACACCCCTATGCATGTATTTGAACTCACAGTGTGATTGGATAACATGGGTACTATCTCCAAGTTGTGGGACTTGCTACTTGAGACAGACCTCCAGAGAAAGCTGGTTCTTGCTCTTAAACTACCTGCGACAATCTACTCTAATGCAGGAGAAACTAGCTATTCTAACCTAAAATTCCAAGGGACCAGAGAGAAAGAATGCATAAAATGAAAGCCTACACTAAAGCGGTGATACACCAGAAAAAGAGGGTGTGAGAGTAATCTCCAAATGTGTGAAATACAGAGGCAAAGTGCACACTAGAAGAGGTGATGACAGTTCACCATAATCCAGCAAAACGCATTCACAGCAATATTCCAAGCACACACAATGATAATGAATTCCTGCAAGAACATAATAAATAGACACAATATACTTTTAGAAAGATTAAAGGGGCAAGAAGAATGCAAGGAAACATAGCAGGGGAAGATATATCCACAAACTGATATTTTATTGCTTCATGATATGCACAGTTCAATCTATTACAAGATAAGGGCCTGGATCACCATGCAAGGAGTCCACTACAAGGGCCTGCAACACACTGGCTTCACAAAGCAATTTTGACATAGCTTTGTTTCCCAAAAACTCTCCCCCTTACAATGAGCCCAACACTCCAATTTATAGAAAAAGAGAAGGAAAAGAGAAGGGAAAATGGAAATCCTGAAATCTGTCCTTCAACCACTTGTAAGAGGCATTAAATTGAGTGGAATGGGTATACATTACTTGCAAAAGGCTCCCCATACTGTCCCATGTGCTGCAGCAGAGAAAGAATGATGGCCATGCCTCTTAATTGCACTCCCAGCTACCAAATAAAACATTGTTCTGAACCTGGCCACGTTTCCTCAAAAATCTCAATCAATTTCTGATAAAATCCAGAATTTCATGATTATTTTGCATCGGGATCAGAACCACGATTCCAACGGTACCAATTTTGTGCGATTTTGTTGAGAAATGCAAAAGTTATGGCCTTCTGAGTGTGGGCAGCAATTTTGGGTCTGGCAGGCGTTTTCTGTCATTTGACAGGAATGAACATTGACTGAATGGAGGAATATGATTTTATGGCGTAGAGGACGTCGTGCTCGTTCCAGAAAGTCCAATTTTATGAAAATCAGAGCTCGGAGTCAAAAGTTATGGCCGTTTGAAGTTTCCGGACCAAACGTTGACTTTTCTTCCCTGCCTTTGGCCATTTCAGATTTTCGCATCCCGCGCGTCCCTTTGTCCCATTTGGCACAGTGCTGAAATTTCCCATTTCGGCCGAACCGGCCAGTTCGCGTACTCACAGCCCACATGTCCCATTTGCTTTCGGACCGTCTGGGACAAATTCGCCCGGTTTGGCCGGTTCGCGCCCTTTTGTCCCAACTGTTCCGGGACAAAAGTTCTCATTTCGGCCGGTCGGCCGGTTCGCGTACTTTTGGCCCGCGTGTCCCAGACTGTTTCGGGCTGCCTTGACTCATTTCGCCCGGTCCGCGCCTTTTTGTCCCACTTGTCCCAAATGCTTCTAGGACTAGGACTTAGCCATTTTTCGTGATTTTTCTTGGATCAACCTACTTGCTTTCTGCAACTTTTTTCCGCGTTTTCTCAGAGCTTTCTCTTTTCAACCTGGACAGGAGAGTTAGAAAATTTCCTGAAGGGACCCTAGAAACCTGATTTTTACTCTGAAACAATCAATTTGTCCGGGGACTTGAATATTCTGATGCATGTTATCAAAATTACCCTGGGGGTGAATTTTGGATAACAAGATCTTTGATTGAGTATATGCATAACTGATATGGAAAGGATTTTTGATGCACAAGCCAACAATTTTCTACAGAATATTAAGGGAACACACTTTGGTGTATTGAGGGAAAGTATCACAATAATACTGCTAAATTAAACATGCACATTAATATCACAAAAATTATTGAATTTGCAACAGGGTAAGATGATCAATTAGAGAACTTACATTCACAATATTAATGGAAACATACACAAGACTACAAATAATTGGAAGGGCAAAAAATTCTTCACATTTAGAGGGACAAATTGGTAGAAAATTGCTTCAGCACTCCTGTACCTAAAAGTCCTCTCCTCTTGTGCTTTGCTAGAATCGTACTCACACATGCATGATTTTTTTATCCTTCATCTATTAATAAATAATGGAATAAAAAAATAACATGCAAATACAAAGAGGCATTACTAGCCATTGGTTACAAGTCATTCAACTACAGTCGATTGTTCTATTTTTAAGAAAAGCATGAGTGATAATTTGCTCTAAATAAGTTTTTCTTGATGAAAAACTTTTCCCGCACATCAAAGGTTAAATTTAAGGAAGCGGGGCTGCCATTATATTATAGACTTACATTTTTTTGTAATTAAATTACTAAGCTCCATTCAAGCTAGCAAAGCTTTGCAAAAATTTTCCCACGGCCACCATTAATAACTTCAAGGTTTTTGTGTGATTTTTTAAAAAATTTCCAATGATGTAGACTTCGAGCTTGACTGATAGTTCTCTGAAGAACTGTGTCTTTTATTACCTTAAAAATATCATCCACATAGGAGATAATTGATCCAAAAATGGGCCTGGAAAATCCTTCTTTTCATGTTTCTGATAGAAATTACATTTTTTAAATATTCAGCCTACCCATTTGCTTTTAATCTAGGCCTTACACATGTCATAATCTAGTCAAAGCGGGATTCCGTGCTTACTTTTGATAATTTTTGGCTTTTTCTGAAAAAGGATTAAAATTTTAAAATGTCCCAAAAGCCTGCTTCCCCGATTTCAACCTTTGATGCGTGGGCGGAGTCATGGGTGACTTAAACACTTTGTCACCTTTATTTCAAAAGGCTCAAAGTTTCAAATTGACCGGATGCTCCGCCTTTGAATTTATTGAGTACATGGCCTTGTTTGGTCCTTAATGAGGTCGTAGGGCACATTTAAACTTTACTCCCTTTTCAAAAAAATTCAATGGAAAAAAACATTCTGACTGTCTGCTTCTCCGCTTTGACCTTTTTTTATGCAAGCTCAACATTTGACTTTTTCCCTTTAGCAAAATGTCTCAAAACACAAAAAGGGCCCACCCCTCTACATCCAATTAGATTTCATTAGTCCTGCAGGTCAATTTGACACTTTTACAAAATGATGAAAGATGTTAAGTTTTCCAAAAAGACCAGCCATTTTCATGAGTCAAGCTGAGGTTTGCATCAATTTTGGTGATTTGGTTTCATCCATTCGATCCTTTTCATGATGTAACCTCATTTTATGGTCTTCTACGTTTCTGAATCGCATTGAATGTGTTCGGTAAAAAATTTAACCATGGTGGTTTCCTTCGAATTTGGGGATCAATCTGGAAACGTTGATATGTGTACTTGTCAATTTCTTATCATTGATGTTTATAATATGGTTGAGTTCTATTGACTCTCTTCTCGAGTTTGCATAGTAAAGGGTAGCTCAACCCCTAACTTTGATCTCTCTTTTTTTTTTGGGCTCCAATTGAGCTAAGTGAACTCTGTGAAAATTTCATCGGCTGCGATTCAACGAAGCCTTTTGAGCTCTGTTCTTTACTAGATCAATTCTCTTAGCTCGTTTTATCCTACATTTTTGTAGTCATTCCTCTATACTATTTGTCAAGCAAGGTAGTTGCAGGCATTTTCCTCCATTATTAAAAAACTTCGAGCTCGTTACTTCTGTAAAATGGTTCTTTGTTGGGCTTGGAATTTTGTGTGATCTCTTGGCCGCCATGTTGAGAACTTGAAGCTTTACTACATTTCATGCTGCTTGGTGGCTTGATGAAGGAATTCTTGGAGTTTTGTAACTTCACTTTTCAAGGTAAATCTCTAATCTCCATGCTTTTACATTGGCTTGAGCAAGATCTTTATCGTGATGATTCTTAGACCCATTTTATCATATTTTACAAGTATCTTGTCAATCCTATCATGGCAGAGCATTTCTCATGAAGATTTCTCTGAGAATTTTCTATTTGAATCTTCTTTCTTCAATACTGTCACTATTATTGATGTGGGTATTTGTTATTTTCTATCTAGAAATCTAGATCCGCATATTTTAGTTTCTGGGTATACATCTTTTCAGCATTGATATCCCTGGATATAGAATTTTCCTTGAAGGTTTATTTGTATATCTTTGAATTTTTAATCTCGTTGTGGGCTAAATCCAGATCTACTATGGGTATTTGCATATTGTAGCTCCATTTGTCTCAGCCAGGCTTTCTAAAATTTCTATCTTCGTCAATTGCTGAAAACATGAAGCTTTGTTCTTTACCATATCGGTTCTCTTCTACATGATATTTTACTCTTCCGAAACTTTGGCTCTTGGTGGTTTTGATATTTCTACCTAAACTCTATGATCCCCACTTTAGAGATTTCTTTGAGCATTCGAGCTACAGATATCTATTATTTTTCTCTAAAAATATACTCAAATTTTGTTTTGAACCTCTATAGCATACTTACCAAAATTCATGAGTTGTCTTTAGTAGTGCACTTTAATTGATGAAACTGGTGCTTTTATTTCATGTTTCCTTGGTGTATTCCTCAGATTTTTACTACAATAAATCTATAAAATACTCCATTTCCTTTATTACAACCTTGATATGTGTTATGGAAAGTTTTAAAAAGTACATTTCACATGGCGAAGTCCTGTCAAAATTTTCTCAGAATTCCTTCTTCTTTAGTTGTAATACGGAACATATACTTATGAATTATCTGCTTCATGGACCATAGTTTGGAAGTCATTTGAGAACTGCAACCTTTATCTAACAGTGAATACTGTAAGACATGATTTATTTTCTTCTTTACTGCATCATGTACTTGCACACTTAAGGAAATAGTTAGAAAATATATAGGATTTTTGGCCTCTCTTAAGTCCATAGTTTTCTTTTCTCTTTCCTCCTTCATCCTGAGGGATTAGATCATGTATATAGTATGATATTCAAGTAATGTATATATATTTTTGTTAAAATATCCATATGCACAAAAAAGGACAATGTAGGAATATGGATTAACCCTGAGCTCTTAACTAATAATTTTCCTCTTTTCTTCTTTTTAGCTATAGTACTTCAGGTGGTCAAGATGGAGAGTGAAAAATTTGAAGATGAAGATGCATCAACCAAAGGAGAAACTTTAAGGCAATGATGGGTTCACTCATACTCCTATATTTTCTCTTTCATACTTGTGTACCTTTTATTTCAGTATTTGTATTTTACTTTTCAGTGGCATCCCATGACTTGTGTGGGGACATTTGAAATTCCTTATGAATAAGACTATGAATTATGAAATTGAGTTGTGTATTTATTTCTACATTTCAACTTTCTGTATGGATTGTATAATGAACTAAACAACCCAATCATATGATTGAATGTCTTAATCATGAAGGAAAGATAATTAAGAATACATATAACATCGAGTAATGAACTCTGATTTCTGCAATCTACATTTATGTTTACTGTTCCAAGACTCAACATTTCATTTATTCTACAATTGGACGTCTTCATTGAGATAACATGGCTGTCTTGCGAGGCCTTGTGTTGTTTTTTTGAAGATAGTAAATAAATTGCATACTATGTGATTTGTTATTTTTGTAACAATGCACATAGCTGCAGATTTCATGTAATCATTAATTAATTCAACAGTAACATTATTTTTTGATAGAAACTCCCCTATCTTAGGTATACTTCACCAAGGCTGTCCATCATTATGAAGTTTTGAGTTGCCCATTTTTGTACAAGTGCAAAAATTGTCAACAATATGCATTAATAAAATGGGCAGATTTGATTCTGACATCCTCCACAAATATGGAAATGATTTAATGTTTTTTGTGTAGGTGCATCTAGTGTAACTTGCAACTAAAATTGAATTAACTTTTTTTTCTATGTATTAGTTTTAGTCCTGAATTTGGAAATGTAATAGAGGAGGATAAACATATAGAAGTGTGGGGAAGAAGAGAAAGAATAGAACATTGAATATCTGCTTAAATGTTTCCACAAATCTTAATATATACATGGTGATTTTTATTTGTGTTTCAAGCTATGTGTTTTGAGTTTTTTTCCACCATTTTTGGGTGTGTGTTTCTCCCTATTTTTGGAAGTGTATTTTTTCATTTTTAATGTTGCAGGTTTGTATATTTTAGTTTTATCGCAATTGTTCATATATTGAGTTTACATTCCTCTTCCTTTGCCTATTCCCTTCAATATGCATAACAAAATACTTTTGTGTGAAACCAGAGACGTAACAGAGGGGTGGAACGTTAGAAATGCTCAATTAGATATCAACAAGAAGGCATGTGTTATTGCAAGATATTATAAAGGGTGTTTCATGAATTCTCATAGTGTGGATGGGGATAAAGTAGGTGATATCCTTTATCCAAAGCCTAAATCGAAGGAAGCACCCAAACCTAAATCGATAAGAGTATTATTCACATAAATTAACTAGTACCTTCAAGTATTAAAAATCAAGAAAAATTACGCAGGACCATCATGGCTATGTGTATTTGCAATTTTGTTTAAAAGTTCCATTCTGCTTTTTCTCTTCATTTTTTCCCTACAACACAAACTAGGATAGAAGTGATATAGAGATAAGTCCATTATGATCTCCTCCTAAAAAATTTGGTTCACATATTATTTTCTGGGACACCAGATTGTTTCTAGACAATATTGTCAAATCCATTCCAAAGGAAACTCCCTTGGATGGAATTGATAGCATTGGAAACTGAACCAAACAATTTGAAGAGTGACATGAAGTGTAGATTTGATGAGCCACTTACATTTACATGCTTGCTAAGGATAGCCACTTCCCATTCCAAGTGGACAGTTTGTTTTTGCATCATATCTATTACTAGCCTTCATAAATCATGCCCTGCCTTTCCTTCTATTAGAGGCATGCCAAGATAGGATATGAGTAAATCCATTCTCAAATTGTAGGACCATCTGATTTGTTTTTTGTAGTCCATTGTTGACATTTAGGAAATATATTTTGTATTTACTAGTGTTAACATCATGTTGTACTAGTGATGCATATTTGTTTAATGTATCCTTTATATTTATAGAGGCTCTTCTTCATTGGTTACATCTAGTAAGGTGTCATTTATAAAAAAGAGATAGGAAACTAGATGTATGTTGGTGACTTGACGTTTTCTAAATAAAATAAATTTTAAAGGTGTAACTCAAATAAAGTTACTTTTGTAAGTCACCAACATTGTTTGGCCTCTCTAAACATTGATTGTTGGTAAGTGTCTTAAGAGATCCTTTCTTTTCAACTATGGAGTTAGTTTTTTTGATAAAAGAATTATTTGCATTGCAATATTCTGTTGTTTTAATAGTTACCAAATATGGTGATTTCTAAAATAATCACCGTTTTTTTCAAAAAAAATCGTTGCAGGAAAAAAACATAAAAAAATCAATGGTTTTTTTACTCCTAATAAAATTTAATATAATTTAATTAAATATACCAAATAAAAATAATTTACTAGTATTTTATATTGAATTTATCTTTGGTAGCATCAGTTTAAGTTATATTTATATTGATTTCAAACAATATTTTTGATTATTTATCTCTCATATGACTTGTTTAATACTAGGAGCTGTGATTGTAGTAAAATTGTCTTTGAGTTATTAAAAAATATTATATATTTGATATAGATAATTTACCTTTTTTCATATTTATTTTATTTTATCAATATATATTTATTTTTTCCATATTTTAAGTCCACTAGACTATACGCTCTGTACAAAAGTTTCTACCTTGGTGAATTTGATTTCATATTATTATGCACTATAATTTATTTTAAAGAAATAGATTTGTATTGTGATCTTGTGTTGTTTTGATTTCATATTTTTATGCACTATAATTTATGACATAAGAATGGTTTCCAACGCTTTCATTTTACACATAATCTTATAAGGATTGACCTCTTTGTTTTCATTGAATTTTCCTTTTGAAATTTCTTTGCGAGGAATCCCTATCCTCAGTGACTATCCATGAACATTTGACCAGTGTACTTATCTTTCAGTAGGTTTGCAGCAAAAATTATGCTTCCTAAGAACAGAATAACATAATGGATTAACCTAAAAGCAAAGGAAGAGCTGGAGAACTCCTAAAAGGTGAAGTAAAAATGCTAATAAGGCTTGTACAACTAGTTTTAACCCCATGCAATTTAAACATATGTTTTCCTCTTCCTCTTTGGAGGAAGTTGTAACATATGATGATGTATGCAAGAATGGACAGATCTCCACACCTATGTCCATAAATGGTAGACATGTTTCTGGCATGTTATTGGAAAATATGATGTAGGGAAATGGATCTGTACATCTAGATTAGGGTGTAAATGATGTATCTTCACCATGTGAAGTGGGGATTTACATTATGTGAATGAAAAAGACTTTCTATATTTTTTTTTATTCAAGTAAATGGAGAATATTGCTCTGACATATCTATTTTAAACGATATTTGTCTTGCTGGAAAAGAGAAAATCATAGAAAGTATAAAATTTAAACAATCTATGGAAAATATGAATCATGATGGTAGATAGACAATCCAAATAATTGTTATAACAATGGTTATGGTAAATGGCACTGGCGATGATTCTAAAAAGGATACACTAGAGCGAAGGCTTTCTTTTAGTTTGCATAAACAACAACACATGGTAAGTCAATCTAAAACCATCATCATCTCCCTTCACCAGACAAATGCAATAAATTATAATTCTTCATGACTTAATTGAGAAGAAGAAACAACTAATACAGTCTACATCAGATTTGACGTAAATACTGTATTAAGTCAGAATTTTTGTGGGCTTATGAGGTACACATAAAATGATTTCAGAAAAAGGTCAAAGAAGGAATTTTTGTGGGCTTCCAGCATTACCGAATTTTTTATTTTCAAGTATAATGAAAAGGATAACAAGAAAAATCCCATGCAATCATTGGTTGAATATTACTTGGTTTGTATTAAGATGTTTGCAAATTTAGATACAAATAATTCCTACATTTTGTTTAACAAATCCATACATGAAGCATGTTTATGCATGCACATGCTGTGCCATGTTTGAAGAAATACATAGTATGATTTTAATTAACTATTTCGAATACTATTTTCTTTGAAGATGACATCTCAAATGTAGATATTAAACATATTAAAGACATGGCTTATATGGATGATGAAAAATAAAGACGTTTGAGACGTTCATAGCGAAGCTATTATACAAACTAATGGCACTAGGACCATATCAGAGGATTTGGCGTTGCAGTGTCCAATGAATATATACAAAGAAAATAAATATAATGAAGATTCCAAGGTTTTTCCCTTTCAAATTCAATGTTGGATCTTCGACGATGGTTATGTGATCAAAAGAACATTGCTTTTTAATAGAAAGTTTCCTTTGAAATCAATACATGTTCATGATTCTATGAATAAATTTCAACTAGATTTAGATCTTGTTGGTTACATAACCTTCAATTTGATAGAAGTTTACAAAACAAGCCGAAAGTTGATTCTGACATGCCTTTCACGCTATGTGATTACTCTGCTCCATTATGGGGATTTTGAAAGATTTATTTACGCAATTCGAACATGAATGTTTTAGTCGGATACAAAATGAGTTTCATGATAGAATAAAAGCATTGAAACTTGTAAAGAAACAAGGGATGGGCTGGAGTACTTCGTTTTTTATTTTGCATTTGATGGGATAGATGAGGATACGCTCCATTTGGTTGATCCGAAGCACCCTCCAAAGTCCAATTTTGGCCCTATATGGAGGTTTCAACATCAGAGACAGCTACCTCAGAGGAAAGATGAGGAATTTGAGGCCAAGAAAGGGAGGAAGAGAAGGAGTGGCAGCGACGAGATCAGTTTCACAACCAAAAAAGGAATAACACGCAACACAGGGAAGCGACAGTGTTTAAGAGCTCCGTGGACATTCAAGTTCCAAATACAATTGTTATCTCCTAAAAAATTGTTAGATTTCTCTGCTAATACTAATGTTACTCTTTGTAGTAATAAATATATCATGTACTAGGTAAACCATGATTCAATAATATCTAACAATTCTTGTACCCAGCATAGTATAAAAATATAGCAATAAAGTGTTATAGAACTCCAGTCATAATATAATAGGCATTAAGCTACACTCTTACCATGTCAAAGTAATAATTAAGCATCTTCTAATCTACACGATTAAGATCCTCCATTTTTGCTTGTATAGATTTTGTTTGTGGAGACTGTGTTGCAACCATCCACAACACTCTTCTAAGGTTTTAAGCAGAACCCTGGAAACAATGTTGTCTTATTAGTGATTCCAACATATAGTGTAACTTAATTTCATAATTGATTATCTAGATATTACATAGAATAAAAACAATCCCTGCATTACGTCAGATATACGTGAGAATAAGGGATGCAGATTGACAATATTTCCAAGTATATACCGCTCATTACTAGTTCCATTTTTTCCTACACCCAATACCAACAGGATGTTTTTTTTTAATATCAATAGGTAATAGAATAAAGCGGTGAGAATTATGAATAGTGTTTAGCAATTCTAAATAAAAATTCTAGTTGTACAAAAATATCTCTAAATTTTAAAATGTAAACAAAAATTTCTAAAATATCTTTAACAATGTACTTTCTCCCATGTTGTTCCAGAATGGGAGCTTTAGAATAGGGTATAGACATCCATAAAAGCATAAAGGGTAGAGGAATTTTGTCAGAAGTCGTAGTTATAACTTCCATTGTAGACATGCATGAAAAATGTGGAGCATGGAAAAGAAAAGCGAAATATTTGATATAATGCCTCAAAGAGATGCGTTTGTGTGGAAATAATTGGTTGCACGCTATGCATAAAATGGATATGTTGAGAAGGATTTAGAAACTTTCAATCAAATGCAATTGGTAGATTTGAATTCAAATTCCACATCCTTTTCCACCATCCTACCTTCGTATACAAAGATGGGGACTTTCAAATAGGGTATGGACATCCAAAAAACCATAAGGATAGAGGGAAAGTGTTTGATAAAATTACAATCACCCTGGTAGACATATGAAAAATGTGGAAGCATAGAATAGTTGAATGAACTGTTTGAAAAAATGCCTCAAAGATATGTTTTCGCAAGGACAACAAAGATTGCAAGCTATGCAAAAAATTGAATAAGAAACTCCTTTATTTATAGAAATAATCATATTTTTTAATGAATGAATAGAATCTGCTCTAAACAAATGATGATTTTATAAACATATTCTTTTTTGTCAATATTAAACTTGTTAGTACCATGTTGTGCTAAGCTATGGTTGGCGTAAAATTATATTAAAGTACATTTTCATTTAATGTTTCTTACCAGATATACCAAATAATATATTGAAATTTTTGTAAAGGCTAAAATTTGTTTATCTTATGGGTTGAATGTTATGCTGACATAGGAAAACAATGTGGTGTTTGTACGTCAATGTGAAATATTTACTACCTTTTCTAGTAGACGAGGCATCATTTGAAAAAATTATTTCCTTGACGTAGTTCCCTGGTGTTGGATATTGATTTAGTGTAACTGTAGATCATGCTAGAATATTCTATCATTGTTCGATGCTTTGTTGTTTATTTGTTTTCTCAATTAGAGTTATGTTCTTTACTGTTAAATTTACCATTCCTCTAAAAATTTTGTGGTTCTTAGAGGAGTTCTAATATTCATTTGGTGTTTGGGTTTTGAGATTTTCCACCTCAATGAGGTACATCAGATTTTTTTGGTAGATTCACTACTTCCTAATAGATTTTTATTTGTCCTTGATTTTGATTGATGGATTTTCAGCCAAATCATCCGCCACAGCCTTTCAAGTGTCATTTTCAATTCATCAATTGGAATTCCTTCAAATGGTCTAGACTCCTAATCTATAACACCCACAAAATTTTCCCGCACGAAACCCAAGAACAACCTAGGTCAAACTAGAAAAATTATGGAATTTTTTTTTCTTAAACACACTCGCGAAACAAGGTTAACATTTATAGTCACACTTTCGCATTTTAAAATTTTATTAAATTAACAATATAAATTTCCCCTTAGATATATTTTTAATTAAAATAATAAAATAAAATTTCTCAATAATTTATAATAAAATTAGTTAGTCGAAAACAAGGCTTAGGATTCCCTATAATTTATTTTAATATAATTTAATTTCTCCTTCATTAAATTTGGTTAGTTAATCTCAAGTGAAAATTGCTCTATTTAATTAAAATAATAACGTTCTATAATACCCACAAAGGGGTATAAGTTGTATTACATTAAAATGTCTCTAAAAGACATTTGCGTTAGAAAAGCAATAACACCCAACCCTTTTTAAAAAAATTGTTTCTCTTTCAATTTATTTTGTAATTTCCCAAATGGGTAAATTTGGTTTTCCACATTTTAGAAGAAATAGAAAAAAAAAGTGCTTGAATCTACTTGGGAAACATATATATATATATATAACAATTTTTAAAGGAATATTCGGCCGCCGGTTAAAAACCCTACATATTCAACGACTAGCACCTTCGGCCGACTATTGTTCTGTTTGCTTTTGCGGCAGGGCGTACCCATTTAGTTTAACGTAAGTTTTAAGGGGTGGGGAGGGTCACTGACCCTCCCCCCACCAAATTTCAAACAAACAAAGCCAAATCAAGCTGGCAGGCCACGGCTTACAAAGCCTCAAAAACATTTAATTTTATTTTTTGATTAATAATTTCTATTCGTCCCTTTTTCTTTTGTTTAATACGTTTTTTATTTATATAATAATTATTAATATAAATTGTGTCTGTATTTATATCCAAATATATATATCTATATTTTTTTTATAGTTGTATTAACTAAGTCAATATCTTAATTAATATCACTATTAAAAAAAATAAAAAATATAATTACTATTATTAATAATGAAAAAATTATCTTACTGATAAGATCAACTAACCTTAATATTTTACTTAGAATTTGTTACAATTTGGTAGTAATATAGTATAGTGCAAAAACTAATTTTATTTTCTTATAAATTTATAATAAATGGATGATAAAGTTATACAACAAAAATGATACTAAGGTCTAATAGCAGCCATATATTTATTTATTTTTCTTTACTCAATTCGATAAAAAGGAAACAAACCATTTGTTAACAAAATAACAAATGAAGAGATTTTTATTTTTTTAAAATTTTCCACAAACACATGAATTTTACACTTTCTTCCATCAATACAAAAGAATGAAAAAATGTAGTCTACTTGCTATCATATGTATTTCAAGCATTTCCATAAGAAACTTTCAACAAGATTTTCCAATAATTTTAATATAGGAACAACACAACTAATGAAGACTACAATTCCACTAAAATAAGAGCAAGTTGTTCTCTCTTTTTTTGACACATTTCCATATTATTAAGAACTTATAGACTAAGATTGTTTCTCTTTCTAACAATACATTTAAACTTAATAACAAATTATTCAATACAACTTTACTTTCAAATACAATACTATAAATCTTCACCTTAAGTGAGAATTTTTAAAAGGAAGGTAGTTATAATGAAGGATTACTTAGTTTTCTACAAGTACTCCAAGTATCAAATCTCCAACAAGGCTCCATATTTTCTTCACTTGATCACAACAATAACAACGGGGGAGAGGAAACACTCTCCACCCAACCAAAAATCCAATGAGAAAAAGAATTAATTCTTCTCATTTGCCCCCACGTCCCAACCAAAAGGCAATAAGGGATGGATCCAACACATGACAACTCTACAATACTTCCACAACACAAAAATAAATTTTCCCAACCATTTCAAGCATATTCAACACAATTAAAAGAACACAATAATACACCTTTACCAAATACACAAGGCTTAAAATGCAAGACAATGGAGCAATGATCTATGGGGAGATCACTTTATGCCTCCCAATGGGATTAGGTGCCCAACTTAAAACCCTCCAATATACATGAAACAACCCCTACACAACTCTTATGCCTCCCAAAATATCCACTTATGCCTCCCACATTGTCTTATTCATCCCTACAATCTCTTATGTCTCCCTCATAAAACAAAACAAGTAGTAAATGCATGCATTTTCTTATCTAAGGTTGTGCACCCAACCCAAATCTCTCCAAAACATTTAATAAACTCTTATGCCTCCCTAAATATAAGATCCCCATAGCCTTATCCTACACCATACATAGAAAATCTACCCAAGGACCCAACAAGCATACCAAAACACTCAATAACATACACATATACACAGGTAAAATAACAACAATAAAACAAGGGTATAGCTCCTACCTTTCCACAGTAGAGCTTGATCCAAGAGTCACACACCAAGCAACTTTAAGCCCGATCTATCACCAACAAGCTCCAAACAAAATCCAAAAGAACTCCAAAATCCTCCAACTCCAAAAATACAAGTGCACCAAAAGAAATAAATTAACCCCCAAACAAAAAAATAATTTGATTAAATAGAAAAGAGAGAGAGGAGAGTGAGGTGGTTCCATGTAGGATGTCACATCACTCATCCTCAACTCTACCTCACAAGTCAAATCTCAACCCCAATGCATAATAAATTGGTGGTTGAGAGGAATGACAAACCTCTTACACACACAATTCTAACTCACACCCCCTAAGGAAAAACTTTAAAACCCATGTAAGAAAAGTGCAATGAATGCCATTTTTTTTTCTTACAAAACACTTAATGGGGTCTATTTTTGATCCCCCAATCCATAGGTAGAGTCGGTATAAGAAATTAAGAGGTGTGGGACAAGCTTATCTTGTCCCACAAGCCTCCAAAAACGGCCCTTAAGGCCAAATCTGAATTTCCAAGGTAATATAGAGTGTACAACACTCAAGTTACTTACATGCAACTTAAAAACACAGACCAAAGCACTAACTAATATAATAAATGACTCTTTTTTTTGTCATATCCATAATTAGTTTAGTAACATGATTAATTTACTAATTTAGACATATGAATCAACTAATGATAAAAAGGGAATTACATCTCAACTAAAATCACATAGTCTAAAATGAAATAAAGGAAAATTAAAGAACAACACAAAAAACCCTTGGTCACAATTAGAAGTCATCCCCCCATGGGAGCCTCCTAACAACAAAATAAAATAACAACATTCCACAAGTTTCAATGGTGACCATTATTGTATCCACCCAGTATACTGTTGTGGTTGGTCTCTAATCCCCTTTTGATTGTTGTGATATAATTACCTGCAAAAATTACACAATACCTCCTTCGGCCTCGTGGTCATATTAAAACATCCAAGATAATATATATGCATAAAAATCAATAATCATCCATATATAAATTGAATCATCATCAAGACCAATAATGTTATTATTTTAAAATTCTAAAAACATCTCAATTCTATATTTCATCAATACCAATAAGATCACAAGATTAGTTAAACTGCTAAATTGTACTCAATATGATGAGAATGTTGAATGTTAGAAATATATAAATTATCAGCATCACATCATCATCAATATAAATTTCTCTCTAAGAATCCACAAAAATCATTCTATGAATCGAAATTCATCAATAGTCAAAGTATCTCTATCATCTAACATCATTCTAAGCCAAAATGATACAATAATATCCATGTATATAGTCAATAGTAATCAAAATCAAATTATAATAATTATCAAAGGGAAGTGGGTACTACAACCCCCTCCCCTTAGATGCAACATCCTCCTAGAAGTCACTGAAATAGGTGTGGAAACTAGACTCGTAGCAATGAAGCATTGTCCCATGTAACAAGCAATCTCATCATACCTGTCCCATTGGACTCAAACCTAGTTAATCTCTCTGCCTCGAAGGCCCATTGTCATGCGATCTAAAATACGGACAGGCTCCACCATTACCTACCCCTGATCTTGCACATGTAATGAGGTCCAATCTAATACATGAGAAGGATATGTAATGTACCTCATAAGCACCGAAACATGAAATACATCATGGATGTGAGACAAGCTGGGTAGTAATGCTAGATGACAGGCCAAAGAACCAATACGCACCAATATCTCAAAGGGAACCACAAATCAAGGATCAAGCTTAAAGCCTTTTTCATAACTGACAGGGCTCGTATGAGTCTTGACACAAAGAAACATCTTCGTACCCACCTCAAAACTATAATTTATCCTATGATGATCTGCATATTTCTTCTCTCTGTCTTGAGCCTCCTGTAATCTTTGTTTGATCATAACAACCTGCTAGTCCATATCTTGTAGTAAATTTAGATAAAGAGAAACCATGTCCTCCGGCCTATCCTAACATAGTGGTGTCATGCCCTCTCTACCATATAATGCCTGAAAATGATCCATGCCTATCGAACTTAGAAAAATATTATTGTAGGAAATCTATAAAAAATACAAGTAATCCCCCCACCTCGATTGATGGTCCATGAAGTACATCCTAAGCATGTCCTCCAAGATATGATTCACCCACTTAGTTTTTTCATTTGTCTCAAGGTGATAATTTGTACTAAGTTGATCTTCATCCCGAGAGCATACTGAATGGTAGTTGAGGGTGGTAAGCTGTACAAGGGATTGCAGTCGCAAATGATCTTCTGTGGAATCCTATATAATCTTACAATATCATCAAGGTATACTCATGCCACTTCATTATCTATGTAAATGGTATTAACAAGAGAAAATTGGACCACTTTAATCAATTTATGCACCATTACCATGATGGTGTCGTGGTGGTATTTTGACGTCAGTAACCCAATTATGAAATCCATGGAAATGGTGTCCCATTTCAACTACAGTATATCGTGAGGGAAGAGAAGGCTAGCGGGATGTTGATGCTCATGCTTTACCTTCTCACACTCTAAACAATATGACAAAACTAAGCTACATCTCTCTCTAGTCCCCTCCAATGGTACAACTATCTCAAGATAGCATGCATCTTCTTCACCTCGGGATGGGTTGAATAAGGTGAATGGTGAGCCTTTGTCATACTTTCTTGTCTTAAAATCCATCTCTAGGAACATATATCTGACCTTTATTCCTAAGAAGACCATCTTCCTCCAAATAAAATCCATCAAATCTCCCCTCAAAGGGAATCTGAGACTCAATCTCTACTCGGGTTGCAAGGTAGAAGCTTTCGTGAGGAAGCTATTGTAAAATCTTACTCTGTAAATATGTACCCACTAAAGTATCCATAACCACTTTTCTCTGTCTACTTAGGGTGTCTCCACCAATGTTATCCTTCCCCTTCAAATGCTCTATCTCCATGTCATACTCACAAAGAAACTCTTTCCAACACCATTGACGAGAGTTGAGATTGGGGTGTGTGAAGAGGTGGCGAAGACTCAAGTGATCATCCTTGAGTGTAAATCTCTAGCCAAGAAGGAAATGCCTTCACTGAACCAAGGCATGAACAATTGCTGCTAGCTCAAGGTCATCATTTAGATAATTGATTTCATAATCCTTAATTTTGTGAGAATTAAAATAAACCACTCGGACCTCTTACATCAACACACCTCCTATTCCATACAAAGAAGTATATGTAGAAATGAAGAACTCACCATGAGGGTCTGGTACTACAAGAATACGTGTTGTCGTGTTTCATTCCTTCACTATCCTGAAGTCCTACTCAAATCTATCTTACCATAGGAACTTCTTCCCTTTCCACTAAAGGGAAGTGATGGGGTGCATAACCTAAGAAAAGTCCTGAACAAATCTCATGTAATATCCTTCCAGAACCATGAAACTGTGCACCTCGGTCATACTAGTGTGTAATGGAAAATCCATGATAGCTCGAATATTGGAAGGGTTGACTATGATACCTTCCCCATAAATGACATGGCCTAAATATTTCACCTTTGTCTGAAAGAATGCATACTTATCCCAGTTCGGATAAAGCTGCTGCTCACGAAGATACTGAAGAACACAAATAAGGTGCTCCTTTTTCTCCTCACACGTACATGAGTATATCAGAATTTCATCAAGAAAAATGAACATGAAGTGATCAAAAAAAATTTGGAATACCCCATTCATCAAGCTCATGAGCACTACAGGGGCATTCGTCAGACCAAAAGGCACTACTAAGAACTCATAGTGGTCATATCTCATATGGAAGGATGTCTTATGAGTATATGCCTCTGTGATCCTCAAATTATGGTATCCAGACTTAAGATATATCTTGGAAAATAATGTTTCCCCCTTCATCTAATTAAATAGATCATTAATGCACGGAAGGGAGTAAGGATTCTTGATCGTTACTTTTTTCAGCTGATGATAATCAATACACAAATGCAAAGATCTATCCTTCTTCTTAACAAAAATATCCAGTGCACCCCAAGGGGATACACTAGGATGGATTAGAACTTTCTTCAGAAGGTTCTTAAGATGCAAATTTAGCTCACATAGTTTAGGGGCAGTCATCCAATAAGGTTATCTTGAGATAGGCTTTGCTCATGGAACCAAATATATGTTAAAATATATCTCACGTGGGGGATGTAACCCCAATACCTCCCCTAGAAAGACATTAGAAAAATATCTCAAGATGTGATGGTCATCAAGACATATCCCACTAGACTCATCCTCAGATCTGTCATTAACTGTGACAACATACAACTAACAACATCGTCCCACACACCGCTTAAGCTACATAGTGGAAATAGTGTGGATAGAAATGGGCCTTGTAACTCCTGTTATTGGTGACTAAACCCCCAAATCATCGGCACATGATATAATTGTTGATGGTGAATCACATCACCCATGAATGTCTGTAACTCGATGGGTTGATACTCTCAATGCGATTGAATAACATGGAGCTTTTCCCATGTGTGGGACCTTACGAATCGTAAAATCTCTCCAGATGAAGGTCGGTTCCTATTCCTCTTTTCTGATACACACATAAAAATGTAGAGGGTTCACTCAAAAACCTAATCTAACCCAAGGTGATGCACCAAAGGAATGATGAACAACTGTTTTACCAATAAACACAAACCATAAAAATGTAATACAATAAACATGCACAGGTAACCAAGGTTGTAATAAGAGATCGTTTGAATGAAATGAATACAAGAGAGGGTTGCAATCATCCACAGACTTAGTTTTTATTGCTCCAAATATTGATACAGTCCATTACAATGGCCAAAAGGCACAAACATGTATTACAGTTTGAATGGAAGGTCTGAAACTCCAAATATTTTCTTGCCAAAGAGAAGAAGGGATGGGCAAAACAAGAATGACCAACATTTAGAAAGAAGCCCCTCCTTATAATTTATTGGAAGAAAAGAGAGGGAGAAGATAGGAATTTGAAATCTACCCCAACCACCTCCAGATTGCATTTAATTCATCTCATTACGGCGGTAGGTGAGAACCCTAGCAAACCCAAAAAATAGCGAACTGTATTTTGAATTTTTGAAGAACTTGTTCTCGCCTAAATAAATATATCTAGTTGTAGTTAGGCAGAGGACCCTATGAGATTTCCAAAAACTCTAACCTTGAGTGAATCCAAGCTCTCTGTGAAAAATTATGGCCATTTGAATATTTCCCAAGTTAGGGTCTGCTTCCTATCGGGTTCAGGGTTCTCCTTTGCATTTGCATCAAGTTTGGAGGGTGCCTCAACATGTGTTTGATGCTTATGGTTTCTTGAAACCTGCTTTTTCCAGTGTTGCCAAAATTTCCTTTGTTTTGGGTTCGGAAGTTGGACCTGCATATGCATCGAGTTTTGAAGGTGGCTCGATATGTTTTCGCCCCATGTTTTCCCTACTTGTTTTCCCGACTCCAAGACCCGATTTTCCTAGGTAGTGTTTCAGATTTTCAGAACTCCCAAGAATCGGGACATGCCTTGTGATCTGCATGCTTCATGTCTCATGTTTCCGAAAACCTGAAACCCAAAATCCTTTATGTCGGGTTTTCAGACCTGCGCAACATATTTCTTTGTGTCATAATTTCAACCATGCAATTCACCCCCCAAAACCCAAAATGAAGGATTTAGGAACTGGGGACCTGTTTGGAAACCTCCAAAATCTGAAATGAAGGATTCAGAATTCCAAACTTATTTTACATGCATGAAAACCTTAAATGACCTTGGCGGGAGTAGAGGCATGCAATGCACCGTCTGAAACCCAAAATAAAGGATTTTGATTTTCCTTGATTTCCATATTCTATTGTTGTCTATATTTACCCAGGGGGTAGATATATATAACAATAATCTTATGGTAACAATCCACTCTAGATCTGTGCATAGATAACCAATCCATGCCCAAGATGACTCCATATGAGTCCAACTGAAGGATAAGAAGATCGTAGGAAGTTTTGAAGGGTCCCAAATCCACTACGCACTCCTTAACTAAGGAGTCTACAAATATTTTGGCTCTAGAAGCCATCTTGACATCCCAACTACGGCCCTATCTAACGTTCACCAGCATGCAACACTCTACTAAAGATGGTGCAATAATAGAATTAGATGAACCAAAATAAAAAAGAACGGAGGTAGGAATACCACCAATGCTATATGTAGTATCTATCAAAGTTCTCTAGTGCTTAGCCTCGCAGTTCTAAACCACTACATAGATCTGATGGCTACGTCCCATGTCACCAACCATAGGCTCTGAAATCTATACCTTACCCTTATTACAAGGGTTTTGTGGGCACTCTCTCCAATGATGCCCAATAATGCCACATCCATAACAACTACTAGGTGCTCTCTAATGAGATGAAGCTTTAGTCAGTACCCTAGGGGTTGATGTCATGGATCTTGATGATCCGCTTGTGGACTTTTGAGGTTGCTACTGACAAGATCCTGCTGACTGAGCTCTTGGTGCACCCTGTGTCCTAATGGGACCACTATGGGGAAGCCCCATACTCCGTCCCCTTTGAGATTTAAATATATCTGGAGGTCTGAATAATGCACGAGTATGCTTCTGTTATTGCTGAGGTGGTTGTTGTAGTGGCCTTAATGAGGACAGTTCAGAACCATGTCTGCCACTAGGAAGAGGAGCTGATCCCCTCGACCTGTTATCTTGCATCTACTAGATGTGGCTCCACACTCTGTCCCTTTCTTTCCGAGTCTTCCCCCGAGTCTGCTTTATAGTCTAAGCCTTCTCAATGGCCTCTTCTAAGGTCTAAAGGAAATGAATGCGTACCACACCTCCCAAATCCAAATTCAGGCCCCTGATGAACCTCTGAATCATGACTTGCTCATCCTGCATATAGTCTGTTGGTATCCAAATTTTTTCTCCCTTTCAAGCTGATCAGTGACACAGATCAGACATGGAGCTTAGAGATACATAGATCATAGTGTGTGCCATTTTTTAGCTAGGGATGAGATCTAACTGGTCCTTTTCCACTCATATTTTTGGAGAGATGGATAACACCTTCAAGAGGATTTTCCTTGTCCTCACTGCTTTAGGCCATGCCTCTTCAACCATGGTGAGAGGACCCTTAGTGTAACCTCTATTTGATGAAGGAGATGGAGATATCCTTCTTTTGAAAAAAAATTATGAAGAAAACCTTAGGAAAATGCAATCAATATTCCATAATTTAACTCTTAACAGTTGTCACTTCTAAAATATAGAGATTCTTTCAACACAAGGCTAAGGTTACTGAAGACATTATGAAATCCTAATTGTTTTACATATTTTAGTGAATATATATTGTCCCTTTGTTGATATACAGGGAAAAAAAGGGTAGTTCAGGATGGATTCATGGTTTTTGAATGATTTTGGTTGGAGATGAAGTGGGACAAAGTTGATTATACCAAATCTTTGAGGGACTTCACAACAATGGACAACTCAATAACAAAAAGCTTCATAATAGTTAAGATGTTCCTTCAACTAGAAGGTATGCTTAAATGGAGGCCCAAATCAACACATTTTCACACAATATTTGAGAATATAACATGAAGCCTCAACTTGAAAGACTCAATTAAACATAAAAATCTCTGATCAATCATGCCTAAGGTACACCCAAAGACTTACAGACAAACTTTATCAACAAATGACAGTGAATTGATTTTAAATTTTTTTATCTCATCTAAGATGAAGGATCTTCTTGAAATGAAATTTCAAATACCATTAAAATGTCACAGGGACAAGATCCTTTGTGATTTCAAAAAGATTTCATTGTAATATTGCAATAGGAATAAAAGAAACCATTTGCAGAAATTCTGAAATGAAGCAGACACAAATTGCTAGAGATTGGACACAAATTAATTTCAAAATTTCTTAGTTTCATTAGCAGGGGAAATCTTCTAGAGAAATCTCAGTGCTCGTAAATGGCTATGCATATTCAACCAACTAGACATGATAGAAAATCTAACAAAGAAGAAAATAACGGATTATCTCGGCTTGGTCTCTCAGGAAGAAGATTTTCTCAAATTTTCTCTTAAGAATTCAACCCATGACCCTTTACAAGAGTATTCTCATTGCATTTATACATTTCACTCACTCAAATTTTCTCCCCAAAAGAGAAGAATATTCTAGGGACCTTTTCTTATTACTAATTTACCTCAGAAAGTGACATTTTAAAAATTCACATCTGAAAGTCGCCATGTGAACCAATTGTGAACTGATCACGTTTCTTGTGCCCTTGATTAATGACTAGGTTTCCATGCTACAATTTTTTTGGAGTCCTTCTAATCATTCTAATTCTGTCATGCAAGAAATCCCCTCTTTAATAATTTTCTAGAGGCTCTACAGAGCTAGATTTGACAGGTAATCCTTTTTACTCTCGAGGAAACACCTTTTTCATCTTTTACACCTACAACTTTCAACATTTCATCCTTTTCCTTTTCTTTCCTATGCAACTTTGTCCCAATTCCATCTCCTCTAGTAATTCCCAATTTTGCAAGTTCCTTAGAAATTTTAACTTTAAAATATAGACCTTAACAATCCTTGAAATAACAAATTAAGTTCCATATCCATCAAATGGCACTTTATAAACAAAGATGAAAAGGAATTTCATCAAAGAACGATGAAAAATAGTGCATATTCATGTCTCCAGGAGTCTTGGAGCAAAAATGGCAGAAAAACAGACACAATACACAACAACCATTGTTTATGCCCCTTTTCTACTTTATATCATAGCCATCTACATGTTTCCTTAGTGCAACTACAAAGGAGAAGTACAGGGGAAAGTTTCCAAACAAGCACAGGCCTTCCACGTGCCCTGGGCCCAAGAAAAATGCCTTTTGGCCTTTGAAAAAATCTCAGTGTAAAAAGGAGCTAGCGGAAGCCTCCACATGTCTCAATGGCACATTTTGAGATGGTCCCAAAAAGCAGAGACCCCAAACAAGCACGGGCTCAACACGTGTCTCATTCTTGTAGAGTTGTTAAAAAAATTGAAGTATCAGGGGAAGGCGCCATGTGTCCAGGGTGAGCAATAGTTTTCCTTTGCCATTGAAAAGTCCAAGCAAAGGTAGAATGAGCAGAAGCCTCCGAGTGTCCTCTTGGTCCTTCTTCAAAATAAAACTTAGGGTCTAGTCCCCAAAAATGCATGGTCCATACACATGTCCCAGGCCTTTCAAAATTACTTTGAAAATTTTAAGTATAGAGCGGAGCCAATGGAAGCCTCGACATGTCTCCCTGTCATCAATTTTAAGGTGGGACCCTGAGGCAGATCCTCAAATAAACACCTGCCCTCCATGTGGAAAATATTTAAGTCTGAAGTGAGTGTTAGAGTTTTCAATGTACCCCACTAAGTTGTATCCAACCAAAAAGGGCCACGTTTCCCCTGATGCTGAGATGTAAATTTGATGGGGAAAAACACACCCATCAAACTGTAAATGTAGGAAAATCACCATTTAAGCCCGGAAATGAATCTTTATTCAAGGACAAATAATTTGGAAATGTCATAAGGCCCAAAGATGATCCGCCGAGCCACATCCAATCACATTTTCACAAATATTTGGGATAAAAATGATAGGTACAACAAAACCTGACTGTGGAAAATGGAAGAAAAGGAAAAACATGAGTTTTACGCCCAAGTTACAGACTCTTTCACATGGATAGAGGAATGAAAAACAAATTTTGGATTTTAAAGTGATGCTTGACCAAGGAAAGGACTGATCATTACAACCAAATGGAAGAAAGAGTTTTCATGCATCAATACGGGGAGATAGAAAACACAACAAAGCCTGCAAATTGAAGAATTTCAATGACAAATGGGGTGAGACTAATTTGAGCACCAACATCAGCTCTGACTCAGGAATGGGCACTTTCTATGAGTGACCACAAGAACAAATAGTAGACCAAGTGCGAAAAATAGACCATTGGGCAACGAAGTCAAAGAATAATCTTGAAGAGTAGAGAAATCATAACCATCCTCCAAAAAACGAACTGAGAAACCAAAAAAATAGGTCACCAAGGACTAGAATGAATAGAAACCCAAAAATAGAATGAAAACAAAGAAATATACACTATACAATGGAGTATACCTTGATTTAAAGAAATCAATCAAGGAAATGTTTCAAATGCCTATCATTAACAGGTAATTCAAGAAGTTCTCCATCTAAGTCTTTTAGGAAGAAGGTATTTTCAATAATTTGAATATCAATTGAATAAGGGACCATCCATAATGCATCAAATTTACCAATATTTCCCTTATCTTCATGCTTATAATCCCATAAAAGCACAAGACCCCCAATGCTGAAAGATCTTAGAGTCACCTTCTTGACAAACAACTTCTTCAACTTTTCTTTGAACTTCACATGCCTCTGATGGGATGCCCTTCTTTCTTCATCTAACTTAATAATCTGATTGATTCAAGCATCATATGGACTAACTTCTTGATCTTCAATTTTTTGAACAATCTAAAATGAAGACAATTACAAATGAAGGGGCAGAAAAGATTGAGTTCCATATACCAACTCAAATGGGTTTTTACTAGTATCTCTTTTGACAGTGATTCTATCAGCCCAAATAGCAAACTTCAGTTTCTCACCCCACTTCTTTTTGTTCAACTCCAAGGTTCTTCTAACGATCTGCAACAATTTTTTATTGCTAGACTCAGCTTGTACATTTCCTTGGGGATTATAGTTAGAAGAATATGTAAAATTTATTCCATACTCCTTGCACATTTCCACCAAAGGTTTGGCCCTAAAACTCATGGCATTATCAGCTACAATTTTAGCTGGCACTCCAAATCTACATATGATTTGATTTAGCATGAAGTCTGTGATAACTTGGTGTGTTGATTTCTTGGTGGGGATTGCTTAAACCCACTTAGTGAAATAATCAGTGGCTACAAGAATCCATTTATGACCAACACTGGAAGGATCATAAATTTCCCCAATGAAATCCATTCCCCATTTCTTAAATGCAACTTCAAATGATAGAGGCTGAAAATTAATGGAGCCTGAAACTTTCATTCTTCCATAAAAATTCTGGTAATTTTCACATTTCCTAACCAATAGAGTTGTATCCTTGAAGAGAGTTCGTCACCAATAACAAACCATCAATATTTTTATGTGTTGTAACTCTTCCAGCAAAATGTCCACAACAAACTCCTCCATGGAGATCAGAAATTACCTTTGGGGCTTCATCCTCAGTAATGCATCTAAAGAGCACTGCCTCCAGGTTCTTCCAAGCTAACCCAAAATCAGTAATGACATATTTTTGAGAGGCTACCTTAAGAGCTCTTTTCTGATTTTTAATCAAATTTTTAGGGCAGCATAGATGTCTGAGAAAAAATATTATATCCTTGTACCATTAAGAGCTTACCAACTTTTCAAGGACATCCACCCTTTCTCCTTCTACTTCATTCACCTCAATAGTTTGCAAGTTTCTCTCAGCCATAATCTTAGCCAGGCCCAAACCTCTTACCAATTTTGTGGTTTGGATATCCATGTCATATTCCTACAACTTGTTCACCATCTGCATCTTTTGGTTGAGACCTCCATCTCTGATAAGATGTCTTTTAGCATAGTGTGGGGAACATAAGAAATAACTTTAAAGCTCAAGATGTAGGGTCTGAAAACCTTTGTTTCTTTCACCAAGGCAAATTCTTTCTTCTCCATGATGATGTACTTCAAGTCATCTCCTTGAAATGCTTTACTGAAAAAGGTAATTGGTCTCTCAGGCCCCTCATCATCCTTTTACAAAAAAACAAATGCAATGGGTTTTTCTGAAGAAAAAGAAAACACTTGAAAAGGCTTCTTGTAATTTGGAGCTTCCAAAATAGGTGCATGCTTTAGTGCTTCCTTGATCCCATTGAAATCTTGAATGGAAGCTTCTTCCCATTTGATAACTTGGTCCTTTTTCAGCATAATAGTAATGAGGATGGTCATCTCAGTAAAGTTAGAAACAAATCTTCTGATAAAGTTTATTTTCCAAAGAAGGATTGAACTCCCTTATTAGTTTTTAGAATTGGAACCTTGCTGATGGCATCCACTCTCTCTGGATCAATCATGACCCCTTCTTTTGATACAATGTGACCAACTAGATTTTCCTTTTGCACTCCAAAATGGCACTTTTTGGGATTCAATGATAAGCTATACTCTCTACACCTTAACAACATTCTCTCCAACTGTTGCAAGTGATCATTTATTTTTCTTGAAAACACAGTTACATCATCTTGATAAACAACAATGAAGTCATTAATATAACAAGAAAATGCTACACCCATTGCTCTTTAGAAAGTTGCTCCAACATTCATTAAGCCAAAAGGCATCCTTGATATAGACATAAGTTCCCCAAGGAGTGGTAAAGGCAGTATTTATTCGTTTTTACTCCTTCAAAACAATTTGATTATAGCCAAAGAAACCATCGAGAGTGGATAATAGTTTAACACCATTTACCAATTGTAGCATATTCTCTATGTTTGGTAGAGGGTAATTATCTTTTAATGATGCTTTATTCAAGTTCCTGAAGTCTAAGGACAACCTTATATCACCATTCTTTTTTCTAACAGGTACTAAATTTACAACCCAAAAAAAGTACTTTGTGGGCTGAATGATCCCTCCATCCCTCAACTTCTTCAGTTCTTCCTGCATCTTTAGAGAAAGGAGCAGATTGATGGGCCTTTTTGTTTTCTTGAAAGGATTGGCATTAGATTTAAGAGGAATTTCATGTTGGAACAAATCTTCCCTATATACCTTAAACTCAGAGTAAGACCAAGCTAGGAAGTCTTGATATTTCTTCTGCAACTGAACATAGGATTGCTTCTCTTCTTTGCTGAGATTTCTTCCTAACCAGATTTTACATGGTTTTTCCTTTGTGCCCAGGTCATGATCTTTCACACCTCTTGAAACTGACATACTTCTTTTAATATATCAATCGGTATTATCAAAGTTTGATTCAAGAACCACCAAACCTCTAGGAATCATGTTTGTCTTTAGTTGGACGATGTCTTTGCCAAATAAAGTTTCCTTTCCTTCAGCATCACACACCATTGGTTCCCAATCTATATTTTGGTCAGTAAACTTGCCTTGGTTGTGAAAAAAATGTTTCAACTTTGCATCATCATCAAACACTTTCCAATTTTTAACGTTGTCAGGGAAAGATGGCGTTGTTAGTATTTCAACATCATACTCTCAAAATAGAGACACTATACAATTCCCAAATCTGGATCCTAGTATTGCTAACTTGTCTACAATAATATTTAACTTTCTATTATGGTGCACAATATTAAAAGAGTCAAACATTTCAATCAAATCCTAGACTACATGCTTATATTGATTCATTCTCTGATTTTTACTAGCATAAATTTTTCTAATTTACTTGACAATCAGTTAAGAATCTCCTTTGAAAATGATATCCCTTACACCATATTTCCATGCAATTCTCAAGCCTAATAATAATTCTTCATATTCAGAAATGTTGTTAGTGCATTCAAAGTTGAGTTTGAAAGAAAAAATAAACTCTTCCTGGCCTAGAGAAATAAGAACAATACCAACACCATTCACAAACATGGAACAAGATCCATCAAATAACAAGGTCCAAGGAGAACATACTTGTTCAAGACATTCACATTCATCAATATTTTTCTCCTTGCCATCAAAAAACCCAACAAAGTTATCTTCATCTACATCATCATACAACACTTCATAAGAAGAATTATTGGGATATTCAATGAGGTGTAACATCTTCTTCTCTCCATAGAGCTTTACAATGTTTCCTTCAATTAGAAAGGTCGAAAATGACATATCCATCTGAACACTTCTACCAACACTCGCAGCCCACTTTCTTGATAAAATCATGCCCCATTTGACAGGGAGATCAATAATAATAACATCAAGTTTCAAGTTCTTACCCAGATAAGTTGTAAGTTGTACCACCAACCCTTTTACACATCCTACAATAGGAACCTCTCTATAATCCGTTGTAGTACACTTTCCATAATCTATTTTCACTTTAATGTTCAATTCATTCATGACTTCTAGAGGCATAACATTACATGATGCTCCAGAATAAAACATACAATTGTGTAGCATTTTGTCCTTAATAATCAGTGTTGTAAAAAATGGATCAACATTTAATTGAGACTCAACCAAATATGTTCCCCAGTAAAGTTCAGGTGGTTCACCCATCTCCTCCAATGCTAGTGGTTTTTCTAGGTCTACAATGGTTGGAGCATGAGTGTTTACATTATTTTTATTTCTGCATTAGGCAATATTATCTTCTTCTAATCCCAAATACCCAAAATCCCTCTTCTTGTGCTCAGGAATCCTAAGTAGTTCAAAAATTGGGACAGAAATCTTGATCCGACTCAAGAATTGGGAAGTGTCATAGGGAATGTATTTGGGTAAAGTAGCATTTGGAGAAAAATTGACAAACTCATCAGATTGCACAATATTTTTCACATTTTGGGTATAGGTGGGAACACCAGTTATACTTGACACAACAAGGCCTTTTCCAGATGCATCTTTCCTTGGAGTTTATTTTGGGACATTGGTGAGGATTGGGGTTTTTGTTTTGGCTTGAGGCCATGTCCCTTTGACAACTTTGCTTCATTTGTTATACTCTTTTCCTTGGCTAACAACAACATTCATTAATATCTATCTATCCTCTTCTAATGGGATCCCTCCATCATAATTATTAATCATTAGATTCTCTTAGGTACTCAAAATAATTATTAGGAAGTTCAAATACTTGTAACATATCTATTTATAAAGCATGAGATGGAGGAAGAAGACGTACTCGATGAATGCAGTCACAAAAACTTGCAGCAGTTCTTGCACTTATTACTTTAGTTGAAATTTCTTCTTGTTGTGATCTTGTAGAACAATCCACCATGCATGCATCATCATAAATGTTATCATTATCATCAGCTTATTCAACTTGTTGATCTACTTCACATGGCGGGTGGGGCAAGAGACATTTTTCACACCAATCAATCTCATTTGTCTCTTTAGCAACAACAACAATGGCATTTACAGGATAAAACACTACTCTATTTTCCCTATCCTTGGGTTATCTAGCTCCCATGGGTCCTTTACCTATGTCATCAGATCTCTGATCATTTCTAGGATGATTTACAAATATTTCTTGTCCTTGTTGCCTATACTGACCTTGAGAACCTTGTCTGATTTCTTTCTCTACCCTAGCTAGATTATAAGAGATATCTTTGATGGCACCAGAAAAAGTATTTAAAACTTCCTCAATATCCACAACTTTACTTGATTAAGGCTTCTCAAGGTTGATCAATTTTAACACCCTCCCTCTTAGGATGTTTTCCCACTATTTCAATGTTATTCTCAATATGCAGAGCTATGGTGAAGGCCTGTCTCAATGTTGTTTGGTTGTTATCCCTCAAATAGTAAGAAAATTTCTTATCAAATGCATCTGAATACTTTATCAAACATGATTCATCACTTAGCCTCAAATCAATAGGCAGTCTTCTCAATGTTTTGTTAAATCTTGTATTGAAATCATGCACAAACTTGTTAGGATTCTTCTTTATATTTTAAAATTTTAAGAAAAGAAACCTAGGGTCTATTTTATCACCATACTTCATTCTAAAACCATTTTTCATCTCTGTCCAGGAGTCAATGGAATTATCTGCTAAAGATTTATACCAGTCCCTTGCATCTCCTTCTAGAGTATGGATAAACAATTTAATGTATACATCCTCAAATTCTATTTTGAAATCCTCCATCATATTGACAAAGAGATTCAAGTGTTGATCACTAGTGATTACATTATTTCCCTGAAACATAGGTGATCTATTTCTTACATCTTGTGGCACAACATTTGGATAGCCAACCATACCTCTAAAACTGATAGGACCAAAAGTATTAACAACAAATGGAGGTCTGGATGGAGGCTGAGCCATATTATTTTCAGGAGGTGATCTTATAGGAGAAATAGAATGATGTGGAGTGAGGGATTTGTGTGGTAAAGGGATGCAATTCTTAGAATGACTACCCTCTAAAGGCTCTGTTTCTTGGAAAACTCTATCAGATTTGGATAATACAGGGACAGAATGAGAAGTAAATGTTTCAAATCAAAAATAAGGACCGTCTTTAGATGGAGAATTTAATTTAACAAAGAGACTACCTATTTCATATTCACTTGAAGAAGTATTGCAATCTTCAATCATAGTATGATCAATTTCACCAATGGAGATCTCTTTTCTTGAGGTCTGATCTCCAACAACCTTCCAAATTCTCCTTCCTTCTTAACTAGACTTTCCTAGCTCTTGGAAAAACCTTCTACTAGGGCCCTTGGCAAAGAAATAACTTCTTCCTTCTAGCTTTGCAGAGTTTATTGAAACATCTTACTTGATATATGTTAAGACATTGGTATTTATTAAGAATTAAATAGCATGGAGTTGGCACTAAGGATTTTCATCTTAGTGTGTGTAAATGCACTATGAAAGACCTATCAAATGTCTGTCAATACCAGATTCATGCAAAGCTTACATGATCTTCTCTTGTTTTACCGAAATTTGTAAATGATGATACAAACTTTAATGAAATAACTATATCAACTAGAAATATTGCATTCAGAAAGCACAACTTTGAACAGTTCTTATAGATCCAAATAGATAATGATGTTTCAATAATTCATTAGCACACAACATGTGTAAGAAGTATCACCAGGGTCTGTATGTATACATGTTTGTTCAAATTCTTCAAAGAGTCCCCGAAAATGGTGCCACGAGTGTTGGTATTCAAATGTGTTCTCCCTTTAAAGCCGAGCAACAACATATATTGGACATGGAGCTTAGAGATAAATAGATCATAGTGTGTGTCATTTTGTAGCCAGGGATGAGATCTAATTGTCCCTTTGTCACTCAGATTTATGGAGATATGAATAACACCTTTAAGAGGATTTGACTTGTCCTCATTGCTTTACGTCGTGCCTCTTTGACCAGGGTGAAAGGACCGTTAGTGTAACCTCTATTTGATGAAAGAGATGGATATATCCTTCTTTTGGAAAATTTTTATGAAGAAAACCTTGGGAAAATACGGTCAATACTCCATAATTTAACTCTTAAGAGTTTTCACTTCTAAAATATGGAGATATTTTTAACACAATGCTAAGGTTACCGAAGACATTAAGAAATCCTAGTTGTTCTGCATATTTTAGTGAATAGATTTTGTTCCCTTATTGATATACAGGGCAAAAAACGGTAGTTTAGGATGGATTCTTTTGAATGATTTTTGTGGGAGATGAAGTAGGATAAATTTGATTATACCAAATATTTGATGTACTTCAAAACAATGGACAACTTGACAACAAAAAGCTTTAGAATAGTTAAGACATTCCTTCAACCAGAAGGTGTGCTTCAATGGAGGCCCAAATCAGCATGTTTTCACACAATCTTTGAGACTCTAACACGAAGGATTGAATTGAAATACTTAATTAAACACCAAAATATCTTATCAATCACACCTAAGGTACACCCAAATACTTACAGACAATATTTATCAAAAAATGACAGTGAATTGATATTAAATTTGTTTATTTCATCCAAGATGAAGGATCTTCTTGAAATGAAATTACAAATACCATTAAATTGTCATAGGGATGAAATCCTATGTGCTTTCACATAGATTTCAATGTAATACTACAATAGGAACAAATGAAACCATTTTCATATATTATGAAACAAAGCATACACAAATTGCTAGAGATTGGACACAAATTAATTTCAAAATTGCTTAGATTAATCAGCAGGGGAAAACTTCAAGAGCAATCTGAGTGCTCTTCAATGGCTATACATATGCAAGCAATTTGACATGATACAAAATCTAACACAGAATAAAGTAACAGGTTATCTCAGTTTGGTCTCTTAGGAAGACGGCTTTCTCAAATTTTCTCTTAAGAATTCAGCCTCTGACCCTTTGCAAGAGTATTCTCATTACATTTATACATTTCACTCACTCAAATTTTCTCCCCAAAAGAGAAGAATATTCCAGGGTCCTTTGCTTGTTATCAATTTTCCTCAGCAAGCAACATTTAACAAATTCACATCTGAAATTTGTCAAGTGAACCAATTGTGAACTGATCACGTTTCATGGGCCCTTGATTAATGACTAGGATGCCATGCCCAAAAATGTTTCGGAGCCCTTCTAATCATTATTATTCTATCATGCACGAAATCCCATTTTTAGTCATTTTCCAGAGGCTCTCCAATAATGGATACGACAGGTAACCCTTTTTCCTCTTGAGGAAACACCTTTTTCATCTTTTACACCTACAACTTTATCATTTCAACCTTTTCCATTTCTTTCCTATGCAAGTTTGTCCCGAGTCCATCTCCTCTGGTAATTCCCAATTTTGCAAGTTCCTGAGAAATTCCAACTTCAAAATATAGACCTTAATAATCCTTGAAATCACAAAGTAAGTTTCGAATCCATCAAATGGAACTTTACAGATAGAGATGAAAAGGAATTTTTCCAAAGAACGATGAAAAATAGTGCGTATTCACATCTCAAGGAGTCTTTGAGTAAAAAAAACAGAAAACTAGACACAATACATAACAGCCATTGTTTATGCCCCTTTTCTACTTTATATCATAGCCATCCATGTGTTTTCTTGGTGAAACTGCAAAGAATAAGTACAGGGGCAATTTTCCAAACAAGCGCGGACCTTCGACATGCCCTGGGAAAAAGAAAAATGCCTTTTGGCCATTGAAAAGTCTCAGTGTAAAAAGGAGCCACAGGAAGCCTCCGCGTGTCTCAATGGTGCATTTTGAGATGGTTCCCAAAAGTAGAGACCCCAAACAAACATAGGATCAACATGTGTCTCAGTCCGACATAGTTGATAAAAAATTTGAAGGATCATCGAAACGTGCCATGTGTCCAGGGTCCTTGATAGATTTCTTTGGCCATTTAAAAGTCCATGCAAAGGAAGAGTAAGGGGAAGCCTCCGAGTGTCCTCCTGGTGCTTCTTCAAAAATAAAACTTAGGGGTTGGCCCCCAAACATGCGTGGTCCCTCCACGTGTCCCTGGCCTTTCAAAATTGCTTTGAAAATTTTAAGTATAGAGTGGAGCCGGCGGAAGCCTCCACATTTCTCCTTGTCGTAATTTTTAAGGTGGGACACTGAGATGGATTCTCAAATGAACACCTACCATCCACGTGAACAAGATTTGAGTCTGAAGTGAGCCTTAGAGTTTTTAAAGTTCCTTGCCAAGCCATATCTAACCAAAAAGGGCCACGTTTCCACTTATGCTGATATGTAAATTTGACGTGAAAAAACACACCTGTCAAACTGTAAGTGTAGGAAAATCATCATTTGAGCCTGGAAATGAATCTTTCTTCAAGGATAGATAATTTTTAAATTTCATAAGGCCCAAATACGATGCACCGAGCCACATATAATCACATTTTCACAAATATTTCGGATAAAAATGACAGGGACAACAAAACGTGACTATGGAAAATGGAAGAAAAGGAAATACACATGTTTTACGCCCAAGTTACAGACTCTTTCACATGGACAGAGGAATGTTTTTTTTTTTTGGACTTTTAAGTAATCCTCGACCAAGGAAGGTACTGATCATGGCAACCAAATGGAGGAAAGAGTTTTCATGCATCAATACGGGGAAATAGAAACCACAACAAAGCCCGCAAATTGAAGAATTTCAATGACAAATGGGGCGAAACTAATTTGAGCACCAACATAGTCAACATACTGAAGTAAGTCATGGAATCAACTCTCATACTCTGCTACAGTCATGGAATCGACTCTAATACTCTGCTACAGTCATGTAATTGACTCTAATATTCTGCTACAGTCATGGATGCCTGACAGAGGTCGTGGAATGCATCTACCCTCTACTGAATAAACCTCCTGGATAATTATCTTCTCTTGAACCACTCCTCGAAGATCTCCCAAGTAACTTTCTCTGAGTCTACGTGAAGCTTCTTCTACTCAATCCTTCATGAGACACCTTCTCCACCCCTCAAAAGATGGATCACAACACAAGTTTCTCTTGTTTCTTGTACATGGGAAAATCTTGAAGCACCCACTCAATCTCACTAACCACTCCTTTTCCTGAAAACCACCTGTATCTCTAGAATATTGAGAGGGGTGCAGCTTCATGATCTTCCTGATATAGTCTACAGCTAATGACTATCGATCCCTACATCTCTCTGTATGCTCCTCCCTTGGCCTAGGGCTCTGAGATCTGTCTCTTTGTCCAGAAATTCTATCTCCATGTCCCCTCTGAGGTGAATCATCTTTAGCCCCATGCTCATCATTGTGTCGAGGAGATGCACGAGCCTCAACTAATGAATCTCTATCCTTTCTAGCAATTCGTCCTCCTAAAGATCCTCCATGTATAGTGTCATTGACGTCCTAAAGAGTCTGTAATATCTAAGGTAAAATGGCCCATACAGCCTGATCCAGAGGTGGAAAGTCTATACATACATGTAAGAACCCCTCACTTGGTTTTTTGCCTCTTGCAGAGACCAAGGCGAGAGTTATTTCACCATTCTAGGTTTTATTTCAATTTTATAAGTTTGCTATATTATACAAATATCATACAATGTTGTTTTCTAGGTTTAAACTTACACTAGGTTAGATGTTCATGTGTCATATTTTGCAGTGTACCTAAGGGTCAAACCTTTGAACCCATGACTCTGATAGCAAGTGTAACTCCCACAAAATTTTCCCACATGAAACCCAAGAACAACCTAGGTCAAACTAGAAAAATTATGGAATAATATTTTTTTGTTAAACGCACTTGTGAAATAAGGTTAACATTTATGGTCACACTTTATTATTTTAAAATTTCATTAAATTAACATTATAATTTTTCCCTTAGATCCCTTTTTAATTAAATCAATAAAATAAAATCTCCTAATAATTTATAATAAAATTATTTAGTCCAAAACAAGGCTTAGGCTTCCCTATAATTTAATTTTTTATAATTTAATTTTGCCTTAATTAAATTTGGTTAGTTAATCTCAAGTGAAAATATGTCTATTTGATTACAATAATAAGGTTCTATAATACTCACAAAGGGGTCTAAGTTGTATTACATTAAAATGGCTCTAAAAGACATTTGGTTTAGAAAAGTAATAAAACACAACCCTTTTACATTTAATCAAGTGGCCCCACTAAAATATTACCCATGTATTTGAAATTAGAATTTAAATTTCTCTCACCCACTCCCCATCTACTTTTTATAGGGATGAATCTTATCCATTAGATTGATTCAATTAGGGCCCTTGGATTTGAAAATCCATCTAACCCTAAGTTTGCTTATGAAAAGCTCTTTTCTCTTTTATTTGACTTATTGTTTCTCTTTTTGTTTTGTAGATTTGTGGACGAGGAAGAGGAAGACATGGGAGAAATCCCAAGCTCATGGATGGAAAAAAGTGTCTTTTTATTAATGATTCCTTTAATACCCTCATCTAGGCTTTACACTAATTTATTTATTTATTTTGTTTCTCTTTCAATTTCTTTTGTATTTGCCCAAATGGGTAAATGGGTTTTTCCCCATTTTAGAGGAAATAGAAAAAAATAGTACTTGAATCTACTTGGAAAATGATACATTTGTGTTTGGGTGTGTATACATATACATATACATACATATATATATATATATATAATTCGAGTTTTACCTAGATAGTCTACCACTAGCACCTTTGGTGGACTATTGTTATGTTTTTTTTTGCGGCAGGGTGTACCCATTTAGGTTAAAATAAGTTTTAAGGGGGGGAGGGTCACCAAGCCCAACCCCCGTCCCCTATAAATGGGGTGGGGGTGGGGTTAGTGACCCTTCCCCTAACCAAATTTCAAACAAACAAAGCCAAATTAACCCCACAGGCCACAACGTACAAAGCCTCAATAGCATTTAAATTTTTTTATTAATAATTTCTTTTAGTCCTTTTTCTCTTGTTTAATACCATTTTTTTGTTTATATAATACTTATATATATATATATATATTAACTAAGTCAATATCTTAATTAATATCACTATTAATAATATTAAAATATAATTACTATTATTAATATTGACAAAATTCATCTTACTCATAAGATCAACTAACCTTAATCTTTTACTTAAAATTTGTTACAATTTGGGAGTAATATAGTAGAGTTATTTGTTACAATTTCCTTATAAATTTGTAATAAATTGATATTAAAGTTATACAACCAAAATGATAATAAGGTCTAATAGGAGCCATTTTTTTTTTTCTTTACTCAATTTGATAAAAAGGAAACAAACCATTTGTTCACAAAATAAAAAATCAAGAGATCTTTTTTTTTATAACTTTTCTACAAACACATAAATTTTGAACTTTCTTCCATCAATACAAAATAATGAACAAATGTAGTCTACTTTCTATCATATGTCTTTCAAGCATTTCCACAAGAAAATTTCAACAATATTTTCCAACAATTTTAAAATAGGAACAACACAACTAATGAAGACTACAATTCCATTGAAATAAGAGCAAGTTGTTCTCTCTCTTTTGTTGACACATTTCCATAATATCAAGAACTTGTACACTAAGATTGTTTCCATTTCCAATAACACATTTCAGCTTAATAACAAAGTATTCAATACAACTTTACTTTCAAATACAGTACTAAAAATCTTCCACCTTAAGTGGGAATTTTTACAAGGAAGGTAGCTATAATGGACTACTTAGTCTTCTACAAGTGCTCCAAGTATTAAATCTCCAACAAGGCTCCATATTTTAATCACTTGATCACAACAGTAAAAATCGGGGACAGGAAACACTCTCCACCCAACCAAAACTCGAATGAGAAGAAGAAGCAATTGTACTCATTGGCCCCTGATCCCCCAACCACAAGGCAATAAGGGAAGAATCCAACACATGGTTAACTATACAATACTTCCACAACACAATAAAAAAAATTCACAACCATTTCAAACACATTGAACACAAGAAAAAGAACACAATAATACAACTTTACCAAATACACAAGACCTAAAATGTAATCCAATGGTGAAGGGATCTATGGGGAGATCACTTATTCCTCCCAATTGGATTAGGTGATCACCTTAAAACCCTCCAATTTACATCTCACAATCCCTACACAACTCTTACGCATGCGTCAAGATCCTCTTATGCCTTCCACATTCTCTTATGCCTCCCTATAATCTCTTATGTCTCCCTCATAAAACAAAACAAGTAAGAAATGAAAGCATTTTCTTGTTGAAGGTGGTGCACCCAACCCAACTCCCTCAAAAACATGAAATAAAATCTTATTCCTCCCTACATATAATATCCCAATATCCTTCTTCTACACCATACTTACAAAATCTACCCAAGGACCCAACAAACATACCAAAACACTCAATAACATACACATATACAAAAGTAAAAGAAAAACAATAAAATGATGGTATAGCTCCTGCCTTTCCATGGTACAGCTTTATCCAAGAGTCACACACCAAGTTCCTTAAAGCCCAATCTATCACCAAAAATCTCAAACAAAATCCACAATCACTCAAAAATCCTCCAACTCCAAAAACACAAGAGCACCAAAATAAATGAAGTAACCCCCAAACATACAAAAGAATTTGAATAAATAGAAAAGGGAGAGAGGAGGGTGACGTGGATCCATGTAGGATGCCACATCACTTATCCTCAATTATGGCTCAAAATTCAAACCTCAACCCCAATGCACAATAAATTGGTGGTTGAGAGGAATGACAAACCTCTTACACACATAATTCCAACCCACACCCCCTAAGGAGAAACTTTAAATCCCATGTAAGAAAAGTGCAATGAATGTCACTTTTTGTATTACAAAACACATAATGGGGTCTATTTTTGAACTCCCAATCCATAGGTATGGATGGTATAAAAACTAAAGAGGTGCGTGACAAGCTTAGCTTATCCCACAAGCCTCCAAAATTGTCCCTTAAGGCCAAATCCGAATTTCCAAGGTAAGATAGAGTGTAAAACACTCAAGTTACTTACACTCAACTTAAAAACACATAGACCAAAGCACAAACTAATCTAATAAATGATTTATTGTTTTGTCACATCCATAATTCATTTATTAACATGATTAATTTACTAATTTAGACCCATAAATAAATTAATGATAAAAAGGGAATTACATCTCAATTAAAATCACATACTCTAAAATTAAATAAAGGAAAAGAAAATAACAACACAAAAAACCCTTGGTCACAATTGGAGGTCATCCCCACCATAGGGACCTCCTAACAACAAAATAAAACAACGATTCCACATGTTTCCATGGTGACCGTTTTTGTATCCACCCAATATTCTGTAGTGGTTGGTCTCCAATCCCGCTTTTATTGTTGTGTTACAATTACCTGTAAAAATCACACAATACCTCCTTCGGCCTCATGGCCATACTAAAACATCTTAGATAAGATATACGCATACAAATAAATAATAAGGCATGTATAAATTGAATTATCCTCCAGACCAATAATTCTATTATTTAAAAATTCTAACAACATCTCAATTCTATATTTCGTCAATACCAATAAGATCACAAGATTAGTTCAACTGCTAAATCCTACTCAATATGAAGAGAATGGCGAATGTCAGAAATATATAAATATGTCAAGAAACACATCATCATAAATATAAATTTTCTCTTTAAGAATCCACAAAAATTATAGTATGAATCAAAACCCATCAATAATCAAAGTATCTCTATCGTCTAACATCATGCTAAGACAAAATGATATAATAATATCCATATATATAGTCAACAGTAATCATTATATAATAATTGTCGAAGGGAAGTGGGAACTACAAAATCATTGCAAACTTGGTCCATTATATTCCTCATTAATCTCATCTTCCTATTTTGGAGGTCTAACTTTTTTAGCCTAAAACTTGTCATGTTTATGTTATAGGTTGATTGTGGATAGAAAAATCTTATCTTTTAGGGAAGATATGAGAAATGCACGAACAACATAGGGTATTAGTTTTAATAATAAATATGGTTTAATTAATATTATAATATTAGAAGATTAAAACATTCCATCCACTTCCTAAATGTGTACAAATCATGAAATATTTTAATTCCTTTTTCAAATGAAAGGACAAAAGAGAATCCTCTTGTCAAGGAAAGGATATTATCGTTATATTTCAGATTTGATGAAATCAATTTGTAGATTTGGCGAATAGTGTAGAAGGAAGAGAAGATAGACTACAAAACCACCAAGTCCTTCACTTATTCCAATGCCTTCCTTATTTACTGAAGAATAAAAGACTCATGAAAAATTGAATCCTGTGATTGTGTGATCTTATTTTTGTCCTAATGATATTGTTATCCATAAATTTTTTTAAATAACAACATCATAAACATTTGTTATTAAACGCAAGAGACCCATTTCACTACATTAAAATAACTTAAGAGTTTGTTATTAAAAGACACGATGAATTTTCTCAATATTTTTTTACTCTCACCCTCTAACCTCTTTCCCATTAACAAAAAAATTAGAAATATAATACCTTAAATTTATATTGTAATACCAAGTCTTTGACTAGCACTAATAAACTACAAGTATAACCAACACTCTTAATAGTATATGATCAATCTTATGAATATATTATATTTTAGGGATGGTTTTATAACCCATTCAAGTTTAAACTGTCTATATTCGACGATAAATATATGGTTAACTCGATATTTATATTTGTAAATTGTTCACCCACCAAAATTGTTTAAGTAAGAACTCTAAAAAGGAACAGGTTCGGTGAATTTTAGTAACAGTACAACCTTGTGCTAGTCTTATTCCTAGTATGAATAACATATCCTCTTCATGCCCACAAAGTTATATAGATGAATCGCTTCTTCTTCGAGGTAGTAGGGGATGGATGAAGATGATGTCATTCATTTTTGAGATTTCTATATATACAAACACTTTTGAAATATAAACTTAAGTTTTAAAGGAGAAGTTCCACTAACCTACCATGTAGAAAAGGTCAAAGATAGTCTCAATTAGGTAATTCCTAGTATACAAGCAATTACGATAACCCAACTTGACTTAGCCATGAATAATTTCTAATAATTTACTACTGTAACTTACTAGACCAACTTACTCAATAAATTGTTTGTAGAATTTTTTCCTAAATCCTTAAGCCAATGGTAAATTTGATGTCATAAATACCATCAATAAAGTGCACAACATAGTGAATCCTTTGCCACTAAAAATTTCTCACATATTGGGTATCAATAAAAATGGTAATTAACCAACCTAATAAAATATGTCATAAGATTTGGAGAAAATAAGACTCAAATCATACCGCAATGATAAGGCCCAAATTTATAAGGGGATAAAGATGGTACTCACAAAAGCTCACATACATGAAAGGAGTTACACTTTATCAACCTTCCATATAAAATATGTTGCAGGGTATCTATTAGACCCAAAAAAATAGTTTGGATATATTATTGCCTCCAAAATTACATTACATGTGTAGTAGAAAACAAGAGTAACAAGTAGGAGAGTGACCATCACTGCTACAACCATCACTAGATTCGACATTTCACTTTTAAATCTAGCATTGTTATTCATGGTGGAATGAGATAAATATCCTACAATGGTTGTTTTCATGCATTCAATTCAGCATTAAATTGTCAACATTTTGTATAACTAAATTGAATCAACTCTTCATGCATACACCAGTTGTCACATTGCAAGATGTGCAAGAGCCTACCATGTTCATCAAACCAATAGACATCATCTCTTTGTTTCCATCAACCACATAATTGTTGATTGAAGCTTAAATTTCTTCCCACAACTATTCCTTCCTATAAAATTGGCACAAGTGGTTAGTAACAAGAAGAATAAAATAAAACAAAATTATGAAAAGTGTAGAAAGTTTTTATTTCGATACCAAATGAGAATCATTTTTAGTTCTCTACTAAGAAGTGTGCTAGGTCATTGGATAATTAAATTCCTATAGTATATAAAAAAAGAATGGTTGTTATTACATTGAGAGAGATGAGTCCAGTGAATAGGCCTATTTTTATTATGAGTGCCCAATATTCACCACCAAAAAGTAGCATTTTTAAGGAAGGTGGGGTTCAGTCCTTTCTACAAATGACCAATATGTAAGTATTGGCTTATTAGATTTTAGGCATAAAAAATCTTCGTAGAAAGAAGCCACATAATATATTGGAGCTATATGGATGGTTAATGCTTACAATGTGAACGCCATGTTTATCACTTCAAGTTGCGAAAAACAAACAAAGTAGACAAAATAACTGGTTTCAATGGAGTTGTAACAGATACCCATAATAGCTTGGGCTTCCCCTTACTCTGCCAAAACAATTAATGACACTATATTTGCATGACAATAGAAAAATTATTGTCTTAACCTAGAGATGAATACATGAATGAATTATTAACCTACAATGTACCATGTAGAAAAAAAAATACTAAGAAAAATACTCCCATGAAAATTGTCTCACATGTCAACTTCACACTCAAAAAACTGCGATCAATCAAGAATGAAAACCATGAACATTTTGGGTCGAATCCCCTCTAAAAGCATGCTCAAATCCTTGGTTAACAAAATTTGGAATCCACATGGAGTCCAGGTAGATAGCATTCAAAAAATGACCAAGGGTTTCTCTTTTTGTGTTTCTCTGACCCTACTAATGTGCCCGAATATTTTGGCTAAGCATGCCACTTGGTATGTCTTTAACTTGTTGCTTGTGTTAACACCCAGGCACAAGGAATTTTTGGTATCTAAATATACTACCTTTAAAGTACCTATTTGGATTGAATTTATTGGTCTTCCTCTACCATGCGTGCCTTTTTCCTATAAATTGTTGCTTCACTTGGGTGGGTATTTTTCCTGGAAGTCGATAAGTTTTACCATGATTTTCCTCAGAAATGAGTATGCGTTTAGATTGATATCTCACAGGATCTCAAATAATTTGTTGATATTGAAATGGGTGATAAACATTATTCCCAATAGGTCATGTCTATCAGTCTACCCAACACGTGTTTCCGTTCCCAAACGTCTGATCATAAGATCAAAGATTGTCTCACTCTATATACCCCACAACCGCCATGTGGCCAGGGCTACTCCTGCATCAGTCAAACCCCAACAGGAGGAACAGTTTGCAAAGTTACTGGGGGCTAGATGAAATTGGAACAAATCCCAACAATCTAAATCTTTTGGCTCCCATCGGTCATCTAGGAAGCTAACTTCTTAAGGAACAATCCTCTAGTATCCCTAGCTAAGGAGCCTACATATGTTGCTAAAGAAAACAACTGTTGGTGCTCATCACCATTACTCCATTTGCCAAAGTACTCTAGCACACCCCTTGTGGCATCTGGTTCTCATGGACCTAGACAAATTTTAATTCCCTCATTCCCATCTCTGCAATCATTTCCACTACTACTGCCAAGCAACTCACAAGGGCTTTGCAAATGACCCCAATATCCTTATCTACATCTCTTGAGACCATAGCCTAGCATCGCAACATGGATTCCAACTAAATTGGAACAAATACAATATTGAATATGCCTCCTAGAAAAAAGTTTATCTGCAGGATGTTTTACATCACAATGTTGACTCATTTCTTACACAATCAATATGATGCCCTTGATGGCCTAGAGGATGGGGATATGGCTCTAGACAAATGTTTCCCATGAATTATTTCTCTTGTAATGTTAGGTTTCCTTACAGACTCCTGTCGTACAATTATGTTGTGCGTGAAACTTGACAACGATGTGCAACTCTAGGATGTTTATGTTTTTAGGAAGTTAAAACTACAATTTTTCAGTTACAGATGGTATGCAAATCAATCTGGCGTGAATAGCTTGGATTTCTGTAGCAATCATGAAGAAAGGAGTGGAGGATTAATTTCACTTGTTGCTCCTAAATGACAACCTTTATTAATTGACAATGGTATCAACCCCACCAATTATGTCATATGGGTCCTCTTTAATGTTGATGGCTTCCCTTTTGGGCTCATTAATATTTATGCCTCAAATGATGCAGCCTAAAGGGTTGATCTGTGGTGGTGGATAGCCAACTCCATTCCTAATGCTTACTGGGTCATTCGTGGTGACTTCAATATCGTTGAATCACCTAATGATAAATGTGGCCACCTACCCATGAGATGGACACCTTTTGAAAGGGAGGCATGGGTATTTCATGCATAATAAATTTGGCTTTTTAAATCCTAATTTCACTCACTTCCCCACTTCTGTCATCTTGGTATACGTGGACCAATCTACGTGGAGGTACGGATCATGTCTTAAATGGCTTGACAGGGTTATGTTGTCATCTCAAAAAAATTTGAGTTTGATAACATTTATTCCATGTTAGTGGAGGTCATGCCTGAATTTGTCCTTTCAGACCATTCTCCAATATGATTTTGCATCTATTGGCATGATGCACACCATTTTTGTCATAAAATTCAATTATTTCTTAATACTACCTAGATGGAACATGGCCTCACTGTCAATCATATAGAGCAGGTTTGGAATTTAGTTCCATGACTCATTCATTGTTAGTGGTTCCATCCACGTCTACAAACTAGCTGGATCTAATGGTGGGAAGACACATTGACTCAGAACAACTAGATTTCTTTAGATTTATGGTAGATAAACAAGCAAAAATCCAGCGCCACTCATACTTTGCTAACACCTCAACCCTCAGTCAGGTGGTAGCAGTGGTCATGCTTCAAGGTGATCCTCTCTCTAATTCTCTACAACTATAGGTTTTTATACTCTTACAACAAATCCAAATAGCTGATAATTATAATGTCAAGGGAGCTCAGTTATGAGCTCAGATGCATTGGCTTAAAGTTGGCGATCGGGTCTTGAAAGAAATTTTTCTTTCGCTCAAGCCAAGAATCCTTCTGAATAGATCCAGGGCTATCATGGATAACAGGATCCTGAATTACAGATCTGTAGTTTATGATACAATCCTTTGTGAGCCACTACAAGCTCGTTTTCTAAGCTTCAACCTCCCTTGGCAGCTCGTCAGGCTACTCTTGACCAATGTCTAGGTGAGTTGTGCCACACAAATTATCAGAATATCATAAGGTGATCTGTGAGATACTACTCACCATTGAAGACCTCCATGAAGCCACTATGTAAATGGGCTAATGATAAAATGTCAGGATTCAATGGATTCCCTTGCAAATTTTATAAAGCCCTTTGGGATTCGGTCAGACACGACCTACATCAAGTTTATATTGAAGGATTATCAAAAAGCATTCTCTCAGGCCTAACATCAATAAGGGAAACATCAAATTCATTCCTAAGCAAGGAGACCCTAAGAAATTCACCTCTTGGTGGCCAATTACACTACTAAATGTCTCCTACAAAATCATTTCCAAAGTGTTATCTCTACGATTACATAATCTTTTACTAGTTATTATTTAGCCAGAGAAAATAGGCTTCATAAACGGACGTTTCATCTTGGATAACATCATTGCAATGTGGGAACGTATGGAATGGACTTGCAAATCTCATCAACCCACCATGTTTATCAATATTGACTTTGAGAAGGCTTATGGTAGGATTGAATGGCCATTCATTCTCACCACGGTTTTGGACCCATGGTTTTGGACCCATTTTTATTCAATCTGTCAATATGATTTTTGCATATGCTTCTCCTCAAATTTATATTAATGGCATCATCTCATAAGCCTTTCGGATTTTATGGTATATCAGACAAGGTTTTCATCTTTCCCATGCATTGTATGTGATGGTGACCAAAATATTTGGTTATCTCTTAGCTCATACCAAAGTGTAGGGTCTTGTTCATGGAATCTCACTTCCTAATGTTCCTAAATCTCAACTTCTTAATGGGAAATTTGTGGATGATTCATTCCTTATGCTTATCAAGGATGCCACCAACATTAGTAATGATATGAAATGTTTGGATGCTTTCTACGTAGCTTCTGGCTCATCCATTCAATGGCGAAAAATGTAATGTTATCGAAAATATTTCCTTCCCACGCCTAACTAGATTGGCACGTTTGATTAGAAAATTCTACAACATCATGATATTTTAAAAATTTTAGGTATTCCATTTGCTTTTCAAGCCTCCCCGACTTAACAATGGCATTATGTCATCCAATGAGTGGTAAAAAAATTGGAATATTGGATCACTAGGCCTTTATCTACGACTGGAAAATTCAATATCTTCTCTAAAGTTATTCTTGTCACACATGTTTACTACTCATCTTGTTGGGTTCCTTCAAATGCCTCCATTCAAAAGATGGAAAAACTACTCAAATATTTCTTATGGGCTATTGCTTGTACTGACAAAGGTTTTCATCAAGTAGCCAGGGATATATGGGCTTATTCACATTCAATGCCAAGGGCAAGATCTTTATGATAAGTGTATTATCAGAAGAATTACTGACCAAGAAGCTTGGAAATTTCTAATACGGCATGGTTTGCAGAAGGCTCTCCTTATGGCCACCCTATATGGAAAGGCTTAGGGTTTCTCAATTTTCTCATAACTCTTATGTTTATCAAAATTGTCGGAACCTTTTTTCTTAAAAGTATTTAGAAAGCGTAGAAATGTGTCAAAAACTAGATTTTATGAAAATGGGATGGCTTTCATACTGAGATTTCTCTCAATCAATAATCTCTCTCATGGTCACTGATTTTTCAATCCTAGGATAAATTCTTAACAGAGGTCCCGGGAATCTCCGCGCTCAAAATTTTCAAGCATGGAATTATCACCATCAAGGAATTATTCTACAAGAACACTCAATCTTGGTTATATTTTAAAGCTCTGTTTCAGATTTCCAACCAATATCAGGATACTTTAACTGCTATGATCAATTTGGTTCCTGATCACATATTTCATAAGATTGGTGTGCATTCCTCTCGCCTATCGTGGACAAACTGGAAGTTGTATGCTCATACTCCTATTTGTAACTACAAATCCAACAAAGGCTATCATTGTCTCTCACTGCATTTTCCCATGGTGGAAAAACTTAATACACATTTGGGAATTCATGCGACTCTGTCTACCTGGGGTAGACGATTTGATACTATTCGGTCTATATTCGTGCAACTCAAAATTTCTCATTTTATTTGGCGTATTCTACACAAATTCCTTCCTATCATGGCTCATCTTGTTCAAATTGGGATTCCAAATCCCAACTGCCCATTCTGTGGACATCTCAAAATGATTTTGCATATCTTTTGGTTCTGTCCAAAAGCTCAAATTACCTAAAACTAGATCCATTCTTTTTTCCCCTTCACAACCCCACTGTTTCACTTAGAAACTTATCCTCTAGGGAGATAATCCCAAAATTCTTCCTATGTTCACCCAAATTTGGCATGTTTTTAGAGGAGAGATTCTATTTTAAATATGGAAAGAAATAAATTCTTTTTTATTTTCTAATTCTATAGTTGATCAATATTTCTCGATTTATAGTAAATCTATGGTGATCTTTAATGTACTTTTATAGATTAAAGTTTAAGGAAACAAGGTGGCACTGGAGGTGAATCACCTCCATACACAATTGTGCCACTAGAGGAAAGCCTCATAATACATTTCCAGAGTGCCTGTGTCTCCCACCAGGTGCTCCTCACCTTTAACCTAAAATGGTTGGTGCAGCTTATCTCGGCATCGTGCTTTCAGTTACACCCACCGCTCTTAAGGTCCGTTACATCAGCATAGTCATTCACATGTTCACCACCGTGGCTAGGGATCTTCACCACATTCTTCATCTCACTAGAAATTTTGGGGATTTCCACCTCTCTAGAATGGGTGGGGCTCTCCATGAAATTCTTCAGTTCACCAACAGGGCTGGGGTTCTCCTTCTACCACTACTTCACATCAGTTCATTTGAAACCCTTCGCTACCTCCGCCACCATCTAAAAAATTTCCTCGCCTTAACCTCGTCATTCTTATGCATGAGGAAATAGACCTAGAGGAAGAACTTACTTCTAGCTAGGATATTTCAGATGCTAAGAAGGACCTTCCTAGTGCATGGTGGCTGGATTATCAAGATTCTCCTACCTCGAGCATGTTTACTGTTGTAGGTTGATAGTGCCTTTTAAGAATTTTTTGGTGTTGTGTTGTGTTTTTTTGTAATTTCCTAGGCTGGTCCTAACTTGAATTTTGTCATTGTAGGCTCGGCTAGCTTGTTCATGATTCTGAGGCATGCTCTCATAGTGCCCACTTTTTTGTTGAAATATATCTTGTATCTTGTTACATTAATATAACATAAGATCCCTTTTCATAAAAAAACAAATCATGAACATTTTATGAGTCATCCATGATCAATTTGAGCCAGACTAAACCTTTTTTTCATGCTGGAAAATAGAATGAAAGATAAAAATTATGTCCATATTTGAAGGGAAAATGTTAATCCTCATAAGCCCTTTTAATTGCTAAAGGGACATTATAATAGAAGCGCCTCTGATGATTCCTACTAGAGTTTCTTGGGAGAAAAAATTGATAATGAATCCCAGCCTTGCTTAATAAATAATTTTTTTAATAAGAACAATGAATAAATCCCTATGAAGAAAGAACTTGGATATTTATTCATGTAAAATCTTAGATCCATCATTTGAGGGTCCCGAACGAAGCCTGAAAAATTCCCACAATTTTTTTTTCAGTGAATGCAAGCTACATATATAATTTAGACTGTGTGATTGGAGAAAATTAATCTTTGAGCATAGCTCCTAATAGAAATAATGTAATAGAAAAAGGCCCAACTCCAATATCTTTAGAGTTTCCAAGTATGAAGGAGAAAATGGGTACGATGAAGCTTGAATCTACCAAAAATTATCAAACAATTTCATTGTAACAACTGATTAGTACAAAAATTCATCAAGCACTAGCTCACATGTCACCCCTTGCAATACCCACATAAGCCAATGATGGGAGGAATAATTTCCATCTTGGAAAAGATGATAATCTGTAATATGTCATATTCATTGAATTATCCTTCCTTATTACAATTTACATAATAAGAAAAAGAAACATTATTGAGTTGATAATGCAAATAACACAAGGAATGAAAACTCTTGCAATGGTAAGGCCAGAAATAATATCAATATTAAAAAGTTGAAATTTGTATTTAGGATCCCATTCAAGGATGGGGAATAGGTATTGAAGGCCTAACCATGAATTCTCTCCATAAGGATATCCTAGAACCGTCTGAATGGATCATTAAGAAAGAATGTCTCCATCATCATGCCATTGAATATGTGAGCTACACTCTTTATTTATAAAATTCCCAACTTATGCACTTTCACATCACTCATATTTTGATCAAATGGGAAGTTTAAAAAATTCTTAGGTCCATAATAACAATTATCTTCTACTGCACCCATTTTAGGGCCTTTGGATAGGCTTGCATGGGTGATATCATTATAATATCTATCAACTCCACGAGTGTTCCCACCATCACAGACATAAGAAAAGGATACAAAATTTTACATATCCCAAGGTTGCGATGCATGACCTTCTGGAAGGGGCCTTGGGGCTTAAGCTTAACCCCCTGTTAACCATATTCAAATTATCCAACATGGAAACGTAAGCCCAAAGGGAAATCTTATCCCCAGGAAAAGGAGAGGTAACAAAAAAAAAATTAATCTTGATTGAAGGTCGAAACATGGGCTAGTAGGCCATGGTGAACAAACCCTAGAGAATCTTCTTATCCTTGTTCCCCATCCCTTCAAAAACACGCAAGATCGAAACATGGGCAAGTAGGCCATGGTGAACAAACCCTAGAGAATCTTCTTATCCTTGGCCTTCAATGAACCCCGTAATTGGGTCAATTGTTCTTCCAATTTTGCATCTAATCTACTCATATCCATATCTCTCTTGCCCCTTGTCACATACCATTGCATAATCTTCCTTAATCCCCTTCAAATCCTTATCCAAATTCCAAACACATAACTACAGTTCCTACTATGCTTTACAAAATTTAGGACAACAATCTTAACCCTAGTTTTTGTTGAAAACATCCAAAGATTCAATTTTTTCTTGAACATACAAATTTAAATTGAGAAAATTTTAGACAAATAAATAATAAATATAGAAACTAATAATTTAAAATAGTTCCAATAAGGAGAAAACGCATACCCATGAACAAAAGCAATGCAAAATAAAGGAATTCGTGTATACCTTCTCAGCCTCCTCCTGCTCACCTAACATTCGAACCTTTCCATTGTATGGATATTTTGAGAATGAAACCTTCACCATCCCCATAGTTTTCCATGTCAGTTGCACAATTAACATCCATAATCCACTACATAAAGTGTTGCCTTTCCCACTTACAATCCATCCCATTATAGGAGCATGCAGTCCTTTTTTTAATAAATTTTTTTAATAAAGGGTGTGACAAAGGGAGGATAATAATTAGAGACAAAAATATGGGGAGGGTATTAATTAGAGAAAAAATTAAATTTTTGTCTCTAATTATTTTCTCAGAGCACCATACCTTCTAATAGTGGTTTCATAACCAATTTACCAAGTAGGCTAAACTTTTGAAATGTTTAAAGTAGTAAAATTATTATGTCTAGCCAAGCCAAATCACCCAATGATAAAAAACCATGCATGCATTTCAAAATCAAATGACCCACAATTAGTTAAACTATGCATGTGATAAATCAAGAAAAGAAAAAAAAAAAATCATAATGCATGCCAAGTAAAGCTATGAAATGATAAAAATACTCTTTATTCCAAAAAGGAAAATCCTTTTTTCCTTAATATTTGCTAAAATACCATACAGAAACCATTTTTTTGCAAAAGAGGGAGCTGACCCATTCAACTACAGTTTGAACTGGTGAGAGAATAGATCATTGAGTGTTGTTTTTATCTTTTTGATGGCTATTATTGCCTTTTGTAATCATGCACACATTCTAGATTTGATATTTGTTTTAAAATTTGTGTATCTGAATTGATAATAATGGATTTGTCTCCAATTAGCCAACTTGTTAAAATTAGGATGAGCTTGTTTTTGAGATGAAGTGGGTTAGCTTTTTCTATATGTATCCTGTTTGTGCAAGCTATGTGGATTATTCATTATACACACTTGTTATGCAACATTATGTACTTGTTCACCTTATTGAGTCAATATAAAGAATATTTTTCCTCCATTTTTTGCTTGTCAAAGTGTCTTGCAACGCGTTTTGGGTATGTTCTAGTGAATTTTTATTTGCTCTTGCATGCTTTTAACTCAAAGGACCTTTTTCAAGTTCATTTTGCAATATTTTGTAGGCCATTTAAGTTCATGTTAATGCCTTATGTGAGTGTAAGATCCCATTAGACAACAATTAAAGTGAATTTTATAGGTCTTCTTGTTGTCAATCAAGTGTTTTTTTATACAGCCATATGTATGAAAATGTTGGTGTATCACTAAATTTACTTGCTTTCATTAAGTTTGTGTTTATTTATCTCCTTTAATCCCTTAAGAGAATTAGTTTTAGGTGATCTATCCTAGGGAACTAGCCTTATCTGGAGGTTCTCCTCAACCTGAGTCACCCACATCTCAGAGGATTTCTTGTCATCCATTTTTTCCCCTAAGTCCAAATTGGACATCGGGGACATAATGGGACCTAGGAACCTAAATAGATCCCACAAGATGAAATTGGGCTATAGGCAATTTTCAGGGTCTTAAAGAACACATTATGGAGTGAAAATCATATTGAGGAATTTTTACCTCTTTTGGGTTTTGACCCTTAACATCAACTTACAAAAGGATGAGATGTGATTCCCATGGTCTCGCACCGAACCAAAACAAGAAAAATAAAAATAAAAATAGGATGATCCTCAAATCCATTACGTCCAGTCCCCTTCAAGCGTCCGACATGAAAAACTTTGAAAAAAATCTGAACAAATTTGCATATTGATAGGATAACGAGCTAAAAAGGATCTCGTCGAGGTGCTCACCAAGCTTAGGTTCATGTTGAGGAAGAAATTCAATAGGTGGCTCACCAAGTAGCTCAAAGCGCTACTTGGCGAGTTGAGTCAAGTTGGTGATTAGTCGAGCACTTGAAGGACTAGCGAGCCTTTACATCATGTGAACGAATTGTGTCTAATGGTGGGAGACTCAAATTTCTATCGATATTAGGTGAGCTATGAAATATTTTGGGCAAGTTCATTTCATAAATCCTGGGAAATGCAATCAACATTGATCTGGGAACAAGTTGAATGAAGTCAGCCCAAGGTGGATTCAACTCGAAGGAGATCAATTCTTAGCGGTCGACTCACTTATAAGTAGCTCAACATCAAGCTCACAGGAAAGGGGAAAGGGATAACTCATAATAGTATAGCAAATTGAAATGAGCTTGATCGACGACCTATGGGAATCCAAAGCAGTGGGGCATAAGGTTTCATCAGTTTAAAAGACAATGTAGCACAATGAATGAAGAGATTTCTTTGGTGAAGTTTGTGAGGTGCAGCCATGGAGTTGGTCATAAGGAAGAAAGATTGCTAACTTTAGTGATTCGTTTGGCATACACATGACCAACTCGACCAAGGATTCAATAGAGAAGGCTCGGGTTTCAGCCGAGTAGGCAGTACGAAATCATTGTGGATCAAGTTGTTTGAAGTCCTTCAAAGTTATTTTCATTTTAAATTTTGTCCAATTTAGTGTATGACTTGGAAAAATCCTAGCCTTTAAGGGTTCATTTCCTAACACATCTAGTGAATATCAGGGTATAATCTAGTGGTGTAGCAACACAATTTTCCTGAGTATATGAGAAGAATTTGAACCAGGTTTGAGATAAGATAAGAAGGAGAATTTGTGTACCTACAATTATCCTCAGGTAGAGGAAGGAAAGGAAGAAGACCACAAATATCACCATCTCCACCTAAAAATACTTTGTCTACACCTCCACCTAGTATACAAAAGACATGGGATAGAATGCCAGTGGCCATAAGACTAACTACACAAGGTGCATTCCTATGCTTATTGAAGGCTCTAAACTCATACATATCCATGATGATATAGTCAATGGGAGGGACAACGCTGCTAGGGGCCTACAACATAGCTTTCAGGGTTGAGAACTATTTGATTCAAGCAAACAATATTACACCTAGGCCACCCATGCCCCTATAACTGGAGATGGGAACTCCTACAACTATTCAAACACCTAACTTGAATCCCATTTCAACCCCTATAAATTATCTCAATAATGAGGCTTCCACTTCTTTAGGTACTTCCAAAGAACTTCAGGAGGTCAAGAATCAGCTACAAAACCTAGCGAATGAGTTAGTGACTATTAAGAGGTAGTAAGCTCAAATTTTTATTCCATATTAGCCTCAAGCTCAATCAAATAGGCCTCCTTTTAACTCAAAAAGACCATCAACTTAGGATGCAGATCAAAGTACGACCAAAGACAACCTTTGGATGTCAGGCCATTTGAGTTGTATAATCCAATCGTAGTTTCCACATCAAGGGCCTTGGTTCCAACATAAAACAACATTTCACAGGAATATGAATGGTGATTTCCATGTAATATATCCCACAATAAATCAATGTGCTTCAATGGTGCACTGAATCAGGCCTTAATGGTGCAAACCATCATTGTGTCCTAAGAACCAATTGAAGAAGAAAATCAGCAGGAAACTCAACAAAAGGCACCTGCAACTGAAACCATGCTTTTCAATTGAAAAATATAAGAATTTTGCAGGGTCAAAAAACCTCCTTTAAAGGGTGTAGTTATCGATAAATGATCAAAGAAGAGGGACATAGAAGAGGGGTATCCATCTAGCCTAATTTTTTCTCAATCTACTCTCACCCCTCAAGGAGCTAGTAATGTAAGAACAACCCCAAACCCACATAGTCAACCCATAGAACCTATTGTAACAACACATCTTCCCATTCAAGCTATAGAAAAGGTTATTCCAAGTAAGGGGGAAAAATTGGATAATACATCCCCTTTCAACATTATTCATCAATACAATAAAACACATATGTGCATTTCCATGTGGGAGTCATTGAAAATCCCATGACAACAAGATTTCTTGCAAGTTATAATGCCCAATTGGTCCACCTCGAATGGATCACTAATACTTCAGGATAATTTTATCACTAATGCATTACAATAAGAAGAGGGTTAACCAAGAAAAAAATTTAAGCCTCTTCCATTCTATGTGTCATTGTTGTTTGAAATCACTTGGTGCACAACTACATGATCGATTCAAGGGAAAGAAGTTCAATGATGCAAAAAAAAAAAGAAAATAAACTAGGGCTAAAGCATGAACTATTCTCTAAAGGAGTGGTATAAGTAGATGGGACAATAATACAAATAATTTGGATTATCAACAGGTTAAGTCTTATAGTGCATGCTTGCCCAAATGTCTCAATTTTGTAAGATGTATCTGTAATTGGCATACCACCACTCTTCACATTATGTTTTTCAAGGGAATTCACTACTAAGATAAGTGAGTACGTATCTGAAGATTGGTCACACATTCTCTTCATAATGATATATGGAGTCATGTTAACAGTCAGGTCACAACCAATTGCCAACTTTCACATTGAGCCTCATGTGCCAAGTTTCATCAATGAAAATTGCTGAAATTTTGATCAGGAAGAGTGTTCAAATGATCCAGAAAAAGGTACTAAAGTGGAAGGCTTTCCAGATTCGACATTGGATGCATGGGAAAACAAAAGACATTTTTTTGATCCATACAAGGAGATGGAGGAAGCAGAATTGGAAATTTATTGCATGCACGAAGAGAATCTAATTCTCCCTAGAATTACCAAGCCGGAAAAAAAGGATTTCAATGAGGTATGGAAGCTATTTTTTTATTGTTCGAGGAGTAAACAAGGTGTTGGAAGAGGTGAAATTTTTGTATCACCACAAAACAATAAGTACTATTTATATTTCTGATTTCATTTCGTTTTCTCAGACAACACAGCTGAGTATGAGGCTTTGATTCATGGACTTCATTACGCCAGAAAAAGAGGCATAAAGAACTTACAGGTGTTTAGAGATAGTGAATTGATTATGAATCAAATTATGGGCGAAAATATTGATAAGAATGATCTCCTTAAGAGCTATAAGAACATGGTATGGGACATTATTGAAGACTTTGAAACATTCAACATTGAGTCCATACCTAGGAAGAAGAATGAAGCTGTAGATAGACATGTAGCCATTGGAAAAATGTTTTATGTGGTGGATAATATTAAAAGAGATAAAAATGCAGCCCCATATCAAGGTAGTTGTGAGGCTAGTGATTGTGGACAACTATATCAGCTAGCAATTGTTCGAGAATGATAAACATATCAACAATTTCCTATAGGAAGAGGATGAATTCTCAACTAGGAATCATGATAAATTGGAGAAGAAGTATGGGCATCACGTAATGCATCTGCAGATGGAAAAATTACCAAAGGGGTTAGTAACATTGGAACCAATATTCAATCCCAATGAACAATTAAGAAAATAAAAGGTAAACATTCAAGTCAAAGGGGAATATTCACAACCTATTTAAATTGTAGAAGGTAAGAAAAATCCAAATTGGCAAAGTGAGCACTAAGAAGGAAAAATTAGATTTCATACAACTTTGCCAAGAGTTTCTAGATGTATTCCCTTGGAGATATGAGGACCTAAAGGAATTTATTCTGAAGCTAGCACAACATACAATTGAACTCGTTCTAGACGCAAAACCTATTAGATAGAGACAAAGACCAATAAACCCTCACCCTGAACCTCTCATGAAGGAGGAATTAAATAAGATGATATAGGAAAGCATCATATTTTCATTCAAACACTCAAGTTAGGTTAAAAATATGGTACCAGTAATAAAAATATGGATAAATCAGGTTATGCATGGAATTTCCAGAAATGAACACATAATCTTTTGAAGACCACTATCCACTCCCTTCAATGGACTAAATCTTAGAGGTAGTAGCCAGTTTAGAAATATTATCTCTACAAGATGGATACTCAAGCTACAACCAGATAATGGTGAAAGAAGAAAATCAATTCAAAATGTCTTTCACCACCAAATGGGGAACCTATCCCTAGAGGAAAATTCCATTCATATTGTCAAACATTGGGGCCACATTCAAAACGGCCATGGACATGGCATTCAAGTGGTTTACAAACAATATGGTTCTTTTCTATTTAGATGACATTAGTGTTTTTTATAATAATCCATCAAGGCACATCTTCCATCTCTGACAAGTGTTCCAAAGATGTAGAAGATTCAAAGTGCATTTTAATTTGAAGAAATGCATATTCGTAGCTCATGAGGGATAAATATTAGGCCACATTGTTTCTAAAGATGGACTAACAGTTGATCCTAAGAGAGTCGAAGAAATTCAAGAATTTCCATTTCCATGTCTTTAGAAGGCTCTCTAAATATTTTTGGGAAAGATTAGTTTCATTTATAGGTTTGTGAAATATTTTTCCACTCTTTTCAAACCAATAACAATTATATTGAAGAAAAACATGGAATTTAAGTGGACATCAGAGGGAAAATAAATTTTTGAAGCTATCTAGAATTCTAAATCTCATGCTCTAACTATAATCAATCTAGAATTTTCCAAAGACTTCATGCTTTATGCTTTTGGTAGTTCAGACACAATTTCCACAATCATGGTGCAATAGACTAAAGAGGGATCCAAACAACTGGATGAATTCTTCAATCAAATTTCTGAAGGCTATGAAGTGAGGTATTCCTTCATTGAGAAATATGTCCTCATAGTTATCAAGAGTTTTGAAAAGTTCAAGAATTTTTTTTCGAACAACAGTATCTAGCTGCTAGTATCACATGCGAGAGTCAAGGAATTCCTCTTGAATAAAGATTTGAACAAGAAACACATAGGATGGATCACTCGTGTCATTGAGTACTAAATAGAGATCAAGGTCACTAAATTGATCAGTGGAAAGGGACTTTGTGAAAAACTAGCTTCCAATAAGCATGTTGGGGAAAGTGATGAGAAAGAAACTTCTATGGTGGTACAGGATAATCAAGGACAAGACAATGATAATGTACCTATTGCTTACTAGACTCAACACATGATACATTTCCTAGAAGTAGGTTTGTTCCCTCCAGAGATGAGAAAAACAAAAAGGAGATATTTCTAACTTCAAGTAATCCGTTTTGTGTTTGTTTACAATGTTTTTTTCAAGAAGGATATCAATGCAGTCTTATTGAGGTGCATTAAAATAGGATGAATTGAAAAGGTTCTATAAGAGTTTCACGATGGATAGGGAAGAGGTCACTTTTATCCACGGGTATCAGCCCTCAAAATAATGAAAGCGGGTTATTATTGGCCCATAGTATTTAGTAACTACTACACTTGGATCAAGAAATGTAAAAAATGTGAATTCTTCACAAGAAAGGAAATACTAACAACAATACGAATGCATGTGATCTCAGTTGAATAGCCATTTATGCAATGGGGATTGGAATCATCAGTGCCATCAATCCAAATTATAGCAAAGGTCACAAGTGGATTCTCATGACCAAAAATTACTTCACCATGTGGACTGAGGCAGTGGCACTCAAGGAAGTGAATGAGTCTAGCATACTGGACTTCTAAGAGGAAATATTGACAAGGTTTGCAGTACCTACCGCTATGATATCAGATAATGATTCAACATTCCTCGGAACCAAGATCACAGTATGGGATATTAGGAATAGGATTTATTTATGCACCTCTCATAACTATTACCCCTAGGGTAACAGACAAGAAGTTGTCTATAAAAATAACTTGTTGAAGATAATCAGAAGGAATATGGATGAAAATCAAAGAACTTGGTATACAAATATAAAATGATCCTTGTCATCTGATAGGATAACACCCAAGAGATCAACGTGTAATCATCCATACAAGCTATTCTATGGGAAAGAAGTAGCACTGCCCATATCACTAGAACTATCAACATTGGAGCTCATTAAATAACTAGAGTTGTAGGAGTTTAAACCTATGGAATCTAGGTACGTAGAGGTGATGGAATTGGAAGAGATAAGAGAGCATGCAATGGAAACCATAGAGAGGGATTATGCCTTGGAAAGAGGGTCATTTGAAAAGAAAGCCAAAGGAAGGACCTATAAAGAAGGGGACCTAGTTCTGAAGTGGGATGTGGATCGCGCAAAGCCAGACATGCATTCCAAGTTTGATGCAAGTTAGAGTGGCCCCTATATAGTCATAGGATGTAAGAGTAGTAATGCCTTCCAATTGTATAATTTATATGGAGTGGAACTTCTGATTCTAGTCAATGAAATCGATCTTAAGCATTGCTACAGAAAGAAAAATCTCACCCTTGAACATATTAGTTTAGGAATTTGAATTCCTCCAAGTGCTTATGTACATTATCTTGTCATAGATTAGGTTTTAGTTTCCCTAAGTTCCTTTGGAATAGGTTTTATTGCTCCTAGTTATATCATTGTGAAATTTAGTGTGCCTCTCAAAAGGAATGCTGTAACAGGAAAGAAGTTCATACTCGTGCAAAATAGTTACAGATTTCAATAGAAAACAAATGTAGAGCAAATAAAATCGGGATTAAGGACATGTTTTTATAAGTTTTTCATTTTTTTAGTCCTTCAAGATCCATCAAAGGTGAACTTGTAAGTGTCCCCACAGGGTCAGAGAATAAATACTAAAATGACCTTCCTCAAGTTCATTCAGTTGTTTCCCATGGGTGAAAGTAGAAGATCAACTTATATTCCTTTTTCTCACTTTTCACGTTTGTTTAGAGTTTATAATCTAGTGAGAGTAAGAAGATATGGCCTTTGGCGGTGTTCTAAGTGGAACATTCGAAAGAAAGAGAAAGATCAAATTTAAATAGAGTTTCATGATGTCTTGACTCAGAGAATGTCATATTTAAAACTCTGCATCGTGTTATGCATGCCAAGAAATCATTAGCTTTAACATGCTTCATACTTAGAAGAATCATGTTTCAGGATAGGTTTAGGGGTTCATTTTATAGTTCTATAGATCATGGATTGTAGATAGGAACAGGTGAAAATCACAACTTAAGAATATTTTCGACTCTCACAATTTTAAATTTTAAATTTTCTTATAACATTGGGAGTGTGAGTAGCAGAAAAGGTTCAGGGTATGTAGGTGGTTTTCAGGGTGGGTTTCAAGTCTAGATCAGTTGCAGGCTATCAGTTATTACTCCATGCCAAATGGATATATCAAAGCTAGTGGTATGAAACATTTAGCACACAGATATACCTACGAGTTGCCAAATTTTTATCCAATTTTTCCCCTCAGGCCAAATTAGACAACGAGGACCTAATGGGACTTTGGCACCTAAACAAACCTGAAAATATGAAACTAGGCTATAGGTAGTCTCCGGGGTCTCAAAGAACACATTCTTGAGTGAAAATGATATTAAGAAATTTTTTCCTATTCTGGGTTTTTACCCTTAAGATCAACTTAGAAAATTATGAGATGTCGGCCCCGTGGGCCTGCACACTGCCAAAACAAGAAAAATCAAAAGAAGAAGAGGATGAGCCACAAAACCATTAAATCTAGTCCCTTTCCTGTCTCCGACACGAGAAAATTAGAAAACATTCCGAACGATAAGGTTCAAGGGTCAAAACTTTGCATTAGGGCCTTGATAGGCCAATGAGCTAAAAAAGAGATCATCGAGCTAGGGTTCACGTTGGGGAAGAAATTCAATAGGTGGCTCAGTGAGTAGGTCAGAGATATGCTCAGCAAGCCCGGTCGAGTTGGTGATCGGTAGAGCACTAGGAGGACTAGTGAGCCCTGACATCACTTGAACGACTTGGGTCTAACAGTGGGTGGCTCAAATAGGAATGGATATGAGGCGAGCTATGTAAGGGATGTGGCTACTTCATTTTATGAATACGGAGCATCTGGCATCAATGTCGATCAGGGAGTGAGTTGAATGAAGTTAGTCCGAGGTTGATTCAATTTGTAAGGAGATCAATGCTTAGGTTTTGGCTCGATTTGAAGTAGCTCAACATCAAGGTCATAAACTTGCTGAAACAGATGGCTTGGAATGATGTAGCACATTGAAACGAGCTCCCTCGATGAGATATGGAACTCCAAAGTAGCGGAGCATGAGTTTTCTGTGGTGTAAAATATGGTGTAGCATATGTAACGAAGAGCTCACTTTTGTAAGGTTTATGAGGTGTTTCCATGGAGTCAGCAGTAAGGAAGAAAGATAGCTCTCTGTAGAGAACCATTGGGCGTACACAAAGACCTACTTGGCTAGGGATTTAGAGGAAAAACCTTGGGTTTGAGCCGATCAGGCTACAGAGAATCAAGGTGGCTCGAGTATTTGGAAGTTACAGTAGGCAGTCAGAAGAAAACATGAGAGTCAAGCTAAGAGGGGTTGTGGAGATCCTAAATTCTAAATATTTTGGACATTAGGGGTGTTGCATTTCAGGAGTTGGCGAGAAGTATTTTAAGAGTTTATGGGAAAATGAAATCCAAAAGGTTGGCGAGGTGATGCCCAAAAATAATTGTTTGAATGTCTGAAATGGAAGTTAATGCATTGAGGGAGTTTCAGGTTTCAGGAGTCAGCGACTTCAAGTTTTGGGGTTGAGCACTTTCGGTGGTTCTTTCAGATTTTACGGGTGAGAAATATTTAAGGTCAATGGGTGGAGATGTCCAAAGGAAAGGGGTCTGAAACCTTGCAAACATTGCTTTCCTACCTATTTCAATTCAAATGAGCGAGACAAGTTACCATTGGTCACCGAGCTAGTTAGTTGGCATGTTAGGAAGTAGGTAGGAAAGGTAGAGCACCAAGTTCGGTGGTGTGTGATGCAGGAAAAACTCGGTTGGTGAGTGTAATGAGCTTGATGGCGAATGAAGACCCTAAATCATGACCAAAATTCAAAAATGAATATCTCGAGCAATTTGTGGCCAAATTTGATAAAGTTGTAGGATTCAATGCTCTATCTAATGGACACTTCAGATTTCAAAAACTAGACGAGTAGGTGGAGACCAAATCCAAACAAGCAACTAGTGTAAAATGATGATAACTTCTCTTACACACCACCATTTTTTACAAATTTAAACTTGATGTAAAGCTAATTTCGAGCTCATTAGCATGGGATAGTTAGAAAGGAGAAATTAATGGGTTTTGTGGGCAAGAATACATGATGATGTTTCAGGACTAAATTCATACCTAGGTGCATCATGAATATTTTCCTTCGAACACAAGGAATGTATAGGATGGATGAAATTTATAGGTTTTCCCACCATTGTAGGGATCTAATGATGATCTTTATGGATTTTGAAGTAATTTCACAATATCTTTCTCACTCCTCTCTACATTATCTTTCTTCTATAAATTGTAAGGAGGGGCTCAGTAATAAAGGTTGGATATTTTTCTTTTGCCTCTCCCTTATTTATTATCTATGAGAATTTTGTGGAGCTCAAGCCTCCCATTAAAATTATGATGCAATTTTATGCCTTTTGGCCCCCATGTAATGCATTGTATCAAAATTATCTGTGGTTTTTAATCACCCTCTTCAATCTTGTTTGTTTTCATTCACATGCAAGTGAAAGATATTCAACATTCATTATTGGTGCATCACCTCCAGTTAGAATAGACTTACAATTCATGCAATCCTTTTATCCCTGACTCCTTGGAAAGTAGTAGGGTAGGATTAGATTATTTTTTCTGCAATTTGGGTGTGTTGTGCCAAGATTTAGGAATAGGAAGCCAATCTTTCTCCGCAAATCTTTCCCAATTACAAAGTCCCACACTTTGGGAAAAGATCCACACCGAATGCCCCATCGATAATTGAAGGATTCGAGGATGCTATGATTTTGCATAAACAGTTCCCATTGTATCGGCCAAAGTGAGGAGTTTGCTTGACCTTCCTCATCCAAGGTGCAGTCCAGACTTATTACAAAAGGTACTATTGATTCAATGTATAGAATTTTATTATATTTATAAAAATAATCATTTTAATAACCTTGTACTTATTGAATGATTGGTTTTAACAAATGTATGAGAGGCACGCCCTAAATTCTACACAAATGTTCTATTTGTTTCCTTAGGAAGGTACAGTCTAGTTTGTGAACAATAATCTTTAAAATGGAGATTCCTTAGTGTCTCCTCCATACCAATGGTTTCTAGCAGTTATGAAAAATTTATTGGGAATAAACTGATTTGAAAGATGTTTCACTTTGATTACCTAAGGTGGTGAACCTAAGATTCATATCTCATGCTAAAATTTTATTTTTTTATAGCCAACCTATAAATGTTTTACAATGATTTGCCAAACTTATAACTTGTGTAATTAATTTTTTTAATCATGATTCTTTAATGTAAATAAATTTCGAAATTATTATTAGATGTTATATATTTAATAATTTTGAATTTTTCATATTTATTTTATTTAAATTAATCAAATACATATTGAAATGAAATTAATATTTTTCAATTGAAGGGTAATATGTTGTTTAATCTGTCATTTACAAAGGGTAAAGCTTAACCTCACCCATTAAATTAAAATATAGGGAGCCCTTCAAATTTGATCACTAACCCAAGCTCTCAATTGTAGGTATTTTTGTACCAGATTAATAATATTTATAAATATTAGATTGTAAGTGCTTTGAGATGCAATGGTCACAAGCCATGTGGTATATAATAAATCTAGATAGAATTGAAATCAAAATGTTTATGGGTAGTATATGTAAGGTTGGATTATGTAGTTGTGGACATAACATTCCCAAGACATACCAATGTCAAATTTAATGTCTATAATTTTTTTGATTGGTGGTGAGACATGAACCCTATGTCTTATTTTCAGCAATAGTTAGATTTAGGAATACGGGTCGCACAGTTAACAACCCAACCTCTCCAAAATTGAAACCAGACTTTCATTTGGTGTATTTGTATTTACATATTCCTTAAAAGTTATGTCGAGCGGATACATTGACGGCAAATGTAACACTGAGAAAAACAAGCACCGCAATAATTTTGATATACATTGATTTTACCATATCCTCTGTAAAATAAGATAAGTTGGAGCTGGAGATGAAGATGGAGATGGGTTTAGGAAGGAAGGCGATATTTATAGAGGCATATTAATGATTCAATGTTGAAATTCCTGCCACTTGAAGGACGCGTTTTGAAGACACTTCAACACACTCTAGTTTTAATTAATATTAATCTTAATGTGAAATATTTGCGTCTTTCATTACATACATGTTCAACTGCTAATTCAGATGCCAAGAATTTGACTGATTCAAAAATAAGAAAAGTCGGATACAGAGATTGAAGGGAGATTCAAGTCATTGTTTTTTGATGTGTTGAGGGCCTTCTGATTAGTATAATAGGAAGAAAGAACATTTTTTTATTTTGTTCATGATGAATCATTACATTTTACAATTTAAAAACAGACTCCCAGCCTCGGTAAATTTTAGCCTGGCGTGAGGAAGGGACCACCACATGTTCAAATTTCATACTGCCTTCGTACAGCTGGAGCCTACGTTTCATACCATTTTTGTACAGCTGGCACACACTCAAGGACGTTGGTCAGACTTGTCCTTCAGCATGCAGGGACTCCAGTCAAACTACTCCCTACAACGAACCGACATGCCAATAAGTTTTGAACCTTAGACCAGTTTATGGGTGTTAGATAACCAATTGTCTTATTTTGGGCAGCAGTTAGAATTTGGAATACGGGTTCCACAGTTAATACAATGTGCCAACCTCGCCAAAATCGAAACCAGATTTTCACTTGCTGTATTCGTATTAACATATTCCTTAAAGCCATGTCGAGCGGATACATTGACGGCCAATGTAACACCGAGAGAAACAAGCACCACCATGATTTTGAAAAACAATGATTTTGCCATATTCTCTGTAAACTAAGATAAGCTGGAGCTGAAGATGAAGATGGAGATGGGGTTAGGAAGCGAGGCAATATTTATAGAGGCATGTGAATGATTCAACTTTGAAATTCTTGTAACTTGAGGGACACGTTTTGAAGACACCTCAACACAGTGAAGTTTTTATTAATATTAATATTAATCTGAAATATTTGGGTCTTTCATTACAGTGATATTCAACTGGTAATTCAGATGCCAAGAATTTGACTGATTCAAGAATAAGAATAGTCGGAACCAGAGATAGAAGGGAGATTCATGTTGTTAATCTTCGTTGTGTTGAGGGGCTTGTGATTGGGAAAATAATAAGAAAGAACATAACTGGGAATAGATAATATGATGAACATTGACGCTAGAATTTATCGTTACGTTTTACATTGACCTGTTCTTCAAAATGGATGCTATTCAAACCCACGTGAAAAGGAAAAGAAAAATGAGTTATACTCGTGACATTTATTCAAAGCCATTATTGGCCGGCCATGTTATAATTGAGCGTTCATTCTTTTCGAAAGGAAAAAGTCATAACAAATGTAAACAAGCAAAACGTATGCTTGTCTGCCTTGCTATTCAAGTTTCACGATGATGCCTTAGTTGATATCAATTTATTTAAAATATAAAACAAAACATTACACTCAATCATTTGCACTTTGAAAATTGAAGTATTTAATTTGGAAAATAAATTTAGCATCTAGCCATTCAAAAAGGTTCTATTCTTGAAGGATATCAATAAATAAGGGACGAGGCCTTAAGTAAACGTGGTTGAATGGAAATCCTTCAATCCTTGTTAGATAAGCTTGAGAATTATATGTAATTAAACCATGCAATTTAAAATTTAATAAAAGACAAACATACATGAATATAATGAGCATTTTTTTTAGAATTTATTTTCAAATGAAATAGCACTTATGTTACCAATAATTAAATAGTACAACTATTTACAGAAAAAGGGGAGTGTTATGGAAGCATGCCTCAAGTCCAAACCCACTTTAAGGTACAAGAAACAAAAAAACTCGAGCACATAGGAAACATACAAACTTGAACATAACATTAAAAAATAATTCAGACGCAACAAAGAAGATAGTTAGAGGCATTTGACCTCTATTGTAAGGCTTGTGTCATCCACCGCTTGGTAAGTCCTGCCCATTGGGAATGGGCTCATATCCAATGATAGTGGTTTTAGTGGCCTCCTTCTAATCATCATTTGTATTGTCATGTTCTAGGTGGGGCTTTCCACCTCGTTGTTACTCTCCTCTAGTACTCCATCAATAGGAAGAGATGGAGTAAGGGTGGGGATGGAGTAGGCTCGCCGCCACCGCAATGAACTAATATTTTGAAATTAGTTAAGGAATTTATTTTTCATAATTTTTTTATGAACGATAAATATTACAATTTTTTGGTTTAGTGTTAAGGTATGAGGAGATTCCAGTTTCCCAAATGAAGTTAAAAGTTAAACCTAGTATCATCTTTGATATCTTTTCAAGTTAAAACCAAGAAAATATTTGATAATCATATAGTAGGAAAGCATGTCACAACTAAGTTAGATAAATATGACAACTATGTTGTTAAAATTGTGTTTACACTCGTAGAGTTAAAAAATTGTTTGAGCCATTTTATAGCGTTCTAGTTGTTTTTTTCTTGCATTGTATGCATGTTATTAGAAGTTAATTTATTTCAATGTTATTTATTTTTTACGGTGTTTGAAGGGCTTATGGTTTTCAGAAAAAATATATGTATTCACATTATTTTTCAGGGTAAAGTGCTACTCCGACTACATTGTATAATGTTATATTGGAGACTAATCCTGAAGCAAGTTAGTATAATTTCCATGATATCTTAATAGTGGAAAGGTTGAATTGTAGTGATTTTAAGTGTGATTTTTTTGGGACCGTTTTATGGTTTGGATAAATAACATTGATGTTGTAATGCCCACTTCCCTTCAACACCTTTTACTACTGATTTCACTACTGTGAACTATATTTATGGTCATTACTATAGATTTTTGATTTAACATGATGTTAGATGTTAGAAATAATGGACTGTTGTTGAGTTTGATTCACATATGATGTGTGTGGATTATTAGGGAAATTTTATATTGATGATGATATGGTGTTGACATGGTTATATATATTTTAGACATGCGATACTTTCATCATTTTGAGTATATCTTAACAATTGAACTAATCTTGTGATCATATAGATATTGATGAAATGTAAAATCGATATGTTGTTAGAAATTATAAATGATATCGTCACTTGCCTAGATGATGTTTTTATTCATATACATATGATTTTGGATTTATATTGTATATTTTATCCTAGATTTTTTGATGCGGCCACGAGGCCGAAGGAAGTGTTATGTGTTTTTAAGGTAAACATGTCACAACAAACAATGAGGGGGATCGACGACCAACCACATTCAAAAGCTAGATGAATTCAACAAGGGTCACCATGGCAACATGTATTTTGTTATGTATGTATGTTTGAATTGTTGTTACAGGGTTCCCATGGGGGGAAATCACCTCCAATTGTGACCAAGAGGTTGTGTGTTATCTCTTTTATTAGTTTCCTTTATTTGATTTTAGTATGTGATTTATAGTGATGTATTCTTCTTTAATTAATTACTTGATTTGTGTTTAGATTAGTAAATTAATCTTTTTAATAAATTAATTATGAAAGGGTTAAATTATTCATTTATTATATTATATGGGTCTTGGATTATGTGTTGTAAGTTGAGCACTTGTGATCTTGAGTGTTTTACACTCTAACCCTTCATGAAAATTCGAATTTGGCCTTAGGGGCCAATTTTGGAGGCTTGTGGGAAAAACCAAACTTGTCCCACACCTCTTAAATTGTTATACCAACCCTACCTATGGGTTGGGGGGGTAAAAAATAGACCCCATTATTTATTTTGGGAAGACAAAAAGGTAAAATTTTATTGCACTTTCTTTCATGTAATTAAAGTTTTTCCTTAGCGGGTATGGACTTGGATTGTGTGTGTAAGTAAATTTTCATTCCTCTCACCCACAAATTTATGGTGCATTGGGGTTGAGGTTTGAATTGTGAGGTGGAGTGGCGGATTAGTGATGTGGCATCCTACATGGAGACACCTCACCCTCCTCTCCCCCTTTTCTAATTATTCAAGTTCTTTTACTTGTTTGGGGGTTACTTCATTTCTTTTCTACTCTTGCATTTTTAGAGTTGGAGGATTTTGGGGTGATTGTGGATTTGTAAGAGCTTATAGGTGATTGTTTGAGGTTGAAGAATCTTGGTGTGTGACTTTTGGATAAAGCTCTACCATGGAAAGGTAGGATCTAAACTATTTTAAATACTTTCTTTTATTTTGTATACAAATGTGTGTTTTTTAGTGTTTTATTATGCTTGGGTAGATTTCCTGAGTGTGGTGTAGGAGGGCACTATGGGGATGTTACATGTGGGGATACATAAGATATTATTTCATGTTTTGGAGGGAGTTGGGTTGGGTGCCCCACCTTGGACAATAAATTGCTTGCATTTCTTACTTGGTTATTTTGTTAAGGGAGCCATAAGAGATTGTAGGGAGGCATAAGAGAATGTAGGAGGCATAAGAGGTTCTTGAGGGAGGCATATGAGTGTGTAGGGGTTTTGAGATGTTTATTGGAGGGTTTTAAGGTGGACACCCATTTCCCATTGGGAGGCATAAGTGACCTCCCCATAGATTTTGTTGCTTTGGATTTTTTTTTTAAAATCCTTGTATATTTTGTGGTTCTTCTTGTGATTGTAGTTGGAGTGGTTTGTGTTTTGGTATGGTTGTAAAATATTTGTATTGTGATGTGGAAACTTTTTTTTTTTCAATAAGTTGGATCCATTTTTCATTGCAATGTGGTTGGATCTCAGGGGCTAATGAGGAGGATGACTTCTTCTCCTCATTTAAATTCTTTGTTGGGTGGAGGGTGTTTCCTCTCCCCCCTTTTTGTTGTGTTAAAATGAAGCATGGTGGATCTCTCTTATTGTTGATATGAAATATGGAGAATTTTTGGTGTCCTCAAGAAATTCTTCCTTGTGATAAAACCTTCTTTTTATTCTTACTCAAGGTGGAAGACTTGTAATATTGTGTTTTTTTTTAAAGGAAATGTTTAATTGTAAATTGTAATATTATTTGAAGGAAGCCCATTGAAGAGATGTAAAATCTCCTTTCTGTTTAAATTGTATTATGTAAAGAAATGAATCAAAATGGAAATCATGTGTAAAAGTTATAGTTTTAGTTTGTATTGTGAGAAAATAAGTTCTTTCTTTAAAAATAAAATAACTGAGCTATTCTCAAGGGAAAAGGAAAGTTCACTTTCATTGTTGTAGTTGTATTATTGAAAATGTGAAAGAAGGAATATTGAAGTTGTAAGATGCTATAATGTATGAACTGTAAACTAGAATGTAGAATAAAGTTGTTAGTAGTTATTTGAACAAATAAGTTGTAGTGAAAATGGAAAGAGGCAAGAAAATTGGAGGAAATTATTATGTTGAAATGTTGTATATTGTAGTAAGAAAAAAAATAACAATATTAGAAGTAGATTTAGTTCCTTTTCATTATTAGGCTTGAAAGAAAATTTGTTGAACAAAATGAAAATGATCTTGTAGTTTTTGTTGCTACTATTGAAATAGATAATGATTTAAAATGAGTAATTTTAATATAGAATGAATCAGTGGAATTAAATCTTATAACCAGAAACTTTAGCCGGATAAAATCAAGTTCACAATGAATTTTAGAACACTTTAGTGACTTTTATTTTTTGGAAAATTTAAGTTTTTAAGCTTCTATTTCTAAGAAATAGGACCACCTCCCTATGCAAAGCGACGATCTTGTAACCACTGCTCAGGAAAGGAAGCGATCTCTGAACCACCGCTCCAGTAAGGTGGCGGTTCGTGAATCATCCTTCAAGTGGGGCGGTGGTCCTAGGACTACCAATCTATTCTAGGTAGTGGTTCAGTCATGAAAACGTAAATCTGCACCTATGAAATTTTTTTACTTGGTCAAAACAAAATTTTAAGCTTGTAAATTTTTTTTCGAGGAAACCTCTAGCAAACAAATAATGGCTATATTCATGGTTTTAAGCAATAAAATATTCAAATGGTAGTTTCAAAGTACTCAAACTTGTATATGTCGATGGGAGTAGGGTTTTCTCCAAATGGAGAACTCCTAATACAAATAGTTTTGAAATAAAACCATATTGTAAAAGGAAATCCCTTTAATCCTTGAATGAAAGACATTACAATGGTAAATCTATAATCTAATCTAATATAAGCTTGATTTCCTTGTAGACTCTTCCATAGTTCTTCCTTTTTTTCTCCCATGGCTTCCTTCTCTCCAACCTACAAACTAAACAAAGGAAAAGTGACCAAATGAGAAGTCTTGGTTAAAGAAAGAGATTAAATAAAAATTCATAACCATATTTAGGGTTAGTTTGGAACCCTAGGATCTAGTGACCACAATTGAATTGATCCAAGGGTTGAGGATCAACCCTACAATTTTTTGGTAGGAATATATATTTTATAAATGTTTTAATGAAAAAAATTAAAGGTATGTCTAGATGGGTGAATGGGCCATTTAATTACCTTAGTGTGCAAATTTCATTTTTTTGAGTTCCTAGTATATTTTAGTAAATTAATGAAATGTTAGACATTCAAGATAATAGGATAATGAAATTGAAATAGCTAAGTATAAGGTTGACCATTTTGGGTTTGATTATTAATCAAAGAGGAGTGAAAAAACATTAAACCAAGTAAATGAATTTATCGCACCTTCATAGTTGCATGTTAATTAATTAACCTTAGAGATAAATTAAGAATATTTAATCAGTTAACTTAGACTTGGTCCACCCTTTGTAAATTAATTATTATTGGTGAAAATTAATCTAATGCACACTAAAGGTTGACACCCTTGTAAACTTATAACTTAAACAAACAAAAAACTACCACAAGTTTCAGGTTAAGTGTTTAGGGTTTTAACATTTTCCTAGAGCGTTAGATTTGTGGGCGTTATAGATGTAATATATGATTTTAGCTATTTTTTGAAAATGATTGTATAAATAAATGACCACTCAAAATGATTTTACTAATTTCCACTACACCATGCAAGTGTATGGAGCCATTCATAAATAGATATAATATTTGTTAATATCTATGAATCTCAAAGTTAATACTTTTTTAGCGAGACTTACTGGTTCATTGTTGATGTTGCTCTAGGTAGAGGCAACAAATGACGAAGAATACTGTAAAATGAAATAATTTGATCAACATTCACAATTCTAAATGTTGTTATAGACGAGAAAAATAGAAGACAAATAATACCATACCAAGTGCAAAACATATGTATTCTTTCCTCCACAACTTTCTACTCTAAGAAACTAACACGTTGTTTAAATAATGTAAAATCCGGGGAATTGTAGATTAATTTCTATCTGTAACCATTTATCCATTTCCAGAAAAATAAAATGATAATAGTTCCCTTGAATTTACATTAAGTGTGTTGTGAATTAATTTACAACTTGGTAGCGTAGAGATTTGAGAATCTGAGATGAGTATCTACTTAAATTCTTTGTATTGCTTCTCTCATAATCATGATCATGCTATGAAGGGGCAATGCAAGCTAGGTTATTTTACTTCTCTAAATTACAAACATGAAAGGGGAGGGTATGTTGCACCGTAACTCTCCCTATGTTGTCGCATAAATGCCACTAAGAATTAATACGTGAATTGTTTAATGTTGCGGTTTGAATTTTTTCATTATATGCAAAATATCGATATTGACAATACTATTGTATATTCTATGTTTTAATGTTGTTCTCAGATTTAGATTGAAAAACACATTATCAAAGAGATGTCATATACAAGTGGATCGAATATATGCATATACATAAGTTTCTTCATATATATATAATATGTAATGTAAATTGTGAAGTGAAATACATGCGTACATTTTCATTTATAAGATTCAGATACAGTGAACTATATCATGGGAGAGAAATTACCTTGACAACCATGTGAATTTGATCTTGTAGTGGAGAAAAATACTATTATTATGGACATACTATAGGTCATGTTATACACATCGTATATATGATTTGTGCTTTTTAAATAAGTGACGCCATCAAGGGGGAATATTAGATGCTGGTTCAGATGTATTTTTGTAACTATATTTTCCATATGTAATTAACCAACTCGCCCATTAGCTATTAAATTCTTTGATTTTTAGCTTTGAAGTGTTGAGATTCTCTACAATTCTTGGTAGCCCAGTTTTGTGATAAATGTACTTTATTGTCTCGATGGCAACACATGATATAAATGCTTTGTCAGGGACATGCTTTACACTGCAAACGTCCACAAGTTCTAATGCCCTTTTAGTTTTAGATCCAGATTCTAGTAGAAACATGGATCTTAACTTTATACTTATGAGGGAAGATGTCTTGAAGCTACTAGAGCGCTCAAGTAATGAGGAAGTTGGTGTAGGGGTATTATTGTGCAGGCCAAATTTAAGGTTGCCATATCGACGTGAATATTCATCTGAATTTGTGTAGAGAATAAATTTTTTTGCACATGCTCATATTTTGGCATTGGAAGAGGCCATTGATACTGAGTCGGACAAGTTTGGTGGTTATTTCCTTCTATTGCTTGGTTTAGTAGTAAAATCTAAAAGAGTACACGTTATGTTACTATTGCAAGAACCCATGCTTTTTTCTACTCCATATGTTGTTAATTTGGACATATGTTACAACCTTTTCTGTATTAATATTTTAGAAGGATCAAGTTCTTCTACGGCTTTTCAGGGACAAAGTTCGTTTTTCAGATTTGAGTACTAAGAAAATCAATAAATTGTTGGCTGAAGATCATAGACATTTTCAAATAATTTTTAGAGAGGTAAACATTTATGCTTTTTTTAGATATTAGAGGAATCATTACATATTTCAGTTTAACACAATCTCTATACTACTTTGTTGCATTCCAAAATAGTGACTTTTTCAAATGTTATAAAAAACAATTGTGTTATTATTTGAACTAAATTTTTAACTTCTTTCAGTTACATTCAAAAAAATGATATGGAGGAAGAATTATTAATACAAAAGAGAGAAGAGGAAGGGAAAGGAAAGGTGAAAAGCTATATAGGAAAGAGAAGAACATAAATGGAAAGAGATTGAAGCCTCTTTTATTTCTTCTATTCCAAATACAGGAAGTAAAGAGACATCAGCAATGGCAGCAACTTTACGGGCAGCTGGTGGGGATGCACTCTTGGATGATGTAGGAGCCCAAGGGAAGGTTTCTAGAATTACACGTCGTATACTCACTGCACACATGGCTCATCAAGTTGGAAAGGTTGATAAAATGTATACTAGATTGGGTGTGCTATAGGTTTGTTTTTTAATGAGAGTGCACTTATTGACGGTGTTGACTTTATGCATGTATATGCTACTTCTTCCATTCTATTTGATTATTAGTCAATAATTTTCACTTCTGTTCGACACTTATTATACTATGTTTTTATTACTATTGATTATAGATGTGGACACTAGCTTATATTTGATTATCCTATTTGATAGACAGTATGGATGTTTTATACTTTTGACACGTTGTGACTTATATGATGCATTAATACATGCATGGGTTGATATTTAAGTATTGATGATCTAGAGTTACCACCTTATATATATACATGCGGACACATTGGATTTTGATGTATGGATTGTTGTTAGATGGTCCAGTTATTCTTGTGATTTCATTATTATTGATGATAGGATAGAAGTGAAATATCTTGGATTTATAAACAATTGATGAAATTGTTTGATTTTAATGATATTTTAGTAGTGTTATTTGATGATGTAAATTGATACATATATATGTGTTTTATGATTTTGTATGTCATTGATATGGCCACGAGGCTGAAGAGGTGTTGTTTTGATTTTTGCACAAAATTGTAACACAACAAACAAAATGGGGTAGGAGACCAACAATGAAGGAATTTTGTGTATTGGCAATAGGTCACCTTGGCAACTTTTGATTTTGTATGTTGTTATGTTAATATTTTGGTAGGAGGTCCCCATTGGGGGGTGGCCTCAAATGTGACCATGGGTAGATGTCTTTTTCCTTTTTCATTTTAATTATTTTTTCAGTATATGATTTATTATTGTAATGTGATTCACTTTATTATTGTTAGTTAATGTGGTCTTATTTAAGTTGATTAACCATGTTAATTAAATTAATTTGGGATGTGAATAAGGGGTATTTGATTTTGGTATATTATCCTTGATTTTGTTATGATTTGAAAATGATTTTATTCATTTTAGTGTTGTGTACTCAACCTTGCATGTCATACTTGGATTTTGGCTTAAAATCTATTTCTGGAGGCTTGTGGGACAAGTTAAGTTGTTTTCACACACCTTAAACTCACCCACCAACTATACATATGATATAAGGGGTTGATTTTAGGCTTTATTATGTGCATTTGGGGAGAAAATAGGTAATTAATTTCACTCTCTTACAAAAATATTAATTTTTTCCTTTGGAGTTTTGTTAATGGTTGTGTATGTAAGGAGAAATTGTCATATTCTCACCCACCAATTTATGAGCTTTGGATGTAGTGTTTGACCATGTGATTCGGAGTTGAGGAGAAGTGATGTAACATCCTACATGGATCCACCTCACCATAATCTTCTCTTTTTCTATTTATTCAAGTTTATTTGATAGTTTAGGGGTTACATGTTTTATTTTCACTCTTAAATTTTGGAGAAGTTTTAGTTGGAGTTCTTATTGGGAGCTTGGAAGATTGTATTGTGCTTGGATTGGACTTGAAAAAGCTTGGAGATTGTTCTTGTGGATTGGATATTCTTGCAATGGCAAGGTACATACTTCACACATGCATTTTTATTTGTTGTGCAAATGGTTGTAATTGAATAAATGTTGTGTGTTTTGATTTGGCAGATAATATGACCTTTATGTTGTGTAGGAGAAAGAAAATGGGGATATTTTGCAGGGAGAAATAGGAGTATCGTTGTATATTTTGGGACGGAGTTTGGGATGGGTGTTTCACCTTTTTAGATAAGTGAAAATTATGCTTATTTTTTATGTATTATTTGAGGGAGGCATAAGAGTTTAGGGGAGGCATCAAAATTTTGAGGAAGGCATAAAAGTCTTGTTGGTATGTGATTTGAGGTCTTTTGAAGTCTTTTAAGGTGGACACTTAATCCATTGGGAGGCATAAGTGTTTCCTCATGTTTCTTCTCTCTCTTGGATTGGATATTGACCCTTTTTGCTTGGTAAAAATGGTATGTTTGTTGTTATTTTGTATTGTGCTTCTTTTCTTGAAATTTTGTGTGAATGATTGTCGTTGAAGCCATGTAAAATTTATCTTGGTTGTTGGATACCTCATATCTCAAGGGCCAATTAGCTAGGCAATATCCTAGCACATGGGTTCATATTGAGCTAATTAAAATTAATAAAATTAAAGTCAATATACCAGTACACATGAGAAGGTGAAAAGGTTTAATTGATTAAGTTTTTGAATCAAGTATTGAGGGTAGCTTAGAGAGGTGGGCCAAGGAAATGGAGGTTTAATTTTAATATAAATATAAAAAAATTGAACCCTAGTTTTTAAATGTAAAAACCTTAAAATTGCAAAAGGAGTGTGCTCATAAATTAATGTATCATCTCCATTTTAATAAGTAAATCCAAATTCTTAACCAAGAAATAATAAGATGGTATTGGGGGTTGGTTAGAGAGGTGGGACAAAGGAAAGAGAAGTTTAATTTTAGTATAAAACTAAAACATTTGAACCCTAGTTTTTAAAAGTAAATACCTTAAAATTGCAAAAGGAGTGTGGTCGTAAATTAAATTATAATCTCTTTTGTAATAAAAAAATCTAGATTCTTAACCAATAAATAATAAGATGGTAGAAAACTAGGATTGAGTATACTTTTCAACACAAGTGATATTATTTCACCATCTTAATTATTTTTAGAACTATAGAAAAAATATAATTATTTCAACACAAGAGGATATTTTCATTCTAATAAGATAACAGGAGGGGGCATTATCAATTGAATAACTAGAGGAAGAAACTAGAATTAAGGGTATTCTTTCATACCCTTCGAATACACGTGTTATACCATACTTCTACTAAGTGAACCCCCTATGTGAGGAGGATCGCTTATCCTTTTCAATTGATTATAGGCTGGGTGAAGAGCGTTACCTACTCCCCTTATTTTATTGTTGTGATTGGATTTTGGAGAAATGAAGGAGTTCAAGTTGTCATCTTGGAAAGAGTCATTTTTGTGGAAGATCAAAAGAAAAATAAATAGTTATTTTTGTAAATTTGGCCATGATATTTTCACTTAAGAGGAAGGCTTGTATACCCTTGCATTTTAATGAAATTTTCTAGTAAATTTTGTTATCAAGCTATGTATTGAAAGTGATTGAAGAAAGGCTCTTGAAAGTTGTATTTATTTGAAAATGTATTCCTTCAAATCTTAAATCTATCAAAGATTGCTTGTGATTTCATCTTGTAAAATAGTTGTGTTTTATTGGAAAGATATATGGAAGTATACTTGTTTTTCTTGAAACGCATGTCATTTTTGTTGTGAAAAGGAAAGAAAATTACATTTTGAAAATTTTCAAATTCCTTCTCTCTATGAAGTTCAATGTAATGTGGTTGAAAATGAACTAGTTGAGTGGAAATATTAAGTCAAATTTCATACAATGTATAAGGGTGAAAAGCAGACATCTAGTGTTTTAAATCAAAGAATATACCCTCTTAGTTATTTGCATTAGGTTGAATAAAAGACTATTAGTTTTAACTATCTCACATATATGAATAGATATAAATTTCATAACTACTTTACCTTACATTTCATTATGAAAATGAATTGATTTAAAGTTTAAAATAAGGTAATATAAAAATACACCATTATAATTATATATATATATATATATATATATATATATATATATATCACTAAAAATCAATATATGTGTGTGTGTATAGAAAATTTAATATTCAGAAAATGATATAGAATGGCCAAGTGGTTTTATGACAAAAGTTTCTTATATATATATATATATATATATATATATATATATATATATATATATATATATATATAATTTGGTTTTGTAGCCAAATGGCCACGACCCCCACTGTGTTTGTTTTTGGAACAAAGGGTTGGGGGGAATGTGTTGCCCTCACCCCAACCCATATATAATATGGGGTGGGGTGAAGTCGGTGCCCCTTCGCCCCCTCACCCAAAACGTATAAACCCTACTCCATATGCACATGCCGTGGCCAATTATTACCCTGCACATTGTGATTTTAATCGAACGAAGCCCTTAACACTATTTATACACACACACACACACACACACACACACACACACACACACACACACACACACACACACGGAATCATATTTCTTTAAACCAAGTTGACACCTTAGATTCATTCATATTTTTGTAAAATAGATACAAAAAAAAGAAAACAAAAATTCCAGTATATATATATATATTCAAACCCTTCATTCTCTTTATATCATTTTAAACAAGAAATTAAAATAGGGAAAATAATGTCATAGCTAAATATGGTAAATATTTTACAACTGCAAAATGATAAATCAAAATACAAGATTTATATATACACAAATTATGTATATCCACCCCAATAGCCAATCCCACAATCTTCCATAGCTTCCTAAAGCTCCATGGCTTCCACTCCTTAGACCGGAAAATCAAAATGGAGCAAATGAATGAGTTTAGGGTTTAAAAAAGGAATAAGAAGACCTAATAAGGATTTTAGGGCATTTCTAATCCAAGGGCCCAAAATAACTTAATCTAATGGATGAGATTTCACCCTACAAATTCAAGTGATGCGATTTTGTTGGAATGGAAAATTAATTAAAATGTATCGGTAATGGTTTGAATGGGGGCACTTAATAGTTATGGTAAGCTGAGACCTTAGCTTTGGGTTATTAAATAACAAAATGACATTAGAATTATAAGGATAAATTAAATAATTACGAAATGGGTAACATAGATAATGTTTTAAAAGGGTTAAATATCGAAAATTAAATGTATAGTTAGATGACCTCATGAGGGGAACTATGCTAAGTTGATGTGAGAAGTAATAATTAAACCCATATGGGAAATATTGACACCGGTGATATTTTAAACAAAGTGAATTAACAAAAACTCTAGAAGGGGATTTAGACCCGAAATTATTGGAATGAAGTAATAATAATGAGTTGTTAATTTAATTATAGAAAACTTATGAATATGTGGACTTTATTAAATGAGATATATTTAAACCTAGTTGGTGGTTGTTTTGTTACAACCCAATTAAACAAAAATAATAATCATTTCATATTTTTCCTAATTAATTATTGAGTTTTGTCTTGGGTTTTGTGTGTCAAAAATGTTGGCGTTACACTTGGTATCATAGCAAGGGCTCAACATGTGGACCCTTGGGCACATTCGGAAACATAAGCAATTAAACTAGCACAACCTACAACTAGATCACCCAACATTGCATGATATTTTAAAACATAGAAAAATAAAACCAAATATAGATGATGATAAACTAACTATTGTCTCAATTTTTCTGGGAGGAGCGAATGAGACGAGGGGATATTTTATGTGGAGTTACATATACCACTTAAATATTAATAAATTGTCTCTATATTTCCCCAGATCCTACAGACATTACATGATGTGAATGTAGCTATACGAGTTGGAGTAATAGGGGGACGAGCTATCCAACATGATAGAGAGCCATCAATAGAGGCTCATATCCCTTCTCGAAAAATGAGGAGTATAGAGCGGATAACTCCCATGTGGAGTCAGCTAGATCAAATTCACTGCAAAGAGGACATAGAGATATGGCTACAGGATGTAGAGATATATCTAGGATCCTTAGGCTGAGGGATGATCATGTAGAGAGACCTAGGGGTCGACAGACATGAAATGCAGATCACATCAAAGAGATACTAAAGCTATGCCTATCACAATATGATTCTGATACATGAGGATTTTAGGTAGATGCTTGGTTAGTGGACTTGAGTGTATGCTTCAAATTGTGCCCTATACTAGCAACACAAAGGCTCATGTTGTAATTCACCTTCTACGAGATGGAACAGGAGTTTGGTGGAGGACTGAGGAGTGAAAATTCCATGTAGATTTAGAGATTGTTACTTTAGAGATCTTCAAGGAGTAGTTAAGGAGTATATATATATCCAGGAGGTTGATGCAGCAAAGGATCAATGAGTTTCATAACGTATGATAGGATTCCATGAAAATTGCTGAGTATGAGAGTTGGTTTCTTGACTTGTTTCAGTATGTCTGATACATGCATGAAAAGAAAGTTAGGATTCCTAGGTTCATTAAGGGCCTTAACTTGGATTTAGGAGGGGCAGTGCATATTCATTTTCCATAGACCTTAGTTGAGGCCATTTAGAAGGCCTACATTCCAAAGGAGAACAAGGGGAAGATAGAACAAGATAGAGATAGAGTGAGGAGATTTATTAATTAGATGGAGGATATTAGATCGAGGGGATCATCTCCTCCTCCTCATGGTTGACATGGTTTAAAAATGTGGTATTTTAGTCCACCATAATAGCCACCTCAAAATAAGTAGCAACAGCAGACTCATCCACCATTTATAACTCCACAAATATTTGATAATGAGATGGCGGAGTATGGGGCCTCTTCCTAGAGGACCCATCAAGACACAGGGAGCACCTAAAGCTTAGTCAGTTGGAGCTCGTGAGAAGTTACCACAAAATTCCATGGTAGGATCATCGAGATCCACAACATAGACCACTAAATTACCTATGGAAGCCACATGTCATTTGAGGGGACCAAGTAGTTGTTATGGATGTAGTGTACTTGGACACCACTAGAGAGAGTATCCACAAAACTATAACACCAATGGTAAACAACTTGTTTTAGAGCTTATAGTCAGTGATATGGGACATAGCCATCAGATTTATGTAGAACTTGAGAACCATTAGGCAGAGCATCAAGGTATAGTGATAGAGACTACATACAACATTAGTAGTATCCCTACCTATAAATTGTTTGATTCTAACTCTTTTGATTCATTAATTGCACCATCATTAGTAGAGTGATGCAGGATGGTGGTAGTTAGGTAGGGGCATAGTTGAGATGTTGATATGGCTTCTTAAGCCAAGGTCTCAGTAGAATTTTTAGATAAGGATTGTGTAGTTGACCTAGCACCCTTGACCATGACCTTGGATATTCGTATCATTCCCTTGGGTTCATATTGAGTTATCTTGGGCATGGATTTGTTCTTTGCACATAGAGCTAGAGTGGATTGTTACAACAAGGTTATATCTTGTGTAGATAACTTAGGTGTTGAGTTGGTGATAGTAGGAGTTAGGAGACCCATCTCTATTCACACCATATCTACTATGCAACTTAAGCGGTGTATGCGTCGGGGCTATCAATTCTATGCCATCATTGTTAGTGATTGATTGGAAGATGAGACTCATTAGACATAACTAGATGATCACCCCATTTTAAAGGAGTTTTTATATGTTTTTCCCAATGAGCTAACATGGATACCTCCCCCGTGTGAGATAAAATTTCATATGGATTTTGTTCCTAGAGTGGAGCCTATGTCATATGTGCCATATAGGATGACCTACCTTAATCTATGTGAGTTCAAGTTGTAGTTAGAGGGCCTTATTGAGAAGGGCCTAATCCATCCTAGTGTATCTCCTTGGGATGTACCACATTTTTTTCTGAAGAAGAAGGATGGATCTTTGTGTTTGTGTGTTGAATTCATACATCTTAACAAAGTAATAATCAAGAATCATTACCCCATTCCATACATAGATGATTTATTTGATCAGATTATGGGGGCTATCATGTTTTCTAATATAGACCATAATTCTTCTTATCAATAGTTGAGGATTATGGTGGCAGATATCTAGAAGACATTCTTTCGCACTCGATATGGTCATTACAACTTCATAGTTATGCCATTTGTTCTGACAAGTGCCCCTATATTATTAATGAGTTTGATTAATGGGGTATTGAGGAAATTTCTAGACCATTTTTTACTTGTGTTCCTAGATGATATTATGATTTAGTCACGCACGCATGAAGAGCACGAGAAACATCTTCACTTGTTTCTGCAGTGTATTTTAGAACAAAATTTAAACGGGAACCTAGGGAGGTGTTCACTCTTCTAGACTAAGGTTCAATATTTAGGTCACATTATTTCTGGGGAAGGTGTCACAGTCGATCCTTCCAAGATTAGAGCTATCATGGATTACCTAGTGCGAACCAATGTGACCGAGGTCCGTAGCTTTATGGGATTTACATGTTATTACATAAGGTTTGTTTAGGATTTCTCTGTTATTGTGTATCCCATCACTTCCCTTTAGTGGAAAGGGAAGAATTTTGTTTCGTAAGGTAGATGTGAGGAAGCCTTCAGGAAACTGGAGGAATTCCTTACTAAAACACCTATTCTAGCAGCGCCAAATTCTCAAAGAGATTTCTTCATATGTAAAGATGATTATTTGGAAGGGTTAGGAGGTGTATTGATGTGAGATGGCCGTGTATTCACTTTTGAGTCTCAAAAACTCAAGGATTATGACCTCAATTCTCCTACTCATGACCTTGAGCTTGTAGCAGTTGTGAATTCCTCATTTCAATGGAGGCATTTCATTTTAGGTAGGAAGTTCACTCTTAGGACAGATCACTTAATCCTTTGGCATCTCTTCACATAGCATAATCTCAACACCCATCAATGACCTTGGATAGAGCTTATTTGTGAGTACGATATGCAGATAAAACATGTGAAGGGGAAGGACAATGTGGTTTTGGATGCCTTGAGTCATCGAAGGCATTTTGTTATGGGGATAATAGTTGGTACAGACTAGAGGACAAGGATCTTACAACATCTCCCACATGAAAGCATCCACCTTTCAGTTAGAGCAAAGGTCGAGTCTCAAAGACCCTTTGAGTGGAAGTTCAATGGATTTAAATTAGAGTCAGAAGGACTTCTCAGACACAGGGGTCATATTTTCATACCCAGAGATGGAGGAATACGACAGGACATCCTTGTAGAGGAAAATCATTTACCCTATTCATCCCATCTAGGGGTGAAGAAGATGCATGTAACATTGAGATAGTTGTATCATAGGAGAGGGCTTCAGAGAGATGTAGCTCAATTTTTGCCTCATTCCTTAGAGTGTTAGAAGGTGAAGGTAGAGCAATAACATCTAACTAGCCTTCTATATCCTCCTGAAAAATTGAAGTGGAAATGGGACACCATTTCTATGGATCTAATATTAGGGATACCTATTATTGGTGCTCAGATTTGTCTCGCCCCATTTGCCATTATTTTCCTCTTATCTACGTATTGTGAAATTTTATGTCTCTCGATGTGGGTTTTCTGAAATATTTTATTTGCATTTGAGATGCTTCGATTTGTTTACAAAATCCATTTTCATGTCCCTCCTTGAAGAAGTCTCTGATTTTTCCCTGTTTTGTCCCAATTTTTTCAAAGTCCACGGGCTCTATCCTTTTTCCTATTTTTCCTCGACCATGGAAGCTCAAGAATGGTGAATCTATATTTGTATGCCTTTGAAAATCAAAATCCATGGTCGAAAAGATGCTCGAAACCATGATTCATTTGTTTTTGTTTCAAAAGAAATTATCATCCTTAGCAAAAAATTAGGTTCTAGGCGTGAATGGTGATTTTCTTTATTCTAACGATTTGACAGGTGTCTTTTTCCTTTCAAATTTATTCCTTAGCATTCGGTGGTCACGTGGCTTCTTTTGGTTGGTCAGGGGACGGCGGAAAAATGCTTTAACTTATCACTTTTTAATCTTTTGGTAAAAATGCAAATTTGGTCCCGTGGCCCCGCTCAAATCTGATTGGTTCTTTTCGTGCTTACGTGGCTTCCTCTAATTGGATGGGGAACAATGGGTGTATTTTTGAACTTTTTATTTTTGGCTACTTTGTTAAAAATTTTGAACCCACCCCGTGGCCCCATTTGGCACTGATTGGAGCAAATTTAAGAGGCAGGGAAAAAGTCTCACTTTGACCCCGCAGGAGGACACATGTCAGGACCAGTTCCCAAGGGCGGAGGTGCAAAGAAAAATGGAATTTCTTTCCATTTTTTCAAAAGGTTGTAAAAAACCAAACGAAACTGCCAAACCTATTTTAAAGTTGAATCTTCCACATGGACATCCCAAATTCAAAGTAAAGATCAATGGCAATTGTGATTCTGAATATGATTTTCCCCAATTTTTACTTAAACACACCTAGAAGTGCAAGTCCTCATGATTTCTTGGTATTTCCTACATGCCAAATAGAGAGGGGAGTTAATTTTGATATATAAGTTTGGTGGGAGAGATCTGGAGACATCTTTCGTCATTAAAATGGTCTGACTATCGGGCTTGATCTGATTTTCCATTTTTCTTCTCCCGAGCACACAAGGAACCAGATTTGACAGATTAGGGGTTGAAGTGGTTGGCAAGTTGTAGGAGGAGTGTTCTACCAGATGAATGAGTTGAATGTTGAGATTTTCGAAGAGATCTGTCCCATGAGCACGTGACAAATTTTACAGATCTGATTCTGGAAATCACGATTGAGATCATGGCAAACACTAGTACATTAATTTTTTTTGTCTTTTTGGGAAGAAGGGGCTCTATTGTAAATTTTATAAATGGCACAAATTTTTTGTGCAAATGGTTAGAGTGTTAGAGGTCGAAGAAAATTCCCAAGAGGAAAATTTGACAAAGCCTGTCTTTTGAGAAGCCGTCTGAGAAGCCTGTATATCTCTTTTATATTAAGTTTGATCATGTCAAGGTGGTTATGAGTGTACAGCCATTGGAAAGCTCTGAGATTATTCTAGAAACTTTCATCTGTTGATAAATTTAATCAAACTTGAGTTATTCTGTGTTGATCTTGAGAAAAATGTGTTTGTTTCATCTTTGAATGTATGTGAGTAGTTTTTCTTGTTTCTTTTACAATCTTGTATTAAAAATTGGATTCAATCACACAGGTTTTAATCCTTGTGACAGTTTAGTGGCATCTGCAATTTCATTTCTTAGGAGAGCTTTTGTCTAGGAGTGAAATAAATGATTTAAAATCACTTTTCTTTAATCTTTTCGACATCGATTATCTATAAGCCTCTGGGTGTACCTCATGCGTGATTTGGCTTAAATATTAATTCTTTGTTGGGTTTTCTAACTAAATATTTCGTGTTAGAATCTTATAGATTGTATGAAAAAGTGCTAATCTGGGCCTCCATTGAAGCACATATTTTGGTTAAAGAAACATTTTAGCTATTATGTGGCATTATGTTGGTTTAGTTTTCCATTTTATAAAATCTCTCAAGGATTTGGTAAATCAAGTTCACTCTGCCTCACCTACCACAAAAATCCATTTAAAACATCCAATCTTACCCTTATTACCCCTATTTTTCATGTGTGTATACCAAATGCATAGTTTCTAGTACCAAAACATGCAAAAACAATTAGGTTTCCAAATGTCTTTAGTAACCTTTTCCTTGTTTTCAAAATATCTCCATAATCTGGAAGTGACAACTTGTGATAGTCAAATTTGGTGTGTTGATCATATTTTTCCAAGGTAATTCTCTATAAAATTTGTACAAAACAAGGATTTACCAGCATTCTTCAATAATTGAGGTTACAAAATAGGTTCTCTTACCTTGATTGAAAGGCACAACCTAAAATAGATAGGATCAGATCACATCCTTTTAATGTGCTACACACTCCTCTCAGATCCTGAGTGCTAAAAGGTCAGATAGACTACTTCCCCAGCTACAAAATGACATATATAATCATCTATCTACCTTTGACTGTCTTGTCAAACCCATGATGTTTCTCGTCCTTTTGAAAGGAGATTAAATTTGGGTACCAACAACTACATCAAGATACCACCACGATGTCATCATGGTCACTGTGGATAGATTTAAAAAAGTGGCTCATTTTTCTCCATTGAAGACCATTTATACAGCTTGTGTAGTGTCATGAGTGTATTTTAATGAGGTTTTTAGGACTATACGGGATTTCATGGAATATTATTTGTGACCCGCATTCCTTTGGATACCTCTAATTCTTTTACTAACATGCAACATGCTCTCAGGATGAAAATCAACTTCGGTACAACCTATCACCCTGAGAAATATGGAAATACTGAGTAGGTGAATAATTTTTAGAGGACATGCTTCATTTTTACATCATGGATCATTAGTCAAGATGGGATGATTACTTGTACTTGGTTGATTTTGCATCCAACAACAGTTTTAAAGGTTTCTATTGGTATGGCTCCATTTCAGGTGTTATATGCTAGGGAGTGCAGGACATCACCAACTTGGGATAGGGTATAGGATAGAGTTTGTCTTTTCCCAACTTTATTACAGGATATGGAGCAGTAGGTTGTCATGATTGTACAATTATTTTAGGATGCTCAGGATAGGAAGAAGAAGTATGCATATCAGAGGAGATTTGACCACATTTTTGAGGTGGGTATGAAGGTGTTTCTCAGTGTCATTCCTCATAAGAGACCTATCCATTACAGAAAAGGCTCTAAGTTAGCTCTTAGATTTGTGGGTCCCTTTGAGATCTTGGAGTGGATCGATCCCTTAGCCTACTATCTAGCCTTACCACCCATCTTGTCTGACCTCCACGATGTGTTCCATGTTCATGATCTTAAGGATATACATTCCAGATACCTTTCATGTATTGGATTGGACAACATTGCAAATGTAGGAGCAAGGGCATGTGATGGTGGATCTAATGCACATTTTAGAACACAGAACCCTAGGCCTTTGAGGCCGTGAGATTTATTATGTGCATGTCTAGTAAGATTGATATGATGAGATAACTGGTACTTGGGAAGATGTTATACCTTCAAAGAAAAAATCCCACACTTGTTGCATTGACTTCAAGGAGGAAGTAGAGTCTAAGGGGAGTAGGATGTAATGCCCACTTCTCTTTGACACTTTTTATACTATTTTCTTATTATTGTTGATTATAGATGTGGACATTAGCATATATTTGATCAGCCTATTTGATAGACAATATGTTTATTTTAGACTTTTGACATGTTTTGACTTATATGATGGATTACATGCATGGGTTGATATTTCAGTATTGATGATCTAGAGTTACAGCCTTATATATATACATGCTGACACATTAGATTTTGACATATGTATTATTGTTAAACAGTCCAGTTATTCTTGTGTTCTCATTATTATTGATGAAATGATAGAATTGAAATATTTTGGAATTATAAACAATTGATGACATTGCATGATTTTATTGATGATTTAGTAGTGTTATTTGATGATGTAAACTGATACATGTATATGCGTTTGATGATTTTGGCTGACATTGATATGGCCATGAGGCTGAAAAGGTATTTTTTAAATTTTTGCAGGAAATTGTAACACAATAAAAAAGGAGTTAGGAGACTAACAATGAAGGAATTTTGGGTATTGGAAACAAGTCATCTTAGCAACTTGTGCTTTTGTATGTTGTTAGTATTTTGTTAGGAGGTATCGATTGGGGGGTGGCCTAAAATGTGACCATGAGTAGATGTGTTTTTTCTTTGTCATGTTAATATTCTTATGAGTATGTGATTTATTATTTTAAGGTGATTCACTTTATTATTTCTACTTAATGTGCTCTTATATAAGTTAATTATTTATGTTAATTAAAGTAATTTGGGATGTCACCAAGTGGTACTAAATTTTTGTAGATTGTCCTTGATTGTGTTATAGACTATAAAAGGATATTACTGGTTTTAATGTCCTGTACTCAACCTTGCATGTCAAACTCAGATTTTGGTTTATAGGGTACTTTTGGAGGTTTGTGGGATAAGTTACGCTTTTCCCACACTTCTTCAAATCACCCACCAACTATACCTATGATGTGGGGGGTTTATTTTATGCTTCATTATGTGTTTTATGTGAGAAAAGTGGTAATTAATTTCACTCTCTTATAGAGTTTTAAATATTGACCTTTGGAGTTTGGTTAATGGTTGTGTGTGGAAGGAGAACATGTCATATTCTCACCCACCAATTTATGAGTTTTTGATTTGGTGTTTTACCATGTGATGTGTAGTTTACGAGAAGTTATGTTGCATCCTACATGGAGCCACCTCACCCTCATCTTCTCTTTTTCTATTTATTCAAGTTTATTTGATGATTTATGGGTTACATATTTTATTTTCACTCTTTCATTTTGGAAGATCTTGTGTTGGAGTTCTTATTTGGATCATGGGAGATTTTTTTGTCATTGGATTGGACTTTGAAAAGCTTGGAGCTTGTTCTTGTGGACTGGATATTATTACAAATGGTTGTAAATGAATGAATGGTTTGTGTTTTTATTTTGGGGATAGTATGGCCTTTAGCTTGTGTAGGAGAAAGAAAATGGGGATATTTTTTAGGGACGCATAAGAGTATTGTGGCATATTCTGGGAGAGAGTTTGGGTTGGGTGTCCCACATTTTTAGAAAAGTGAAATTTGTTCTTATCTTGTATGTCTTATGTGAGGGATGCATAAGAGTTTTGGGGGAGGAATAAGAGTTTTGAGGGAGGAATAAGATTCTTGGTTGTATTTGATTTGAGTTATTTTGGAGGATTTTAAGGTGGGCACTTAACCCATTTTCCCCATGTTTCTTCTCTCTCTTGGCATCGATATTGAGCCTCTGTGCATGAGAAAAATCATATGTTTATTGTTATTTGTTATTGTGATTATTGTGTGTAAAGTTTTTGTGAATGATGTTTATTGAAGCCATGTAAAAGTTTCCTTGGTTTATTGATATTGCCTATTGCTTTAGTGTTGGGGCTCATGGGCCGATGAGGAGGATGGATTTTCCTTCTCATTGGATTATATATTGGGTGGAGATCATTTCCTACTCCCACAAATTTGTTGTGGTGATTGGATTTTTGAGAAATAGAGGTGTTCAAGTTGTCATCTTGGAAAGAGTTGTTTTTAGGAAGATCAACAAAAAAATAAAAAGTTATTTTTGTAATTTTTGCCATGTTATTTCAACTTAAGTGGACGGCTTGTATACCCTTGAATTTTAAATATAGTTTGTTGTTAATTTTTTTATGAATTTAAGTATTAGAAGTGCTTACAGAAAAGCTCTTGAAAGTTGTATTTATTTCAAAATTTATTCCTTTAAATCTAAATGTATCAAAGTTTGCTTGTGATGTGATCTTGTAAAATAGTTGTGTTGTATTGGAAATATATATGGAAGTATATTAGTTTCTCTTGAAATGGATGTCATTTATATTGTGAAAAGGAAAGAAACATCGATTTCAAAAATCGTTAAATTTCTTCTTTCTATGAAGTTTAATGTATTGTGGTTGAAAAGGAACTATTTGAAGTTAATTATTAAATAAAATTTCATACAATGTATAAGGGGGTAAAGTAGTTAATTAGTGTTTTAAATCAAATAATATATCATCTTCATTATTTGCATTAGGTTGAATAAAATATTATTAGTTTTAATAATTTGACATATATCAATAGATAGAAATTTCATAAGTACTTTACCTTACATTTCATTATGCAAATGAATGTATTTATTGTTTAAAATAAGGTAAAACAAAAAAACACCATTATAATTATATCTATTTATGTAAATTATATATATATATATATATATATATATATATATATAAATAGAAACTTCAATGTTGAGAAAATTATATAGAATGTCCGATTGGGTTTATAACCAAAGTTTCATATATATATATATATATATAGAAATATGGTTTTGTAGCTGAATGGCCATGGCCCCGACTGTGTTTGGTTCTCGAACAAAGGGTTAGGGGGGACGAAGCCGCCCCCACCCCAAACATTAAATAATATGGGGTTGGGTGGGATCGGCACCCTCTGCCCTAAAAACATATAAACCCTGCACAATATGCACATGATGCATCCTATTCTTACCTAGTGCATTGTGATTTTAATTGTCAGGAGCCATTAACATTGTTAATATATATATATATATATATATTATATATATATCAACAAAAAATTGTATATCTTTAAACTAGGTTGCCACGTTAGAACCATTTATATTTTCTTAAAATATATACAAAAAAAAAGAAAACAAAAATGCCAGTATATATATATATATATATATATATATATATATATATATATACATACATACATACATACATACATACATACATACATACATACATACATACATATCTCTGTGTGTGTGTCTGTGTGTACTCAAACCCTTCATTCTGTGAATATCATTTTCAACCACACAAAAAAAAGACAAATAGTGCTAGAACCGAATAGGGTAAATCTTTTATAAGTGCAAAATAATAAATCAAAATACAAGCTTAATATACACAAAAAAAAATGTGTATCAACCCCAATAGCCAAACCAACAATCTTCCATATCTTCATTAAGCTTTATGGCTTCCACTCCTCTAACCTGCATATAAAAATGGAGCAAATGAATGAGTTTAGGGTAAAAAAAGAAGAATAACAAGACCTCATAAGGATTTTAGGGCATTTCTAATCCAAGGGACCAAAATGAATTAATCTAATTGATGATATTTCACCCTACCATTTTAAGTGATATGATTTTTTAGGGATGGAAAATTAATTAAAAGGTATGGGTTGAATGGGACCATTTAATTGTTAGGGTAAGTTGAGACCTTAGCCTTGGGTTATTAAGTAAATAAATGACATCAGAATTATAAGGAGCAATTAAATAATTATGAAAGGGGTAGCATAGATAATGTCTTGCAAGGGTTAATTATTTAAATTTAAATGTATAGTTATATGAACTCATGAGGGAATTGTGCTAAGTTTTTGTGAGAAGCAAGAATAAAACCCACCTAGAAAATATTGACCTAGGTGATATTTTAAACAAGGTGAATTATAAGAAACCTTAGAATGGAATTTAGACCCGAAATGATTGGAATGAAGTAATAATAATTAAATTTTAATTTAATCACTAAAACCTTATGAATATGTGGACTTTATTAACTAATAAATATTTAAACCTAGTTTATGGTTATCTTGTTTCAAACCCTCTAAATAAATTTTTTTTTTCCGTAATTTCCCTAATAAATTATTAAGTTTTGTCTTGGTTTTTGTGTGTCAAAAATGTGGGTGTTACATAGTCAATATTTCTTTTATTGTGCATAGTAATATTATTCTTGGAAACATTAACAGTTTATCATCTATAAAGAATAAAAGTAATGTTTCGATTACATGGATGAGCCCAGGGTATGTTGCAAAGTGCTTGGGAGAGGGTTTTCCTGAAAGGCATGCATTGCATATCCACTATTTTACGCTGTGACAATCAAAGTTATAGTTTTTTGGCCAAGAATTTACCTTATCATAGTAAGAAAAATAATATTGTAGTTAAGTATCATTTTGATAGCCATGTTATTGATGAAGGTACAGTAGCATTGGAAAAGGTCCACACCACAGAAAATTGTGTTGATATGTTCACAAAATGAGTACTTTTAGAGAAGCTAAAATGGTGTTTAGCTTCTCTTAGCTTATAGAAAAGTTGATAAGTTAATCATGTAAGATATCAAGAGGATTTTTTGTCAAGGTGGAGATTGTTAGATATGTGCCAACAAAGTTAAATTTTTGATCCCTTTACAGCGTAGTTTGTACCTCACTTATTATAGGTGGTTGTCGGGGGTCTTTCCCACCCACTCCTGTCACAAGGGTGGTCTAGGGGGAAGCGACATGTTATGGATCCCCCCATGGTAGAGGTTTGGGAGTGGAGCCCCCGAAGCAAAAATTAAGGAATCAATCCCTTATTTCTAGAAAGATGAATTAAACTAAATTCTATTTTTAGGAAGGAAAATCCTAATGACATTTTTGCACTCTATTTTTAAGAGTAGGAATCCAAACTGTACTTTTCCAATTAGATGTATATATATTTTTGTTGAGATCTAAATTTTCTTATAACGAGTTCGCATGTAATTTGTTCATCTTCAATTAATAAAGTTTGATATCTTGCATTGTGGATGTTTCCCTAAGCACTCAAATAGGGTTTTACCATGTAAATCTGGTGTTCATCTCTTGCATTTTTTGTAATTTTGTATATTTTATTTATCTCTCTCTATAAACTGATATATTTTCTCACATTTCTTTATATTCATTGTTGCAAACTATGTGATTTCCTAACACAAAAGAAATGTGTTGAATATATGTATGAGCTGAGGATATGTTAAAGAGTTCTTGGAGGAGGTTTTTCCTCAAAGGCATGCATTCCATACACACTTTTATGTGCTATGAAAATGTTCCATTTTTTAGCTCTTGAGTTTTTTAAAGACTTTTTGCAACTGTTATAATGCAAAGAAATTATGGAAAAACATGGAAAAACGAGAAATCTATTATTTTTAATATCAATATTTTGTATACTATGAACTATTTACAAATTTAACTTTACGTTATTGAATTATAATTTTAGAGTGTATGCAATAATTTTGAAATCATTCTGCAGTATGTAATGTTACATGTTACAAAAATGATGTATTAAATATAAAAAAATTGATGGGACACTAACAAGTGATAGATGAGTTGCTTAATGTTGCAATTTGAATTAGTTCATGCTATGTGAAATATCAATATTACAACAACAAAGTAGATATTTATGATATTAATTTCAGTTCTTGGTTCTCTACTCATTTCCTATTTCTACATAAATGACATGCCTTTATGCTTTTAGAACAGGTTCTTCTTCTGCATGCAAACCCTTATTTTATTTCTATTAGTGATTTCTTTGAAATAAAAAATGAGTGTATACATAGAGAAGAGACTTAAATTTATATTATAAAACCCACATACAAAATTGTTCAAAGGAATGTGAAATCATATTAAGTTAATAGTAACACTTTTATGTTTTTGATAAATATAATTTTACAATCCATTACTATCGAAATAAAATTGTAGATTTCATCCATAAGTATTATGTCCGTAATGATGATTGTGGAAACAAATTATGAATTTTCTACAAATATAACATTGCAGAGAGATACAAAATCATAAATTGTGGATTTTTTACTAGGAAGAAATATATAGAAAAAACATTTATTTGTGAAGTTTTGGATTAGTGAAGAAGAAAAAAGAAATGGATATGTTATACACATAAAAGGATTATAGACAATATATAATTACAAATGTAGGTGCATTATAAATTTTATAAATTCTAGATGTTTCATGGTATAATGAATTTTGGAATAACTACAATAATATATCAAAATGTTAATCAGCTAAAATTTTAATCTCACATTTTAATTTTTTTTAAAAAATAGAAACAATAATAAATTTGTTTTAAAAAATGATAAATGTCCTACTTTCTTGTACTATCATCATTAATAGGTATTGTTGGTATCCAAATTTGTTCTCCTTTTCAAGCCAAGTAGCAACACAGATTGGACATGGAGCTTAGAGATAGATAGTTCATAGTGTGTTTCGTTTTGTATTCGGGGATGAGATCTAACCGTCCCTTTGTCACTCAATTTTCTAGAGAGATGGATAACACCTTCAAGAGGATTTGATATGTCCTCACTACTTTAGGTGTGTGCCTTTCAACTAGGGTGAGAGGAACCTTAGTGTAACCTCTATTTGATGAAGGAGATTGAGATATCCTTCTTTTGCAAAAATTTTATGAAGAAAACCTTGGGAAAATATGGTAAATACTCCATCATTTAACTCTTAAGAGTTGTCACTTCTAAAATATGGAGATACTTTCAACACAAGGCTAAGGTGACTGAAGACATTAAGAAATACTTATTGTTCTTGCATATTTTAGTGAATAGATTTTGTTATTTTGTTGATATACAAGGAAAACAGAGGTATTTTATGATGGATTCATGGTTTTTTAATGATTTTAGTGGGAGATTAAGTAGGATAAAGTTGATTATACTAGATCTCTAAGAAAATTCACAATAATAGACAACTCAACAATAGAAAGCTTCAGAATAGTTAAGACGTTCCTTCAACCAGAAGGTGTGCTTGAATAGAGGCCCAAATTACCACATTTTCACACAATCTTTGAGACTCTAACACAAAGGCTTGAGTTAAAAGACTCAATTAAACACCAAAATCTCTTATCAATCACACCTAAGGTACACCCAAAGGCTTACAAATAATGTTTATCAACAAATGAAAGTGTAGTGATTTTAAATTTGTTTATCTCATCATACGATGAAGGATCTTCCTGAAATGAAATTGTAAATGTGACTAAATTGTCAAAGGGACGAGATCATGTGTGATTTCAAAAAGATTTCAATATAATATTTTGATAGGAATGAAAGAAACTATTTGCATACATTCGGAAACAAAGTAGACACAAATTGTTAGAGATTGAAAACAAATTAATTTGAAAATTACTTAGATTCAATCAGCAGGGGAAAGATTCTATAGGAATCTCAGTGCTCATCAATTTCTATACATCTACAAACAACTTGACATGATAGAAACTATAACATAGAAAGAATTAACAGGTTATCTTGGATTGGTCTATCAGCAAGATGACATTTCTCAAATTTTCTCTAAAGAAGTCAACCCTTGACCATTTGCAAGAGTATTCTCATTGCATTTATACAATTTAATCACTTAATTTTCCCCCCAAAAGAGAAAAGTATTCGAGGGACCTTAGCTTCTTACCAATTTGCCTTAGAAAGTGATATTTAACAAATTCATATCAAAAGGCTACCAAGTGGACAAATTGTGAATTGATCACATTTCTTGGGCTCTCGACTAATGGCTAGGATACCATGCCATATTTTTTGGCAATCCTTCTAATAATTTTGATTTTGTCATGCGAGAAATCCCTTTTTTAATCATTTTCCAGAGGCTCTCCATAGTTGGATCTGATAGGGAATTATTTTTTCTCTCAAGGGAACACCTTTTTCATCTTTTACACCTGTAACTTTCATCATTTCATCCATTTCCCTTTCTTTCCTCTATAATTATGCCCCACATCCATCTTCTCTGCTAATTCCCCATTTTCACAAGTGCTTGAGCAATTCCAACTTCAAAATATCAACCTTAATAATCCTTGGACTCAGAAATTAAGTTCTAAATCCATTCAATGGCACTTTACAGATAGAGATGACAAGGAATTTCATCAAAAATGATGAAAAATAGGGCGTATTCACATCTTTGGAAAGTCATGGAGAAAAAATGGTAGATAATCAAATGCAATACACATCAACGATTGATTCTTACCCTTTTCTACTTTATATCATAGTCATCCACATGTTTCTGTGGTGCAACTAAAAAGGAGAAGTATAGGAGAAAGTATCCAAACAAGCGCGGGTCTTCCACCTGCCCTGGGTCTAAGAAAAACACCTTTTGGCCTTTGAAAAATTCTCAGCAAAATCCTCCACGTGTCTTCATGATGCACTTTGAGATGGTCCCTAAAAGTCAGATACCCCCAACAACCACTAGGTCACCACGTGTCTCAGTCTGACAGAGTTGTTAAAAAATTTGAAGGAACAATAGAAGGTGCCATGTTTCTAGGGTCTGAGATAGTTTTCCTTGACCGTTGAAAAGTCTAAGCAAGGGTAGAGTGAGCAGAAGTCATCCAAGTGTCCTCCTGGCACTTCTTCAAAATAAAATTTAGGGGCCATTCTGCCAAGTATGCATGGTCCCTCCACATGTCCCAGGCCTTTAGAAAGCTTCTTTAAAATTCCAGGTATGGGAAGACCCGGTGGAAGCCTCCAAATGTCAACCTCTCGTAATTGTTAAGGTGGGACCCTAAGGCGGACCCTGAAATGATCGTTTGCCCTTCATGTGTCCATGGTTTCGCCAAATTTGTTCTAGCTACATGAAATTTTTTTCTAAAGTCCTTGTAAAGCAACATAAACCTCCATGTGTATCCCTGGCACAACTCCAAGGTTAATCCAAAAAGCAAATTTTCAGATGAGCTTCGGCCCTCTACGTGTGAATTTAATCAGGCCTTAGAGTTTTCAAAGTGCCCCACTGATCCACATTCAACCAGAAAGGGCCACATTTCCACAAAATTTTGAGATGTAATTTTGACGAGAAAGACACACTCGTCAAATCGTAAAATGTAGGAAAATCACCATTGGTGCCCAAAAAATAAATCTTTCTTCATAGATAGAGAGTTTGGAAATTATATAAGGCCCGAATGTGATCCTCCAACCCACATATCCAATCATGTTTCAATAGATATTTGGTTAAAAAATGACAGGGATAACAAAATGTGACTGTGGAAAACAGAAGGAAGGGAAAAACCCGAGTTTTATGCCCAAGTTACAAATCTTTTTACATGGACAAAGGGACAATTTTATTTTTTTTGTATTTTAAGTGATCCTCGACCAAGGAAGGGATTGATCATGGTAACCAAATGGAGGAAAAGAATTTCATGCATCAATACGGGGAAATAGAAAACACGATAAAGACCTCAAATTGAAGAATTTCAAGGACCAACGAGGTGACACCAAATTGAGCATTAATAGGCATAATAAAAAATATTGTATCTATAACATTAATAGAGCGTATTGTACTAGGTAGGTTAAGTTTTTCCATAATACGAACTCCCTATCATAAATAATAAAACTTATTGTCACTATATCAAAATTTGTGCATTGAAATCCAAGCTACATGTATTTTGAATGTTATTCTAATAAAGATTAACTTATCAAGAATTTGGCTATCAATAATTTCATAATGTACATAGGATTAATCCTTTATTTTTTATATAACTCTTTAAATAATATTATTTTTATTGGAGATTTAAATCTGATTGATTCATCTTTCTCTCATTTTTTTAAAATTAGTGTTTTCTTGCATGAGTACTATGTGCTTGTTGGTTACATATTTGATACGAATTACATGTAACACTAAACTCTTGTTTTTTACATGTCCATTAATATGGTGTTCATTAAAACATGATCTTCTATATCTTATCAAATAATGTTGTGATCAACATTGGGAATGGATTAAGGTGACAAGGTTATTATGGATTAAAATTTGTAAGATAATTCTAGGTATGTCTACATAAATTTACTTGATTCTATTTATCTTTACTCGATGGAACTTTGATTTTGTGTCATACCTCCTTTCATATAAATAAATTTTCTTTTTATTTTTTATGGAGAAGCATAAAAGAGTTTTCCAAGATGCGGGTTCCTTACACACTAGAAAATGAATACGAAAAATCTTCAATGAACTTGACAATAAAGATGTGATTTAGTTTGGGGGTGGCGATACAATCCTCCCTCTTCATATGCTACCATCTTATGCACTAGTTGAGAAATAAAACCATTTAATTTTCTAAGCATTTGTTTACAAAAAAAAAAGTTAATATAACTTTAGAAAACATGTGATTTATTTTCTACAGTTAAACATTGAATAATGTAAGCAAGGTGTGCAATATATGATATAAGTTTAGATAGACTCATTGGTTTATTAGTGTATTGGTTAAAAATTATCAGAATCCCTATAAAAGTTCAAAATTAGGTATTGGTTTATTAGTGGATGGTAGTATAATATTGAAAAAAAATAAGAAATTTCTCTTCTAATATGGCATGCTTGTAGATATATACATTACGTAACACATATAACTAACATAAGAATGACATATAAAAGTAGATGAGAATTATTTAAGTAAAATTTTATCATTATGCCCTAATATTTGTATATTATTAGGAAAGTGAGAGATGTGTTGAGAAGCATTTTCCTCATGTGAATAGGATGACTTTAAGAATACAAAATCCATGTGGGAAAGGAACATTATAGATGATTTGGAGTATTGGCTGGTTAATAATAAATTTTAATAGAAATTGTATGTGAAATGTATGATGTGAACATGAGAAGGGATATGGTGAAGAAGTGAAACTGAATGGAGAGGAATAATGGGAATGGAAGATGGGTCTAGAAATTGGATTTTGAGGGTGGAGAATGGAATTAGAAAGAAAAGAGGAAAGGAGGAGGCAATGTGAAAATAAATTATCTATGAAGAACACGAAATGCATGGCAATAAAAAAAGGAGAAAACTCACATCGGGGGAGGATGTAGATGAAAATGGAGACGGAGATAACACAATATGTAAGTAGAAAATGGAAAATGTTGCCAAGGACAATAGTTGTTTGAATTTGGGGTGCTTGACTTTATAGGGATCTTACAAGGAAAGTAAATGTAAAAAAGAATTTGAATGCATATTTTCATAGGACATGAGAAGGGACATAAAGATGTAGAGTGTACTTAGAATTCTGAGATAACGATTTCATGAAAAATCTAGATTAGTGCTTTTCTCCAACTATTAAGTTCACGATTAGGGTAGTGTAGTATTCATGTGAGTGAAATTTATGTTTAAAGGGGAAAAATAAAAAATAGAAAATCCAACATGTTCCAACATAGGAACCTGACTAAAAAACAAATTGTGTGGAAGAAGTCGAGGAAGCATATTTTTGGAGATATCTAAAAATAAAAGAGTGATCAATAATTATTCTGATGATAATAGTTGTTTTTTTCAATTTCAAGGTTTGAACTTTATAAGTGGTTATAACACACAAAAATTTAAGGGGAATTCACATATATGTTTCAAGGGTTAATTTAGAAACAATAATATGTGTTGTAAACCCAAAATTATTGGGTAGGGATTACATACACAATTACAATCACTATTTCTTTGTAGCTACTAAGATAATGAAGATGTTTATCCATATCCGTGAGGCACATAGTTTTTACAAGTGTAGAGAATGGAGGTGAAGTACACCAAGAAATAGAAAGGGAAATGCAATGTTCTTATGGCCAGGGAAATGCTTGCAATTGGGAGGGAGGTGGATTGAGATTGTAATCTGATACCTAGATTTACTCCTCCCACATTAGGAATAAAGGTTGTGTAAAAGGAATGTTCAAGGAAGGAAAAAATAATAATTAAAGGTTAAAAATTAAAATGATTTATGCGATCCATTTTGTCATCTCTTTCTCACCGTATTGTTCACATGAATTCACTTTTCATTAAAAGGGATAAAAAAGTAAAAAAATGAAGAAAACCCATTAAACAAATTTTTTCAGTTTCAAGATAGAGTATTTATAGGGGAGTAGGCGATTCTTGAACAATCATTGATAATTGAGCCACTATAAATGTTGGCCATAAGAGAAAAAGGTGTATTTTATTTGTGATTCAAAGGAAATATTTGTTATCTCTTGAAAGTGCACTCTGTAGAGAGATGTTGCAGGTGTTATAAGCTTGAAAATTTTATCTCTCTCTTTCATAGATGCAATGGAAACATCTCAGGCCTGTGGGTATACCTAATTTGAGGCAAGTCACCGGTATCAAGGCCGGTTCCTTATTGATGTATCCTAAACTATTTTTTTGGGGTTTAAGGGTAAAAGATGACTGTAAAATGAAATTAAAACTGAGGTGATACACCAAACTTGTATGAGGTCTTTGACCAAGTACATGCACAATTGATATGGAATGAATTTCTGATGCACAGGCCAACAATTTTCTGAAGATAATTAAGGGTAAACACTTTGATGTATTGAGGGATAGAATCAAAATAGTAATGCTAAGTTACACATACACATTAATATCATGCAGAAAATTACTGAATTTGTAACAGAGTAAGATGATTAATCAAGGAATTCAATATTCAGAATATTGATGGAAACATACACAAGGCTGTAAATAATTAGAAAGGTAGATAATAATTCACATTCAAAGGGAAAAACTGGTAGAAAATTGCTTCAGCACTCATGTATCTAAAAATTCCTCCTTTTTTATTTTCCAAGGCACACAATATATAGCAAAATTGATTCACCCATCCTTCCTAAAAATAGACTGAGTCTGTACTCACCCATGCATCCTATTTTTATACTTTATTTTTAAAAGAAAGGAATAAAATAAAGAAAACTAGTACAAGGAGGCATTAATAGCCTTTGATTACATTCAGTCAAATTGAAGTTTACTATTCTATATTAAGAAAATAATGGGTGAATAATTTGCTAATAATAAATCTTGCTTGATGAGCAAGTCTACTCCTAGTGCATACAAATTCTATCCTCTTGCTGCTCTGTCCTTTTGTGAAGGCATGCAAAAATACCCATGTGTATTGAGAAAAACCAAAAAAATAATATTTGCAATACTTGCAAAAATAATTCATCAAAAAAACCACTTAATAGGGACCACCTCCAAGCTCATGTTCTGATGTTGACATTCCTTGTCCTCTAGTGATCACATGGATAGCACACTGTAAATCATCTCCAACCCCTTCAATAGTGGGGACCATATTTGCAGTTTAGTAATAGTCTTACCATGATTTGGCCACTCTTGTGGACTTAGTAAATTACTATGGTTTTAAACACATGACAAGGTGCACTTTGTAGAAGGGTCACCATATTACATTCAGCCACCTTTGAACCTACATATAGCATACTATAGTCTTCCACCTTTGATTAATATTGTATTGTATAACTGGTCAGCTTTGTATCGTGAATAGAATAAGGTGAACACCTTTTGGTTTGATCATTGCACACATGATTTGGTCGACACTTTTGGAATATTTGAGTTTGGACTATTATTGGTATGTCAAATTCAAATCATTTTTGAAATAATAAGGGTTGGTCCCCCCGTGACGATGAGTCACCCCTCCATGTGTTTTTTTAGTGGTATTTTAACCTGGGTTTAGTTTTGTTTGAAAATCAAAATCAATCCTAGGCCGTTGATCTATGTACTGTTTGATCTGGTGTCTTTGATTCTTAACCTGTGGTTAGGGTTTCTGGTTTGCATTGAATATGGTTGGTGGCACCGTGATCCTGGTGGTTTGCTTTAAAAATTTTTAAACATTTCTCAATCTTTCATTCTCCCACGGATTGATATCTGAATGTTCATCATTTGATTGTGGTTGAGTCCTGTTGACTAGCCTCTCGACCCTAATGATCATTTCATTTTGATTTTTAGTATGTGGGTGAAGCCCTAGAATTTTTTTTGAGGCCATTGTTATGAACTCCTTGAGCTCGACCCCTCTATGTAATGGTTATTTGTGTTTTAATGAATCTGTATCTTTGATATTCTTCTCTGTTTGAGTTGTATGAGTAAGGTATGGTTGTGGGTTTACTGTCATTATTGATCTCTTGGAACTCGGGACTATGCTATTCTTTGGTGTTTTAGTCTTTGTTTCTTTTGAGCTCTGTGAGGATCAGATCTATGTCTTGATTTCTTTGTATTTCTATGATCATTTCTCTATCGGTTCTTTAACTCTTTGTCTGGTCTATTTACTGCCATGCTTGATCTCTTAGAGCTCAGATTTTCTTCAAATGAGATCAATGTTTTAATGAAGGATGGTAAGTTTTGATTGTTGAGCTTTGGAATTGCTTCATCATTGTATTTTTGACTTCTATATATTGATAATTTTATTTTCTTTGCATTATTTATGGTCATGTGGTTCCTTTGGGGATTATTGAGCTGAAAACCATTCTGGGTTGCTCTTGTTTGACTCCTGAGTTCAAAACTTCTCATGGGCATATGGATTTCTTGTTTCATCATTCAGTTGCTCAAAGGTTTCAACTGTTCTCTTATAAATAATTAGTTCTTGTCTATTACTCTAATCTCTCGATACCCATTAATGGGTTTTTTTTGGTCTCTGGCTAGGAGCTATACCCTTCTCACTCTGATACTTCAACTTGAAACTGATTTCAAATGGAATAATGAATTTTATAAAATTTAATTCAATATTTTTTAACTTGGATATGAATACAATTCTAATGCATAGCTCCTGCACTTGATTTGTATTCTGAATACGATTTAAAGCTTTGTTTACTTGCTAATCACTTTCATTTCTTATAAACTCTCCCTTTATTCTATAAGTTTATACTTTATGTTGTAGAAAACTCTCTTTCTTGATGATATTTTGAGGTTTTATGACCATTGGCCCTAGGTATACATATGTCTCTTATTCGAAGCTTGTTCTTGGTCAATCCTCGAGCCCTTTATGGAAACCCTAGATATTCTTCATTATGTTTTGTATTCCATCTTCTCTGTACTTGTTGAATGACTTTGAATGGCTCGGCCATGAAAATTTTCTTGCACGTTGTTTCCCTTTTGAGCTCCTTTGGGTTACTTCTAAGAATTATCCTGGAGCATTATTCATCTTGTTCTTCATTGTTTTGATCTCTGAAACTCTACTCTTGAGGCTAATAATATTTTATGAAAAGTTGAAATCCACTTCATACTATCTTAAGTTCTACACTATCATTCAATTCAATTGTTAATACCTAATGATTTTTTGATATTTTTTGGTATTGGTGATACCACTATGAGAGTTTGTAAGTTGATTCCTTTTGGAGGTTTCTCTAACCATTCTTCTTCTCACTGATTTTGTTCATCATTACCGAGGATGACATTATTTTCACTTACTGTAACATTTGTTCACTATTTTATTTTGTGCATTGTTATTTGTTCATTCTGTAGTGACTTTCTGTTCATACCTGTAAGCTTGAGATGCATACTTTGATCCTTTGAGATTTGACATCTTCTTGATGGAAAGATAGGTTTCTTCATTTGACTTTAGAACTTATAGTATTAGTACTTTGAGTGTTCTTGATTCCATGAGATCTTTGTACCTTGTATGTGGCCTTCTGGAAGTTGTAAATAGTCTCTCACTCATATAATGCCACTAGAAGGCATGATCCTTGATCCATATGCTCTGTCGAAATACTGTAGTCTTATTTCTTTTTGCGTGAATATTGTACTCCTTTGATGGTAGAATTTTTGTGCACTCACAATCGCTTCATTCTTAAAACTGTAATTTAAAATGGCTGAAATTTGTTAGATTATCTTGAAACTTCATGTTATTCAGTTGTTTAAGCTAGAATGAAAGATCCAAAGTTGTTCAATTGGATGACTGAAAGTGCAGTCCATTTCTTTTCTTAAAATACTACATTTAATCTTCATTAAAACTTTAGTATGTGTGATGGAAAATTTAAAATGTCTATTTTACATGGTGAAGCCCTATCAAAAATTTTCCATAATTCTTTCTTTTATTTCTATTTTAGCTATAACAGATGTACTTTCTGATTCGGAAAATAGAATGTATCATTTTTCTGTTGAAGTTGATTTGTTGTTGGAAACTAAAACATAATAACTGTTATCTTGATCATGGCATATTTTGTTTTTTTTATGTATCCCTTATTTTATTTACATACAGCTTCTAAAGCATGTATTAGTTAAAAATAACATTATTAAAAGTTGTAAATATCCATTTTACATGGCAAATTCCTGTCAAATTTTTCTCATATGTCTTTCTCATTTTGTTTCAGCTGTAATCTTATCTTTCAAGTTAACTTCAGCCTTTTAAGTTTTGATTCTTCTTCTTCAGTTCCAATCTAAAACATGCAGTTTTGTCTGCAATTCTCTCCTTTGTATTGCAACTTCTTTTATCCCTAGAATAGATGATGAACTTTGACTTGCATTCTTCCTTCATTCCAGTATGTACTTGTCACTCATCTCCTTCACGTACCATAGGATAGAAGTTATTGAAATCTGTAATCTTTACCCATCGTGAAGACTGTAAGACATGATTTGTTTATTCTTGGCTGCAACCTGTACTTGCACACTTGAGAAAACATTTAGAAAATATTTAGGCTTTTTGGCCTCTCTTATTTCCATGTTTTTTTTCTTTTCTTCTCTTTATTTCTTTCTGAGTGAGTAAATCATGTATACTGTTTGATCTTCAAGTAATCTATATCTCTTTTTATTAGAGATACATGTGCATGAATTAGGACAGTATAGGAATATGGATTGTACCATGAGCTCATAAACTGATAGTTTTCTCTTTTCTATTTTTAGGTATGGTGCTTTTAACAATGAAGATGAAGATAGAACAAATATGAAGATTAGGATGCATCAATCGAAGGAAAAACCTCAAGGTAATTATGGGTTCAGTCATACTCCTTTACTTTCTCTTTCATGCATGTGTACCTCTTATTTTAGTAGCTATACTTTACTTCCCAGTTAAATCCCACAGCTTATGTGGGAAAATTTGAAATTCCTTATGAATAAAACATTTAATTGTGAAATTGAGTTGTGTATTTCTTGTGCATTTCTACTTTTTGATATAGATTGTATGATGAACTAAACAACCCAATAATATAATTGAATGTCTTAATCATGAAGGAATTATCATTAAAGAATACCTGTAACATCAGGTAATGAACTCCGATTTCTATAATCTACAGTCATGATTATTGCTTCAAAACCTAAAACTTCATCTATTCTACAATTCGGTGTCTTCATCAAGGCAACACAGCTGTCCTTTGGGGCTTTGTGTTCTTTTGCTTAAGATAGCATGAGATTACAGGCTATGTGATTTGTTATGTTTTGCAACAACACACATTGCTACAGATTTCATGTAATCATAAATTAATTCAATAGTAACAATATTTTCTAAAAGTAACTCCCCTACCTTAGGTTTACTTCACCAATGCTATCCGTCGTAATGAAGTTTTGAGTTTCCCATTTTTGCACAAGTGCAAAAATTGTCAACAATATTTTAAAATAAAAGCATGGGAATTAAACGCTTGGTTTAGTTTGTTCCTACAGAAATAATATATGTTATGATTTCTACCTTATAAAAATGTGAAAATAGTTCAATATATATTTTTTATTAGGGTTTTCTTATGAAATTGGGATCAATATTTCTATGTAGCTACAACGGAAAAGAATAGGGGTTGTCTCTAGCTATGAGGAACATAGTTTTTACACATATGGAAAATGGAGGTAAAGGACACCATGGGATTAAATACCTACATGTCCCACACCTACTCAATAAATTAGTAAAAACAAAATAATTAAACCCTTGTAAGGAGGATTCAATTGCATTTTTAATGGATAATTTATACTCAAGGGTATGTCAAATGGACCTAAAACCCAAGGGATGGATTTTATACACAATTGTAATTAGTGTTTCTGTATATAGCTATCAACAGAAAAAATTGGTTTTCCTGTACCTGCGAGGAACATTATTTTTCTAGATGTGAATGATGTAGGTGAATCACACCTTGGAAGTGTGAAGGGAAATGGAACACAATTTTGGTATTGGATTTTGTCACTTAAGAAGTGTGTTGAGATGGAAACCCAATAGCATGAATTACTTCCCTTGGATCAGGTAGTAAGGATGCATAAAAGGAATGTTGGAGGAATACAAAGACATGAATTGAAGGTCTCAAAAAATATGATAATTTATATACATGCATACCCCATAAAGATTCCACAAGTGATATTGTCCACCCCAAATAATATATTCTGTGTTCCACTTTTTAATCTAAATCTCTTACATCATGGATTTGAATGTAATTCATATTTAATTGGACACAAATTAAAAAATGAGGAAAACCCAGTAAATCTTCATTTTTCAGTTTCAAGCTCTGAGTACTTTTAGGCGAATAGGTGATGTCTTAGTAAAAATGTGGGAGTTAAGTATCTACCTGTCCAACACCCATCCCCCGGCTCATATGTTTTTTACCTAAATAATATATGATATGTGCTCCAATCTATCATTTTGATCTCACCCCAATTATTAACATGAATACAATTTGTGTTTACAGAGACAAAAATTAATAAATGAGAAAACCCCAACAAAAATCTGATTTCATTTTCAATCTCAAACAAACACATAAGAAAATTCGATGCACAAAAATCCATCAATTTTCAAGTCCTTCAAGAATTTGGCCAAATGAGAGAAATGCGGATTTAATTTTCCATTCAAAACATGGATTTGAACTAATAAAAGCATAAAAGTGTACCATGCAATGTACATGTGGAAAGAGGTTTCTTTTTTAAAATTTTAGGTCTATTGTGTTTAGTCTATGTTTATGAAGTTCATCTCTTACAAATTATACTCATGGAATAAATAGTTACCAAAAATATGCAATTTATTAATAATATTCAAATTTCAACTAGATTTAAAATGTGTTAAAGATGTTAAAATAAATCTCAAAATTCATTTCCAAAAAATCTCAAAAATCAATTCCAATGAAATAAATAAAGCCATACCTAAACAACTAAATCAATTGGATATGGGTGTTATTGAAGCTGATATAATGACTAGCTTCATGTCCTAGTTCTTAACAAATTTCCACTCATAAATTTCATTTTTTGATGCTATATGGTAGGAATAGATGACTAACAATGGGATTATAATGATTTCATATAAATTATGAATTAAAAGGTGAAGAAACAACTTTTACAAATATAACTAATTGGAAAGGTAATGATATATAAGATCTAATATATATATATTTAATGCAGATCTAGAACAATTACTTTATTTCTAACTGTTTTCCATCAAAAATCACAATGGTAAATTACATTCAACATTTAACCATGAAGAAAACACAATCTATCTTCAAAAGCAAAACTTTAATAATACAATTTAAAACTAATAACTTTTCACCCTACAACAAATAAACTCCCTCTTTTTGGTGCATATAGGGTTCCCAAAATGGAAAAGAAGAGGAGCCTGAGATATCCATGTGATAGTTTTCTCCTCATCAATGAAAAAAGATGACACCATAACAAAAATACTAGCATTTCCTATGCTTAAAGGAAGTGTAATCCATATTGATAGTGCATCTGCCTATATTAAAAATCCAAGCTACAACATTTTGAGTAGTTTTAAATGAGGGCCCTTCATTTCCTGTTATTACTTGTTTCTTGATGGTTGTTAAGTATCAAAAATATATTTGGTGTAATAATCATATGAGTGTATCTTTATGACATTAATAATATCGACATTAAATATGCAACGAGATAAGTATGGAAAACATTTTCCCCGAAGATAATCTGCAATATGCTTTAAAGTATGTAAAATATTATATTGTATTCAATTAGAGATTGGTTATGCATCCAAAATAAATACATAAATAAAATTTAATCTATATTAGGATGAGTCTAATTAAATAAGAATATATCCCTCAACCAGTCACATAAAATATTTAAAATAAAGAAAATCTATGATGCAATAATTGTTGATAAATGCCCTTACTTTATCTTGAAACATGGCGTGTCCCTGCTTCTACGTGCCATCATTTGGAATGGATCCTAATCTTTGCATCACCTTGATCCAATTTATATCAATTTATACACCTTTCAAAAAATTATTTCCAACATTTATCATCTCTTTCTCATACGTATTATGCACATGAACACAATTTGTATTTAAAGGGAAGAAAATGAAAAAAAATGTGAAAACCCAATAAACGTATTTTTTTGTCTTTCAAGCTTGAGAATTTATAAGGGAATAGATTATTATTGAAAAATCATTGATAATTGAGCCACTACAATGGTTGACCATTTGAGCAAAAAATTTATTTTATTTTTCATTCAAAAGAGACATTTCAAAATAAAAACATGGGAATTAAATACATTCATGTCCCATTGCTATTCCATGGCTTAGTAATAATATGGGAATTAAATCCTTTCATTTCTGACACATATTACTTGGTTCAGATTATTTATACTAAAATATTATATGTTATGTTCTCTACCTTATACAAAAATGTTAAAAGGGTTCTATAAATAATTGCAATTAGGGGTTTCTTACAACATTGGGATCTATATTTCTATATAGCTATAAGGGAAAATAATAGGTATTCTCGTTATCCATGAGGCACATAGTTCTTATATGTGTGGAAACTTTAGGTGAAGGACACCCTGAAATTAAATACCTACATGTCCCACACCTACTCCTTGAATTACTAGAAACATGCGAATTAAACCCCTGCAAGGAGGATTCATTTACTTGTTTTAATGGATAATATAGAGATAAGGATTAGTCAAATGGACCAAAAATCAAAGTGTTGGGGTTTTATACATAATTACAATCAGGGTTTCTATATAACTATCAAAACCAGAAATATAGCTTGCCTCCATCACTAAGTCACATAGTTTTTATAGATGTGAATGATATAGGTGAAGTACACCTTGAAAATGTTAAGGGAAATGGAACATTATTTTTCTATAGAGGTGAGTACATTGTTTCTTGCTCGATACGTGTGTTGAGATGGCAACAGAACAACTTAAATTACCTTACTAGGATCAAATAGAAAGGAAGTATAAAAGGAATGTTCAAGGAAGATAAAATACATGATTTGAGGGTTTAAAAACAAATGTAATAATTGAATACATGCATGCCCCATGATTATTCCATAAGTTATATTGTTCCCCCAAAATAATATATACTAAGTGATCCATTTTTTTCTTGATGTCTCTTGCATCATGCACATAAATGTGATTCACATTTAAAGGGACAAAAATATAAAAACGAAGAAAAAACAGTAAACTTTGATTTTCATTTTCAATCTTGGGTACTTATATTGGAATAGGTGATTTTTAGTATAAACCTAGGAATTAAATACCTACATGTCCAACACCCATTCCTGACTTATATTTTTCTTACTTAAACAATATATAATATGTGCCCCACTCTATCATATCATTCTCTCCCGAATTATTAACATGAATCCAATTTTTAAAAATATACACCAATTAAAAAATGAGAAATCTCCAAAAAACTTCCCTTTTCATTTTAAATATCAAGAAAGAAAACCAAAAAAATTGACACACAAAAATTCATAGATATTCAATTCCTTCAAGAAGTTGATCAAATGAGAGAAAGGTGAATTTTTTGTGCCATTCAAAAGAGGAATTTGAATTAATAAAACCATCAAACTATATTGTGTAATGTATAGGTAGAAATAGGATGCTTCTTTTCTTAATTTAAGATCTAATGTGTTTAGTCTATGTTTAAGCAGTTCATGTCTTTAAAATTATAGTCATAAAATAATTAGTTACTAAATGTAATATATTAATAATGAATTTACATTTGAATAAGTGTTGAAATCTATTAAAAAATGTTAAAATAAATATCTAAATTTATTTCCAACAAATCTAAAAGTCAATTCCAATGAAACAAATAAATCCATAACTAAAAAATTAAATAGGTTTGATGTGGGTTTTATTGAAGAAAATTTGACGAGCTTCATGTCCTATTTCTAGACAAATTTCTACTCGTTTTATTAATTTTATGCTATTATTTGAAATGATGTCTTTTCTGATGGTATAAGGAAAGAATATATGAGTAATAGTGGGATTCTAATGCTTTCTTATAAATTTTAAATTACAAAGAAAATAATAAACTTTTACAAATCTAACTAAACGGAAAATAAATTATATATAAGATCTGAGTTATATAGTAAATGCATATCTAGAACGATTACTTTATTTCTCACAGTTTTTCATCAAAACTGATAATGGTAGGGTACATTCACCAACCAACCACGAAGAATGTGCAATATATCTTCCACAATAGAACTTTACTAATACAATTCGAGCTAAGCGCTTTTCACCCTATAACAAAAAATTCCCTCTTTTTGACTCGCATAAGGACCCTGATCGGTGAAGGAGCGGATCCTACAATATCCATATAGAAATGTTCCCCTTGTCAACGAAGAAACATGTCACCTTATCAACAATACTATTGTCTCCCAACTTTAAGGAGGTGGCGTAATCCATGTCGATAGTGCCTCCACTGACATTGAAAATATAAGCCGCAACATTTTTGGAAATTTATCTTGATGGCGCTTCATTTCTTGCTAAACAAACCACCATTACTCCTTTCATGATGGTAGTAAAGAATATCTTAGATATTTTCCATAATAAATGTTTGAGTGTATCTTTATTAGACTCATAATATCAACATTAAATATTTGACGAGATTAAAAACAAATTCTGAACCTAATGAATATGCTTTAAAGTGTGAAAGATGTTATATTGTATTAAATTATAGATTGGTTATGCATCTAAAATATAAATAAAATTAAAATTTCATCCATGTGAGGATGTATCTATTTAAATAACTATATATTCCCTCAACTACTGACATAAAATATTTAAAATAAATAAAATTTATGATGTAGTAATTGTTAATAAATTCTGTCATGTTATCTCTAAACATGACATTTCCCTATTTCTATGTGCTTTTACGTAAGATATATCTTGATCTCACATGCCTTTGATTCACTTTAGTTGAATTTATACACCTATCAAACAATGATTGCTAGTTTTATAAGGTCAAAAATGGAACTTGATGGTGATGTGGATTTTGATATGGATGAGGACATCGATGGTGATGACTTTTATAATACATGCATGTTGATATAGATGATGATGAGGATTAATAGTTGTTATAATACCCCCTAAATATATCTCGCTTAATAACATTTGGAAGAGTAACCTAAGTACAATAAAGGTTACCAAATCTGATGATAGATTTACGATTATATGTTCTTTACCGTGTTTGAAAACTGTTTCATTTGGCTTCATGATCTATTCCGTTAGCAAAATAGCTCAATTTTTTAGAGTGTTTATTTCGAATAATCCTTCTTGAGCTACTTTTTACAATATCTTATATGTGTATTTATTTCATATACAAATCCATGTCATAAAAATAGTCACTGCAACAACAACCAATAAAGTATAGATTGTCCCTACAAAATTAGACAATGAACAATAAAAGAAAGAGTCCCTACCAAAAAACGCAGGCCAATGATACATATCTGTAGTTTAAAAACATATATTTTCTAAAAAAAAAATTGAGCTTTAGCCTTTGCACATATCACATGCAAATAATATACAAATTAATAGCAAATGCCAAAAATAAAGAGAAATAATATGCAACTGTATTGTTGATATCGACTTTTCCATATCACGAAGTACCTATAATTGTAACATTTAACAATTCACGTATCACAAAAATTCACTAACTTAATGTTTGAATTTGCTAATATGTAATGGTATAAAAAATATCCATATTCAGAACAACAGATTCAACTTTTTTCATATTGTCAAAAGTCTTAACAAAGGCAGGCTTGAAATGATTTCAGTATCCTATTTTTGCGTGAAGCTCTTTGTATAATACTGAAGAATTTTTAGATTTTTTTTTTACCTAAAATGGTTATTATGAATATCATTGGATTACCCTTCTTGTTATACGAGAAGTGAATAAATCAATGACCAAAAATAATATTAATGTATACACCTGTCATTCAATGATTGACAGCCGCTAAAGGTCAAACAAGGAACTTGATACTAGCGTGGATGTTAATATAGAAAAGGAAGTGGATGGTGATGATTTTGATAGTATGTGGACATTGATACATATGCCGACGTAGATGCCTACCATTAATAACTGTTTTCAAAGCCCCAAGGATATTTCATTGTAATTGTAATTGTTGTTTAGGTAAAATTACATATTGATAAGACATTTCACATAATATGTTTTCCCTAGGGTGAAAATTTCCTATCCTAGTGGTATGAATAAGACAAATATCTCTATCACAAAAAAAAAACTACAAGATCTATATGAGAGTATAAATGGAGTTGTCATTATGATGAATTCATATGTTATTCAAAAGATAGATTTTTCGATATGAAACATTTTTATGATTTGAAAAATAAGTAATATTATCAATTATTCAAGAGAAAAATGTAGAATATTCATTGATATATTTAATATAAAAAACATAATTAAGATGAAAATTTCTATAATTTACATCAATATACTTATGAATTGCATATTCTAAGATATCAACATTAGTAATATTATTTTCCTTAAGAATATAATGTATGTAATCTCTAAATTACTAGGAAAATCTTTAGTGTATATTACCTGACATACAGAATCGTACCATTATATTTTTTAAGACATTCATCATCTATATTGGGTATGGGTTTCTTACATAATTATTTTTTACACTATAAGGAACCTATACAAAACATTTCATCCATGCGACATTGAAGAAGTCAATCTTAGGTTGGGTGATGTAATGAGATTAAGAGGACATGGATATTAACATATACTACGAAAAAAGTTAAACAAACCCTAATATGATGAAGGGTACCGTCATGAAACAAAATATGAAAGTAGAGTCCAAAGGAGAATAAATTGAAACACTAATGAAAAGGAAAAAATCATTGGATTAATGTGGCTAAACAATTAAGTGAATTTTTAAAATATTAATATTAATCTAATTAAGATTTATGAATATGGTTAAATGATTATTTAGAACTAAAAATATGTTAATGGTAATGAATAAAAATATAAATAGTGTAATGATGAAATACATGAATATATGAAGCTCTTGAAATTTTGATAACATAAAATTAGGTTAGGGTTATCATGTTTACACCATTCCATATGATCTAGAAGACAAAAAGAGGATTGTAATTGTATAAATTTTAGGTGAAGAGTGTACTCAAAATTCATATAAAATTTTCATCTCAGAAACTAATTTCAAGTAAGAATTTCCAAATATACAGATGTTAACTTGAAGTTTCTTCCCTTCTATGGAATATATTCTATCTACTTCTTCGATTTCAAGTTAGGTTCTAGAATACCTTTTTCATGTCTATTCCTTGACATTAAGTAAATTCTCAAAATATTATAATCAAATTTTTAAAGCTACAAATTTATTCTCATTTATTTTTGAACTTAAAGTTATTATTCTAATTGGGTTCATTTAACCTAACACCTACCGTAATGGTGTTATGAGTGGTGAACTATGTACCAATACTTTGAAAATGGATCACGCTACAAATATTTCTCTTTCAGTGAATGTGTGATAATGTGCTAAAAATAACATGAGTTGGAAAGATCCTAATAAGGTCTTCAAAAAAATGAAAATTATGCTTGGTGTGATTTGTAGTGTTTGATAGTGATATAGGGAAGAAAAATTAGATGCATTAAAAATTGAAAAAATTTGGATTTTCTCTAAGGTGTGATAGTGCAATGATTTGGGAAAAAATTACTTCTTAATATGGTTCAGTGTGATATAACCTTCATAAACAATAATATTCATAGTGAGTAAGTCATATTTGCTTCTATATTTGATTTTTGATCAAGACTATCCACTCAATTGAACATATATTGACTTCAATGACTTGTGAAAAGAATTCATTTTAAGACCCCCCTGAAAAACATTATTATAAAATAGGTGGAAAATCTCCAAAATTGACTTTCAGAAAAATGATGAATATCTTAAAAAACAAATGATTTTTTACAGGCCATAGTTTTCTATGATTTCTTAAATTTGGATATATGTTAGATGGTTTTTATGTGTAATTGGATAGTTAAGTTATAAGTTCATCCATGCACCATGAGCCATCAGAAAAAGTAAGTTTGACAACCGTATCTTCTCTATTATATGGATAGGGTTGGACGACTATCTCTTCTCTATTAGAAGGATTGTGTGAGATGGTTGTATGTTAATTTTTAGATGGATAGGATTGTACAATCATCTCTTTGTTATTGGAAAAACTCGTTTTGACAACTGTATCTTATCCATTATGAACATGTCTCTATATCTTAGACGTTTGTATAATAGAGAAGATACGATCGTCGAATCTAGTCTGTATAAGTAATGTATAGGCATACATCTCTTAACATAAAATTATCTTAACCTGGACATATTTTAAGTAATATGTGACCATCTCTCCTAGAAACAGACAATTGTCTATTTATCGCTTGGGTGGTCACTTCATGTCCTAAACCATCCCTTGATCATGGAGGTCATAAAATAATCACCCGTCTTCAGACATGTGTTTCCTTGAAATTCTTTTCCTATAATTTTCCACCATGTGTCCTCTCCGTGAATTCAATCCCTATAAATCTATTGGAATCTAACTACAATTTTCTACTGAACCAATGTGTAGCTTTATTCTTACCTTTCCCTCTCATGAACATTTACAGCAATTTCTAAAGATGAAAAAAATTATTAATTCCACACATACTTCTACCTCCAAATTCCACTAGAAAAATATCACGTGCCATCAAATTATGGCACTGTTGAAACTTAAAGATACATCGAAATACAGGATGCACAACACACAATTAGCAGGGCTTATCAACATGCCCCAATTAAAAGTAGATACTATTGTCCTTGATTACCTAGTCAATTCTTACAATGCAGCAGAAAAAAAAAATTATGTACCCCTAATGGATCAGAATGTAGAAATTTTCAATCGGCATGGAGCCCACAGACATCCATCGATTAACTAGTTTACCATTTCAAAACTAAATGGTTGTGACTATAAAGACTATATTAATTGATGTAGATAAAAAATATTTGGGATCTAATTACAATGTGAACGTTGACAGTAAGTTCAATTTTATTTTTCAATTATTTACTTTCTCAATATCAGTTGACTACTCAAGCATCTAACTTTTCTTTTATGATTTTGCAGTGATAGTTAATCATTCCAAAAGAGGCCATGTTATGCAAGGTGTTATAAATAACTTCTTTCTTGCAATGATATCACTCTCTCAATCTAGGATTGTGTTGTATGGAATATCCACCGATATTCCACTTTGCGAAGTTCGATATTTATTGCCGACATTAGTAGGAAAACAATATGATTGGTGTACATATTTTTCCAATCGAATTAAAAAATATGTCAAAACTTCCCTTACAAGTACCAATGCATATGATAAATTAAAGACTCTATTTTCTTTTAGTAATCATCTACTTGATTTGTATCAAGAAGATTTCCACCAATTTCAGAATGGAAAATTTCTGATTGCAATAAATGAAAAATTTCTATTGATAGGTATTTTAGTTGAAGAACAACTAATAACAATTAAATTTAACATTATAATAGTTAATTATTTTTTAATGAAATAGTAAAATTATTTTATATTTTGCAGAGAAGAATTGTAGTTGTAATATCTCATAAGGAGGTGATTGTTTGGAAGAAACTCCATCCAGAGGCCTCTGGGTATTTTTATATGGATTCAATGGAATTGACCCCATTTCGATTTTCTCAACAGAAAATACCCAAGGGATCGATACCTCCACTACCATATTTCCCTCCACAAATTTCTAGAGGTATTTATATTCTTATTTATAACTATGATTCTAATAAGAATCACTAATAATCTATCAATTCTATAAGTGTTAAAGTGTCTTAATATTTGTACATTTATTTATTTGCTCAAACTTTGGAGTTTAAAGGTGTAGATCAAACTCAGTCTCATTCACAAATTCATATGATCACATCTTAGACAATTCTAGTTAATTTATAATGTTTAATTTCTTTTGTTTACTTGAAGATATTTTATATAGTATTTACAAAGGTATAATGTTTAATTTTGTAAAAAAAAATCTTCTTGAAGTTAACATGTGATCACATCAGATTGCAAACAGGCCTCCGTTACTTCCTCTAAGGGAGGTACAATAAAAAAATATTGTTGGGAAGAATATTACATTTCATGTTTACTCCACAAGAATAGTTCTGATTGCAACCTTAGAATTTTTGGGTTTTCCACTAGGTCATATTTGAGTGAAATTGTTAACCATATTTTAAACCATACCAAACTTAACGATGAGTTTTTGGGTTTTGATATTCATGATGAAAAGATAGGTAATTATTTATATACCTATGATATGATATAAATGAATCCACCTATTTAAGAACTAGTGTAAAAAAATATTAATGAAATCAAAGATTCCCTTCCTCCACAAACTCAAATTCCACTCATGGATGATTAGAAGATAGATTTTGATGTTGAAAATATTGTATTACATAATATGGGGCCTACAGTTTAGGAAGTGGTAATGTGAGATGTGGAACTAGTGTGCACTTAGGAGTAGAGGTAAACATTTTTTTATCAAAGAAATAAATACTCATTACCATAATCATAGTCCAAGGCATACAATGTTCAATTCCATAGACCACCAACTAGTAAGGCTTAACATGTTTCTAAATAAAGCTCAGGATAGCAAAATTTTGTATAGTAATTATTATGCTGATGAATTTTTAGATATAATGTTAAACAAGTTTAATAATCTTAATGCTAAAGCCCAAGTGTAATACACCAAACGGGGTAGAGATAAAAATCATGTTTCAATTGCAAATGGAAAATAAAAAAGAAAAGCTTTGGTAAGTCATTTTTCACACGTGAAATTTGTTGAAATTATGAGTATTGAAATATATTATTGATAACTTATGAAATACATTTTTGTTTTACAGGTAAAATATGAAAAATTAAAGAAAGAAATAGCTATATTTGATTTACATTTGAAGAATGCTCACAAAAATTTGATTGGATTAATATAGTTGAAAGAAAAACTTTTATTATTAAATAAACATAACAATACATCATGAAATATAATCAAGGAGAATAAGATAGATCCATAAATCTTACTAAAAGAAAAGAAAAAAATTGATCCATGAAGATTATTTTCATGAGATGTTGAGATAGAGGAGTAAAATATTTTTGAAAATATCAAAACCACACTGTAGGATTTACATGTATCATTATTTTTAGCAAGAAGAAATATACAAACAATGCAAACTCTGCGTCTATTGCAAGAAGAGGTTCAAGTTGTCCCTGTAACACAAAATTGAAAAAAATTAGTTTCACCACATGATATATGTCTTGTCACAATTCTGACACTAGTGTAACAACTAAAAGATAGTAGCCAACCAATTTTTAATTTTTTATTCCGTGTGGTAGACATAAGGACAAGTATGACTCAGAATAAAAGGAAGAGAAGAGGATTCCAATGTACTTTGTTCTTATATGACATAACTTTCATGGAAGCTTTGAGAAGAAATTTATAACCAATTTTTTTGTAATTTTATTGGCTGAAAATATAAAAATATAATTGTGAATTGGAACTCTACTTACAGTTGTCACACATTTTTTCAAAGTTTTGAAAAATTTAATATGCACTATTTAGATTTCTACTTTCTTGTGGATGTGTTTTATGTTACTATTTAGATTTGTAAACCATGGTTTTTGGTGTGTGTTTTTTTTTAGTACAAAAAAAAATATGTTTCATTTAGAGATAAAAAAATTAACTATTGGTAAACAATGTTTTGGGAGGGACCATACCCTAACAACAAGAAGGTTCAAAAACCAGATAGATTTACAAAGATAGATCAATGGTTTTTTTTTTCAAATGGGTATCACACCCTAGAGAAAAAGGGCCTAAAAGACAAATAAATATGTCAATAATAAAATATGGGAGAAACATTCCAATAGGATGCATGCAGAAAACAACCATGAAACATCAAAATAACTCTGAAACTACATAAAACCAACAAAAGCAGAGATGTTCAAATTTCCTTATCTTGACCATTGGACAACTTTAATTTGTCATGTCCTTTATTTCTGTTGTGCACCACTTTCGACTCCTTGGTATATTCTTTCATAAAGTCTAGAAGAATAAATTCAAGGGTCTTGATATGGATGCAGAGATAAAATATTTTAGTTTTATTAGTGGCAAATAATTTTTATGAAAGGGACTATACCCTTGTACAGTAGAGGCTCAGAAGCCGGATGTGCCAAAGCGAGCAAAAGAACAAAAGATCAAAATCAACAAGGATGCAAGCAGGAAGATATCCTACCAATACTAGCACAAAAACCCGCAAAACTCAGCAAGTAAACAGCAACAAAGGGAAAAAAAATGCCGATGCAAACAGTTACATCCAACTTAAGTGCACCGGCGCGCACCCCTCCCCCCCACGGAAACCATGATATGATTTTCTACTAACAGTGCTCCACTCCGCATTGTTTTCATCTTCCACATCCAGAACCACTTCTAAATTGACTTTTAACTTGGGTGAATCAAAATTTGGATCCCTCGCCTCCAAAGTAAATGATGCTATCTTTTCACCTGAACTGTCCTTCATCCTTTTGCCACTATTCACATTAGCATTTAAAAGTAGTTATTTAGGATCTTTGTTAAAGATACTCTGTTAGTTCTCATCCAACATTTTAGACACAAAATCTACCGCACTTTCTTATTCCTGTGAGCCAGTTTCCCATTCAGAGGATTCGCTATCATCTTTGTTTAACGCGTGAACAAATTTTTATTTTTTTTTTCCCGCTCCTTCTCTGCCGTTTCAGTCTGTCCTACGTGGGTAGAGGGATCACCATGCAACACTTCGGCTAGACCCAGTTTGGATGGGTTAGTCTCACCATTGTTACAGTCACCTTTGTACAGTGGGCAAGGGATCTCTTCATTGATGATTTGTAGCTTCCACTCCTCCTCAATTTTGTTTCTCCAGCCTATTCCTTCCACTGCCCCCATTGAACATGTGCACAATTTGGCTTGAAAGTTAACCTTCCAGTATTTAGGACAGACCAAACCGTGGTCATCAAGAATTATGCTATGCACAAAATGGCCAGTGGGGGAAGACAATATGATGTTCTTTGGGAGAACAGCCCCCACCTCCATGCCAACACATAACCGTGCTCTTACAAGCCTGCTTTTGGCCTTTGTTGCAGGTTCTAAGGAGATTAACTCTCCCATTGATGCGGCTATGCCATGTAGGACTTCATCCTCCCAAAATTCAACTGGAAGAGCCGGAAAAGATATCTAAATGGGAAAATCTTTGATCTGAAGAGAAACTCCTGGCTTCCATCACTTCAGATGCAGGGTAGCTCTTCCAAACATCCAAGTGGCTACGTTGAGGACCTTAACCATCTCTTCTTCCTTCGAAAAATTGAAAATAAGGGCGCTATTGGGAAGAGCGATGATATCTACCCAACAACACCATTTCCACCTACACCATTTATGAACTACATTAATATTTGGTCGGTACCCTGCAAAAGCTCCAATGAGTGCAAAAGGAAACCTAGACTTGGGTTTCTCAATCACTGATGCTGGGACAACAATGCAATGAGATTTCTCTTCTTCATCCCAGATGGGGGAAAGAGTAGTATTCACACCTGTGGATTGAGGGAACAACCTGGACACCCAAGAGCAAGATTCCATAGCAAGATATCCTTAAGCATATCTAATATTGATCACACAGAGATGGATCCAAAAAAAGCACTATCCTTATTAAAATAATAAAATAAAGTATTAAAATGTAATTTTTTACAAGTAAAATAACATATAGTCTAGTAAGACTAGTTGATACTTAATTGATATGAAATATATAAATAATCAAATCATATTTTTACTAGTTTCAAGAATGTAGATAATAAATTTGGAATCTTGCAATTGAAACATCGCTTCTTAAGTGTCTTTGAATTCTATTTAATTAGAAGTGTGTTTAGTGGATATATTTAGATCCACTGCATCTGTCAAAATATTACCTACTCCTCTTCTTTATATGAGTGAGTTACATAATGAAAATTCTCTCTCATAAAGAAAAGTTTCCACAAAATAACTGGATACATACAATCTTAGACAACTTTTAAAATTTCTATTTTATGAAGGATAATGAACTGAATACTCTCTCGCTTCAAAACATCTCAAGATCATATTTTGTAATACTTCATATAGTCAAAAATACTCGCTGAATTTTTCTCACAAAATACTGCTTGAATAAAGCTTCTTCCAAATTATTTTAATGGAACCATTTTCTGTTGGATCGTCTAGAAAATGAAATTGTTCTAGCATAGTAATTGAATGATGTGACTGATAAATCAGTAACTTATTTTGCAAAATACCTTCAACTACAACATTTTTTTATCTCTTCATGCTTACAGAAATGTTGCATTAGACAATTCATGTATTTTATAAATAAATTACTGGTGAACATTTTCGTAATACCACCAGCTATATTCCAAAATAGTTGATTGACAACTCCCATTGCTTCAAGTAATTTATCTTTTTTAAATTGTTATCAGATCTCTGTAGATAAATATTGAGAAATATTTTTCAATTTATTTCATGTCTCACATAATATTGTTTCATATAAATTACGTGTCACTCTTACTTCTTCAAACTTTGATCCAACCAAATCTTCTCTTCTTTGAAAACCGTGAAGTGGTATCTTTTTCCCATGAAATGTTATACATAGATGAACATTTATATTAAATGTTATGTAGAGGCTTGGATTTTTACGATCGGTTAATGTATTCCATCTTTCAAAATAAGGTCCTCGAAAACTTCCATCAAATAAATATAAATTATCTAGACCCGTGCATATATGATTTCTAAGTCGTATGAAGTCAGTAATATATATGGAATGTTCTTTTGTACACTTCATCAAAACATTAAGCTCATTCAACATTGAAAAAATACCACATAATGTAAGTAAAGTTTCAATATTAGTTAGATTGTTAAAAAATATTTAGCTTTATCTTGTTCCTTGCTGTATTTATACATAAAACCTATAATTAAAGGATATTCTTTAAATATTCTACAAGCAGTCTCATACATGTAAATCCCTCTGGTACCTATATCTTTAAGAATATTATTCCCATTTGTCTATCCAATAGGAAATTTCTAAAATTCTAAAAATATTTTTGGACTACTTGAATAATATGCATGCAAGTCATGCATTAGCTCCTCCACTCTAGTATAAATTTCAAATGTGATCACAATTTTATACACTAGATTCATTATGTGATCCATGTACTGAATTGTAATCATACACGGTACAACTATTGTTTATAGTCTGGTGTAGAGACCATTCATGCCCCCTGTATTACTGCTACATCATTAGGTGCAACACAAACTAGCTTCATGGTAGTGGAAAAATCATTAATACTTTTTATATCCTTCAAAAATGAAACCAAAAACTTGTAAAGGTTTCCAGAATTGCAATTTTCACTCATTTTATGAATATCTAAGAGGTGGGGATTTCTTACTTATTTTGCAAAAGTATATACATAAATATAAACACATTAAGTGTTTTCCACCATTGTGACCTCATCAATTTAAAGAGAAATAAAATTTTAATTTTTAATAGCCTCTTTAAAATCCTTCTTTTCTAGCAGAGAAATACATTTTTCCATTTCCCAACCACTACTATCTGAAAAATGTGATTATGGAACACTTTATAACCCAATAACCCTAAAAAAATTATCATCTAAAAAATCTAAAATGGGTCTTCCCTTTTTCAATATATGGAATACTGTAGCAAATTGAATACTTTTGACAAGTATTTTAGTATGCATAGCTTTGCCTAATTTTATTGAAATTGTGCCACCTTTTTCATTTAGATTTTCAAAATGTTTTTATTCTTTTTCATACTCTTAAATGTAATTTACATGCTAGTAGTATTTTGTATTTTAAGATTCAAGAGATCTTACTATGTGCCCATCCTTACGATTTTGTCAAATATATATTTTCCCATGGTGTTTTTCAATGGTGTTTAATTTGAGTTGCATTATATAATATTTTTGTTATTTCTAACTACATATTTTACATCGATATTGAGTTAGAACATTGTTACCATTTTTTGGCTCCACAAGTTCAATAAAAGGATATTTGGCTTCCTATAAAAACTTGAAAGTCCTTCTTATTGTCTTGTTAGTCCTCTTTCTTCTCACATATTTTTTTATTACTTTCTTCAGCTTCTACCTTTAGGTTTTCTATAAGTATGTTCTCATGATTAATATCTTGATCATCATGTCATATTTTTCAAGAAAAAAATATTGCAGTAGAAGCTTCTTCCTAGGTTATTCTTGGATGAGAATTTGATGTGTCTTCTCAAATTTTGATGTCATTAAGGGAGAAAATGTTTTCATAAATACGATCATCTAGATATGTATTAGTTGATGAATGTGTTTTAGAAATGATTACATATAAAAGTGTTATAGAAATGTAATATTAATTATTTATATGACTAATTCAACTAAATAAACAAGAGTACAAAGAGTAAAGAATTGGTTTAATAAAGACAAGTACACCAAACATACATTATCGAAAATATGATGATAAAATTATATAAATTAATAGATAGTACATACATATATTTTCATACAGATCCTGACACCAATTTCCTTTTTTGTAACTGGACAAAATAGCCAAATAATGTGGTGTTACTCTTTTTTGAACTAATAGTAACCTTCTTACTATGTTTTCCAAAATCCATATATATGTCACAGATATTTAGTGTTGAGAGATGTCTAAAAGATTAGATGGTACATGCCTTCATGTTAGAGGATTAGGTGATAAAAGATCAGACGATAGAGGTAGGGTGACCCTGTGGTTGGAATAATAGGGGTAGGATGGTCCAGAGGTCATACAAACAAGGGTAGGATGGGTTAGGGGTTGGATGAACAAGGATGTGGTGGATTAGAGTTGGATGGATGTGATTTTGATGTAAAGGGGTTACAAGGGTTTTACAGGGTGAGATTGGATGGTAGAGGTTAGATGAAAGAGGTTGGATGACATAGGTTGGGTGATAGAGGTTGGGTGACAGAGGTTAGATGAAAAAGGTCAGATAGTAGAGGTTGGATGACACAGGTTTGTTTGCAAGTGTTGGACGGAAGATATTGGATAACACAAGATGGATGGAAGAATTATTGAAGTAGGCCAAATGTTGCATATTGTAAAACATGTTAGAAGATCATCTACATTGCCAAAAAAAGAGATGTATGTCTTTCGGTTGATAACTTGGATTGTTGATGTATATGTATTATACATAAATGATATGTATAGTATTATACCTCGGTTAATATGAGTTAAATTTTATGCCAAACGTTGGGGAAATACATGCATAAGTTAATTTTAAGTGTAAATAGTAGGAGAACTGACCCATATAAATGACCTATTTGCCAATTATTTTGGCAAATTGTGTGGCAAGCAACTACTTAAAAATTTCCATTTCCGATTTCCAAAACCCGTAATAGTCACCAGTTTATGAAAAATTGCAACTAAAATTTTCCCTACTTGTGAATTTTAAAAATTTACTATTGGATGTGATTATGAAAAAAGTCAAATTGAGTTAGGATCTCTAGCTCATTGTGCCCCTATGAGGAAATGTATATAGCTTTACCGTAGGATTTGTTGTGAAATAAGAGATCAGTTTCTATGTTTCTGAAGATGTGTTGAGCGTATTGAGCTTAGTTTCTTGAAGACATAAACCAGTTTTTGAGTACTAAATTATTGGCTTATCAATACATGAATTGAGATGAATGAATTCATAATTCATTGATTTAGTTTTATAAGTATAAAAAGGATTCATGGATAAATGTAAAATGATCATTTCTGAGTGCCCTTAGTCTAAATGTTAAGTAGTGCAATACATAGCAATGAATGAACCCATTATTAGATAGGTTAGAGTGATATATAATCCTTGAGAGTGGGATAAGGGTATGAATTGTTTGTTCAATTTTTTTCCTTTACATGTATTTTAGATACTTTAAATCCATATATCTATTTTCAAAGGATATGTGGAACACACACCTTGACATGATTTTTGATAGACTATATATTCCTTAATCAAGACTAAAAAAATGGTCAATTTATTTATCATATTGATGATCTAATTATGTGTTTTTCATTTTTTGCACCAATATTTCACATTATTCTTCAGGGTCAGATACCTTTAGATATTTTTCATACCTTTTTTTGAGGTCGGATACCTTTAGACATCCTTGAATACTTTAGTCGTACACACTAGTAACTACAAGGAAACCATCTAATACCAATTACATACTTTATAAGAAACAAAATGTTCTTACATTTTTCAAATACTCACATGGTGTACTATATAGATTCATCGACATTGAGTATGAACAAGTCAAGGGGTGCATGATTATATGTATGATCCTCTCGAGAGAATAAAATATTGAAGAAGAAAAATCTATCATATAACATCTCTATTAATATAATTATGTACTTTGTCTCTTGATATATAACATAAAACAATTAGTTTTAGTTTAATTTATCATGTCAATCTCTTTATTATGATTGTAATGACAAGAATGGATGTCTAGTGGGGTTTTTTACATATAGTCAAAGACTGCTTGAAGGATTTGAGCACCCTAGGAAATAATTATAGTAGACATCCTTCTCAGAATTGTAACTAACAATGTTTACCGATCAATAAAATAAATTAAATTTGTTTGCATTCTTGTATTTTGAAATTTGTGTCGGGGGTCATAATAAAATAAAAAAATTTAAAAAATTTTATACAAAAAATTAATCATATAATATGTTATCACAGAAGGCTGAAAAAAAATCCATGGATGGAGGAATTAAGTGTGGGAGGAACTCAAAATACAACTAATACAATGTTTAATACAAGGTTTCTTGTAACCAATTTAAAATTTGAATAGAGCATTGTTGGTTCTCATAACAATAAAAAAAATTTGTAGCTCCCATAGTTTTCTGAAGAGTTGTATTTGAACTAGACCTACAAATTTCTTGATAAAAATAATAGAAAGTTTGTCTAAAAACTAGGAATAGAGAATTAAATACTAATATTCTTCAAATAAATTCATTTCTACTCACTTCACAAATGCCATTAAAATAACTACATGAACCTTTTCTTAGAAAACTTACACAGCTTCGTAATTTTGAGATACAAAAGAGAATGAGTAACAATACCAACAAAATCATACGAGCTCATAAATATGTAATATTTATTTTTACTTTTGAAAATATTATATGATAATTTATTATATGTATGTGTAGAATTTATGTTATTATATAATAATATCAATAAATGATTCAATCGGTATTTAATATTGAGTTAAATTGTTTGAATGTTGAATTCTAAAAAAAAACTAACAAATAAAATCTTTAGATTTAGGCACCTTTTGACTAGTATGGCTAGAGAATAAAAAGAATCGAGAATGAGAAGAGTGGTATTCCAAGATTCTTCATCCCCAAATATTTATAAATTTCTTTTTATGGCCTTGCAATTGTAAATAAGAAAATTCTGATTACTAGGGACAATACTTATCTAACACCCACAAACTGATAGGGATTATATCTTTCCACTAATAAACAAATTGATAGACATTAAATAAGACATTGGAATGCCTGGTTAATGTTATGTCCACAACTTCAATTTAAAAAGAAAGGAGGTGGAATAAATTGAGATTATTTTATCATCGAGAATAATATAGGTAGATAAAAGTGGTATTCCAAGATTCTTCATCTCCAAACATTTTGAAATTTCATTTTATGGTCTTGTAATTGTAAATTGTAAATTTTATGTTCACTGCACACACACGTATTTGTGACCAATGGTGAATTTCTTGTGGTGCGACTGATGATGTATTTTTATGCATGCATATAATTTTTCTATATGCATATGAAGAAGAATATTTTAAATTGTGGAATATGTCTTGATTGTATTTATTTATGGAAATATCTTATGTCTATCTCAACCCCAAGCTCTCAAATTTTGTAACCAAAATATTTTGTAACATTATCAAATAAAATGTAATAGTATTAATAATGAGGTTATATAACTCATACTAGTAATATAGTTGTAATAGTTTTATTATTGGTGAGTTGTGAGAATAAATCACGTACCTATTTTGGTATGTGAGTTAATAAATGGATGTGTGAGATATTAGGGGATAAGTCTAAGATATTCATGGAAAGATATATGAGGGATTGAAGATGAAGTTTGACTCCACTATTGTAGGAGATCAAATTACTATAAATGTAAGTTCTATCAATGTAATTGATATCCCGAATAATTTCTAAATTTCTATATTATAATATTCGGTGTTTTATAATTGTACAGTTATTATCAAATCATAGGTTATTTTGTACACGTATATGCAATGGTCATTGTCTATGATAAATTTAAATGGGATTTAAATCACAATATATATGGGTAATATATGTAAGGTTGGATAAAGTCTTAAGCATAAGACGTGTCTAAATCTAAAGATAGATATTTTTGGTTATTTTTAGAATTTAGCATTAAAATAATATAATTGAATATTCAATATTAATTGATTCATATATTGATATTATTATATAGTAAAATAAATTGTTGACATATACATAATAAAGTATCGTATAATATTTTTACAAATAAAAATAAATCTAACATATTTACGAGCTCATAAAATTTTGTTGGTATCATTACCCATTTTTTGTGGTAGCTCTAGATTATATAGGTGTGTAATTTTTCAAGGAAATGGTTCATGTATTTATTTTAATATTATAGGTGTAGTGATTAGAGGTGATTATAATTGAAGGAAAGCAATATTTAGTTTTCTATTCCTAGTTTTTAGATGAAATTTATATTCTTTTTATTGAGAAATTTGTAGGTCTAGTCCAAATACAACTCTTCACAAAATTATGGGAGCTACATAAGCATGTTTATTTTTAAGTGAATCAACAATGCGCTATTAAAGTTTTAGTCTCATCACCCCCTTGATGTTTGTAATTTATACTTGTAAGAAACCTTATATTAAATATTGTATTTGTTGCATTTTTGAGTTCCTCCCACAATTAATTATCTCCATCCACGGAATATTTGTCAACCTTATGTAATAAGTAATTATTTGATTACTTTTTTACATCGAAATTTTTCTAAAATTCCGATTTATTGTGACCCTGAGACAAATTTCAAAATAAAAGAATGTAAGAAGATTTTATTTATTTAGTTGATGGGGAAGAATTCTTAATTAAAATTGTGAGAAGAATTTACACTCTATTATTTCTAGGGCGCTCCCATCCTTCAATCTGTGTATAACTATATGTTAAAACCCTACTACATCCATTCTTTTTAATGAAATTAGAAGATATTTACATGATAAATGAAAATAAAACTTATTTTGGTATGGTAGATATAAAGATACCAAGTACATAAACGTATTAATGGAGAGGCTATGTAATAGATTTATCTTCTTTAAGATTTTTTTCATGAGAGGATCATACTTTTAATTATGCACGCCTTGGCTTGTACAAACTCAATTCCGATGAATCTATAGAGTACACGATGAGATTATTTGAAAAGTGTATGTTCATTTTGTTTCTTAAAGTAACAATCATGCGTTAAATGAACAATGGAAATGTTGAAGGGGTTATTTTCATGGATCCATATTGGAAGGAGAGAAACATTAGGAGAGAAAGAGGGATTAAAATGAAGGGGTTAGAGGGTGCAAAAGTGTGGGGGTAGAGAAACTAGAAACCACAAAGAATGTGAAATGAAAATGTTGGATCACAACATGACGTCATATATGGAAATCTTTTGAAGGAGACTAGGGGTGTTGTTGAAGACAATGTGGAAACAATTTATAGGTATATACGTGAATGTAAGGAGAAGTATAAAAATATTACTGAAGTGAAAATGCATTTATTGTTTTATTTGTATCATTTAGAGACATGAATATGTGGAGTGTAAGTGGAATCCATAGGTGGCAACGTCATGTGAAGTTCTCATCATCAGTGATTTTGATGGCAATATTATTTACCAATCACCAAAAAAAAGGGACAAGTATGGGTTATTGTGGATTTTTATTGGACGGGGAAAATTAATTATTTTCATGGGACACACCTTTTCCATGGATGAGATTATTCCTCTCCAATAAATATCCGATGTATGAGCTTAACTCTATAGTAGAGATTTGAAATGGAATATTTCAATCTCACTTATACTAGTTACATGTATGCAATTGGTTCTTCAGATGTGAATTTTTCATTATGTAGACTTTTAATACATGGCATTCCAATTATGAGACATGAAACATAAAAAATGCACACATATTTCAGCATCGCATGCATTTTGATGGACACATTTTCCTCTATTTTGTATTATTATAATGGAAACTGGATAGACAATGCAAAAAAATTAGTGATCAGATTCCTTCAATTACCAACAACTATATCTATAAATTTAGTATGGCCAAACTCTAACCCTAGATCATCTATCACTTATAAAGGCATGCCTGCAATCATGCACATGTACTCTCTTTCTTTGTAGTGGACATGTTACGAGGAAATGAACTATACTTTGATTCGTACATGTTATGGTTTGTATGTAAAGATCCATATGCTCTGAATGGTCTCTACGGAGCATATAGAAGGTGCACTCTAAATAATACTCAAATATGAAATTGCATGGAAGGAATCATGCCCAAATACAAACACGCATGGGATTTGGGAGAGTGGTTGAGTGGTTGTGTGATGTGTAAACCATTACAATGCTCTGCTACAAATGGCACCACCATATGTCCCAATTCATTAAGGAAACCTTTAAAAAAATCGGACAAGAGTTTCTCATTAATAATGCTTTATTTATATAACATGGAGAAATAGTTCACCCTGGTTTTTAAACAAATTTGATGCACTATTGTAGTGTTTAAATATATTTAATTAATTATAGTTGGTGAGATATGGTTTATTGGTTAAAAAACTAATTGAATTTATTTATATTTCACTTTCGTCATTTGAGATTCTGTTAATCATAAGGTCCATGGAAAATAAGTTATGGGCATGGATAAGTGAGTTGAAAATGTAGTTGTGTACATTGTATATTTAGATGAATGAGTATTTTAGAGTCGTAGAAGCAATTCCAAGATGCACTTAAGAAATGTATTAAATGTTAAATTCCTTTAACATCTAAAGAAGAGTTTGACACATATGAAGTGTATCCAACATTGGTTGGTTGGTTTGGTCTGGTTTGCGATAACATATAAACCCTAATATATCATGATCCTTATGTATATATTGGTGATGCCACAATGGATGTGGACCTCTTACTAAGATAATGGTTCATTGATTGCGGAGATGAGTATATTTGTTTACCTGACATTCCCAACTCAACTCTAAATCCCCTCATTACAATAAATTTCTATAATATATTGTCAAAATTTAATTGATTATTAAATTTTATTATAAAAATAATTTTCTAGACTATAAATGCACTTTAACTACAAAAAAATATATAGCTTGATTAAACGTTACATGTATATAACTATGGCACTAAAAAAAAATTACTACTGTAACTATGTTCATATATAATTCGTAGTTACAAAATATGATATATATTATTCTTACATATATTCTTGCTATTTATGTGTTATGGTTGTCTCCATCGATAGGAACGATATATAAACCTTGAATTTCCCTTACTAAATAATTAAGAGCTTCACATATCCATGAGTAAAAATTGATAACTATGGTTGAACTATATTGTCACTGTTCCCTGTTATTTAAAAGTGAAGCCAAATTAAATTATACATTATTTGTTTTCAGGCTCACTTTGTAAGAAAATGTGAATAATATAAGAGAAATTTTTTAAAAATAAGAGACAATGCATTCAAAAATGATGGACACCTCACATCTGGTTGCACCTAGTGATTTTCATTGAATTTTTATGTTTGAAAATATGTGACCCGTACAATGACTTCATAGTTGGAATATAACAATTAATAAATGTGAAAAGTCATCTTTTAAGTGTGAGTCATAAGCATTAAGTTCAATTGCAGTGGATAAAAATGGCATGGGTTGTTTTCCTAAACATGAAAATTGTGACGAAAACATCGAATTTGTGAGCCTGAATCGACGTCTTGTACGTTTATCCACGCCTTGCATATTTTCCATGCCTTTCAGGCTCATTTCAGGGCAAGAATATGTGTATATGGTTGTATACAACTTTGGTTAGTTATAGGTGAATTTCATGCCTATCTTCAAAAACCTTTTTCAGACGACACGGATGACAAGGTGTTATCCCAATTCACATTCACGTAACCATGTTTTATATTTTTTGGACTCTGCATAGACCAGTTTCCACCGTAGGATTTCAACGCATGTACTACAACCTACTTTGCACCATTGATATCCTGAAATGTGTCAATCTTGGCTAGCCTCCACCCATATATACATTCTAACTTTATATGCCTTTGACGTAAAAATTAAATAATACACATTCAAATCTTTCAATAATACAAAAAACTAAGTAATCTAAAGTTTAGTACCGAAATTGATAAATAAAGAAATTACTGGCAATAAATTTGAGATCTAAAAATATACTATAACGGTGTGGCTGTTATTTCATCATCAGTTGAGCAAGGGTTAAATTTGACGGCAACCAATGTCTGTCAAAAAATTTTTAGAAGATAGTTAAATTTTAAATTTTTCCCTTCAAAAATGTAAAATAATGTTTTTTTCTACTGCCAATAAGGAATTATAAAATATTATTCTATATATATTTAACTATATATAAAATATATCTGTATAGTTTACTAACTAAATTTGTATAATGAATTATAGTCATACTTTAAATTTGAAAGTCACATGTGATGCGATTTTTCAAATATTTACAAGTATTTTACGGATAAAATCATGAAAAACATCTAAATAGCCATCAAATTTAACCCATATTGGTGAGGGATCATCAAAACGCTATAAAAAATCCATTATAGTATTTGGTATCTAATCAACGTGAGGTAACTTTTCACTAGAAGCATTATGGTAGAAAATAGAACTGAAACATTCCGAACTTCACTCCATATGAAGCAGTCCATTCTCATTCACATGTAAAACTTGCAACTGCACGATTAATATTCTTCTGTCCAATCTGATTACAAGTAAGTATACTTTCATATGGTTTACCGACAGTTTTTCATAGATGTTACGAAAGAAGTGAACGTATTTGTAAGTTCCAAACTATGTTTTTTCATTATAATTTCTAATTCTTAATACTGATTTATATATTTTTTGGTAAACGTGAATACAAATGGCTCACATAATCATAGAATTTCAACACGTGTATTGGAGCCTCTGTAATGCCCCGCCTTGTCGCCCTTAACCGATGAAGTGTGGATTCTGCCTTCGCACCTGGTTTTCGATGCAAGAGTGTACTCCTCCAGTTTCTCATATGTCCCTAGAGGTATCGGATCCAAGTCGTCTTATCTCACTGAAGCGTTGACGACCTTCATGGACGCTAGTTTTTCTGAAGTTATTTAATTTTCTTTTCTTTTCTTTGTTTTGGTTGGATAATGGCAATGAGGAGATCAATAAACAAATTCAAACAAAATATATAGATTAATTAAATATTGTTTAACTTGACCGAATCAAATAAATAAATGGAGATAGTTTATTAAACAAAAGTAAAATTTAATAGCAAGTAAGACAATATTTATATATGTACATATATTAAATAGAATATTATTAAAATGCATACATTTACATTATGGCAAATGTTGCGGTGGGTGGGCAGAAGGGTATCTTCCTTCCCTGCCACGCAATACTGGAAGATAATTCTTTTGTTGGCTGTGAGTGTGAGGTGACTCCTCCCCCAACGTCCCTTTCAGACTTGACTCTTTCCTTGCATGAGAATACAAGCAATCTTTTAAGATCCAGAAGCCGTATCCGATCTGACCCGAGTTAATGTGAGGAGTGGTTGGATAGTGGTTGGACAGATCTTCCCTCTCTGCGTCCTAGGACTCCGTCCCCCCTTGCTGGCTCAAAAATGATTTTTTTAGGATCTGTATTTTTTGGAGGATAGACTGTTTTTGTTTTCTTTTTCTAAGAAATAAATTCTTCCTACCTATTGTTGGTGTGGAGGATGATGATGGGGATCTATGGAAGTGCCATTGCAATTATTGTGATGTTAATGGGATCCATAGAGTATGGCGTTTCAGAAGACATGAACAGGGTTTTCAGTCCATGCTCAGATTCATTGGTGCAGAAGAAGGATGGATTTACGTTTGGTATAGCCTTCGTGGACAGGGACTCCTTCTACAATCGACACGCAGGCGAGGACCAAGCTGGAGCTCTCGCCCTATGATACGCGTTTGGCGTTGTCGTCTAAAGCGTCTCAGTTGGCTGTATTCAGGCCCAAGGTCGACGAGATTTCCCTCCTCACTATCAACACCTCCACCGGCTCCTTCTCTCCGTAGAAGAGGAACGAGTGGCCGCTTTGTGCAGAAGGAATGTCTAGCTAGGCACTGTGGTTCTCTTTTCAAGCATCGTGGCTCATGGAATTTTAATGTGTGCATGGAACAATCTTGCTATTTTCTTGTTGTTTCAGACAGTGGTGGTGTTTTTTTTTTTATGGAGCTTCAAGCTAGTGAAGTAGACGTATTACCTCCACTTCCTGGGGCGCTGTGAGGTGTGTTCTTGTTGGGGATCCACAGCAGAGACCTACCACAGTTTTCAGCCAGGCTGCAGGCACGTTTCAGTAAGGAAGAAGCCTTTTTGAGCGCCTCCAACAAGCAGGTTGTCCAGCTATGATGTTATCTGTTTAGTATCGAATGCATCCTTAATTCAGGATTCTCCTTCAAGGTGACAGATCACACCCATGGGCACAGGAGATCTATGCAATGTTGGAGAAAATGTCTTGGGAGATGAAGGGTAGCAGCATATTTTTTCAGATCCAGATCATGTACCGATTTTGTAGCTTCAAAATCGATTATGTGACAGTGAGGGTGTTACCATCAGACCTGATAAAATTTATTTACAAAGATTCTCTATTGAGATCTTACTTGTTGTACGATGTAACTCATGGAAGAGAACCTCATAGAGGCTGATCTGTTTCATATCAGAATATTCATGACACACAAATTGCTTGGCTATTATATGAGCTTCTTCAACGAGTCACCAAGTTGGCAGGCATAAAGTTTCCTGTTGGAATTATCACACCTTACAAGCTACAGTTGTAATGTTTGCACCGAGAGCTTGATGTTGTCCTCAAATCCGACGAAGGAAAAAGGTTTATTTATCATTATGGTAGATTCCTTTCAGAGCCAGGAGCGTGATGTAATCATTATGTCTTGTGTCCGAGCTTCAAATCATGGGGTTGGCTTTGTAGCTGTTTTTCACTGCGTGAATGTGGCGCTAGCACGAGCTCGCAGGGCACTTTGGGTTAAGGGTAAGCATCTGCATTGAAACAATTATATGCATATCGAGATGGCGTTTTAAACCAGGCATGTTAAAACCTGCCCCTTGCAATCTTCTGCTACCCTTTTTATTATGTCATGAATTGAAGGTCCTTCTATTTTTTTTATCTGTTATGGCATTTAGAATGGGCTCCTACTTTTTCCTTCTGAATCGACCCAGATTGAAGGAAAGGAAGGAGTGTTGGGAGTTGTTTGTTTTTCTTACCCTGATAGCAACTGTGATAGCATGTATACATTCCTTTCTGCCTCATTTTTTTTATTTTTGAAATAAAAGAGTAACTGCTATGTGATAGCAAAATAATGGTTGAAGTTTTATACTGTGGGTGTTGGATCTTTAACCTAGGTGTTTCCTGCTTAATTCGTCAATTCGGGTGACGTTTAGAGATAATAGTGAACAATGGCCGTTGGATTCGATTTCTAAACCAGCAATAACAGATATAAACTTGAGCCATGAATAACATTAGTGGATATTTGTAGATTTGTCGACTCATGGCCAGTTTTAGGCTAAGTGTTGTTTTTGTCTTGATAAAAGCTTTTCTTGGGCTGAATCTGTGTGTAGATCTCGCATAGTGAGGATGATGTTTTTCTTAGAGGCCTACATGAGTGTAATATCGATTGCTCAATACAGATCCTGTGACGTGAGTCACTGTATCATAAGATAAAAGAGTTCAATCAAAATTTGTATTAGCAGATGTTTTTCTTTGGAGCGACTATGAGGATAGGTCGAGTAGATAGTCGTGAAATAGATGGGTATGCCCAAGCTATTCATATGTTGTTTTAGAGACAGGAAGAGAAGGCATAGTTCGTAGGAAGAGTTTTTTTCTTTGTATTCCTCCTTCGCTGACTGTTAACCTTGTGATTGATGACTTGAGTTGGGTCATGGTAGAGGATCTTGTGTTGATTCACTTATATTTTCAACAGACTATCCCTTGCTTGTTTAAATTCAAGTATCGAATGAAATGGGTTTCTATTAAATCCATTATGTAGCTTAGCAAACCTTCAATAATTCAGGGACGGAATTCCCGAGTAAGTGTTGACTGAGGCAGGTATGAAAATAGAATGGTTACCTTTCTTCGAATTGGGATTAGACTTGTATGAAAATGGAAAAGGTAGGAATCGACTCAGTTACATATTTTAGTGAGCTAAGTCCTTAACTCTTACAACAATCATATGAGTGGTGGATTATGGGTTTATTACTGTTTATGTGATGTAAGATAATAACAACCTTTGGTGAAAAGACTTCTTCTTGATCCTTGCTTGTGTAATCCAACTATAGTTGTTGAATGTAATTTAGTTGGATAGAATCTAATTTATTTAACTTCTTGAAGAAAAATAATTAGGTTCGGTGAGAATTGCTTGGTATTTTGAATCTTCAGATTCAGTTTTTGCGTTGTGAGTATTATATGTATGTTGGTTTATTTAGTCGAGTGAAGTTAACTTTAATCTTTGACTGATTTGTATTCATATATGGTTGGGGCCTATATTCTTCCTAAAACATGGATGTGCGTTAATGCATTCTTGTTAACAAGCAATTTTGAATATGTTAAGTCATTTGACTGATCTTTATCTTTTTTTGGTTAATATTAATAGAATGATGTTTGGCTGTTAGATTTCAATCACGTAATCTATAGGATTACATGACTGAAATCTCAATACTCTTAGCCTTGTTGTCTTCACTAATAAGGTCTCACCTTGATTATCTTTGGAATATCTCTCTCACTTGAATATTGGGATTCCTCCTTGTTGGCTGGTATAAATCTCGTCATCTTGTGAAACATATTGATTAGTGGTTTGTGATTTGATCCATTCTTGAGTTTAGAATTTTTACTTTCATGATATTATAAAATGTTAGCTTACTGTTGCAATGGGTTAGTCTTAACATGCTCAGTTCTAGCGAACTGACTCTAGTTAATATTTGTGCAGATGGATTATGCGAGTAGACTAGAGGAAAATATTGTTAAAGGTTCATCTGTACAATTTATGAAGTTCCTTGTAAAAATGTTCAATGTGTTGTAATTTGTGTAACATTGCTTGCAAAGAGAGTTTATATGACCTCTTGCTTGGAATTGTTCGGAGAATCACGTGAAGAAGTAGTTTTGTCTTTTTTTTTTGTAATTTGGCTAGTAACTCTCCTTAGTGAGAAATAATATTCAATCCTCTTCACTGGCATAAACATTGTAAAAACTTTGATCTTGATAATTAAGTGTTAAATTAAATCTTTCTAAGACTTTGTATTGATGGGTTATATGTAAGTTTTAAGGGGGTGGCTTTTCCTTACAGAAGTTACCTAAAAGTTTTTATTCAAATAAATATGCTGTAGAGTTTATATCCACTCGAGAACAAACAATTCCCTAAGTGATCAAGGGCGAGGCTATCCTTGCAATGTGATTTTATCTAACGTGTTATCCCTAACTGAACTAGTAACCACTACTCTTTTTGGAGAACGCTAAAGACAAGCTTAAAGGAAAACAATGGTTAGTTTCTAATAAGATTTAACAAGTAAGAGAAGAAAATTTTGAAACCACTCAATTTATCTCGTTATCCTATTTAAAAGCAAGTAGCTTCCTCTTGATAAGCTCTTTCGGTGAAGCCTATGTAAGAGCACTAATAACTACGTATAAAACCTCAAGCTTCAACTAAACCTTAGTAAGAGCTAATGACGTCTTAAGGGTGAACTCATTTGACCTTCTTCCTTTAACTTTATCCAAGGTACCTTGTAATTTTCTCTTAAGATTGTTGAACGTGAACCGATGTTGTCATAAGGGCATGAATGAGATCTAGTAACGTATGTGTGAATAGACGGCCTTGTGGAATTAAATTACCATCTTTATCAAATAAATATATAAATCAAATAATTGTTATAAAGGAGAAGACTTTAAGTGAACTATTCTACAGTGTGTAAGAACATAACTCAGTTGGTAAGATGATTTGTGCGAATCATATATTGAATCCTTCTGAAAACTTAAGTCATGAGTTTAAAGCGTGTCTTATCAAAATAAATAACCTCCAATCATTTCTTACTATGGATTGCCCTAGCTGTGAGAGTGTCTTGTGGTTGGGCTTCTATGTTATTCTATCAAAAAAAGAGAAAAGAATATATATATATATATATATAGTATATTATCCTTTTGGGTGTGAACGTTTCCGTGCTGACCTTGTGGTCATCCCTGTAACAAGTGGTTCCCAGAGTTGGTTGTAACCTTGTGACGACATGTTGTGTCATGTTTTGTGTCGAAGCAAGTCACAAAAAAAAAAATCCTGTCTTTTATCCTGTCTTTTACTGTGTTGTTCGTGTGTTGAATTTTTGGGTTGTTACACTTGGTATCAGAGCGAGGTTCATGCTCTCAAACCTATGGGCCGGATTGGTGTTGTATGGTGATGATACATGATGGTGGTTGTGTTACTTGATATTGTTTCATGGAGATGTTGGTATTGCATGATGATGATTTATATTGGGAAGAGTAATGTGGTATAAGTGTGATGTGATCCATGTCGTAATTGTGATATTGTGAACGCACGTGATGTGTATGTCACTCAATGCGTATTTTGTTATCATATTGATGTAATGGGGATGGGAGTATTCTCTCTCCTTCTTGTGGATTCTATGAAGAGTTCACGTGTGAATTACTGCTTGTGATGTGTGAAAAGAATTATAATGTGGATGACATAGTGTTGGAGCATTGTGGCATATTGCGATAGGTAGGTGTATCAATGTGTTGTATGACTAGGTTGATGTTAAAAGAAATGAGTTGTATCATGATGTTTTTACCATGTTTTGAAGAAATGTGTGTACCACCTTGTTATGTAGCAATGGATGTTATGTTGTGATGTACTATGTCCATCATATATATGAGTTGTGTGATATGTAATGATTCATGTTGTGATTTAGGGTCATACGGTGAGTGTACGAACCCTATCGTATTGTGATTGCACTTTGGGTGCAGAATGTGGTAAAGTGATGTATTACACCCTGTGAATGTATGATTGTGATCTATCCCATATACATACCATACGTGAGACGTTATGGTAGCTATGTGTGTACCACCATGGTGTTAGTGATGTAGTTATATGTTATGTTGTGAGCCTTACACTAACCGAACCTGAGGGAAATTGGTAGACTATGTATGTATGGAGTGAGAAAATGTGTACCATTGACCAGTCACTCGAGCCGAGTATGAGATAGGAAGTGGAGCCTTACATAGGCTGAAAACCCACTTTCATTTGTTTGGTATGTGTGACATTTGTTCAACAGGTGCCATGCATATTGTGTTTCACAGACACCTCAGGCTCAGTAGATGGTGACCTGTACTCCTTTCTCTCTCCCGATATGGTTTTCGTATGGATTTAACCTATGTGACTTTGACTATGTTGAGCCTTGTTGAAGTTGTGGCGAGATGATTCTGATTGAGATGATGACAGTTGTACTATGGATATGTATTTTACGAGCTGAGGCTCGATGTTCCGAGTGCTAGTAACTCATTGAGTACCCCTTGGTGGCCAGGTAAGGCCACACAGTTATCGTAATGTGACATTATGATAAGTTGATTTTATTCGTAAATTGAGTTTTTACCTTATTTTGTAAGGACCAACAACTTTTCTTGATTGCAATGCATTACAATTTTGGGCATTCCTTGGTTTGTAGTGCTAACATGTGGATTTTGATACTAACTATGGCTATTTGGCCATTTATTTTGCTTGATTTTGGGTCTTCTTTTAAATTTGGAATTTTTACCGCCTTGCCCAAGGCTTGTACTTTGCCATTTGGCACTTAGATTGGATTGTTATGCTGGTTCTATTGTCATGATGTGTGGAATAGGGTCATAGGATACACCATGGATTGGTTGGACCTATGGACCCGCTTCATTGTATGGGGGTACGCCCCAAGGAGTACAGATAACTAGCGGGTTGTTGAACCACACGTTATTATGTCACTTAGGTTAGGAGTGTTCGAACTCTATGTGTCTTGGACCATAGGGTCAACCGGCCTCCTTGAGGGAGGCACAAGAGTTTGAGGGAGGCATAAGAGACTTGAGGGAGGCATAAGAGCTTGAGGGAGGCATAAGAGACTTGAGGGAGGCATAAGAGCTTGAGGGAGGCTTAAGAGACTTGAGGGAGGCATAAGAGTATGAGGGAGGCATAAGAGTTTGAGCGGGCATATGATATTTGTGTGTATGGTTGATGTTTTGGGATATATGTTGAGTTATTGTGATGTTTTGGTAGTGATATTTTGATGTATGTGTTACTCATGTCAGATGGATATGTGTTGTGATGTTGTGGATATGGCGTTGATTCCCTTGTGGACACTATGTACCTGTAGCTTTTGTTTGGAGTTATGTGAAATTTTCATCTGTGGAATTGAGGAAATGTCTGGTGGATTGTAGTACTCTTTGAGTGAGTGTTTTGTATGTCAGTCATTGATGTGTGACGAGTACCATGTTATGTGGACTGTGCCTATTCCATTCCGTATTTGAGTAACCTTTTTGTGGTGTAATACAATCTTGAAGTATATATTTGTGTACTTGTGAATCTGTAGGGTCTTTTGAACCTGATAGGGTGTTGTGTTAGCAGTTCATGTTGGGCACCCACAATAAGGAATAAATCAAAACTCTTCAATGATGATATTTTTTTTTTAAGAAACTAAAACTAGAAATAATGATAATGGAAAGAGACTAATGAAATGATGGACAAGAAAGAACTGTTAATCTTCACAGAACCTTGAAAGTTAAAATTTCTACCAAATGTTCCTAAGGTTACCTTGTGACCGTGCTTTAATCGACTAGAATTTTAAACCATAGAGTGTACCTTCACCCTCATATGTTCCTCTTTGCTTACAACTTTCTTTCCTCTGGGTTATGTCGCATCGAGGACGATGCTTTGTTAAGGGGAGGAGAATGCAATGCCCCGCCTTGTCGCCCTTAACCGATGAAGTGTGGATTCTGCCTTCACACCTGGTTTTTCGATGCAAGAGTGTACTCCTTCAGTTTCTCATATGTTCCTAGAGGTATCGGATCCAAGTTGTCTTATCTCACTGAAGCGTTGACGACCTTCATGGATGCTAGTTTTTCTGAAGTTATTTAATTTTCTTTTTTTTTTCTTTGTTTTGGTTGGATAATGGAAATGAGGAGATCAATAAACAAATTCAAACAAAATATATAGATTAATTAAATATTGTTTAACTTGACCGAATCAAATAAATAAATGGAGATAGTTTATTAAACAAAATTAAAATTTAATAGCAAGTAAGACAATATTCATATATGTACATGTATCAAATAGAATATCATTAAAATGCATACATTTACATTATGGCAAATGTTGCGGTGGGTGGGAAGAAGGGTATCTTCCTTCCCTGCCACGTAATACTGGAAGATACTTATTTTGTTGGCTATGTGTGTGAGGTGACTCCACCCTAACGTCCCTTTCAGACTTGACTCTTTCCTTGCATGAGAATACAAGCAATCTTTTAAGATCCAGAAGCCGTACCCGATCTGAACTGAGTTAATGTGAAGAGTGGTTGGATAGTGGTTAGATAGATCTTCCCTCTCTGCATCCTAAGACTTCATTCCCCCTTGCTGGCTCAAAAATAATTTTTTTTAGGATATGTATTTTTTTGGAGGACAGACTGTTTTGTTTTCATTTTATAAGAAATAAATTCTTCCTACCTATTGTTTGTGTGGGGGATGATGATAGGGATCTATGGAAGTATCGTTGCAATTATTTTGATGTTAATGGGATCCATAGAGTATGGCGTTTCAGAAGGCATGAACGGGGGTTTTCAGTCCATGCTCGGATTCATTGGTGCAGAGGATGGATGGATTTACGTTTGGTATAGCTTTCGCGGATAGGGACTCCTTCTACATTGACACGTAGGTGAGGACCAAGTTGGAGCTCTCGCCCTATGATACGCATTTGGCGTTGTCATCTAAAGCGTCTTAGTTGGCTGTATTTAGGCCCAAGGTCGACGAGATTTCCCTCCTCACTATCAGCACCTCCACCGGCTACTTCTCTCCATAAAAGAGGAACGACTGGCCACTTTATGCAGAAGGAATGTCTAGCTAGCCACTATGGTTCTCTTTTCAAGCATCGTGGCTCATGGAATTTTAATGTGTGCATGGAACAATATTGCCATTTTCTTGTTGTTTCAAACAGTGGTGGTGGTTTTTTTTTTTATGAAGCTTCAAGATAGTGAAGTAGACGTATTACCTCCACTTCCTCGGGTGCGCTGTGAGGTGTGTTCTTTTCGGGGATCCACAACAGAGACTTGCCATAGTTTTCAACCAGGTTACTCAGGCACATTTCAGCGTAAGTAAGAAGCCCTCCTTTTTGAGCACCTCCAACAAGTAGGTTGTCCAACTATAATGTTATCTGTTCAGCATCGACTACATAACCATCTATTCGGGATTGATTGTCCTTACACAGCCCAAAGATCAATTTGTACCCGAAATGGGCAACTTAGGTAGTTGTTTTCACTTTTGCGGTCAGAGCAGAATTTCATGGGAGATACGAGAGAGTAGTTTCAGGATACTGTATTCAGGAATAGCAGATACCACTGATAGGCTTTGAGTACTGCGGCTAAGGCTGATAACATAGATCAGATGAAGCAAGCTGTTGATACAGCTTTACAGGTCGGGTACCAGGCATTTTGACACTGCCATGTAATTTATGGCACTGAGCCATTCTCTATGGAGAAGCTCTGAATCATGCTTTTCTGATTATAAACAGGGATGAAAGTTTTGTGACCAGTAAATTATTTGCTGGTGATCACGATGACCCTGTTTCCTCTTTGAAGACATACCTTAAAGAATTTTCATGCTAGCACATATTTGGATCTGTATCTTATCCACTGGCCTATAAATTTGAGAAAGGGGGCTTCACATCAACGAGTCCTAAAGAGGAGGATTTTTTTTTGCCATTAGCATATAGAGTCTATCTTGGAGGGGAATGGAGCAATGTGTGGAGTTGGGGCTTACTAAATCTACATCTGTGAGCAGTTTCTCCTGCAAGAAGCTCGATGACTTGTTGAGCTATGCCAACATATCTCCTGCTGTCAATCAGGTGGAGATGCATCCTCTGTGGCAACAAAAGAAGCTAAGAGATTATTGCAGCAATGTCAACATTCACGTTAGTGCGTGGTCTCCTTTCAGAGGATTTGGTAGCTTACTATGGTTCCAATTCATGTGATGGAAAATCCTGGGTACTGAGGAGATTGCTAAGAAGCATGGGGTGGACCTTGTAGCTCAGGTTTTGTTCACAGCGTGGGGTTTCGAACAGGGAGTGAGTGTGCTCCCCAAGAGCTACTTTGGGTTAAGGGAAAGCAGCTGCATTGAAACAATTAGATGCATTTCGAGATGACGTTTTAAACCAGGCATGTTAAACCCGCCCCTTGCAATCTTCTGCGACCCTTTTATTATGTCATGAATTGAATGTCCTTCTATTTTTTTTTATCTGTTATGGCTTTTAGAATGGGTTTCTACTTTTTCCTTGTGAATCGACCTAGATTTAAAGGAAAGGAGGGACTATTGGGAGTTGTTTGGTTTTCATACCCTGATAGAAACTGTGATAGCATGTATACATTCCTTTCTACCTCATGTTTTTTCTTTTTGAATTAAAAGAGTAACTGCTATGTGATAGCAAAATAATGGTTGAAGTTTTATACTGTGGGTGTTAGATCTTTAACCTGGGTGTTTCCTGCTAAATTCTTCAATTCGGGTGATGTTTAGAGACAATAGTGAACAATGGCCGTTGAGTTCGATTTCTAAACCAACAAGTAGCAGATATAAACCTGAGCCATGAATAACATTAGTGGATATTTGTAGATTTGTCGACTCATGGCCAGTTTTAGGCTAAATGTTTGTTTTTTGTCTTGGTAAAAGCTTTTCTTGGGCTGAATCTATGTGTAGACCTCGCATAGTGAGCATGGTGTTTTCTTAGAGTCCTACGTGAGTGAAATGTTGACTGATCATTATAGATCTTGTGACGTGAGTCACTGTATCATGAGATAAAAGAGTTCAATCGAACTCTGTAGTGGCAGATGTTTTCTTTGGAGCAACTATGAGGATAGGGTCGAGTAGACAGTCGCGAAATAGATGGGTATGCCCAAACTATTCATATGTTGTTTTAGAGATGGAAGAGAAGGCATAGTTCGTAGGAAGATTATTTTGCTTTGTATTCCTCCTTCGCTGGCTGTAAACCTTGTGATTGGTGACTCGAATTGGGTCACGGTAGAGAATCTTGTGTCGATTCACTTATATTTTCAACAGACTATCCCTTTCTTGTTTAAATTCAAGTATCGAATGAAATGGGTTTCTATTGAAATCCATTATGTATCTTAGCGAACCTTCAATAATTCAGGTATGGACTTTCTGAGTAAGTATTGACTGAGTCATGTATGAAAATAGAATGGTTACCTTTCTTCGAATTGGGATTAGACTTGTATGAAAATGGAAAAGGTAGGAATCGACTCAGTTACATATTTTAGTGAGCTAAGTCCTTAACTCTTACAACGATCATACGAGTGGTTGATTACAGGTTTATTACTGTTTATGTGATGTAAGATAATAACAACCTTTGGCGAAAATACTTCTTTTTTATCCTTTCTTGTGTAATCCGACTATAGTTGTTGAATGTAATTTAGTTGGATAGAATCTAATTTATTTAACTTCTTGAGGAAAAATAATTAGGTTCGGTGAGAATTGCTTGGTATATTGAATCTTCAGATTTAATTATAGCGTTGTGAGTATTATATGTATGTTGGTTTATTCAGCCGAGTGAAGTTAACTTTAATCTTTGAATGATTTGTGTTCATATATTGGTTGGGGGCCTATATTCTTCCTAAAACATGGATGCGCGTTAATGCAGTCTTGTTAACAAGCAATTTTGAATATGTGAAGTCATTTGACTGATCTTTATCTTTTTGGTTAATAATAATAGAATGATGTTTGGGTGTGTTAGTTTTCAATCATGTAATCCATAGGATTACATGACTGAAATATTAATACTCTCAGTCTTGTTGTCTTCACCAATAAGGTCTCACCTTGATTATCTTTGGAATATCTCTCTCACTTGAATATTGGGATTCCTCCGTGTTGGTTGGTATAAATCTCGTCATCTTGTGAAACATATTGATTAGTGGTTTGTGATTTGATCCATTCTTGAGTTTAGAATTTTTACTTTCATGATATTATAAAAATGTTAGCTTATTGTTGCAATGGGTAGCCTTAACATGCTCAGTTCTAGCGAACTAACTCTAGTTAATATTTTTTTAGATGGATTATGCGAGTAGACTAGAGGAAAAGAGTGTTAAAGGTTCATCTGTACAATTTATGAAGTTCCTTGTAAAAACTTTCCAATGTGTTGTAAATATGTGAAACATTGCTTGAAAAGAGAGTTTATATGACCTCTTGCCTGGAATTGTTTTGAAGAATTACGTGAAGAAGTAGTTTTTTCCTTTTATTGTAATTTCACTGGTAACTCTTCTTAGTGACAAATAATATTCAATCCTCTTCACCGGCATAAGCATTGTAAAAACTTTGATCTTGAGAATCAAGTGTTAAATTAAATCTTTCTAAGACTTTGTATTGATGGGTTATATGTAAGTTTTAATGGGGAGGTTTTTCCTTACAGAAGTTACCTAAAATTTTTGTTCAAATAAATCTGTTGTAGAGTTTAGATCCACGTGACAACAAACAATTCCCTAAGTGATCAAGGGCGAGGCTATCCTTGCAATGTGTTTTTATATAACGTGTTATCCCTAATTGAACTAGTAACCACTACTCTTTTTTGAGAATGCTAAAGACAAGCTTAAAGGAAAACAATGGTTAGTTTCTAATAAGATTTAACAAGTAAGAGAAGATAATTTAGAAACCACTCAATTTATCTCTCATCATATTTAAAAGTAAGTAGCTTCCTCTTGATAAGCTCTTTCGGTGAAGCCCAAGTAAGAGCGCTAATAACTACGTATAAAACCTCAAGCTTCAATTAAACCTCAGTAAGAACTAATGACGTCTTAAGGGTGAACGCAATTGACCATGTTCCTTTAACTTTATCCAGGGTACCTTGCAATTTTCTCTTAAGTTTGTTGAACGTGAACCAATGTTGTCATAAGGGCATGAACGAGTTCTAGTAACGTAAGTGTGAATAGATGGCCCTGTGGAATTAAATTACCATCTTTATCAAATAAATATATAAATCAAATAATTGTTATAAAGGAGAAGACTTTAAGTGAACTACTCTATAGTGTGTAAGAACATAACTCAGTTGGTAAGATGATTTGTGCGAATCATTTATTGAATCCTTCTGAAAAATTAAGTCATGAGTTAAAGGGTGTCTTATCAAAATAAATAACCTCCAATCATTTCTTACTGTGGCTTGCCCAGCTGTGAGAGTTTCTTGTGGTTGGGCTTCTATGTTATTCTGTCAAAAAAAAAAGAAAAAAAAAAAAAAATATTATCCTTTTGGGTGTGAACGTTTCCGTGCTGACCTTGTGGTCATCCCTGTAACAAGTGGTTCCCAGAGTTGGTTGTAACCTTGTGACGACATGTTGTGTCATGTTTTGTGTCAAAGCAAAAAATAAATAAATCCTGTCTTTTATTGTGTTGTCCGTGTGAATTTTTTTTGGGTTGTTACAACCTCCTTTGCACCATTGATTTCCTAAGATATTTAATAAGGAATCCTTCAATAATAAAACTATGTCACAAATATAAAAAAGCACATCTAAATTAATATGTAACACCATTTAAATATAGTTAAAATATTCACATTAATAATTATTTTGACAAATAATATTAATTATTAATTTTTTATGCTTTTAATAAACAAAAAATGTAATTTAATACTTTGAATAAGCAATTTAAACAAAAAAGTTATCGTAGGAATGTAAAAGTGTCTCGTACATAGCAAATAATACAACCCAAACCTATACAATTAAGGACTTCTCTATGCTCTACGAGCCACTATGTGTTAAGTTTGGTAGAGGTTTCATAAGTATTTGTGAATATTATCAAATCCTTATTTTAGATAATTTTATTTGAAGATCCCTGAGAGAAGAAACGAGAACAGTCACAATTACATAACAATATGTACACACCAGTTTTTCATGTAACTCCTCTCCTTCATTAAACTTTCCCTCTCGCTTTTCTAAATTTGAGTAAATTCCATCTATTTACTCACCCTTAGTTAATTAATTAATGAGCTGCATGTAAACCCATTTGATAATTAAAATTTGGAATTATCTCACATATCCCAAATTTATTCAATTCATGGGAAATAATACACACATCCAACATCTCATTCTTAAATTAAAAAATGGGATGCATTATTGCACCTAACCATGTTAATCATGCTCCCCACTCCATATCACATCCTTCTTTCTTTGACCTCATAATTGAAATCATGATCCCCACTTAATCACATCATATCGAAATCAAACCTAAGTACTCAAATCATATCCCTTAACCAGGGTTACTTTTCCCAACCCTTATTACCTTATAACCAACAATCTAACCTCACCCATAGGCTATAAATATAGTCCTTCCCACCTCGTTCAAACAAGTTGAAAAAATTGGGAAAATATTGTTTTGAATGTTTAGCCACTTGTTTATCATAGCATCCTCATAATGTCCTTTTATTGCAACTAGAATCCCCACAATACTCTACTCATGATTTGGTGGTTAACTTAGCTTGGTTCATGTTACATGTTGTGTTTGGATCTGATCGGTAGCTCATCTACATACCAACATCTTCAGGTTTCTTTTTTTATTAGCTTGAATGTTATCCATTTATCTTGCATTCTATCCTTTTTCTTTATCACATGGGGGTTGATAGCCACCTACATACCCACATGTTACATGCTGGTATGTAGGTGGCTTGAATGTTAACTTAGCTTGGTTCATGTTACATGTTGTGTTTGGATCTGATCGGTAGCTCATCTACATACCAACATCTTTAGGTTTCTTTGTTCATTAGCTTGAATGTTATCCATTTATCTTGCATTCTATACTTTTTCTTTATCACATGGGGGTTGATAGCCACCGAGGAAGTAAACACTTCTCGGGTTTGCTTTGTCGGGAATCCCACGCATAAAATATCTAAGCAATTTTTCTTCAGTGTCTTTGGGGTGTAGGTTTACTGAGATCACAACTAGGATCTCATCATCTACTTTGCACCCATATCAGTCATCACCATCTTGAAGGTACTAAGCCATTGCATATTCAATGTTGTTTGGTGTTTATTGATTTCTTATACAATAATCTGGAAAAGAAGAAAGAAACTTTGATCAACATTTGGCATGCTCAGTGGGACCAGAATCAAAATATGGTCATTTATATTGGTTTACTTATTTTACGTAGGTGTCGTAAGTATCACGTTTTTCTAGACTCATAATTCTTGTCAATTTAGATATATTTTGCAAATATTTCATTTTTTTTTTTTCATTTTTTTGACTCATTTTTTTGTAGGGATTAATATCGTCAATGCTAGTGTGATTTCCTTTGTACATATAGCCATTTTTTTGTCGCTGAGGTAAATTTGTTTTATTGTTTTGAAGGGGTCTATACTTGGTATAAACTTTTCATGTTATTGCTATATTAAAAAAAACAATTAAAAATAAAATTAATAATTCTTATTCAATTAAATCAAATTAAATTAAATTATAAACAAAACCTTTAGAATCCTAATTAATCCATTTATTATCCCCTACCCATCCCCTGCCTATCTCTCCTATCCCACCAACTCGGTCAGCTCCACCGAGCTAATCCCTCATATCCCAACTTTCCTAAGCCCTTGACTTTACTCCATATCTCCCGCTCGAGCTACCCCTTTCCTTAATGAGACACTCATCTCACCCTACACCTCACTCCTCCCTTACTACCGACTCCACATGGCTCAGATCTATCCAACACCCATTGCATTTACTTCTTAGTTGATCTCTCTCCCGAAGGAACGCTATCCCACTTCATACCAATATCCTTGTCCTACAACTCGACCCAACTCCTACATTCCTCACCAAGCTCCCAAATCCCCTCAGCCCACCGAGCTACCATCCCCATATCCCTGAGCAACTCCAACTCCCCTCCTTGAGCATCCATTTCACCTTCCCTTTCCTAACCAACTCCATACCCATTCCCTCGCCGAGCTACTTCCTCATCCAACCCCGATGCTTTAAACCACTTAAGCACACACTTTGCCTCAATCATTCCCCTAGATAAACTCCAATCTCTCACATCAAAGGAACACAAAAACTAATCATACATTACAGAACCATTTATCACTTCATGGCATCACCATAGCTCATATTCCAAAAATCAATTTCATTCCTGTTCTTTGTGTTGCACATCATGAGGAACATTATCTAGAGTCTTGTCTGGAATTTACTATAGAGACATGTAATACTGCTGGAACTCTTTGTTACCCCATCGTTGACAGCCTTCAAGAAGAAATGGTTGAGTTTTAGCATAAAATTCAAGGAAAGTTGCAAATCTGTCACAATATACCACTTCACTGGTCCAGACTACCACAATTACAACAACATACTCCATATCCGGTTGCATACAAATTTCAAGGAACCTCCGATAGTCTTGGTTTTACTTTCGAGGACTATAATTTAGAATATCCGGTTCCAACTTTAGTACCCCCTTTCTAAATCATTTAATTTCTTTGCCCGCATTTGAAGAAGTTGAGATCGATATGCTTTGAATGAAAGAATGGAATGTTTCTTCACAATAGAGTTGCGTGTGTTGTTTTAATCATTATGCAAGGTAATTTCATAGACCAAAACATAATCTCCCACAATCTCTTCGGTGAACGTAGTAACCTCATCTCTCACACGCCCTCTCTACCCTGTGACTCCCGTGAGCTCCTATCCCCTGCGTCAAGCTCTCTACCAGACCGACGAGTTCTCTCTTCCCGTGACTCTCCATCGACTTTCATCTTTCCACCTCGGCTCATCCTCCACCTCTATTTACCTTCACTCATGTCTCGCACTAAGAACACACCTCCATCACTGCTAGTTTACCATGATGCCAACACCTGTTGCGTATTTTCTATTGGCATGCCACCTAGTCCACATCCCTTCACATCGACCACCCATTCGATCATTTTTCCATCCGATTCAACTGATTAACTCACTCACTAAATCAATTGACTTTTAACATCAACTTCCAAATACATTATTTCTAATTTTTTATTTCCACATCATTTATTTTTTCTCTAATAAGACACTTATATCGAAAGTCTATAATAGTCAACATCACTTATTTTTTCCATCATAGTTTCTCCTTTAGAAAGTCAATAATAGTCTATGTCATTTATTGTGATTATACGATTCCATGTCACTTATTTTGTCTATATTAGTGTAAGTTATTTATTTTTTCCATAACACTCGCTTATTTAGAAAGTCTTTTATGTATCTTGTACTTTTCTCCTTTCAGTCTAGCTTCTCTCATTAGTCTATCGATTATATTATTCATATCGTTCTTTTTTGCGCCAATTTTTTGTAGTGTATATTAATATTGCATTTATATAGTCTCTCGATCGTTTTTGTAGCTCTTTTTTTACGTCTATTAAATAATATGGTGAACACATTTAATCATTTCGAGTGTCAATATAACATAGCTTATCCCATGATATATAGTTTGTTCGGTCTATAATTTGTTCTATTTATCATTCATTAATTATTTCCTAATTTATATTATTACTCTCATTGTCCTGTTTATAAAGTCACTTTAAGACATCTACATCATTTCCACACAACCTGATTTTTTTTTTCTTTTACTTATGAATTCTATGACCACTAAATTACGTCGTTAAACAACGTTTCTTGAAACATTAGCACGCCACCATTCTCCTTTCACCGACCTCATCCGAGATTGTAATTGGTGTAATTTTAAGGTCACTAGATGTTCCACGTCATTGATTAGTACTTCCAAACACCGTGCAACTAGATCAAAAGGAACGAGCGATATCCAGGTGAATTCTACAACCGGTAAATTATGTAGTCAAAGATTGATTGTTGAAACATAAACACGCCACTAATATCCTTTTGCCGACCTCGTTTGAGATTGTAAACAACATAATTTTAAGGTCACTCAATGTTCCAGGTCAGTTATTAGTACTTCTAAACACTATACAACTAGATAAAAAGGAACGAGCAATATCTAGGTATTCCTCGTTTTTCCCTATTTACTCCTTTTACATTGCAATTTCCTATCTTTTGTGTGTGTTCTCATTGCAAGATCATATTTTGTTTAAAATGAATCCTGTGTATCCTTCCTAATCAGATATTTTAATATGAGGTTTACTCTTTTGCATCACATGTTTGGCCACACACTGCCCAAAATCTCATGCAAAAATAAAAACATCAAAACACCCATGTTCACCTAGTTTATTGATTGGGATTTGATCACATAAAAACAAACCATTTTAGACATTTCTAAGACACAATGTACCAAAAACCAAACATATTTTGCATCCTCCTAGGTCTTCCTACATCCATTTTGTTTTCATATTTTTCCTTGAGTACAAAACAAACACATAAAAAGAATTGTTTACTTGACTTATCTATTTCACATGGCACAAAACTTCACCCTCAACAGTTCTGTGCACTACAATTTATACCTCAATCTTATCCCCTTCTCGATCACATCAACAAATACAATGTTTTTCACTCCCTAACATTTCTAGAGACCCCTTCCCTATACCATGAAATCAACCATTTTCAACAAGCATACCAAACAAATATAACCCATTTTCAATCGATGCCATATCTCAAGAACCTCTACCTCATATTCCTTTAGGGACTTCTGAGCCTTCTTATAGTCGTATCTATGATTTCATGTGTTAGAAAACTGCTGAAATCCTTTAATCATGTCAATCCACTCAAATTATGGATCATATTACACCTACATCATGGCATATCAAATATATCCCTGCTTCATCCAGAATACCCGTCAAATCACCAAAATTTACGAACATTCACACTTCTTTTATGTACCAACAATAAAATATGTTAATCAAACCTCAAGAATCCTATCAAACATCTCCTCCAACTTTATCATAACAAGCTTCCTTATATCCTTATCTATCCACTCCTTGTGTTGTATAACCAAGACCATATTATACCTATCCTACACACACAGCAACCATAACTACGGCCTCCATGCCTATCACATCAATTACTGCTACTCCTCAGCCAGCTACCAATATCAATACCTCATGTTTGTATCTGTTTATCCCCCTTTACAACTAAATAGTCCTACTCTATCCCCGTCACCTTATGCCAATGCTACTCCTACTTCATTTACCGCACTTAATGTACCTCAAAAATCTCATCCATCCTATTATGTCCCTACTTCCTAACATTAAAAAAACTCCCAACCAATTCAATCTCAACTTGTTGATATCTTCCGAAAAACCTTCCCAAATCCACCACTAGAAAATCCATTTTTACCTTCCACACCACATGATTTTGATTCTTATTCAATTAATACTATACATCTAGCACCTCTTTCAATACCGATACCCACATCCACCATTGATTCCACACATGAATATACCTCATCCACTTCATCATCCACATCTATTACATCTTTACCCATAATACCAACCATAGATCCAATCCCAGTTCCTACACCTACCACATCAGTCATTGAGACCAGATCCACGTCATCCTCCCTTCCTACATCATTTGAAGAAACTTTGAAATAACTTCAAAGTAATTAAACTTAAAATAATCCTTCTACCTCATCATCGCAACACAATCAATTTCAACCTTCCTTCGATTCCAACGAATAAATATTCCTTATTATGCCTATATAAGTACAACCTTTAAATCCTTCAGTGGAAAAATTTGTCGTTCCTCCCAAGGACGTAAAATCTCAAATATTTCCTCAAATTCATTATACAAGAAATTAATATTCCTTCCTCTAAATAATCCAACCCCACACCCCTTCAATGAAAACCAAAATCATACAACACTATAAAAACCAGAACTGAATTCTGGCCATCAAGATATAAACATGTGTAAAATTTGTCCTCAACATCCGAATTATCTCAAACATCCAATTATTCTTCAAATAGTAAGAGATTCTGCATAGACAAAGCACCTCCTAACATTTTGATTGAATCATGTACGGAGGTCTTTTGACACTTGTTACAAATTTTTACAATCACACTTCTGCCTATTAGGGGCTTTGACCCTAGTATCAAGAAGCCATCGTGTTTTAATTCTAGCCTTGTTTGCGCATATCATCGTACCCATAGATATGATATTTGACATTGTAGGGCATTCCAAGCCATTCTTCATGACTTCATTAAGGAAGGATACCTTCTTCCCAAGCCAAACAAATCTCTTCCTTCCACTTCAACATCTGCACCTTCAACCTCATCTTTCCATATGTAAGTGTCCCCTCATTCTTTAGAAACTTCCAAAACCATGTCACCTCTAAATGAAGAATTTTTTTTACAGAGAATCCTTTATTGTCCATCAAATTTATTCAAGTAACTACTCAATTCATTCCGTGTAACCATGCATCACCAACCAACATCGAAATTGAACTTAAGTCACCAAAGCATACATATACTCAGGCTTTTCCCAAAACATCCAAGATAGCTTATAAGGAATATTCTAGCACATTAGTTGGATCATATACGAAAATATTCTAACATTTATTACAAACTTATACAATCATGCTTCCTCCCATTATACATTTTGATCCTTATAGTAAGAAATCTCCATTGTTCAATCCTAATTGTATTTACACCTATCATCGTGTTCCAAGTCATGACATTGAGAATTGTAAGGCCTTTCAGACCATCGTTCATGACCTTACTAAGGAAGATGATTTCCTCATTCATGGGGAACATCCTTCCCCATCCACAACTAATACAACTCATATTTGTACATCCTCATCCACTGGGTTTCATAAAAATCCCCTATCCACATCTATTCCACCTATACCTATCATACCATCTATAGATTCTATCTCAGTTTCTCTTTCCACACTTATACCCATACCAATCACATTAACTATTGTGACCATGACCATATCATCCTCTTCTTACACATCATTTGAATAATTTTGGAAAACACTTCAAATTTTAGCAACTTCAAATGCCCCTCCTATCTCATCTACAAATACTTCCACAACAAACCAACCTTCACCAAAAATCATCATTAAAACTCTAATCCCTCCACCCTTGTCAACTACAACACAACTTTTTGACCCACCGGTTGAAATAATTGTCATCCCTTCTAATAATTATCATTCACAATACAAATCCGAGAACCTTGGTACACATCCACAACGATCACTTGTGCGTCCCTAAAATAAGATAGACATTCTAAAAAAAATACCGAATATGCATCATCTTTTTTGGGAAAATAATAATTTATTTTTGGGCCGCCTTCTCCATCTAAGGCATCAAAATCACTCCACAATCCAAAATCAAAACCATCCTACATTCCTTCAAGATTTGAATCTTCCACTAAGTCTTCAAGTATCACTAAGAAAGAATCAAAAGTGTGGAATGAAATGACTCAATCCTCTAAGACAGCTCATACAACCACATCCCAAGCATTTTCATCGTAATCCAAGTCTAAAAATTCCAAAGAAAATATATTTACTATTGTATCAATCAAATCTTATATAGAAACCCTTTAACACTTATTGCAAATTTCTGCCATTATGCTTCAACCTGTCAAGGTATTTAACCCAAATAGTAAGAAGATTTCATGGTTTGATTCTAACCTCATTTGTGTCTACCATTATCTCTCATGTCATGAAACTGAATGTTGTAAGGCCCTTCAAAATGTCTTCCATGATCTCATTCAAATGGACGACCTTTTCGAGGATTGTCCCTCTACCATTTTATCTAAAATTACCTCCTAATCTATTGAAGTTTCTACGTCCCCTCCTCCATCTCCCACTAACATTTCTCCTTCACATATTTTTCATCATATAGCGGGTCCTTGCTTATTCCTCAACATTGTTTTCCTATGATCCCCAACTCATCTACCTAATCCAAATCTAAAGTTATCACCAACATTCAATCAATCTTAGCCACATATAATTTTCTTACAGTGATATAATATCTTTCTCTAGGGTAGTAGCCTCCCCTGTTCCTTGAGCATATCACCTGTCTCAACTATATAAATAACCCCCTTCACACTAGGGAGCTTCACTCCTAGAAATTGTTTTATTTACCTCAATCATATCTATCCAATATAAACTTTGATGGCCACATGCATCTATCCCTTAGAGGAGAATTTATTTTTATCTTAAGCCCACTATAATTCACCATGTTATTCCTTCTTTTAAGGGACCATATTTCCATATTTTTCATCGAATTCCACCTTTGTGGCCATGATTGTGTCATTAAAGTCATCCTTTGAGGCCATATTTATCCTTCCATTGAGGGACCATAATTTTCATCGAAGTTCACCTTTGTGGACATGATTTTCTCTCTCTTGGAGGCACCATATTTTCATCATAATCCCACCTTTGTGAACATGTTTCATCTCGTTAGGATGCATATCATTTTCTTGCTTATTCACTTTTAAAGGGAACACATAGATTCCATCTTAGCTGTCTTGTGATGTCTTATCTAATCTTTCACTTTCATTATAAACTCATTGTTGTGGTCATTTTCGTCCCTCCCCTAGGGGACCATCTTATCGTCTCATTAGGGATGCATAATTTCACTTCCTTTAAGGGTAGAACATATTTGTTTTTCCTTTCACTCATCTATCTCATCCTACCAAATTCTTCTGTTATCTCGGACACGATGTTAATCAAGGAGCCAATGGTGAAAATTCACTCCTAACTGAATCAAACCATATATTATCACACATAAGTATGGATCTGAGGCTTATCACTTATCTTCCCTTGATGGTAAAATAGAAAGTGAACCTCTAAATTCATTACACTTATGGCCATTCTATTGTTAGTACATGCACCGATTAGCATAGTCATACCTTTAGACCAATCCTCCATCATTATCCCATTCCATCTATCATGGTAAAGATATGAATTATGTGGTCTACCGTCACTTCTTTGATATGACCTTTAATATGAGAACCATGGATCTACTCATAGCATATTTATTATGGATAAGTTCTCTCATTTGGTGAGAACTCCACAAGCACTACATCTATCACCCTATCATTCTCCTATTGTAGTCATGTAAAGGGTCCAAGGGTGTTCCTTGTAAATTCATTATCCCCTCCTAATTGGTCTACCTAGTTATACTCATCTCTTCCCCATTAAATAAAAAGAAAATACAAAAAAAAAACAGAAAAGAAAGTATCAATTATGGATTCTCTTATCTCATGTTATCTCATCCTAAAAACATATTGATCCCTCGAAAGACAATTGTTCATTAAGAAAATATAACATAAGAATAGACTGATCCCTGAAACGAAAACTATCATGCATATTTTATACTGTATTCCAAAAGTAAAATTCAAGTAGAAATCCAAAAGCAAAAGTAAAAAATTCCAAAAAAAAAAAAAAAAATTAGACCATACCTTGAAGGATGGTTACTCTTTTATCATGAGAGAAAAGGCTTCCCACTTTAATTATCCTTCTATATAACATCGCATCCTCAGGAAGCTTCCCGAATTGATCATATTTCTTTTATTATTGTTTTTCCCCTTTCCAAGAGCTAGGGCATAGACTAAAGGAACACCATATTTGGAGAACACTTTTCCTGCATACAAGGTACATCTCAAACCCCCTTGTCATGTCAACATTAGGTTCATGCGAATCTTTCATTTATATCTCCTTCAAGGTATTGTGGTATAATCAACTATCGTGGGTTATGTACTAACACCTTCTATTGTTTGCAAGCGAAATTCCTTGAGTAGTATCTTTTCTTGTTTACCTCCTATCGAGTTTGAAGAAGAAATTTCTTGCATACCCCTTGTTACGGTCATGTTACACTTGTCTCATTAATTTCATATTTTATCACAATTGTATTCTTTGAAATCAAATTTCAAATCATGTATTTGTATCCATATATTTACTCTTAAGGATATCCCCTATTAATGTCATCCATATATCCATGTAATCATTTACTATTTCTAAACACTCTTTTTAATGCACTATTCGGTTTGGGAATGCTACTTGATCTACATTGCATTTTGTGAATTCTACTTGAGGATACCTCTCAAGTAGCATTCATTATCTGACAACTCATCATCCCCCACCATGACCAATATGACCTCTCTCCATCAATCCTCTCACATCATCCTTTTCTTCTCACGAATTATCCACCCATTACCCTTCTCATCATTCTTATTCCTATCTATCACTCAGCACAGACATCATATTCTTCACCATCCTAGGAATTTAGTCCATAGCTTGGCATGTCTACGTAACTAGCCATGCAGCATGGAAATCATACTCGAAGTAGACCTATCATTATTGAAAAGGTCTCATTTGTAATCATGTCTGTTGAGCATTCCTTTCTCCTAGTCTCCTTTGTTGATCAAATTTTCTCCTAAAATTCACCCCATCTCATTCTTCGTTGCTCATCTCACCCATTTTGTCCTTCTCTATTATTTCTTCGATCCTTCACCTGTCCTCTATCCTAATAAGTATTGTTGTTTTTTTCCTCTAATATCCTTTCACTAGCATCTATCTTATCATTTAGTTTCCCTTTTCATTCTTTCAACTTTCATCTTGATGATCTTACTTAATCACCCATTTTGTGTAGGCTTCTTAATTGAAATATATCCCTTTCCTAAGATCTTTCCGCTATAAAAAATCCTCCACCATTTTCCATTCCATCAAACAATAATCATCACTAGAAATGTCTTCCCACTCCATAACTTCCGCTTAACTCTTTGGAATCATCACTCTCACAGCATGGGCATCCTAATTAAGGATTCCCCTCACACTCTCCATCGTACACTGCATACATTCCTCCATCCATTCATGTTATATTCCTTTGTTTCCTTATTTCCTTATTATTATCTTAGTATCCATCTTCTCCTCGATCACTTTACTTACACACTTTTGTAGTATGGAAAATGTACTTCAAGGTTTCCCTTTAGTCCATTTTTTCATACACTCTTACCATCAACCTTTCCAACCTTCCACTTCTTTTCATCATTCTTCTTCTTCTTAGGTTTAACAATATTACTTAACCATTCCTGTAGCATGGCGATCTTACTTAAGAGTCTCTCTTAATGATGATCTATCTCCTTGCCTTTCCCCATCGCTCCACATTCCCACCATCCACATTTTCTCTTCATTACCAATAAAAACATCATCTTCCTTAATCTTTCTTCCTCGCACAAAAAATCCCTGACTTCCCTATATATTATCTCCCTCATCCCTCGTTTGAAAATCTCACTTAACCACTTCATACCATTTCTTACTATGTGTGGTTTTTTCTTCTTTACCTCGTTCATCCTCATCCATATCCTCATCCACTAAATCCTCCCCTCACCTTCATCTCTTCACAAAACGTTATCCCTCCATTCTTTACTCTTTCCACTCCACCTTTTCGAGTTCTCCCACATATTTACCACCTTGTTTACCCATCATTGTTGTTATTATTCCTCTAAAAAAAATTCTTCGTCATCTTTCGTTTCCGTGTTAATAATTATCAGTGGACTTCTCCTAAAAAGCACTCATCCCCATTCTCCATGGTCTTGTTCCTTCTCTTTTCCATCCTCTATTTTATCTAAATTCCTTCCTTCCTCTATGCCCTCTAATGATTATCGGGGACTTATCCTAACATCCCTTCGCTAGCATTTCCTCTTCTATAATTCCCTCTCTTTTTCTTCTCTATTTTTCCATCTTTCCTTCAGCTTCTTCAATATCTCTATTGTCTTCCTCATAGATCCTTCATTTTTCCATCATCAACTTATCTTCATTTCATGCATCTCCACATTTCTTCTAATCCTTACCATCCCTCCCTTCCAACTCATCTTTACATTCCTTATATTACTCACTCTCCACTGTATATCTCCCATTTTAGTTTCCTCTCTATTACATCATTTTCTTTGTTGTACTCTCTTCATTTTTCTCCTAGTTTTCTTTCACTTACTCTATATCATATTCATTTCCGTTTCCCCTCGTGCTTTCATATTACTTCCCCATTGATAACTTGTCTCAGCAACATTATCCCATCTTTTTTATCGTTCAATTATCTACATGAATTTCCATGTAGTCTGTTTCATATTCTTTACCTAGGTCTTACTCCTAACACCTTGATTCAATCCTCTTCCCATTTATTCTCTATCATCTCTTCTTTCCCTATTATTTCCAGCTTCCCATTACCAAACATCATTTTTTTTCTCTAATATCCCTACCTTATTCCATCGTTATATATCAGTTTCTTTTTCATTCTCTCATCTCCTCTACAGCCTCCTGGAACCTCATTGTTTCTTTCTTTCTCTTCTCTATTCTACCTCCTCTTTCATCTTCTTTAACTTCTGCATAATCTTCATCCCCTTCATCTTTCCATCATTCTCTTCCTTTTTCCTAATGTTATCCCCTACCCTCATCGAGTCTTATTGTTCATCTCTCCTATCATCCTTCTCTATTATTCTTCTACCTATTTATGTCTTCTCCACCTCTTCATTTTCTCAGTTCTATCATCTCTTTTCTGATCCATTCTTTCTCTCCCTTCATTTTTGATCTCCATCTACATTAGCCCTCTCTTCTGTCATTTTCTTGTATTCTTATTATTTTTTCCTTCTTCACCTATCATCCCTATCTCTTATATCCTTATCCATCTTTCATCCTTTGTCTCCTTCACTCTTGACTTTTATTTCTCTTCTCATAATCATTTTGTCTATTTCTTGGTTTCCACTACTTTCATATTGTACATCTTTCTTCCATTTTCACCCTTTACTTTTTCCTCTTATCTCTTCTCTTTCCCTTTTACTTTTTGTTACTCCTTCACCATCTGATTTTATCATTTTCTTGTCCTCTTCTTCTTTGTCCTTTATCATTTCTTTCTTTCACAATCTCCCATCTATATTATATATGTTTCTTCTTTACTTTATCTTCTATGTTTTTATTATCTCCTTTAATATCTTCCATCTTTTCATATCATCTTCTTCTTGTTTGTTCTTCCTCCTTCCATTCTTCTCCTATTCTCTTTCTCTATTTTCTTTTCCTCCAGGCCAATCACGCCTTCTCTATTTCTTCTCCTCTTATATTTTCCCACTACCTTCATATTACCAATCTTTCTCCCTCTTATGTGCTTTCATCTATCTTCTCTCCTCTCTTATATTCCTTCTCTATTATTCTCTTCATCTTCTTTGCATAAAAAACAAGCACAGTTTACACTCGTCATTATCCATGAACGATGGTTTCTTTGTCCTACTACACCTCATCCCCTTTATCCTCTTTCATTTTTTTTCTCCTCCTGCACCACGTCTGCTCTACATCATTAAATGTTATCTTCCTCTTCTCTATGAATTTATCTCTTATCCTTTTAGGAGTGTTGTTGTCTCTTCCATTCTTGTCAACCCTCTCAAGGAGACATCATCATATATATCACTCATCACATCTTCCCATGGCATTTTTTTCTTGGAGGATACCATAACGACCACTAAATATCTGATCTTGTTCTCTTCCATGAATTTTATCTTCTTTTTTTTTGTCACAAAAGTATTTTGAATTATTATCCTACTTGCCAAATAAGTGGGACAACTTTCTCTTTTTCACATACTAAGTTTTTTTCGTCAATTATGAATCTTTCCTATGATATTTTCTTATCACCATATGTATCACCCCTTTAGTGCATTTTTCTCACCCTTATATCATATCTGCTTGTCATGTCCATAGTTATGATTACATTCATTTCTCTTGGGGCATTTATTTACATATACACCTTCTATATCCTGCCATGTGTTGGGGCATCATTATTTTCATCCTCATCCTTTTTGTGAATGCATGATTTTTCACTTGATTCCTCACATAAGAAGGATTTGAAATACTCTTTGCATTCAGTTTCACATATTTTGATGTTTTCCAATGACCCATTTGTTATCTCGGTTTACATCCAAAGTGCAATGATCTCCACCCACTCAATGCTCCATAGAATGTTTTCGTCTGTCTCCCTTAAGACCACAATTTTCCTCTACCAATGTGATATTGGAGTCACTACCATATTTTTCATTGTTATTACGATCGTTTTTCGCCTATGGCATCTTTCCTTTGGTCATGTATTTATCCATTCTCAACAACATGAATTCATCCAATATTTTTTTTCTTGTGGCTTGCTATCGCAAACCACTCAACAAAAAGGGGGAAAATGTAGACACCAATTTTCGATGTAACTCCTCTCCTTCATTCTACATTCATTCTCCTTCATTCAAATTTCCCTCTCACTTTTCTAAATTTGAGCAAATTCCATCTATTTACTCTCCCTTAGTTAATTAATTAATGTGCTCCATGTAAACCCATTTGATAATTAAAATTTGGCATTATCTCACATGTCCCAAATTTATTCAATTTATGGGCAATAATACACATATCTAACATCCGACTCCTAAATTAAAAAATTAGATGCATTATTGCACCTAACCATGTCAATCATGCTACCCACTCCATATCATATCTTTATTTGTTTGACCTCATAATTCTAATCACGAGCTCATCGCTTGATCACGCCATATCCAAATCAAACCTAACTACTCAAATCATGTCCCTTAATCGGGGTTACTTTTGCCAACCCTGATTAGCTAATAACCCACAGTCTAACCTCACCCCTAGGCTATAAATATGGGCCTTCCCCCCTCATTCAAACAAGTTGAAAAATTTGGTAAAATGTTGTTTTGATTGTTTAGTCAGCTTATTTATCATAGCATCCTCATAATTTCCTTGTAATTCCATTAGAATCCCAACAATACTCTTCTCAATATTTTTTGGTTCACTTAGCTTGGTTTTTGTTGCATGTTGTGTTTGGATCATATAAGTAGTTCATCTACATACCATCATCTTCAGGTTTCTTTCTTCATTAGATTGCATGTTATCCCTTTATCTTGCATTCTATTTTTTTTCTATACCAGACGGGGGTTGACAGTTGTCGAGGAAGTGAATGATTCTCGGGTAAACATTTTCGGCCAACCCCAGCATTAAATATCTAATCATTTTGTCTTTAGTGTCTTTGGGTTGCAGGTTTGTTGAGAATGCAGCGAGGATATCATCATCTAATTTGCACCCCTATTAGTCATCACCATCTCCAAGGTACTAATCCATTGCATATTTGATGTTCTTAAGTATTTATTGATTTCTCGTACAATAATCTTAACAAGAAGTAGGAAACTTAGATCAACACAACAATTAAAATAAATGCATTTTGAAAAAAACTAGATATTATAATTACTCCGAAGGTGTTCCCCTATGGGAAAGGTCCTTCCAAAAGATTTTGCAACTATGCTAAATTTAAAGTTCGTTTGGATGTTTTTTCATTGCGATTAATTTTGACATCCGTTTAGATGTTTTCAAAATTCTGGTTAGTTTTAATAGCTTATTTTCCTTTTTTTTGCTATGTTTAGATTTTCTTTTTCATGCATGTTGAATGCAGGTTTAATGTTTTGTATTTTTACTATTTATCTAAGGAATGGATTGTTGGGTTTTTTGTTATGTCAATGGATTTCAATGTAGTTGCTACGAATGTGGTTAGAATCCGTCTATATTTGTTGTTTTTGTGAATCCTACTGTGTTTCCATATATACTTTGAGTGATAGTAAAACCCAACATGAAAACCATTTAGTAAAATGCATTGGTTTTCTAAATATTTGACATCTGAAAGGCAATCGAAAAAATTACATGTCTCTATTAACATGGGCAAATTGTGAGTTGTAGATTGAAATTCCAAGCAACATTGGAGCTTTGTAAAAGAAGCAAATACCTCAACCTTGCTAACATCAAATACTTTAGTATGATATTTTTTGTCTCTCTTTAGAATCCATCATCAGATAAAGGATTGAAGCCAATACCTTCCTAGATAGACTATTGACATTTCCTTTTCCTTCACAAAGCTAGACTATCTATTTTAGCTTTTTCCATATTTTGTGAACCAGATGCGATCAACTAGATGAGGCTAGTTATAGGATATGCATAGAAATGGTGTATTTACAAGGCCTTGCAACTATTTGGGGGAAATTCCCTATTGGTTTTTTTGAGGAGGCATTGGTATTTTGTAGGAAAATACAACTGACGGGCATGAAACCCAACCAGTTCACCTTTGCGACAATTTTGCCTACATCTTCTAACTTGTCCTCTCTCGAAGAAGGTGTGGCAATTAATACTCAAGTAATAAGGAGCATATTTTATTGTAATCTCTCTGGTTACAAATTCCCTCGTAGATATGTATGCAAAATGTGGGAGTTTAGAGATTGCACACGATGTGCTTGAAAAAATGTCAAAATCCACTTTTCTTTATTTCCTTTGTGTAAGGAATCTATATACTGTTGGTGTGTGGGATCCTTTATGTCCTCCACACACATATAGAGGGTCATCTCACATGCATTAGGTTTAGGGTTAGGTTAGAGTTTCTTGTGTGTCATGGACTAGGGTTACTAGGCACCCTATATGTATCCCTTCATTTGACATTTATGAGTATGCCAAGAAACTCCGATGTCTTTCTCTACATGTGAAAGCTTTGTTCTATTATGCAAGTTCTTCAGTAGATTGATCAATTCTTCCTTGTGATTATGTTGGAGCTATTATGTTTCCTTCAGAGTGCAACTCTATCATGGTGCATAGTTTTCGATACAATTCTCGACAACTCTTTCATGGTATTAGAGTTGAGATCATGTAAATGTGCACTCATTTTTTTGAGTTGTTATTACTCTTGGTTTCATTTTTTTACTCCTTGTTCAAGTTTGTTGATTATTAGATTTTGGATTTTCATTGCTAACGTTATTAACAAGTTGTTATTGGAAATTTTTCTGTTATGTTGTGTTCTTCATGCATGTTCATATCTCCTTGATCTATGAGGGGTTTTATAGCTACATCTAGGTAGCTGCAACTAAATTTAACAGATCAGCTAAGAATAGAAGTTTATTTTCTTGTTTTTTTATTTTTTATTAAACTGGAAATTCCTTGATCTCTATTTTTTTTGTTCTTATGTGTTTTTTGCATGTTTTTTTGTAGAATACATGTTTAAAAATTTCATTTGTGGTCCACAATCAAGCTCCAACCAGCCCCTCACCGAGATGGCTCTTGCAACCAAACCAAGCTGAGCTCCCTTCTAGCTCGCCACAAACACTACCTCAGATTGAGATCCTTCTACCTCGCGAGCTTCTTCTCACTGAGGCCGAGTATTTTATTTCTACTCTGACCAAGCACCTACCACTTCAAACCAGGCTCCTCATTTTTTGAACTCACCTTAGTTTCTCTTGGCTTGTGTTCTGGTGTGTAGGTTTTAACCTGACCGTGTTTTTTTCTAGCCCTAAGGACTCATCCACCTACCTGCGAGCTTCTTCATCCTGCCTGGCCATGTTGTGTTCTATTTGTGCCGAGTCATGCCGACTTCTGAACCTTCTTCTATGTGCCTCACTCGGCTCTTGCTCTCCTTTGCTTGGTGGCCTCACCCCTGAATTCTTAGTTGTGCTGTCACGTACCTCTACTCACCCATGCATTTTCCTAGCCTCGAACTCACTAATTTATCCATTGGCACCGACTCTTACATGGTCCCTGTCTCCACCATGATCCATGCTGGGATCCTCATGGATCCCTCCAACTCGAAGCCCAACTCAAGATTTTCCCCAGTGAGTTCATTTATAGTAAGTTGCTTTTTAAAAATCTTTTGGTGGATTTTTTTTGTGTTTATTTAAGGCAGTTTCTTTTTTTTACAAACGGTAAACTCTTTTTAATAAAATCTTAATTAGTTTGATTTACTAGATCTTCAAGATATTAATTAGTTTTTAAAAAAATAGATTTTTTTAAAATCAATTCAATATTAATTAGGATTTAATTTTTTTATTTGATCTTAATTCATTTTTCTAATTAATTAGATTTTATTTAAATCTATTTGTATTAATTAAAATTTCTCCTTTACAATTAGAACTAAATAAAATGATTAGTATTTATTCAAAATCATCTTTATAGTAATGTCTTTTTTAATCATTTTTTTAACTCCAGAAACTCTTAAATTAGCTAAATTGGACGTTTCAAAATGGTAACCTTTTTAAAAGAATTATTGTCAATTATTTTTAATAATCATGCGCTCAAGTGTGCAGTATCACTCTTAGAACCTCTTTGTCTTCTCGCGTGCCTTTCCGGCATTCTGAAGATCATCCAGACTCATATTGAGTTAAAAACATTGTATTTTACCCTTATTATTGCTTCTAACTAGTGAGCGCATCTGCCACAGTTTGTAGAAAGATGGTATCCTTCGCGACGTGAGATGTTTTTTCTCACAATCAGTATTTGATTTCACCTTCTTCCTAGTTTTTTGCAATTTTGCTTATGTACAGTGTCACTTTGTTACACTCCCCGAAACACAATTGTGGTCTCCTATCTTGCGCGTTATTACATTGATTGTAAGGTTAGTTACCAAGTGTTTCCATACGCATGCTCGGACTTGATTGTATTCAATGCACTAAACTATAAAGTGCCAAAAAAAAAGGGGGTTATTATATTGTCTTGGGTGGTTGTGTTTCTTTTCTACATTCATTCTCTCTCCTTTCACTATGGATGCACTTTCAATTACTTTTCTTATGTCGTTCAACTTCTTCGAAAGGAGATAAAAAATTATTATAAAACTAAGGGGTAAAGGGTTATTCTGCATCACCATGGCAACTGAGAATGAACTAGATGATGACCTTGAAAAATCTAAGTGGTTAAACCGTAGTGATGAAGCTTTAGGTCTTCTTTGTATGTTCGTTTATCCTGACTTGCTCTTCCACATTGAGTCATCTTAAACACTTAATTCTGCATGAAAAACATTAGATGGGATGTTTGGAGAACAAGATGACATGAGAGCACATGAGTTCGAAAATGAACTGCTAGGGTTAAATCCTAGTGATTTTAAAAACCTACATGCATTCTTATTTAAGTTTTTCCACACTAGATTGTTGTTAAAGGAATGTCAAGTAGAGAAGAAAGATTCTCAACTGATCTTGTTGATTCTAATCTAAGTTAGGTCCCGAATATTCTGTCCTTTTGTCAACTTTTACGCTACAAAATTTACCTTGGGAAAGGATTAGAATATGCCCTCCTTTGACTATTTACTGTCTCAACTCATTCGAGAAAGGGAGAAACTCATTCAAATGGGGTCTCTCAAGTCCAAGTCACATGCTCTTGTAGTAAGTACTAGTAAGGAAAAGAAGACTAATAATGAGATAGAGAAAAAGGATCAACCTAAGAAGGAAACCAAGACCAAAACTAAAATTAACATGAAGACTTCGACCTCTAAGCCTAGAACATATAAACATAAGTATTTTTGTTCCTATTACAAGAAGCCTTGTCATAGAGAGCATATGTGCATGAGAAAACAAATTGATCACCTTACTCATTTACCTGAGAAAAATCAATTATGTGTTCCTGAGTCTATCAAACAAAATACTCTGAAGGTCAAGCCTTCTACTGCAAAAGGTTCTAAACCTGATAAGAAGAAAGGAAAGGCCTTCATAAATCGAGTTGCTCCTTCATTGACATGGATTATAGATTTCGGTGCCTCGCACCACATAACTTCTTCGCATGTTGATTTCTCTAACATCGAACCTTGTGATATGTCCCAAATCATGTTAGGTGATAACACAAAAGTGTTGGTTTCTAGTAGTGCATTGGTAGAGATAGATGGGGGAGCATTTTTTCAAGTGTTGAGTGTTCCTGATCTCTCTACCAATCTCCTATTGATTTACCATATTACTCACCTTGGTTAAGGAATGCGTGTGGAATTTGGTCCTAACTTGGTGATTATTTGTGAGCTTAATGATGACACTACAGTGGCTGAGGGAAAGGTAGATCACTATTCACAGTTGTATACCTTTTTCCACTTTACTTTTGATTCAACACCCACTTATGTACTTGATATTGAGAGAAGCGTTAAGTCCTATTCAACTTCTACTTCTCTACCTACTGAGGTTCTTGTGCTCTCTGATTCAGACTCTGACTCCTCAGATGATGATATTGTTAAGCATGCTTCCTTTCATGACCCTCAGACTTATGAGTCTTTTGATTCTGATAATAGTGATGATGAGGACTATGTCCCTTCTCACTCGAGTGAAGAATCTTCTGACTCTGAGCTTGATTCTCCAAGTCCTCTTTGGGCTAGGAAAAATTTGCAAAGTGCTCGAGATTTAGTTGGAGATACTTTAGATATGAGACGTACTTGCTCAAATTTCATTAGACCCCACTCTTTCTTCACCTATGCTTCTGATTTAGTTGTCTCCTCTATTTCTTCATGTGATGATAGTTCCACAGATACAGAATCACTTGGTTCTACTTCTGATGATGAGGATTGTGCACCTAGTTCTGATGTCGAGAGTACTATAGAGGACTCTTCTCCTCCTTGTCTCACTATTCCAAAGAGTATTGACACATCACACATCTCATCAGATATTGAGCAGTCTCCTATACAATACACTTGTGATGTAATACAGGTTCATCATCCATCTACAGGTATTTCAGAGGATTTCATCGTCTTTGTTGTTGGGAGTGCCCCTTCTAGGAATCTTACCACTTCCACTTTTTCAGATACTTTCATTGATCCACCCTTATTTGTGGATCCATTTTCTATTGTGGGGGATGTTTTTTTTCCTTCACATCAGTTGGACATCCTTTCTACAAGTGTTCACCCTTCATACTCTGGTAGTTCTGCACTCGTGATCTTACCTTCAGCTCCTTCGCACTCACTTGCTAGACCTATGTCACACTTTCATGGCCCAGACTCAGAGTTCATCATGCTATTGCCTTCAGTTTCCTTCATGGAGTGGGCAGATTTCTAGCACATCTTTTCTGTCCTTCCTAAGAGAAGACACATAGTTCAGTGTGGATGGCTCTTCTTCATTCCAGAGGTAGAGGATCTCATCATTGAAATTCTTCTGGGATACTTCTTAGAGTTGTAGAGTTCATATCTATCCATGGTATCTTCTGCATCCATCTCATCTCCCTCTTCTTCTCTCATTTTCATCTTTTCAAGAGATTGCCCCTTTGTACATGGGTACCTTTACAAGATAGTCTATGGCCAGGACCCATCTTTGACATCTTTCTTATATTAGAGAGTATTTTTTTCTCTTGTGGTGGATGTTTTTCCCACTGGGTTTTCCTTCGCTGCTTGGGACTTTTTTTTTGTGCATGGATACCTCATCAGGCTTTATGTCGGGACCCATTTCTCTTCTTCTTATTCTTCTAGGAATATTTTTTTTACATATGGACACCTTATAAGGCCTTTAGTTTCCGGGCCCCATTGACACATATTTCTTAGTTGTTTATGAGTGTCTTCCTTTTTGTCTATTTCATCATAGCCGCTACCCCCAGCTTCGATGAAGGAGGGGTGTTGGTGTGTGGGATCCTTTATATCCTCCACACACATGTGGAGGGTCATATCACATGGGTTAGGTTTAGGATTAGGTTTAGGTTTTATTATGTGTCATGCACTAGGGTTACTCAACACCCTATATGTATCCCTTCATTTGACATTTATGAGTATGCCAAGACACTCCACTGTCTTTCTCTACATGTGCAAGTTTTGTTCTATTATGCATGTTTTTCAGTTGATTGATTGATTCTTCCTTGTGATTATGTTGGAGCTATTAAGTTTCCTTTAGACTGTAACTCTATCATGGTGCATTGTTTTTTATACGATTCTCTCCAATTCTTTCATACAATTATCGTTATTATAGAATTTTCCTTTATGGTAATTGAAAAGTCCTCCACATGTACTTTATATATTACTGTAAAAAATAGAATGTGAAAAATCATACTCAAGTAATAAGCAATAGATTTCATTGTAATATTCTAGTTACAAATTCCATCATAGATATGTATACATAATGTGGTAGTACAAATATTGCATGCGATGTGTTTGAAAAAATGTCTGATCCATGTTTATTTAATTCCTTTGTGTCATGCATCTATAAAATTATCATTATTGAAGTGTTTTGATTTACAATAATGAACACTATTCCACATGTACTTACCATGTTACATTAAAGAACAGAATGTGGCAATTCATACTCAAGTAATAAGTAGCAGATTTTAGTGTAATCTTCTAGTTAAAAATGCCCTCATAGATATGTATGTAAAATGTGGGTGTACGTAAATTGCACATGATGTATTTGACAAAATTTTGATCCACTTTTCTTTATTTCCTTTGTGTTATGAATCTATACACTTATCGGTATTGAAGTGTTTTGCTTAACAATAATGAACAATCCTCCACATATACTTAGCATGTTACTGTAAAGAATAGAATTTCTTTGGGGGTCCTTACTGGCCTTAATTTTAATGCTTTTCCATGTCTGTACTTTTCTTAGTGTCACTGCTTTGTTGTATCCTTATTATTTCATTTATTGTTTGTCTACACTCTTCAGTTGTTGCAGTTTTTTCATAAATACTATCTTGTAACTGGAAATAGTGGAGTGACATTTTTTTTACTTAGTTTGTATGCATATAAAATCTCATGAGGCCTTGTTTTTTTTGTAGACATCGTTAGTATAATTACAAGATACTGTTGGCTCTTTTATCTCTTCGTTTCCCTAGAAGTTTTGGTTGTGTTTCACATTGCATTATAAAGTATGATTGGATGTTACAACTTTTCTGTAAATGCTCTCTTGTTTTTGGAAATAGTGGAGTGTTGCTATTTTTACTTATTGTATCCCTTTGTTTCAAGTATTTTAATTATGTACATGATGATATTTCTAAATGTTTTTTCCTCCTCTTATGTATCAATCTTTGAATTAAGACTACACACATCTTGGACAGTCGAAAATCAAACTTTGTCAAGTCTATATTTTTTTCCATTACCATTGACAATAGGAATAAGGTTCAGATCCTCCAATATTGTCTATATCTCATAAATTGGGGAAGCTTTGGGACAAGCACCATCATATACTGTCTGAATGTCAAGCTAACTTCTAAGGCAGAGTTTTCGAATATTTTTAAAAAAATAAAATTTAGGATAAACAGTAGCTTACACAAGAACAAAAACCATCTTGCCAATGATGAAAAAATAAATTATATCATTAAACAATCTTAGACATGTGTCTGATTGCAGTACATGAAAAACACTATATATGGAAGAATTTTTCATTACCTCCCTACAATGTTGTGGCCATATGCTACATTTTAAGCATCATTTTTTAGTCGTTCACAGATGGTTGGAATCTCTCACAACAAATTCTCTTTAAGATGAACTTAGGGAAATGTACCAAATCCAACATATTCAAAGGCCTATGAATCTCTCATGCTACACAAAAAAAAAAATATAAGATAAATAAATGCTCATAATGTAGCTCCAAATCCCAAAGAAGGAGAGTAAACTCACCTAGAGTAGGAAAAGTTTTGGTATTAGCCTGCAAAATCAAAGAAATGTTCTCATTCTCTATATTACAAATAAGACCTTTCAATGACCAAATATTATAGTTACTCTTTGGTAGTGAATTCAAGTCACCCATGCCACAACTATGGGGTAGATTAGAGCCCACTCACTTTCTATTTGGATAACAACAAGGATAATCATAGGGTATATAAACTGAAAAAAATTACAAAAATTAGTTGCATGACATTTAAATAAATTTTCTTCGCTAATTATGTCTAAGAAGTTCCCCCGATGTTAAAGGCCCTTCCTTGGTTTCGGTGACTATGTTAAATTTGACACTCTGTCGGACATAATTTCAAGGCATTTTTGTTTGACGGTTGTTTGGAGGTTTTCACTTTTTCCACATTTTCATGTTCCACCCTTGCAGAATGAAGATAGATGATACTGAGGCATATAATTTGACTGTGGCTCTATCTATTTTGGTTTCACGTTTCATATATTTACAAGGATTTGGCGGATTTGATATGATGAGGGCCCAAAGTAGGGAAAAAGGTTTTTGATTTAGAATATAGTTATACTTTATTTGAATATCATCCCCATCCATGGAGCACCACATATCCAGGTAAGTATGATTTTCCATCATTTTGTGGTTGCTATGTGGTTTTTGGGGCTATAATTTCTTTTTCTTTATTTCATTCTTTAAGGAACTTATTTATAAATTTATAAATATTAATTTTGAAATTTCCTCTGTTGAAAATTTCAAGACCAACATTTCATATTTCAATTCCTAAATACAACCATCTTTGGTGAGGACAAGCATTTACAAATTTTCTGACTCAATACACTTGCTAACAAGATCCAGTTTAAGGCTCGTAATCATAGCCTTCAATTGGGACACTTCAGTAGCAATATCAATGTTCCCCTGCTCCATCTGTTCATGCACAACATTCCCCTTCCCCTTATTAAATATTTCATGCTGCCTCAAAAGTTATTCAACAATATCTTCTACCCTTTTCATGACAACTTTCTGGTGACAAAAAAAAGAATAAATAAATTTAATTGTGGAGTCTTCAAAGGTAAAAAACAATAAACTACTAGGATATGCATAAAATAGGTTTGTTGAAAATGCCTTCAAAACTTTTAGGCAAATGCATTTGACAATTTCAAACCAGCACCCATAACCTTTGTTAGCATACTCCATTTCTATACCAATATGGGAGCCTTAACATAAGGTATGGACATCCATCAAAGTATAATGGAAAGTGGATTTTTGTTTGCAAAATGCCTCAAAGAGATGTGGTCTCACGGAATGCCATGATTGTAGGATATGCAGAAAACCGCTTTCACAATGATGCTCTGAAACTCTTTGAGGTAATAAAGATCTTCGGACTGTACCCTAACCATTTAAGCTTCATTTATAGATCATTCTTGCATATTTTATCTCATTTATGTTTCTTAGAGAGACAATATGTTAAAGCACATAGTCATTCTTTCAATTTACTTCGACGTCAACACTTCACATTCAATACATTTTCGAGAGTGAGTATTAACAAACTTACATGTCTCACTTACATTTGTATTTGATTATTACACAACTAGTTCTATTATTTAGCATCCATTCCGATGTACTTTCCAACATTTATTTTGGCTTTAATAGAAAATAAGAATTGTCAATCACACCCCTTACCAACATCAACTACAAAATAATAACTATCCCTCTAAATCAAATAACATATACCATTCAACATTCACATTGCAGTGTACACATGTGATTTCTAGTGTTATGATCTTTAATAAGTCCAACTCACATGTTAAAAATATGTGACACTCACATATTACATAGTGGTTTGTACACTAACGGTTCGTATTTCAGTAAAAAAAAATGTCTTCGATTTCAATTCTAAGAATTACTAAGAGTATCTAATAGAGCCATCTTGTCGGTCACCACAAATTTGAAGAACTCATTAATCTGCTTCTCGAAGGGATCCATGCCCTCTTCCAAATCTGTAAGACATTTCTTGAAGGTCTACACCGATCACCGCAATTCTATAGCTTCGGATTCATTCAGGGGAACGGATTTGCTGTTGATGATTACCAAAGCATATACGGAACTGGAAGATGAATCAACGTGGTAGAGCTCATGCAAGGGAAGACGCGTGCCATCTTTATTCGCATGTTTTTTGACCTCTTATTTGACTTTGACATGCATACTGTGAAGAGTAGAATCCCAACTCTGAATGCCCCACAGAAGGCGGCAGATGGGAGAGTTTTGACTTTGTCGGAAGTGCGGTGGCCAGAGTTCGACTTATTGGAACAAATTCATGCCTCCAAGGGCCTTGGAGGAATGAATTTGTTCCAACAAGTCAGCACTCATGATTTCTATGCCACCATCTTCCCCCCCATCTTCCACAACATGGAGATGCAATTGTCAAGTTACGATTTTCTCTGAGACTTCTCCTTGGCTTTTAAGCTACCCGATTCGATCTGAACCATAAAAAGTTACCCAGCACAGATGGGGCCACTACCCTTAAGATAGAGAACCACAATTTGAAACCCTTGTTGATACCACTTGATGTCACTCATTGTCTCGCAGAGTGCATTGCATACGTCTAGCAGCTTCACCGTGTCGTCGAGAAGCTCATTCACCCACTTTGAATTCTGTGGCACCAATTCCTGTCTGATTTTGGGGCAAAAGTTCTTCAACATGAGAATACGTCGACATGAAAAAATTAAGTGCTTATCAAAGCCATGTTGCGCTCAGATAGCCCTCGATTTCCTGCAGCTACCGGAGCTAGGAGAAAAGATTGTTTGCAAAAGCCTAAAGATGAAGATGGGCATGAACACGTGAATACTTATACATACACGCAATATATACTGGCATATGGTGAATTAGTTGGTTGGAAAAAGTTGTTCATTGTAAGCGTACTGGTAGAAGTAATGGTCTAAAACTAGAAATTGCATGTGATGTGTGTGATGTTAATGTCGAAACAGAAATAGTGGTGTGCAGAAAAGGAAATTGAATTAGATAATAAAGCACCTTGTTTTTAATTGGACAATAACGCACCTTGTTGACAAAAGTAAATAAAGACCAAGTGGACAGAATGATTTGTTGTAAACAATGTCAATGACAGAGCTAGCAGCACCATTAACAAGACATGTTTCACCCCATAAATTAGCGCAAATCATGCCTCTGTGGTTGACGCAGAGAAAACGTTTGTGTTGCAAAAGATCCATAATTAGGCTATTATGAGTTAGTTTGCCCGGTGTTTTGAGTAAATGATCTGGAAACATGAGATTAAAGGGGTTTCAATAATTGAAGCTCGAGGTTGTCCAACTCATCGTCAATTTCTATCATTACTTGTAGCTGCTAGGAAAATACATGATTTCTTTATTTTCTAGTTTTTCTTTCTTCTTTACATAATTTCCATGCTTCTACTCCTCCTTTTTCTCACCCTTTTTTCTTTATCACATGCTACAGTTAAGGCCTCTATTGGTATCCAAATTGCTTCTCCCTTGGAAGCTGAGCAACATCACAGATTTAAACAAGATACTTAGAGATAGAAAAATCATAATATGAGCCATTTTTTAGTCGGGGAGGGGATTTAGCTGACTCTTTTTCACTCAGGCATTGGAGAAATGGATAGTACCTCACTAAGGGCTTGATCTACCCTCACTACTTTAGGTTGTGCCTTCAACCAGGGTGAGATGACCCATTCTATAACCCATGTTGGTGAAGGACATCAATAGATTCTTCTTCGTACAAGTTTCATGAGAACCTTGAGACAATATGATCAATACAACACAATCTAACTCTCACGAGTTGTCACACTAGAGAGTGGAGATGTTTTCGGGACAAGGTTCAGGTTACTAAAGACAATAATTGAAACTTGATTGTCTCTGAATATTTTGGTAATGAAATTTGTTAAATATTTGTGGATATACAGTACAAATAGGGGTAGCTCATGTAGGATTTATCATTTGAGAAGTTTTTGGTGGGAAGTTAAGCAAGATAAAGTTGATTATACCAGATATTTGAGAGCCTGTACAAATATTGGAACACTCAAAGACAAATGCTTCAAAATAGCCAAGACATTCCTTCAACTAGAAGGTGTGTATCAATGGAGGCCCAGAGATGCATGATTTCACACAATCTTCATGAATTCAACACAAAGGCTCATGTTAAAGACTCAATTAAATGTTGGAAATCCCTGATTAGTCATGCCTAAGATACACTCATAGGCTAACAAACAATCTTTATCAACACAGTGGAAGTAAAATGATTTTAAATTGTTTATTTCAGTACAAGATGAAAGTTCTTCTCATAAAGAAATTACAAATGCCACAATACTACCACAAGGATGAGATATTGTGTGATTCAAAGAGATTTTAACATAAGATTTCAACAGGAATAAGAAGAACTATTTGAAGACTTTATGAAATGAAAGAAAACACAATTATGCTCATGATCAACAAAAATTCATTCAAGGTTCACTAGATTCATTAGCAGGGGAGAGTTTCTTCAACAATCTTAGAGCTTATCAATGGTTGTACACTTTGCAACCATCTTGACATGATTAGATCTACAAACACAGGAAAATAAACTAGTTTCTCATATGGTCTCTCGAGAAAATGGTCTTCTCAAAAATTTTCAACAAAATTTAACCTCTCGACCTTTTGTAAGAGTATTCTCATTGCATTTATACAATTTCACTTGCTCACTCATCCCAAATTTCCCCCCCAAAATAATAATATTCAAGTAATACTTTTCTTGTTACATATTTGTTTCCAAAAAGTGATTTTTAAACAAATTCACATGCAAAAGCTGCCAGGTGTACAAAAGATAAGCTTTTTAATTATTTCCACTGGTTGTTTTAACTGGGGTGTCTGGTCGTCTCCTCTGGTAGCATGTCCATCCTTTTTTGATCTTGTAGCTTCTTTCTTCGCATCCCTTTTCCTGTGCATCTTTCTCTACTGATAATTCATTTTTTATAGGTGCCTGAGCAACTCTGTTTCAAAACTTCAACCTTTGCACTTCTCAGATCTACAAATCGGGCTCCATAATCAATTCAATTACAATCCACTGATAAAAATGACAAGAGACCATGGATTTAACGAAAAAGGATGAAAGCAATCAAATCCCTTAAGGTCCCTAGTTTGTGTAGTAGTAATAATGGCGGCAAAACCAAATTCATTGTATCACACCTATTAAATTTATCTTTCACAACTTCAAATTTGAGCCGTCCATGTGGAAAATATTTGAGTTGAACCAAGTCTATGGGTGCTTTTCACATTTTGCATCACTTAAAGAAAATGAGCACTTTTAGACAATTTGTCCCACCCAACTGCTTTTAATATAGGCCCTACACGTAGCTTTCCTGGGTGTCGATTGGGCTGCAACTTACTTTATGACTTTTACTTCATTTCAAAACAAAGCTTAAAAACTCAAAATTCCCCGGTGACCCGCCTTCCAACTTTTAACATTTGATGTGGGCCCCAGTGGAGTCATGGCTCACTTTTATACTTTACTCCTTTTTCATAACAAAGCTAAAAGTTATAAAAACCTCCCCGCTACCCGCCTCCCTGCTTTGACTTTTGAATGCTGACTCAAACATGTGACATTAATTGGTCCCCCGCAGAGTCGTAGATCATTTTAAAACTTTACTCCTTTTCACAAAACAAAGCCAAAAAACTTTAAAGTGCTTTGATAGCCCGCCTTCCCGCTTTTGACTTAAAAGCGGCCACATGTCCTCTTACGGGCTTTTGGAATTTCTTTTACCTTTTTACTCTTTTTTCCATAATGCCTTAAAACACAAAAAAGGCCTGCTTTCTCGCAACTGCTCAGCTTACGACAAGTGTACACTTTCGGGGCCAAAATAAAAAAATTGCTTTGCCACCTCATAATTTTGACCAGCCAATTAGAAATCAATGGATCCACAGGGCCAATTTGAAATTTCTTACAAAAGTGATAAAAGTGACAAGTTCACCAAATAAACCCGCCATGCCCTATCCAATTATAGATGAACACGTATCTGCAGCCATTGAGATAAAATTTGACAGGGAGAACACAACCGTGGAAAAATAAAATGCAGGGGAAACTTCACCATTTGTGACTAGAATTCAAAATGTTTCTCATGGATAGATAAATTGTAAATAATACATGGCTAAACATTATCCATGACCATAGATAAGGATTAACAACAACATACAGATGAACAAGAAGGTTTTTTACGCATCCATATAGGGAAACAATAAATACTTCAAACCAAACGGACTGAGAAATTTCTTAAACAACAGGGTGAGATTAAATCGAGCACCAAAAACCTCCATGGATGGAATTTTTTTTTTGTCACCACAGATCCCAAAAATATGAGTAGATTTGTGAAAACCATGTTTGGAAACTACCCAAAAGAAGTTTATTATAAATCCATCTTCAAATTTCTTTAGGGTGATGGTATCATGAGTGTTGGTATCCAAATTGATTCTCCCTTAGAAGCCAAGGAACATCACAAATTTAAAAAGTTACTCAGAGACAAAATCATAAGTCATTTTGTGGCCAAGGAAAGGATTCAGCTGGGTCTTTGTCACTCAGGCTTTGGAGAAATGGATAACACCTTATATCGAGGATTTGATCTATCCTCACTACTTTAGGTCATGCTTTTTGACGAAGGTGAGAGGACCCGTTTTGTAACCTCTGTTCGGTGAAGGACATGTAGAGATCCTTCTTTGACACAATTTTTAGGGGAACCTTGAGAAAATATAGATCAATGCACCAAAATTTAACTCTCATGATTTGTCACATATAAAGATTGGAGATATTTTTTGAACATGGTTCAGGTTACTAAATGCAACTTAAAACCTTCTTGTTTCTGTATATTTTCACAGAAGAACAGTATTCATTTGTAAATACACAACACAAAAAAGGGTACTTTGGGTAGGATTCATAGTTTATTTGAAATTTTTGGTGGGGAGATTAAACAATATGAAGTTGATTTCACTCATATCTTTGAGAAACCTTTACAATAATTAGACAGACTTAACAACAGAAAGCTTTAGAATAGCAACATTATATCCTTCAACTAGAAGGTGTGCATCAACGGAGCCCCAGATCTACATGGTTTCACACAATGTTTGAGAATTCAACACGAATCCTAGAGCTAAAGACTGAATTAATTATTAACAGATCCTCTGGTTCCCCATGCCTAAGATACACTCAAAGGCTTATAGAACAATCCTTATCAACAAAATGACAGTAAAGTGATTTTAAATTGTTTATCTCATTACATGATGAAGGATCTTATCATAATGAAATTTCATAATTCCACTAATACTATCACAAGGATGAGATCCTATGTGTGATTCGGAGGGATTTTAACATAATATTGCAATACGAACATTAAAACCATTTCAAAGACATTATGAAATAAAAGGAAACACAATTTTGTCCAAGATCAACATATATTAATTTCGATATCTATTAGATTTATCAGCAGGGGAAAGTTTCTTGAGTAGTCTTAGATCTTTTCAATGGTTGTACAATCATAACCATCTTGACGCATGATCAAATCTCAAAACACAAGAGATTAACTGGTTTCTCCTATGGTCTCTCAGGAATATGAGATTTCTAAAAAAAAATCATAAAGAATTAAACCCCTGACAATTTACAACAGTATTCTCATTACATTTATACATTTCACTTGCTCACTCAATCTCAAATTTTCCCTCCAAAATAGAAGAATATTCGAGGAATCCTTTGCTTGTTACAGATCTTGTCTCAGAAAAGTGATGTTTAACAACATTTATATCCAAAGCTACTAGGTGGACAACATCATGAAATGATCACATGTTCCTCAGACCCTCAACCATGACTGGGATGCCACGCCATAGCTTTTTGACAGGCCTTCTAATCATTATTTTATTCTGTCATGCGAGAAATTCCCTCTTTAATCATTTTTAGGTGGCTCTGTATAGCTGGATCTAACAAGAAATTCTTTGTGCAACCATCGAGAAAACACCTTGAGAAATGAGCTTCCCCTCACATGGATGCCTACATTCAATGCCTCTCATAAATGAATTTCCACTGAATGGATTATTTCACATACCTACATGTGTTGCGAGTCCGAGTTGGCAAAGTGTGCAAAGAGGAGTTAGTGGAAACCTGAACACGTGTTTCTTTGGCACAATTGCATAGGTGGAGTATAGAGGAAAGTTCCCAAACGATAGCGTTTTCCTTCCACTTGTTTTTTCGGAGCACAACTTCAAAGATGAAGTTTAGATGTTGGGACCTCAAACTGAGCGTAAGCTCTCCACTTTCCCTAGGGCCCAAGAAAATTTCCTTTTGGAATTTTAAAAAGTATCTTAGCATAAAAAGGAGCTAGCAGAAGCCTCCACATGTCTCTCCTTGGCGCAAAATTTGATATGGCACCCAAAAGCAAGAGACACTCAAACAAGTGCAGGCTCACCACGTGTATCATCCCGACAATTTTTTTTGAAATAATTTAAGGACCAGCAGAAGGCACCATGTGCCTAGGGTCTGAGAAAGTTTCTTGAGTTCGTTGAAAAGTCTAAGTATGGGTAGGATCTAGTGGAAAAATCCACTGTGTCCCATGCCTTGGCACTTCTCTTAAGAAGTTTAAAGTATAGAGAGGAGCCAGCGGAAGCCTCCAAATAAGTCGCCTTGGCGCATCCACTATGGTAGGACCTAGAGGTGGATCCTCAAATGAGCATCGGCCCTCCACGTGGACAAGATTTGATTTGAAGTGGGCCTTAGATTCTCAAAATGCCCTGGTGACCTGTGTCTCTGCTTCTAACTTTTGATGTGGGCCCCCAGCGAACATGCGGATTATTTCATAACTTTTATCCCGCATACAAAAAGGTAAAAAAATTCTAAATGTTTCACCGACCCACCTCCCTACTTATAACATGAAAAAATTCCACATGTCTTTCTTTTTGGTCAAAGTAAGACTTTTTCCCTGCTGCTTCATATTTGTTGAACAACCAATCAGAGTCTATCGGGGGATGCGAGGCAAATTTGGTATTTTTACAAATGTGACCAAAGTGACAAATTTCACCAAAAATACCCATCGGGCCGCATCCAATCAGAAAGGACCATGTTTCCATAGATTTTAGGACCAAAATTTAATAGGGAAAAATGACTGTGGAAAAATAGAAGGAAGGGGAAAACCTGAATTCATGCCCAAATTATAAATTATTTCTCATGGACAGAGAAACAAAAAATAATATCTAGGCTTAATGTGATCCTCGACCAAAGGAAAGGACTGATCATGGAAACCAGATGAAGGAAACATATTTCACACATCAATACAGAGAGACAAAGAAATCCTCAAACCATGCAGACTGAGATGTTTTAGACAAACAGGGTGAGATTAAATTGAGCACCAACATCAGCTCAGACTCGGGGATGAGCACTTCTTGTGAGTTTTGTAAGAACAATGGACCATGTGCCAAAAAATCCTTTGGGAAAAGGAGTCAAGAACAAGCTTCCAGAGTAGAAATTCAATAACCAAATCCCCCAAGACGAACTGAGAATGCAACAAAAATTGGTCACCAAGGACAAAGAAAAAATGGAACATAAAAACACAAAAAGTAGAATGAAACCAAAATACTATACACTATATATTGATGCATGCCCTGATTCTGAGAAAACAATCAAGGAAAATTTTCAAGTGCCTTTGATTCTAGATATGTCCATGCTAAGTAGTTCTAATACGTCTTTAACAACTAGTCATATGATTGTTTCACTTTTCCATCCAAGTTGTTATCTCACCACATTTTTTCAGGCTTATCCTTTGTGTCTAGGTCAATTTTTTCAACATCTCTCAAGGCTTCATCAAACATAAAACTCCCAAGAAAATGAACCTGCTCAGGATATCTACATTGATCAATTTCATACTCCTTGAAAACAACATAGCTCACAGAGTTATCAATAATAATGTGTGTATGCAATACTTCATAAGAAGCATCGTTGGGGTCCTCAATGAGATATAACATTTTATTTTCACCATATAACTTCACAAGGCTTCCCTCAATTGGTATGGTTGCATAAGAAATGTCCATTTTCACACTTCCACTCACACTAGCTGCCCACTTTTTGGATATTAACATTCCCCATTTAGCAGGACAATCCATAATTACTACATTCAAAGTTAAGTAATTTCATGGATAAGCTACCAATTACACTACTAAACCCTTGACACATCCAACTACTAGTACCTCTCTTGAGTCCGTGGCACTAAATTTCCCATAAGCTGTTGTTACTTTGATATCGAACTCATTCATGACCTCAAGAGGCATTACATTACATGAAGCTCCTGAGTCAAATATATAGTTATGTAACAACCTATCTTCAATAATCAGAGTAGTGAAAAATGGATCCACATTTCACTGAGACTCAACCAACAAAGTTCCCAAATAAACCTCAAGTGGTTCACCCAATTCCTCTAATGCTTGTGGTTTTTATAATTCTACAATGGTAGAAGGAACCTCTACATTGTTTACATTTTCTTCCTTAAGACCCAAATACTCAAACACCCTCTTCTTATGCTCAAGAATTCTAAGCAATTCAATAATAGGAACAATAATATTGATCTGACTCAAGATTTGGGCTATGTCACAAGGAACATATTTGGGTAAGGAAGTGTTAGGAGAAATGTTTATAACTTCATCTGATGGCATGATATTTTTCATAGTATGAACATGGGGAGGAACACAAGTCTTATTTGGGGTGACAAAGCCTTTTCCAGATGTATCTTGTCTTAGGGTATTCCTTAGCGATACTGGTAAGAACTAGAATTTTTGGTTTTTCCATGAGGCCCTAACCCTTTGGAAACATTACTCCTAGTATTGCATTCCTTTTCTTGGGAAACTACTACATTCATTAACAACTATTTGTCCTCTTATGAAGGAATTCCTCCATCATAATTTTTAATCATTAATGACCTTGAAGTACTCGAAATCATTATTATGCAACTCAAAATCTTGTACCATATCAATTTCAAAAGTATGAGTGGGGAGGAAGAGGTAATACCTGGTGAATGAAATCCCATAAATCAACAACATTTCTAGTAGTTATCAGTTCAGTTGTTGTTGCTACCTGTTGTGAACTTGTAGGGATCAATCCATCATGCATGCATCATCATCTATCTCATTATCATCAGCTTCCTTAACTTATTTTTCTTCATCACATGGGGAATGAGGCAAGAAAAATCTATCACAGCACACCATATCATGGACCTATTCCATAGTAGCAACTCTGGTAGCTAAAGGATCAAGCACCAATTTATTTTCTCAGAGCTTGGGGTTATCTATTTTCTCATTCCATACGCCCTTTACCCATGTCATCTGATTCTATGATCACCTCTGGGATTATTTGTAAATATTTCTTGACCTTTTGGCTTGTGCCGACCTTGGCAACCTTCGTCTAATCCCCTTCTCTTCTCTAGCCAGTTTATAGGATATTTCCATTAATAACTCCAGCCAAAATGTTTTACAATCTCTTCTAGATCCAAAAACTTTACTTGACTGAGGCTTCTCTGGATTGATCATCTTGATACCTTCTCTCTTAGGATGCTTACCAAATACTTTGGTATTGTTTTCAATCTACAAAGCCATGGTGAATGCCTACCTCAAATTTCCTAGGTTTTTGTCCCTTAAATAATAGGAAACCTGTTTTTATCAAAAGCATATGAATATTTTATTAGACACGAAACATCACTTGGCCTCAGGATTACAAGTGGCCTGTTAAGGGTCTTATTGAACCTGATTATTGAAAGTCATGAATAGATTCAATAGGATTATTCCTAATATTTTCAAATTCAAACAAAAGAAACCTGGGATATATTCTTATCCCCATATTGCAATCTAAAATCATTTTTCATTTCTGTCCATGAATCTATTGAGTTATTTGGCAAATACTTATATGAGTAACATGTGCATCCTCCTCAAAAGTATGAATAAACAGTTTTATATACACATCCTCAAATTCAATCTCAAAGTCTTCCATCATATTTAAAAAAAGTTTTAAATTACTGATTGTCTATTGATAACATTATTCCCTTGAAATTTAGGCTAGTCTATTTCTAACAGTCTTATGACACTACATTTGGATATCCAACCATACCTCTAAAATCTATATGTCCAAAAGTGTTGAAAAAAAATGGAGGCCTAGGTGGAGTTTGGGCCATATTTCCTTGAGGGGGTGATCTTACAGGATAAACAAAATGATGAGGGACAAGAGGTCTTCGGAACACATGAGTATAATTTTCAAAATGAATGTCCTCTAAAGGCTCTGTTTAATGGAAAACCTTATCAACTTTGGAAAATACAAGGATAGACTGGGAAGCACACTTATCAGACACAAATGAAGGCCCCTCTCTAGTTGGAGAATTCAATTCTATATAAATATTACCTGATTCATAATCACTTGAATAAGAATGGTAATCCTCAACTGGCAAGTTGATTAATTTCCACAATGGATAACTCTTTTCTTGATTCCTGATCTAAAAATATTTTATCAGACTCTTTTTCCTTCTGAATTTGTCTTTCCCAGTTCTGGAAAGAACTTTTTGGTAGGGTTTTTAGTGAAGAAATATCTTCTTCCTTCCACCTTTGCAAAGATTAGTGACAAATTTCACATAATACAGGTTAAGGCACTTGTATTTATCAAAATTTAAATAAACACGAAGTTTCCACTAAGGATTTTCACCTTAGTTTGTGCAAATGCACTATAAAAGACTTGGCAAATATCTATCAACTCTTAATTCCTACAAATCTTAGTAGATATGACCTGCCTTTATCTAGTATTTATCACCGATGATATAAATTTAGTGCAATAACCACTAGAACCTAGAAATATTGCACACATGAACTTTTAATCTTCGCACAATTATTATAAATCTCAACAAAGGATGACATTTAAACAATGTATTTGCACTTAGATCATGTAAGAAACAATACCAGGGTCACTATGTGTACACCTTTCTTTAAATAGTCCCTAGTTAACAGTGCCAAAATGGTGTTTTTGTTGCACAAATAGGTCATGGTGTTCAAATAATCCCCGGAAATGACACCATAATGGTGTTGTTTCTGCACAAATAGGTTCTCTGAGTTCAAATAATTCACCAGAAATGGTGCCAATCAGGTTTTTTTGCCACACAAATAGGTCTCGATGTTCAAATAGTCCCCTGACAGTGATGCCAAAATAGTGTTGTTACCACACAAATAGGTTCCAATGTTCAAATAATGCCGCAAAAATAGGTCCCAAAATGGTGTTGTTTCGGCAAAAATAGGTCCCCATGTTCAAATAATTCCATGGAAATGACACCAAAATGGTGATGGTATCCAAATTGATTCTCTCTTGGAAGCCAAGAAACATTACAGATTTAAAAAAAAACTCATAGACAGATGAATCATAAGTCATTTTGTAGTCTAGGGAATGGATTCAGCTGGATCTTTTATGTCACTCGAGCGTTGGAGAAATGGATAACACCTTGATCAAAGGATTTTATCTATCCTCACTACTTTAGGTCGTGCCTTTCAACTAAGATGAGAGGACCCGTTTTGTAACCTATGTCTGGTGAAGGACATAAAGAGATCCTTCTTTGCACAGATTTTCAGGAGAAACATTGAGAAAATATGATCAATGCACCACAAATGAACACTCACGAGTAGTCACTGTCTAAAGAGTGGAGATATCTTCTAAACAAGGTATTCAGGTTACTAAAGACACTTAAAACTTACTTGCTTCTGTATATTTTTTGCAGTAGAATTGTCTTCATTTGTGAATAAACAGGACATAAACAAGGGTACTTTGGGTAGGATTAATAGTTATTCGAAATTTTTGGTATGGATATTAAGACAAGATGAAGTTGATTTAACTCAAATCTTTGAGAAAATTTACAACAATTTGAAAAATTTAACAAAGGAAAGCCTTTAGAATAGCCAAGATATTCCTTTAACCAAAAGGTATGGATAAATGGAGCCCCAGATCTACAGGGTTTCACATAATATTTGATAATTCAACACGAAGCCTCGAGTTAAAGACTCAATTAAACATTAACATACCCCTGGTTCCTCATGCCTAAGATACACTCAAAGGTTTACAAACAATCTTTATCAACAAAAATGACAGTAAAGTGATTTTAAATTGTTTATCTCATTACTAGATGAAGGATCTTCTCGTAATGAAATTACTAATGCCCACTAAACTATCATAAGGACGAGATATCTTGTGTCTATTCAGAGGGATTTTAACATAAGATTACAATAGGAACATCAAAACTATTTGAAAACATTTTGAAATAAAAGTAGACACAATTTTTCCAAATATCAACACAAATTAATTCGAGATATATTATATTTATCAGTAGGGGAAATTTTCTTGAACAGTCTCAGAGTTTGTCAATGGTTGTACACTTGCAACCATCTTGACGCGATCAAATCTAAAACACAAGAGATTAACAGGTTTCTCAGATGGTCTCTTAGGAAGATGGGCTTTCTCAAATTTTCTCGTAAAGATTAAGCCCTGACCATTTGCAAGAGTATTCTCATTACATTTATACATTTCACTTGCTCACTCATCCCAAATTTTCCCCCCAAAAAGAAGAATATTTGAGGAAACCTTTTCTTGTTACAATGTTGTCTCAGAAAGTGATGTTTAACAAATTTACACCCAAATTTGCCAGGTGGACAAACCATGAACTGATCACATTTATCAGACCCTCATCCATGAGTGGGATACCATGCCATAAATTTTTGAAAGTCCTTCTAATCATTCTTTTATTCTGTCAAGGAAGAAATCCATTTTTTAATCATTTTTAGGTGGCTCTATATAGTTGGATCTTACAAACAATCATTTTCACCCTTGAGAATACACCTTGAGAAATGAGTTCCCTTGCATGGATTTATGCATTCGTGCATCACAGGAATGACTGTCCGTGCATGGATTATTCCAAATTACCTGTGTTACGAGTCTGAGTTAGCGAAGTGTGAAAATGAGTTAGTGGAAACCTCCACGTGTTTCCTTGGCACAACTGCAAAGGTGAAGTAAAGAGCCAGGTTCCCAAATGAGAGAGGGACTTCCGCGTGTTTGTTTGATGCAAATTCAAAGATGAATATTAGAGGTGGGACCTCAAATGAGCATAGGCTCTCCACGTGCTCTGGGCTAAATAAAATTTCCTTGGTGTTTGAAAATTCTTAGTATAGAGAGGAGCTAGCAGATGCCTCTGTGTGTCTCCTTGGCGTAACTCTGATATGGTGCCAAAAAGTGGAGACCTCAAACAAGTGCGGGATCACCACATGTCTCATCTCAAAAAATTTGTTAAAAGAGTTTAAGGACCAGTGGAAGGCACCACCTGCCTAGGGTCTGAGAAATTTTTATTGGCCGTTAAAAAGTCTAAGTATGGTAAGATCTAGCACAAACCTCCACGTGTCCCATGCCTTAGAAAGTTGCTTGACAAGTTTAAGTATAGAGAGGAGCCAACGGAAGCCTCCATGTGTCTCCTTGGTGCAACTACTAAGGTAGGACCCAGAGGTGGATCTCCAAATGAGTGTTAGCCCTCCACATGGACAAGTTTTGAGTTGAAGCAGACCTTAGATTCTTAAAATGACTTGGTGACCCACCTCTCCACTTCTAACTTTTTATGGGGGCATTATCGGAGTTGCAGATTATTTCATAACTTTTCTCCCTAGTACAAAAAGGAAAAAAAATTCAAAATGTTCTGCCAACCCACCTCCCTACTTGTAACATGAAAAAACTACCACGTTTCTTTCTTCCGGGTCAAAGTAATACTTTCACACTGCCACTTCATATTTGTGAATAGCCAATCAGAGACTATCAGGGCTGCATGGCCAATTTGGTAATTTTTACGAATGTTACCAAAGTGACAAATTTCATGAAATATATCCACCAGGCCGCATCCAATCAAAAATGACCACATTTCCACAAATTTTGGGACCAAAATTCAATAGGGAAAACATGACTGTGGAAAAATAGAAGGAAGGGGAAAAGTTGAATTCATGCCCAAATTACAAATTCTTTCTCATGGATAGAGAAATGGAAAAAAATATCTGGACTTAATTTTATCCTCGACCAAAGGAAAGGACTAATCATGGAAACCAAATTGAGGAAACAACTTTCATGCATCAATACAGGGAGACAAGAGAAAACTTCAAACCATGCGGATTGAAACATTTTGAACAAACAAGGCAAGATTAAATTGAGCATTAACAGTGAGCACAGACATGCCAAAAAGGGAGCATTTCATACAGAGCATGAGCTCCATTTTTCACTCCGTCACTTTTAAAACTCACATCATTCTCACCTACCATTTCTCTATTAATGACACAATACTTCTTCATCTTGTACAAACACCTTCCAATCTACTTTGAATTTCCACCTAGAACATCTTCTTCTTCTTTACTCTTTCAAAAATTATGTTTTCTTGGATTTGAGGTGGCATTGGGATGTTAAGAAATCATCCACCTAGAGGTCATCATTAAACATGCCTATGATATGACAATGCTCAAATAACTTTCTTTTTTTCTCACTCTTTATTTTTTGTCCTTGAATTAACCTTTTTACAGGTTCATCACACCTTTCATCGTCTTGAAAAGCATGATATTTTTAGGCATGGGGTAAGAGGGGAAGCTCGAGTTCATTCCCAAATTGTAATCGCTAGGACATGTTCAAATGAATACACCTGCTCAGAGGACCATTAACAAGACATGTTGTAATCTATAAATTTGTGAAAAACATGACATTTTGGTTGACGCAGAGAAACAAATTGTGTTGTAAAATATTCATAATCAACGTATTATGATGCATTATTCCCAGTGTTTTGAGAAATTATTCTGACAAAAAGAGAGTAAAAGGGTTTCAACAATTGAAGATTTCAGTTGTCCAACTTGTGATCAATCGCTATCGTTATTCCTAGTTGCTAGGAAAGTGCATAATTTCTTTAGTTTTTGGTTTGTTTTTATTCTTCACATCATTTCGACACTTCTACTCCTCCTTTTACGCACCCTCTTTTCTACATCAAAAGCTACAGTTTAGGCCTTCCATGGATGAAAAAACTTGTTTACGTGGTCACCACAAATAAAAAAAAATTGAGTTCATTTCGAAAACCATGTCCGAAAAAATACCCAAAAGGAGTTTATTACAAATCCATCTTCAACTTTCTTCAGGGAGACAACAACCTAAGCATAGATGAGCAAGAGGGGGAGTGCATTATAAAGTGCAAGAGATTAGTTAAGCATTTCATCACCTTTAAAACTCACATTATTCTTGCCCAATACCACTCCATTGACGACACACTACTTCTAATGCTTGTTGATGCATCTCGATCGGTCTCACAGCTCCACTTCGAACATATTCTTCTTCATTTGTCTTTCCAAAATTGTGCATGATTGGGTTTTAGGAGGATATGGGATGTTCATAAATTAGTGTAAAGCCCACAAAAAACACTACTCTAAAAACAAAATAGAACTAATAATTTAATAGTCAAGTTTACAGTAATATTTTTTGTTTTAAAAGGAGTTGCAAGGTTAAGCATTTCGACAATTAATTAATTTCTTGTTTAAAGTTTTTCTACACAAGTTTATGAAATTCAAAATTAAATTAATAGTAAAATATTATTAATTTACTTCCTGAAGATATATTTACGGTTTTAAAGCATATACTAAACCCAATTAGTTTAATTAATTATCATGCACCAAGATTACTTCATTTTCTAACACAAGAGTTTTAATGTTTTGACCCTTGTTCTTTTTTTATTTAATTAAATTTCATTCGCACAAAATAACTCCCATTTAGGTGAGGTAAGGTTTAATTTGGGAAATTGGATTGTCTATCCTAGCCCTTAGATAGTGTTTCCTGAAATTTCCTTATGGGTTTCCTTTTCTTTCTATTTTCCCCAAACAACCTCATTTACTCATTCTTGTTTCGTAGGTTTTGCAAGAGTAGAAGGAGAAGAAGCCATGAGATCCAAAAGTGCCATCATGGAGAAATTTTCTTGGTTTTAGTTGTGAAGGGTTTACTATTGTAAGATTTCCCATTTTATGAATGTAGAGATCGCACCATGGATCTATTTTTTTTATTTAATGTAAACATTTGTTTTGTTCAACAATTAGGGAAAACCTCATTTCATTAAATCTATGAATTTTACACATTTGGGTGCCCATAAAAGGGATTGAAAGACTTAAATAATTAAATTTAATCTTTAATTAGTAGTATACTACCTAGCTACCTAATGATGGTTTAAAGCTTAGATTTCTCTAAAATTTCAAGACTCAAGGGAATATATAGTCAAAAGTGAAGAGTCCACCAACCTAAAGGCATGGTCCTATGGATTATCGCCCTACTTGGGGACAATTCATCAACTCCATTACAGCACTTAAGCTGGCGGTTCTATTTTCTGAATTTACCCAAGCATTTTATTTAAAATATATTCCCACCTAACTCTCACCTAACTTTTGAAGTTGGATGTTTCTTAGCCATTGGATGGACTTAAATTATGGTTCCTTTAGATCATTAGTGGATTCAAACTAACTCTAATCATCTCTAATGGAGTCTTAAACTTATTATTTTGCTTTGGCTTAGCTTTGGTCTTTTTTTTTATTTTGTTTTGTAGGTTTGAAATGCAAGATTTTCTTTTACTAGAAGGCATACCATGGAATTTATATTGGAGCACCATGGATGGATACACATAGGATTTCTAGAAGTTGAATTAACATTATTGTAGCCATTTGAGGACTTCTAATCTTTTTTTTTCTTGTCATTCCATTTTAGTCCTCTCCTACAAGGTTTACGTTAAACTTTCTATTTGTTGAACAATTTCATTATTTTTACCCTACAACTTGGAATAAATGGGCATATTTTAGAAAACTAGTTTCAAATGGGTATGCTTACAAATGATTTAGATGTATATCCACTCTACACTGGGACACACACACACATCATCACATTACACACACACACATTCTTGACACACAGGTCACACACACACAGTCTTACACTTTCAAAGTAACATTGAAAATCCCAAATTTTAGCTTTCAAACTTGTGCCCATCAACTGTTCATATACATACATCACATATATGTATATGTATGTATGTATAGGCACATGATGTATATATCATATATATATATATATATATTAAAAGTAATGTATATACATCCTCCTGTATTAGCACCCACAGCACATACACACATAACATTTGTGTGTGTGTAATGTAACTGTGTGTACAACCTTTACAAAGAATAAGTTGTCCGCCAAACATACAGAGTCCACAAAACAGTACAACGTTTTACATAGTCAACCATATTTAACAATGGTTTGTAATTTTTCTTAAACTACATATGTTTATTGACATTAGGGGGGAAGGAAAAATAAATATGCCGACCCCGCCCCCATATACTCCATGGGGTGGGGGTTGGAGTTCCACCAAAAAAACCCCCCCCCCCCCCATTACAAAACATTCTATTACATCCTTATGTCTCCGACTGCGCAACGACCTTCCTTTAATCATATGACCAAGTTTTTTTAATAATATAAGGTTTGTTTATATTAGTTATTATTTACCAATCACACTCCCTCCAAAATGCATGCCTCACAAATCCCTTTTCCCTCCCCAATGGTCCCATACTTCCATCTCCCACTCCCTTCTTAAGGAATGACTACCCAACCACACAAAAAAACACATCCACAACACTCAATACAAATACTTATACCAAGCACAATTTTCACATCTACAAATATAAATAAATAAATAACCAAAGGTGGAGCTCCTACCTCTCCATCAAGCTTCCAAGAGACTTCACTCCAACAAGTTTTTTGACACTTTCTAAGCAAAGCACACTCCAAAATCCAACTCCAAAAAGGCTCCAAGCATGCAACTCAAGACCAAATTTCCAAAAGTGCAAGAGAAAGAAAATGAGACAAGTAACCCCAAATCCATCAAATGCCATCAATAAATAGAAATGGGATGGGAGGATGATGAGGAGGATCCATGTAGGATGTTCACTTCATCATTCCTCCATTCCAACACACAAGTCAAACACCATGCCCAAGATAATAAATGAACATGTAAGACTTATGAAAAGCCCACATGACACTCAAACGTGTACACCAAGCCTACCAAGGTACAAATTAATTGTGGTAAGTAAGAAACTACGATTATTTTCACCTTTTATACTCCAAAATGCATACATTAAGTCTAATATCAACTCCCCATACCATAGGTATGGTTTTTGGGATGAATTTAAGAGGCATGGGAAAAGCTTAGCTTGTCCCACAAGCCTCCAAAAAGGCCTCCCAAGTCCAAATACTAAATTTTGAAGTTGGGGAAGGGTACACAACACAAAATCTAACACAAATCTCAATCTACATCCATAAGATTTCAAGGACCATCTACCCAATTTATTATCCCAGATTGACAAATCCTTCCCTCCTAATTAACAATTTTAAGCTAAAATATCTTATTAAGATATATTACGCAAGTGTTAATCAAATGACTAACATTATTTCCCAATAATTTAAATACATGCAACAGACAAATTCAAGTAGCTGAAACAAAATTAAAGGAAAGAGAAACACAATTACACCCCATGGCCACATAAATGAGGTCATCCCCCCTATGGGAACCTCGCTAAGAAGAGCATGTAACAACCCAACATAACATCATTACACACATGTCGTCAAATTTTGGCCATATTGCACAACCACCCAACATTCTTTTGTGGTTGGTCCCCTGTCCCCTTTCGATGTATGATGATAAAATGTTCTGCAAACACAAACAAAATACTAAAAGGAACGATAACCAGATCGTTTCAAGCCAAGAACACATATGCTAATCAAACATCATAATCAATAAGATGAAAGCAATTCACCAGAATAACTTTACATAAACCTTTTCAAACAAGATGAGCAGTAATATCATATATTATTATGGAACTCAATAAAATACAATGAGAATGAACCTTCCTTATATATGCAAGGAATAACAATCTAAGAATCAATCAAGGTCATAGATCAAGCCATAAATCATGGAAAGAACTATTCATCAAAGAACTAGTCAAGTCCATAGATTTATGAGAGAACTAGACATCAAGGATCTAGTCAATACCATAGATATAGGAAAGAACTAGTCAATACCATAGATCAAGGAAAGAACTATACCTAACAACTAGATAATATCTCCTAATATCTAAATAAATAAAAAGAAATATCCACACACATAAGTGGGTGAGGATAAATACAATAAATATAAATAATGTACCTAGGTGAACATGAGTTAAGGTAAATACCTACTTTAACAAATACCTCTCTGACCTCACGTCCACATCAACAACATTCAGAAATAATATATACATAGAAATCCATAATCGTCATGAAAAAGAAAGTAATTCTATCATCTATCAACATCTCAAATAATTCAATTCTAACATCCATGAGTTTATAATTTGACTCAGAACATCCAAAGTATAACGTGTCAGTATAAAATCCAAAATGCCAATCAACATATATGAAAATGTCTACCAGTATCATCTAGTGTATCTTAATAAAAATGTGAATCACAACATATCAAGAGTCCAAATATCTGCATAGTCTATCATCAAATGATCAACATATAATAATAAAAATTTATAAGTATGAATCCAACAATAATATCATCATAATTAAATAGTGTTGAAGAGGAGTGGGCACTACAATAAAACTCTTAGATCTCGCCATTAGAAATTCCTTGGATGTGACAGTGCTGAGGTAATTTTCTTTATTACTCACACTCTTGATTCTCTTTCCTTAAATTAATATTTTTTCCTAGTTCATTAGCCCTTTCATTGTTTGGAAAAGCATGATATTTCCAAGTATGGGGTCGGAGGGGAATCTCGAGTTCATTCCCAAAGTGTAATCACCAAGACCTATTCAAATGAGTACACCCACTCAAAGAAATGTGTTTATGGACTTCACATTGCTGCAACAATTACTGTCATCGTCACCACATTTTGTTGACGAGTACTAAAAAGTATAGCCCATTGTTTCCTCCAATTCTGCTTCAAAACCCCTAATAGATGAATTTAGAAAAAATATTCTCTAGCAGGTACATGCAAAAAAGTGAATATTTTCTTATTTTAAAAAATATTTGACTATCGAACCATTGTCATGCTAAAAAATTCTCTAGGAGGTACATGCGAAAAATGATTTATTTCTTAATTCAGAAAATATTTAAATATCAAACCATTGCATGTCATGTGAAGGGCATATTCCTAGTCCATGCTTCATCGACCGATTCATCTCTCACATCCATGTCCTGTTAGTTATTAGAAGGGGTGAAGCATTCCACATTTGCAAATGACTTTCAACATGATGAAATTTTACGATTTCCAAGTTATATAGATATTTTATATTTATCCTAATGTTGTATGCCATTATCAGTATTTTCTTAACATGCCAATTTTAATGTAATAAAATTACGGGTTTGTAGAGTTAGTACAAATTTTAGATTTTTTTTTTAGGGCATTCAATATATATATTGCTTAGATTGATAATATTACAATTGAAAATATATAATATGAATCATATGGATTCAAAAGTATCGTATCTACTATTTTTTTCTCCATGTATTTAATAGAAAAATAAAATTTGAATGGAAAAAAATGCACCCATGTTAAACAGACCAACCACCCCAGTTAGGTGCTCTTTAAAACAAAGAGAAAAACATTGAGAGCAACGCAACCTAAGCAACCTTTTCGGACCTATCATTTCGATCAAATTTAATGAAAAACAAATCGTAGATCATGCGTTACGAAGGAAGAAACATAAACATAGTCCAAAATACATCTGGTTGCACTATTAACAAGACCTTTCTGACCTCATAAATTAGTTGTTGGCATGATTGTTTTGATCCTGCAAAGGAAACTTGTGCAAGAGATATACATTATTGGTAGAAGATGTATTTCATGGGTAGGGATGTATCAATGTAATTTAGTTATGCATAATTACGTGGTGAGGCATTCCTATAAAGGCATTTAGTTAGTGTCATGACATGTATTGTTCCCTTTCATTCACAATATCAATCTCAAGGTGAGTAAATTGGATGTTTTACATAGGTTATATATGTACCTCAAGATATATATCTCTCAACGTAGTTTAGATGAATATATTTAACATATCCACACTAATTATTATTATTACATTTATAATACATTTGAGTACTTAAATTTAAATTTCACTTATAATAGTTTTTGTTAAAATGAGTCCCGTTATTTCGTAATTATTGTTATAAATATATCAACAAAAAAATAGAAAAAATAGAGGTAAACGGTCATAGATCGAGCCCAGCAAACGTCGATGTACATTCTAATATGGATCGTTGATCTCCTGACACTTGTTAGAGACCTCAGATGCTTTACCCATTGTAGTAAACAACTTTGGAGTAGTAAAATATGAGAATCAAAAAAATAAAACAATAATCTAAAATCAAAAAATGCAAAAGAAATATCCACAACAAACAAAAACATGATTTCTATCTAATGTTATGTGATACAACGAAAACCATATTCCCACACCACAATAATTTAAGAATTAATGATTGAAGACATTTTAATATTTAATATTTAGTCAAGAAAATGAAATAATTAAGTTCACTAACGATTGAAATCAGCCATATTATTTAAATATTGATTAATAATTATTAAAGAGAATAAAATAATTAAGTTAACTAACTATTGAAATCAACCATATTACTTAAATAAAGATTGAATATAATTATATTTAATAATTTATTATTGAAGACAATGACATAAGTAAAATTTATTAATTATTAAAAGAAATCATTTAATTTATTATTAATATTTAAAGAGAATTATATAACCAAATATTTTTTTTGTTTTCCTCTACTGGAAGACATTATCATCGTAAGTGGGAAAAAAGGGAAAAATATTGCATGGTATCACATGGACAAGTCTGGTTTCATATGATATCCATGCGACCAACGAGACCCGTGTTTGCCCAACTCCAAACTAGGCGAGCCTCTGCCTTCACCAACCTTATGCTCCAGTTATTGAGCCTTCGACCCCATAATAATTATTATAAATATATGAACAAAAGACAATAGAAAAAATATAGATAAACAGTCATAGATCAAGCCGAGTGGATGTTGACGTAAATTGCAATGTGGGTCGCCGATCTCCTGGCACTTATCACAGACAGGGGCGTGTCTTGCCCTAGGCAACCTAGGCAGTTGCCTAGGGCAGACAAAACAAAGGGCACCAAATTTTCAAAAAAAATTTATAAATTTGAGGTCCGACAGGTCGGCGACTCAAGGGCCTAGGCAGTCGGGTTTAAAATTTTTCCAAAACAATTGCTATTAAACAGTAAACGGGGTCCGAGGAATAATGGAATGATGAATCTCAAATTTCAATCGTTGTTGCCTGTTTATACTTTCAAATTCAACTTTTAGCGATTGCAGACTCAGGAGTCAAGTCTGTACAGACTTCTGACTACAGTGACAGTCAATAGTGCTACAGATCAAGTTCAAATCGCTGGCAATACAGATGTAAGGATCAACACCCTTTTTTTTAGATTTTCATAGCCAGGTGATTGCGAATACACACCATTGAGTGAAAACATATGGCATATATTTGCACAGACATAAATACATTGGAATAGCCGCTCAATGGAGTGTCCGTGCACAAGTATATTGACTGCAGAATATATGCACATGATGAATGACTCAGAATAATATATTTGTGCTTAGTCTTCAGATTCACACATTCCTAGCAATAATAGATGAGCAACTTGTTAGTTGTTACTTCAGACTTCTGAGTCATTGTCAATGTTGAGTCAGAGTGAGTTGACAGTTGTTGTAACAATTAACTGAGTTCTAAGGTTCTTAACTGTCAGTGGTGAGTTAGTTGACAGTTGTTGTAACAGTGTAATCTCCTCAGGTATATACTGCACCAAATTTTCAAAAGATAGACTGATAGTAATACAATTATCAGTGATAGTGATCACGATTCATCAATATCATTCACTGTTGGTCCCTGAAGGGATTCGGGAACTAAAATTTATCAAGTATTACTATATTAAAATTTCAGACTTTAGTTGGTTCGAAGTACCTGGCCACCACTCGCCGGTGGGAAGAAGATTTAATAAAATGTGTCAAGAGTTATACTAAGTCTATAATTGTTTTTAAAAAAATTCATATACAGGTGGGTCGTAGGTCCCGGGTGGGAGGGGGGCGCACGCTCCGAGTATTGCCTAGGGCACTTAGAAACCTTAATTCGGTCCTGATCACAAACCGCGTAGACTCTCTCCATTGTAGTAAACAAGTTTAGAGTAATAAAATATAAGAATCCAAATAATAAAAATAGAAAAACATAAAAGAAAAATCTAGAACAAACAAAAACAAGATTTTTATCCGACGTTATGTGATACAACATGAGTACGAAAACCATATTCTCACACCACAATAATTTAATAATTAATTATTATAGACATTTTAATATTTAATAATTAATAAAGATAATGAAATAATTAAGTTCACTAACGATTGAAATCAACCATGTTATTTAATTTTTATTAATAATTATTGAAGAGAATGAAATAATTAAGTTAACCAACTATTGAAATCAACCATATTAATTAAAAAAGATTAAATAGAATTATAGTTAGTACTTTATTATTAACGACAACCACATAAGTAAATTTATTAATTATTAAAAGAAACAATTCAATTTTTAATTAGTATTTAAAGAGAATTATTTAATCATATAATTTTTTGTTTGCTTTTGTTGGAAGACATTATCATCGTAAGCGGGAAATAATGGAAAAATATTGCATGGTATCATGTGGACAAGTGTGATTTTCTGCGAGATCCACGCGACCGCCCTGACCCATATTCGTCTAACTCACGCCCAGGAGAGCATCTGCCTTCGCCAAGATTAGGCTTCGGTTATCGAGCCTCCGACCCTAAGACCATTTACTAACTCTTGCGGGGGAGGGAAAACCCTATGAGGGTAAGAGCATTGACTAATACTAGCTGGAAAACCCTATTAATATTTTTGGAGACAATCGCCTTGACCCCATTGTGAAACGCCTTTGGTGTAATAATAATCACTAATACCCAATTGAGAAAAAGTGATTGGTATAAGACTTTTCATAGGTAAGGAGCAACGACTATGTACCAATAATTAGAATTAGGGATGATATTTGATGCCTTTCCTGCCTGGTTTTAGTGATTTTACACGTATTTGACCTTTTTTTAATGCATACCTAAACCGTCAAAATTTTTAATTTAATACAGCAGCGGGTATTGTAATCTGTGATGAAAGGTATTGAATTAGGGCGAGGGGATATAAAAAAACTATAAATTTTCTAACTGAATTTTATTTTAATATATTTTTTTTCAGATTATATTGTATTATTTTAGTTGAGGACAAGGATTGAAAACACTTTTCTTGTCACAAAAAAAAAAAACCTTTGACAGAAAAGGGCACCCGTCAAATCTCATGCCTTCTTGCTATTACATTTAAACACGCCCAAAGTGACAAGTGGGATCATAAGGACCCTGAACCTGCACAATAGTTTTGGGGTCCCGCTCCTGTCACTGCTAAATCCTGGGCTGCTTTGGACAATGATAAATACGACTGTGCCAGACACGTGTATGGAGGAGGGGCATCCGTACTTCATTGACCAACTTCCCATGATCCTCGATGATCTGTCGCTTGTCAGATGGAGGGGGGATTTTCCCCAGTGTCTACGCCTTTCCCGCATACAACGAGTTTACATTTCATTCAAATGGTAGAGATGGTTTTAATCAATGTATATGTATGAAAATCAAAGCATAACTGTCAATTTCGACTCATGTGTCACAGCTAGGAGGATCAATCTCATAAAGAAACACCTTCCGCATAAAAATATGTAGTTGTTCTTAGATGGTTTCCTTCTTATTATTATTGTTTTTACAACAAAAGGATTCAAGGATGTTTAAAGGTATCTGACCTCAAAAAACATGTGAAATATGAATGTTAAAAATGAAAATCACATAATTAGATCATTAATATAATAAAGACATTAACCATTTTTTATTATTAAGTAAGTAATCTACGGATTATCAAAACTTAAGTTAAGGTGTGTGTTGGAAATAGCCTTTTAAAATAAATATATGGATTTTAGGTATCTAAAATACATGGAAAGGAAAAAAATTGAACCAAACATTCATACATGTATCCCATTCTAGAGAATTATAGATCATTCTAACTTAGTTAAGAAGGGCTTTTTCCCTTGCTATGTATTGTACTACTTCAAATTTGTACCAAGGCACTTGGAAAAAATCACTTGTTACATGGATTGAGATAAATTATTGGCTTTGGATTACATGGATTGATATAAATTATTTTCAAGTAATAAATTATGTAATCCAAAGCCAATCATTTTCATAATATATCCATAAATCATTTATTCATTTTCATAATACACTTAGCACATCTTCAGAAACATGGAACTCACCGCTTGTTTCATGTCACATCATATGTTTTTCCTATCTACTATTTCCTGGTAGGGGCATAATCAGCTAGAGATAGTAACTCACTTTGACTTTTTGTCTTAATCACATCCAATACTAATTTTTCACAATGCACAAGTTACCAAAGTCAGAATTCATTTAATTAAGTGGGAAATATTTTTTCAAAAGTCAAATATATAAGAACACATGCCTTACTCACTAGGGACATAACTGTGTATCAAGGGGATGTCTTTCTCAAGCACATTAAGAAGTATTTTTTTCCCAAAGCATTGCATTATCACACCTTAGAGAAAATCCAAAGGATAACAAGTTTAATGCATCTCATTTTTCTTCCCTATATCAGTATTACATAGTAGAAATCACACCAAATATCATGTTCAAGTTGTTGAATGCCTTATTAAGATCTTTCTAAATCAATTTTTTTGTATCACATTACCTCACATTCATTGAGACAGAGAGATAACTATGAGCAACTTGATCCCTCTTTAAAGTATTGGTACATAGTGCACCACTTATCACACCATTGAAGGAGAGGTTAGGTCAATCGAACTAAATCATAATAACAACTTCGAGTTCAAAAGTAAAAGATAATACATTTATAGGTATAAAAGTTTGATGTAGTGCCCATTTCCCTTCGACACGTATTACTGTTGATTTTGATACTATTGACTATACTTATGGATATTATGGTATCATTTTGACTTAACATGATGCTAGATGATAGAGATACTTGGACTATTGATTTGATTTTGATTCATAGTATGATGTGTTTGGATTATTAGAGACATTTTATATCGATAATGATATGATGTTGACATAGTTATATATTTCTGACATGCGATATTTTCGTCGTATAGAGTAGACCTAATTAACAATTGAATTGATCTTGTGATCCTATTCCTATTGATGAAATGTAGAATCAATATGTTGTTAGAAATTATAAATGATAATGTTACTTGCCTAGATGATGATCTGATTCATATGTAGATGATTGTGGATTTATATTCTATATTTTATCTTGGATGTTTTGATGCAGCCATGAGGCTGAAGGAGGTATTATGTGTTTTATAGGTGAACATACCACAACAAACAATGGGGAAATTGGAGACCAACCACAATATTGGAATGCTAGATGAATTCAACAATGGTCACCATGGCAATGTGTGTTATGTTGTTGTGTGTGTTTGAATTTGTGTTAGGGGGTTTCCCCGTGAGGGGGATTACCTCCAATTATGACCAAGGGGGCTTGTGTGTTATTCTTTTATATTTCCTTTATTTAATTTTCGTATTTGATTTTATAGTGATGTATTCTCCTTTTATTAATTATTTGATTTGTGTGTATATTAGTAAATTAGTCATGTTACTAAAATAATTATGGATGGGTAAAAAGGATTCATCTATTAGATTAGATGGATCTTTTGGTTATGTGTTGTAAGTTGAGTGTTTGTGATCTTGAGTGTTATACACTCTACCTCATCTTGGAAATTCAAATTTGGCCTTAAGGGCCAATTTTGGAGGCTTGTGGGACAAGTTAAACTTGTCTCACACCTCTTAAATTACTATACCAACCCTACCTATGGATTGGGGGGTCACAAATAGACCCCATTATATGCTTTTCAAGACAAAAGTGTCATCTATTGCACTTTTCTTACATAGTCTTTAAAGTTTGTCCTTAGGGATTGTGGGTTTAGATTGTGTATGTAAAAGGTTTGTCATTCCTCTCACCCACCAATTTATTGTGCACTAGGGTTAAAGTTTGAATTGTGAGGTGGATTTGAGGATGAGTGATGTGGCATCCTACATGGAGCCACCTCACCCTTCTCTCTCCCTTTTCTATTTATTCAAGTTATTTTTCTTGTTTGGGGGTTACTTCATTTCTTTTTTGGCTCTTGCATTTTTGGAGTTGGAGGATTTGGGAGTGCTTTTGGTTTTGTTGGAGCTTTTTGATGATATTTGTGGCCTAAATAAGCTTGGTGGGTGACTCTTGGATCAAGCTCTACCATGGAGAGGTAGAAGTTATACCCTTGTTTTATTGTTTTTCTTTTACTTATGTATATGTGTATGTTATTGAGTATTTTGGTATGATTTTTGGGTCCTTGGGTAGATGGCCTAAGTGTGGTGTCGGAGAGGGCTATAGGGATCTTATATGTAGGAATGCATAATAGTTTATTTCATATTTTGGAGGGATTTGGGTTGGGTACCCTACCTTGGACAAGAAAATGTTTGCATTTCTTCGTTGGTTTTTATGAGGGAGACATAAGAGATAGTGGGGAGGTATAAGAGAATGTGGGAGGTATAAGAGGATATTGAGGGAGGAATAAGATTTTTGTAGGGGTTTTGAGATGTATATTAGAGTGTTTTACGGTGGAAATCTAATTCCCATTGGGAGATATAAGTGATCTCCCCAAAGATCCTTGCTTCATTAGATTGCATTTGAAGCCTTGTATATTTTGTTAATTACCTTCTTGTGATTGTAGTTTGTGTAGTTTGTGTTTTGGTATGGATGTGAAATATTTGTATTGTGATGTAGAAGCTTGTATTGTTTCCATGAGTTGGATCCACCTTTTATTGCATTGTGGTTGGGGCTCAAGTGCCAATGAGGAGGATAGCTTCTTCTCATCATTATATTATTGGTTGGGTGGAGAGTGTTGCCTCTCCCCATTTTTTGTTGTTGATCAAGTGAAGACATGGTGGATCTCTCTTTCATGATGTGAAACTTGGAGCATTTTTTGATGTCCAAAATAAATCCTTCCTTGTGAGAAAACCTTCTTGTTATTCCCACTTGAGGTGGAAGACTTGTAGTATAAATTTTTTAAAAAAATAAATGTTGCATTGTAAGTTTCATTTACCAAGTTGTATTATTATTTTGAAGGAAGCTAATTGAGGAATTGTATAGTTTATTTTCTCCGCAAATCATAGCATGTAAAGAAATGAATCAAAATGGAAATGATGTTTAAAAGTTTAGTTATAATCTGTATTGTGAAAAAGTATGTAACACAGAAAAAATACCAACACAAGGACAACCCAGTGAAATACAGGATAATTTTTTTTTTTTTTTGACTTGCTTTGACACAACATGACACAACATGTCGTCACAAGGTTACAACCAATCACTAGGAACCACTCATTACGGGGGAGACCACAAGGTCAGCACGGAAACATTCACACCTATCAAGGACAATGTACTCTTCTATTGACAAGACAACATGAAAGTCCATTCCACATGACACACTCACAGCTAGGGCATCCCATGAGGAATTTCTTGTTAAATTTTCTTGTTTACTAAAGTGTCTCTTAATTCTTAACTTACGTTCTTATAAAATTTCATGTAACGATTCACACCATTCTTTTCACAAGGAAGAACTTCTTTCCTTTCAACTGTTTGACTAAAAAACATAAGGCCAAGCTCCCTAAACTAGGATCATCAATTTGATGTCCAAATCTTTCTTATTCATTTGATTTTAGAACATTTTCCGTTTCTTACAAGGTTAATTAATCTTACTCAGGCCACTAACACATGTTCCACAACTCTATTGCACAGGTGAAGGCATAAGCTCCGATTGAGAGAAAAGTACCGCTTAGGGTTCATAACAATAGCCTTCTTGTTTAAGGATTAAATTTTGACCTTGCTTAAGAAATATCACCATGAATCAAGGCAAGGGTTAACAGAACAGGACAACAGAATTTAGCTTCAAGGTCACATTGTTTACTATCAGTCTTTTATCGAGGTTAAGAGTTTATCAAGATTGGTTAAGTGTTCCATCTAGACTTTACTTCATTAAGTTTGAAAAAGGAGAACATTTCAAACGATAGAGAGAGATTTAAGGTTTAAATAATCAATTTACCTCCTACTTATTAAATCCTATCATCTTCTAAAATATAACCATTGATTTCACCATGAGATCATTTAAGGTTTCACCATAAAAGGATAATGTTTATTAGTTTAATTTTAATAAGGACTATCCAGCTCACTTCATAGTGCTTACAAACTTATTGCTATTAAGCCTTAGGAGGATTTACAACTCAACATTTTAACTCAAGAGAAAATTTTAATAGTACTCGTTTGCGGAAACAAAACAAGGTTATATCAATTCATTCCAACATGATGCACCAATCAAAGGGACATACTATCTCTATTGAACCAAGACTAGGGAGCAAGAGAGTACTAACATGGGACATGCCCCGCTACTATTCTAAGGATTAAAATTCACTAGAATATCCCATAACCAAGCGGTAATCAAAATTTCATCTTTCACATGAAAACCAAACAAGCCAAAGTTTAAACAGTTACAACAACAATACTCTACAATACATTTACTAGGAACTGACCCTTCTTCTAAAAATTCCAAAGGCCTTTTCCAAATTTTATAACATAGTACACATTCGTACAAAGGAATATCATAACCAAGATTGATGCAATAATCTACAAGTCTTTCCATCATCTAACCACATAAGCCATCTGCAACAAATTTTCTACAAGAGTCAGTTCACGAGAACTGAGCAAGATAAGGCTACACAAAACCACCATAACTATTATCTAACAATATCACAAAAAGGAAGCACTTTATTACAAGAATTGGTTCAAATCTCTAAACACTACTAACACATCAAGTCATATTAAAGTCTTCATCATGCCAATCAAAGAAGGAGAAGACCTTGTACTTCAGTTAGGAGCAAAACAATGAAAGTAATAATCGTATGAGAATGGCCCTTGGCCCTATAAGGAGATATAAACAATCTAGCAAAGAACACAATTCCCATCAAGTAAGTAAATAACAATAATTACAAGATTGAGATTTGATATAAATAGACCAACCATCTAGAATTTTATCAAAGGTACCAATGCATAGGCTAAAATAATCCATTTCTAAAAGAACAAAAGTTGATCGACCCAAAAAAAATAGGGAAACACGGGTTTCAAAATTTAACACAAAAAGTCATGTATAAATGAGTTTCAAATGGGAAAACAAACAGATTTTACACACAACATAAGTTTCGAGGCGAAAGCATAGTATTCTAGTTTTGACCATTAACTACAAATAGATTTACCAATCATCCAGGAAGGGTCCAAGTCTTACAGGCTAATAGCAAGCACGCGAGAGAAGAAGGGAAGTTCCATCACACAAGAGTACACAAAAATGTCATCAACAACAATTCCTGAGAGGGGAAACAGACCAAAACTATTCCAGTGTCAACGAGGTACTGGATTCGCACAAAGAAACCTCGAGCTTAGTTGATCCGAAAGGCTAGTTATGGTTCAAGTTGATAGGGATGGTCAAGGTACTTCCTGAGGATGGCCTTAAAATCCTAGAAACAAGATGAAGGATAGTATAAGAGCCTAAACACGCGAGATGGCAAAACACATTGCACACAAACCTTTCATTCTACCAGTTTTTAATATCAAAACTATAGACTGGCTAGCCCACGCATTGCTCACACAATCCTACAACCTTTCTTTCTTGATGCCAAAAGGTTATCAAAGGGACTTGCGAAGGAGCTAACAAAAACGTCAAGGACAAACTTGGGTGCTAGGAAGGGGGTTTCATAGTTATTGTAAAACTTACTTTCGTGATATCGAAAATACTAACTTGACCAACATAATAACTTGCAACTCAATCGCAGAGAAGAATTAATACATAAACAAATAGATGAATTTCTATCATTCGAGTAATATAACATTCAGAGGAGAGGGCACACACATCCTTTCGACCCACATACTCTCAACGATAAAAGCTAAAACAAGAAGAAACAAGCAGAAAGGGAAATCTCCCATCATGACATCCAACTGACAAATCAATGCAAGGAAAAGTGGTTTTTATTTCGCAATAATTGTAAATATAATAGTAGTAGAAAGGTGTAAAAATATCTTGCCTGTTTCTCCAGCTTCAACAGGTTGTATAGACTCCGCACGGGTCAGCATAAGAACTGTAGGTACTGGAATCTGGGTGCACCCGTTCTAAGCGGTCCACATTCACGATCCGCGTGACCAAGCAATTGAAGCGGATTTTTTTCAAACAGTTCACGAGCATTGTTGTTAGTTCTTTCCAAACCACTAGACAACATCCACAAGCGCATCCCGTAAGAGACGCACAATTTCAATGTCAGGCAATTTTGACTCTTTGTGGCGTTGTTTCACAGTTTCAATCACTTCATCAATATTAGTATTTTCAGTAATCAGAGTCATTAACACAACTTTCACTTCCTTCAACTTCACATGTTCATCCCGCACGACCCAAAAGGTCAATCATACAAGCAAAGTGGTTAGTTGTTACCAGGCTGATGTGTTCTCTTCTCATTACCTCGAAATAATGGCATCCCTCAGCCACTAGTCCTGCATGGCTGCATGCAGACAAGACGCTTAAACAAGTGATTCGTTTTGGCTTCATGTCTGCCTCTAACATCAATTTAAACTGTTGGAGAGCCTCCTTGTCTTTTCCATTGTAAGCATAACCAGCAATCATGGCATTCCATGAGATCAAATCCTTACCGACTATTTTGTCAAAAGCTAGAGTTGCATCATCTACACTCCCACATTTGGTGTACATATCTACGACTGCATTCCCAACAATGGAATTTGTATGAAATCCAGCCCTGATAACTTGGGCATGGACCATTTTACCATGTATCAAAGCTTCCAAGCTTCCACAGGCAATCAAAGCGGTCACTAGAACAATGCCATCTTGCTTCATATTTTTGAACTACATTTTACAAAACAGTTTAAGGTTTCCCCGGCAAACTAATTTTGCACATATACCCCCATCATGGTAGTCCACAAGACTGCATCTCGTTCAGACATTTGTTCAGACACCTGGCGTGCATCACCCAAATTTCCACATTTTACATATAAATCAATAAGTGCACTTCCAACAAAGACATTAGACTCCAACCTGGTTCTAATAACGTATCCATGCACCTGTATTCCCTGGTTTAAGGCAAAGAGGCTGGCACACGAGTGAAGAATGCTAGTACTGAAAATGGAAATCTCCTATCACTGTCATTGATGTGATATTGAATTTCCTTACCCTCTGAAACTGTTTTCTTAGCAATGCAAGTATGCAATAGATGACGATAAGTAGAGGACTGTACAGGAGGATTATTCGCATTTGAATTTGTAATGAGTAGAAGAATGTGCAAACCCTCTCCACAAAGTGTTCTCAGCTTGAGATAGATATGGGAAAGGGATGACATTGTGTGGTGACTCATTTTCACACAATGCGATACACTGATTTGCTAGACATGGTATTATCGGTTATTTTTCTTTTCTTTCTGACTGTCGACCCATATAAAAAGCAAACCAGATGTAAATCACCCAAATACTTGTAAGCTTTCTTCATTATTATCAAAGTCCTTGGCGTACAGGATCCATCTCACAAGAAACCCTCTGCCTACCATTTAGTTGAGATTCATATGCGTTTAGCAGTATGGGTACCTAAAACAAATGCAAAACACACATACCTTTTTGACATGGTGATTGTGGATCTGAACAATATCCTGATACCTTCATCTCCCAAGACATTTTCTCCAACATTGCAAAGATCTCCTGACAAGTTCATACTTGCAAAGCAAATTGTGCTTCATGAATACACTGGAATGGAACAGATCTGCCTCAAAGAGATCCTCTTCCATGGGTTGCATCGTGAAACAAACAGAAATGTTTCAATAGAAAAACTTTGCAATAAATCTCATCAGGTCTGCTGATAATGCTCCTGCTGTCACTTAATCGATTTTGACAAACGGGCTTCTACCTGAACGAAACCTTTCACGTTGAATACAGAGTGAGTTTCAGGCCGGACCAGGACACTATATGAAGCTCGTGGAGGAGCAGAAAAGACCGTCGCCATTGCTATTGTAGCTGTATATATCACTCTTGTATCGCCTTTCCCTCATTCATTCAAAAACCACACTCCCACCCTCGCAACATCAGGGCGATAAACCTTCATTTCACCATCCATGAAATCCACCATCCAGAACACGCTGTAGCAATTCATCTGTTGCAGCATTTTATGGGGCACAAACAAGCATTCGTGGTTTAGGCAGAAAACAACAGGTAGACCAAAATAAGGGGCGGGGACAGAAGACTGCGAATCCCTTTGCAAAAGAAAACAATGATGTGACCTAGAGCTGTTCGGCACGCAAGAGGGGGGGAAATTTTAATGTTTTTTTTTTTTTTTTTGGCAGGTGTTGGTTGAGCCACCCACCCCCAACCATGATTTCCACCTAAGTTCTTTTATGAGCCTCCACGTAACATTAAAGCAGTTGTTGGGTCAGAGTGAACCGCTTAATGGGAACAGTTCAAAGTTCAAATCTACCAAATCAAATAAGTGCGAGTTGATTGATAGTGATTGAGCTTTTTTGTCATCTTGGGAATAAGCATAGAAAAGTAATAACAAGAGTCAACACATCATTAACCAACGTCCATTAGCATGTAGCACCTAACTAGCTCTTAACTATAATATTACACGCCAAGATTTAATGTCTCCATCCTCCACGCAGTCAGAAGATGATGTTGACCGAGACAGGTAGGTTGGGGCATTACAAAGTAAGTTCTTGCATTAAAATAAATGAGCTATGCTCAAGCAAAATAAAGTTCATTATCATTGTTGAAGTTATAATATTGTTGTAAAGGAAAGAAAGACATTTTAGTAAGGTTAGTTTTGTTATAGTGGAAATGTGGATGAAAGGAAGATAACTTGTCCATATTGAATTGTTTTGTTACCTCACATGGGTGTGTCAATCTTGCTTTATAATTATTGGAAATATTGTCGAAAGCCTCTTGTGGGAAATTTGAATGAAGAAAATAGTGAATTTGATTTTATTACTTGAAAGACATGTAAAGGAAAAGTTATGCTATTTTGTTCATTTCCTTGCATTGTTGAAAGAAAGTTAAACTTTGTATACTTAGGAGGAAAAAACTTAATTTATAGTTGTCTTTTATTTGGCCAATGAAGTATTCTAATTTCAAATTCTAGTTGTGGAAAGAAATTACTCAATTGCAATTTAGGCCCTAGCCTCATTAAAATGGGTAAATTCATTATTTTAGTTAATGTAAAATTTCTTATAATCTAAAGCGAATCAATATAATGACAAGTAAAATTTGGGTTGATATTTCTTTATACGTCTTATCTTAAACTATCAAATTTTACAAAGAAAGCTTAAATGCAAAATCTAGATTGGATAACAATATACCTATTATCACTTAATGCTATTTTTTTATATATTAAATACTATTAATATTAAAATTCATAATAATAAGTATATAAGTAATACACACACACACACATATATATATATATATATATATATATATATATATATATATATATATATATATATATATATATAAAATTAAGTGTCTAAAGTAATATGTATTTATTTTATGTTAGTTTTTTTAAACTCTTGGTAATTGGCCTAGCCAAATAGGTCTATCGTAGACCATAGTCTAGTAAAGAGGGAAAAGGGTTAGGGGCAGGGTTGCCGACCCCACTCCCACCCCGACCCCCACCCCATTAACTAATAATGAGATGGGGGGTGGGGTGGGCGACCCTCCCCCCAACCCCAACATTTACAACAATACAATACGGTAAGCATTGCAAACCTTGCACATTCTTTACCTTACGAACTGTGCAAGCAACAAACCCGCGGCCGAACATAAATGTTTTTAAATCGATTTTTTTTTTAATTTTAATTTTTTTTTTTTTGTGTGTGTGAGCGTTGTATATATATATTGAATTACTAATATTGTATTTTCAGGTTTTTTTCAATAACAAATTTTGTTTTTTAAAAATGGATACACACACACACACATATTTATTCTATCTTACATATATGAAATTACATATCAATTTACCATTCCTCTAAAATGGGGCAAAACCCATGTGCTCATTTGGGCAATAAGCCAAATATGAAACAAATAAAATAAATAACTACATTTAAACCCTAGGTAGGGGAATGAACAAAAAAATGAGGTGGGAGAAGCATGTGTATCCATCCATAAAATCTTGGAATGACCTCTAATGGCTTCCTCCTCCTCCTCCAACAACCTGTAAAACAAAAGAGAAATAATAAGTTAAAAGAAAAGAGAAAGAAAATTTCTTACGCAAACTATAGGGTTAGTTGTTCTTCCCTCATCTAAGGGCCCTAAATGAATCCATCTAAGGTATGAGATTCACCCCTACAAAAATGTAGGAGGGGAGTGGCTGAGAGGAATTTAAATTTACAATTTAAATTTGAAATCGAAAATACATGTGTTGACTTTTTAAGGGGTCACTTTATTTGGTTATGGTGTGTGTTTATTCTTCTAACCCTTGTGTTAATGTAAGGGACCTTGTTATTTGTTTTTAACCTAGATACCTTGTGGATTAAAATAACTTTAGTATTTATTTTAAATAGGCACCTTTACCCTTGAGGAATAAAATGTGTAAGTTTCAACTATAGTGGAATTTAATTGTTTATCAAAATAGCTTTTAGGGGGAAACTAAACCATGCTTTAGCGTAATAAAACCATTTAAATGTATTGAGAGTTTTAATATTTTGTTATAATGAAGAAATTATATTATTATTTATAAGTGAACTTGAAACATTAATTTGACAACTGTATATCGAAGTCTTTTCGTAGGCATGTTTTCCAAAAAAAATATTCCATAATTTTTCTAGCTTGCCCTAGGTTGTTCTTGGGTCTTGTGCGGGCAGTTTTTTAGTGGGCATTACATTTGATTACAATATTTTGAGCATATATTTGATGTCAAGGAACACACATGAAAAAATGTAATGTCGAACCTAATTTGAAATCACAGAAGTAGAAGGAAAATTTTCCATAGAAGGGAAGGCACTTCAGCTTAACATCACCATGTTTGGAAATTCTTACTTGAAATTATTTTCAATGATCAAAATTTTATATGAACTTTGATTACACTCTAAACCTAATATTTCTAAAATTACAATTATATTTTTAGCTTCTAGATCATGTGCAATGATGCAATCATTGTAACACTAACCTAATTGTATGTTATAAAAATTTCAATATTGTCATGTCTTTATGTATTTCATCATTACACTATTTATATTTTTATTTACTACCATTAATAAAAAAATTGTTATAAACAATCATTGAAACATAATAATAAATCTTAATTAGATTAATCATAATTTGAAGAAAAATCACTTAATTTTGTAGACATATTAATCTAATGATTTGTGCTTTATCATGAGTGTTTGAATTTATTTCCCTTAGGACTCTATTTTAGTAATTTGTTTCATGATAGTACCATTTACCTTATTAGGGTTTATATTAAATTTGTTTTGGTATATGTTTATATTCATGTCCTCTTAATCTCATTACATCACACAACCTAAGACTAACTTCCTCAATGAACTCACAGATGAAATATTTTATAGAGGTTCATTATAGTGTAATACATAATTATTTGAGAAACCCATACCTAATCTTGATGAAGAATGTCGTAAAGAATATATTGATAGGGTTATCTATGTGAATTAATATACACGAAATATTCTCCTAGTAATTTGGATATTATAGACATCCCATTCTCAAGGAAACTAACATTACTAATGTTGATATTTAGAATATGCACCTCATAAATATATTGATGTAATTTATAGAAATGCTCATCTTAACTATGTTTGTCGTATTAAATATGTCAACTAATATCCTAGATTTGTCCCTTGAATAATTGATAATGTTACTTATTTTTCAAATGTTGATAATATTTGAAATAAAAAAAATGTATCTTTTGAATAGAATATGGATTCATCTTAGAGTTTGACATGAAATCCTTAGAAAAATTCATTTTTAATGATTTTTAATGAAGATGAAGTTAAAGAGAAGAATCCAAAATATGATTTTTAAAGAGTGAAAACTAAAGAAAATTTAGAATATGTTAAAGAAGAACAAAAGAAGTCATAGAAAGAACTTGATGAGACTCAAAAGTCTCAATATTTTATGTTTTATGGTTCATTTGATTATGTGTATAGGTTTTTTTATCTATAGAAGTGAATAAAAAAGAAAAGAGAGCTCTTGAAAGATTTCAAATGAACAAGTTACAAGAAGATATCCTCATCTTATCTGATAGATTTATGAATAAGAATAAAGAAGATAAAAATGATGAGAACAATAATGAAATTAGAATAATTATATCTATTGAGTACAATTGGAAAACAAGAAATAAGAATTTATAAACTGCATTTGAGGAGGAGCTCAAATCTCATCCCATATGGGGAGTATGATGCAGGAAAATGGTAACCAACTTGTGTAAGTTTTGTAAATTTCTTGAAGTAATGAAAAAGGGTCTTAAGAGTCTTTAAAATTTATTAGAGATTCAAATCCATCCATTTTGAGTCTATAGGAGTCAAAATTTATTTTCCCTCCAAATGAGTAAGTTTGAAAATTTTAATTTCTAGCATGAGTTATAAGGATAATGGGCATATGTGAGAAGCCTCAAATATGTTTTTTTTATTGATTGCAAATAGTTTTGAAGGGACTATACCCTGTTTACAAAGAATGCCAAAAATCCAGATATAACAATCAAAGTATCAACAAAAAAAAGGATCAGCATCCAGAATAGGCATTTGAAATCAACCATAACCAAAAATTTACATCAAGAGAAAAATAGAACAAGCACTGCAACCATGCAGCCAGAAAACAACAAAAAATAGGAAAAATGATTAAAAAGATCAACACCTGCAGCAAAAAACAACCTTACTTCTTAGCTTCTCTGGTGATTTTAGATTTTATGGTTTGTAGAGAAATGAAGAGGGCCACCGTAGTCATATGGTGGGATCCTTAGTATCAATCTTAGCCAAGGTTTGGCTGCTCTCCTTGGCCATTCCCGACAAAGTCTCTGGAATCCCACTCAGCATAGTGATGCTGCGAACATGCTATTCCAAAAAGTCATTGATAGCATTAAAAAATTCCATACTATGCTTATGGCAATCATTGGCTCTTCCCACTTGATTTTCCAAGGAATTCAACTTTTTATAGATGTCCTCCACTTGCTGGTTATCTATCTTAGTACCCTCATCAATCTTCCTTTTCCCTTTTTTCTTGGTAAGTTGCGTCACTTCCTTCTTCAGCTTCATCATCTCCTTTTCAAGGTCATTCAGTCTTTGTATAGTGCTATTTTATTCATTTTGTGAGGCATATTCATGGCCAACACTACTTATGTGTAGCAGGTTTTGTGCAACTTCCATATCCTTACTACTGAGAAGGATTATACTCAAAATTGGGGTTTCCAACTTGAGCTTCTTCTATTTTCTAGTATTAGGCTTGGGGGTGGTGGCAGTGATGAGAGTGGGGGTCATGGTGGAAGAGATGTGGGTGGGGGTTGTGGGAGTGATGAGAGTGGGGGTCGTGGTGGAAGGGATGTGAGTAAGGGTGGTGTCGGTGGAGAGAGGGAGAGCAGTCTTGCTAGGGGAGGAAGGGAGGCTAGGGTATTTGGAAATGCAAAGCTTCTGCAATAAGAGAATAAGCCCTTGATGCAAAGGGGTATCCTGTGTATGCTTCTGGAACTCCTAGATGGAGTTTTCAAGAGAGTTGAGGAGATAGTGAGGGAAACAAACTATGATTTGTCTACAGAAGTGGTTTAGAAAAACCAAATTCTTAGTGGGGATAGTGACATACCTCCCTTCAAAAGATATGTAATAGACCATCATGCAGGTTATCTCATCAAAGGGTAGTGGAATTGAGCTAACCCATAGCCCCACTATAACAAACATCAACACCTCATCCTCAGCAACAAATTTATTCTCTTCCACCTTTTTATCGACTCTCTTGCTGAAGAAACGGAGGCCTTCCATCTCCAAACCAATAGCTTCAGCAATAAGCTCTTCATTCACTATAATTTTATGTCCATCATACTCAACTCTATGGTCCTTCTAATCCATGGCGAATTGAATTGAAATGCTCTGGTCGTGACCTTGAATGCGATTGATGAAATTTGTAATCCTTCCCTGCTTAAGGAGATTCTAGAGCTCTGCATTTGCCTTCCAATCCGGATCACTGCAAGGTTCAATCTGACACGGGCCTCCTCCCATTTTTACCTCTCTGTAGTGTTTTCCCTTCTTGCCTTCTAAACCCTTGTTTGAATTTCTGTATGGAATGCCGTTGTGCTTCTGTCTATCCTGATTATTTAGAATCCTGCACACATTTTGGGTGTGATGAGATTAGTTCCTGCATGTGCAATCTTTGAGCTTCACTAAATCCCACTCCAAGTCATATGTTGAAAGGGTCGTATGGTACAATTATTGTATTATCAATGTATTTACACCTCATAGGTTAATATAAATCCACCTCTAGAAGATATCCCAACATACATGGAGATAAAGAAAGCTTGTCCTTATAACAAACCCAAGATTTGAGGCAAGATTTCATAGAGATAAGTAAATGAGGTTGGTTTGAGTTAGTTTTGATTAAGTCATCCTTGAAAAAACTATAATAAACTATAAAATTATGTGAGGATGAGAAATCAGATGTAGAAGAAGATAGATTAGGAGGATAGAGGCATGTAATCAAGAAGGATCCAAAGTCTTTATGAAATCAAGAAGACCTTATAAATAAATATAGATCATGGATTCTAATATATATTCTTTTTATTATGAGTTAAGAAATTTATATGTGGTATTATTGAGGTTTAATGTTGTATTATTGATAAAGGATCTTGGTTCTTGGATTCTAAAAGTTTCTTTTTGTTAGCATATCCACTTTGCATGAAATCTTATATGAATATTCAACTAGTTGATCTCATGTTTGAAGGTAGTGTCAATTGCATGTTATTGTAGAGTCATGAAAATATGTGTGAAGTGAAACATATAGGTGTTATGATGAATTATAGGAAAGAAAAATGTAAATTCATGCCTTAGTTCTAAAATTTCATTCTTAAGATACTTTTCTCAGTCATACAAAAATTAGAAAAAATTAGTAAGAATTGGTTATAAAACCATCCTTCATAAGTTCATTTGATGTGTTTTGGTGTTTATTAAGAGGATAAAATATTGAATATGTAATGAAATTTCATAATCTCATGCAAGTATGTTGAAATGTGTTTTTCTTCGTGTTATTTTACCATATGGTTTTAGACAAAGCTTATTGTGTAGACTTATTCAAACAGTCTCATTTCTAAATCATTGAAGGGGAAAGTTGTAAAGTGGTGTCAAAGTAATCATTTCTTTGATTTTGGTTCTTGGAAATTCCAAATAAAAAATATAAATCAAATTTACTCCTATTGGGTTCACATAAATCTTGAGCTATGGTTTTATATCAAATTCATCATATCTTTGTCATTATTGAGTCTTGGGGACTGAAATTCGGAAAAAAAATTCTACAAGAATTCCTCTTCAAGGTGGAAAAAGTTTTAGAGTGTTTCAAGTATGAAGGTGAAATTTATTAATGATTTTTCATCTAGAACATAGGTTAAATCCACTTCAGGCCTAATTGGACCTACATAAAATGTGAACTAGCTAAAATACCTTAAGAATTGAAATCTAAAATTTGGTTGTCCTATTAAATGACAAAAAGAGTACTTGAAAAGTTAAATAGTTGTTTCATTAAATAAACTGAATGAAATATATACCTAAACATGTTTTAAAACATACTAGCATAGAGTTAAGACAAAAGACTCGAAGGTATGATTTAAAAATAAATCTGACAATACCCATTTCTACATATTATTTATATCTCATACTTGCAGTGCAGATTCTTAGCATATTATTTATTCAGGATATTGTCTAGTAATATTTAGGGTGATCTAGACACCTTTGAATGAAATATATGGCCATCATTGTTCTATTTGGATTTTTTATAAGTGATGGTTAAGCAACCACTAGCTACAGGGATTGGCGATTGCACAACCACCACTCCATTTTTAGCATTGGTCATATCCTGGATGACACAAAACCTTGATAATCTCAATAGTTGTAAATTTTTTGGCTTCCAAATGGTTGGGCTTGTATTTTCATCTTTCCCTGGGAATATAAACTATAAATATGCATGTATTTCTTCATTCAAGGAAAGTGTTTTTGGTGAATTCAAGTGTGAGAAAAGAGAGGAAGTTAAGAATGTTCTTTTTTAATTCATGAGAAGAGCTACATTATTATTGAGAGTTCTAAGAAAATTATACAATTAGGAGTTATAATCTTTATTTAAGGTCATTCTATCAAAGTAATCTTGTATTATTTAAAGATTTACATAGTGAAGGGAAGTAATTACTTATCTAGCTGGAATATTTCCCACACCGAGTTTCTCCAGGATAAACTCTTGTGTCTCCTTATCTTCCAATTTCCTATTTTAAGTATTATGTGGATTATTCTTTCATAAAAATTCTTGTTTTAATGAACTTAGTGAGATTCTTCATTCAATAGCACCTAAAAAATATTTGGTCATTATTTTAAAAGGAAATTTATAGATCAAATTGTTATCAAAGAAGTTATATTAATTTTTTATGTGGTTAACTTTTGTTGACAATTGCAATTAGATGCCCCTTACCTGAAAGAGAAAATAAAATGGTGAAGGTATCCTCATTCCTTTTAAAGTAGATATTTTGACTAAGAATTGAAAGCAAGGAATTTGAAACATGGCTCATAGAGAAGATGTAGATGATACTGGAGAAGAGAATTTCTACAAGTTGGAGGAAAATGTGGAAATTTTATTTAAGAATGTGGGTTGTATTTCTGAATGAGGCACTACCAATCAATGAAGAAGATATTCGTGAGTGTTAAGAAGAGAATCCTCGTGTCATCCTTGAACCTCCTCCATTCGAAGGAGAGGAAAATATATTCATTGTTGGGATGGATACATGAATGATGAGGAGTAAGACCATTAGTTAGCTCAACTTGAGGTATATTTCAATTTTCATTAATTCAATGAGATTAAACAGAATTCCTTTACAAGGTTGAAATTGACCAATCATGCTTTAACATGGTTTCAAAATTATTTTAATTCATTAGTTGTTAATAATATGCCTCATATTGCTAAGCGGGATGGTTTTAAAAATCTAAAAAAAAATAAGTTTTATCCTCCTTACTATGAAAAAGAGAGTGTCGGCTATTGGTAGTATCTCAGGTAGAAGCAAGGACAAAATGTGTAGGAGTACACTAGATATTTTAGGAAGAAATCATTCCATATGGGAAAAGATTGAGCAGACCAGATCCTTCTAAAAAATTATATTAGTGGAATTTATAGCTATTTGAGGAGACTAGTCCTCTTGGCCAAGACGACAGAAGTAGACAAGGCTTGTTCTCAAGCCCACTATTTAGAGATGGAAAAAAATAAGATTTCATCTACCTCTCAGCATGCTTCACGAAAACAAGGTGACACAAATAAGAAGGATAAAGGAAAAGGGAAATTTAAGAAAAATGTTACTTCTTATTCAAATAAGGATACTAAAGTTCATTGTGGGAATTTTTATGTTGACACTCATTCCAAGGAAAAATGTTGGAAGACTGACCCGAAATTACATCCCTCCAAAAATAAGAAGAATAAGAAGAGGGAAATGACTTTCCTCCAGGGAGAGTAAGTATTTTAAATTGAAGAGGTGAATGAGACTATGTGTTGTACCTCCGTCCACAAAGATTTATGATTAGGTAATAACATTTTTGTTTGGGAAAACGAACTAACTAAAAATTTTCATATAAAAATTCAAGTGAAGAAAAATAAGTTTGATGGTCTTTTCGATCCATGTTCTCAAGTTAATTTGATTAGTAAATATTTATGAAACATACTAAAGATGGAAATTTATAATCACCCAAGTCCATATTTATTAGGTTGAGTAAAGAAATGTGTATACATCAAGGTTACCAAATAATGTAAAGTCACTTTTTCCATTGATAAGAAATTTATTGATGAAATTACTATAGATTTTGTTCCCCTTGATGTGTGTGTGGTGTAGTGTTTGACAGCCCATATTTTTATATTAGGGATATTATCTTCATAACGGGAGATAAAAAATAACATTTGGTTAAGGATGGTAAGAGTTACATCATTTAATCATTATAGGAGACTCAAAGATCTCTTTTGTAAGTACCAAAAAAATCTTGAAAGATTATTAAAGGTAGTGGTAAATTTACATTACTTATTTTGAGGGATATGCTAGAAGATGAGATTGTTGCATCTAAAAAAACTTGTGGCATTTTTATAATAAAGAGAAGACAAAAATAAAAGATTTGGTTCATGAGATCATATAATTTTTCCAAAATTCTATGGGGCTGCCTCTAATCAGGTCAAATGAGCATAATATACACTTTCTACCCAATTGTCTACTTCCAAACTTGGGATTATGTATGCAATATTTGAAAGATACAAATGAGGTAAAACAACGGATTTATTCTTTGATTAAGCAAGGTGTAATTCATCCTAGCACTTTTCCATGTGGTTTTCCTATTGTTTTAGTACCTAAGAAAGATGGTTCATGGAGAATGTGTGTTAATTATATATCTTTGAATAAAATAACTGTAAAGAATAAGTACCCTCTTCCTCTCATTGATGATTTTTTTAATCAGTTACAACATGATAAATATTTTACTAAGATTGAATTGAAATATTGGTATCACAAAGTGATTATCAAGGAAGAGAACATCTAGAAAAAAATGTTCAATACCAAGCATGAGTTATATGAATGGTTGGTATTACCATTCAGGATATGCAATACACCGCCTACCTTTATGAGGCTGATGAATGAGGTAATGAAATCATTTAAAGATTCCTTTGTTATTGTGTACTTAGATGCCATTCTGGTTTTTAATAGAACTTTTGAAGAGTTTATTAACCATTTGGATCATTTGTTCAAGTTATCAAGGAGAACCAACTAGTTTTGAATGAGAAGAAGTGTGATTTTTCTCAATAGTCACTTGTCTTTTTGGGACATGTGGTTAGACATGGAGTGTGGAAAATTTATTTGGATAAGAAAGAGGCCATTTGAAATTGGCCTACACCATCACGTGTGACCGAGACCAGAAGATTTTTAGTGCACTTAAATATTTGAGGAATTTCGTTAAGCACTTCTCATCTATAGTAGTGCCACTACATTTAGTGAAAACAAGGGGTAAGGCTTTTGATTAGGGTAAGAAATAACATATTAATTTTTAGTTATTTATAAATAATATTAGCCATGCTCTATATAATTTACATCTTCCTTTTGAAGTGGAAATTAATGTTAGTGATTATGCTATGGGTGATTTCCTAGTTTACGGAAGTAGGAATATATGTTATCACTCACAATTATTGTATGGTGGAGTTCTGAGTTATTGTACATATGATAAGGAATTGTATTATCTTGTGCAAGTGGTCAATAAATGGAAACATTATCTGATGGGTAAATAAATTATCATTCACACGGATCACTAACCTCTCCAATATATGTAAGCTCAGAACAAACTCCAGTGGGCTCAACACTATAAATGGATCATTTTTTTACAGAAAATTCATTTAAATATAAAATATATTAAATTTGTGAATAAAAATGTAGATGTTATGTTATCTAAAATTCATTTCCTTTCAGTTATATGCATGTTAACTCTCCTTGATCCTTTTTGTGGGAAGCATATCAAGAATGTTAGGATCACGTTCCATATTTTGTAGATATTTTTCAGCAGAAACCTCCAAGTGAGGTATTTCCACCTAGAGGAGCATACTACTTCTAGGAAGGTTTTATCTACAACAATGAGAAAATTTGTGTGCCTAAGGGGGAAAGAGTGCAGCTGATGAGGGAAGCACACACTTCTAGGGTTGCTGGTCAATTTGGTGTGAAAAATATTGTAGTGCACTTACAAAAGAATGTTTATTTGCCAAACATGCAAGAAGAAGTTGATAAATTCATCAGGCATTGTGTTTTGTGTAGTACAACCAAGTGTAATAATGGTAATTTGGGGTTATCTTCCATTATTACTTCCTTCTCCACAAATGGAAAGCATCTTCATGGATTTTACGGGTGTTTTTCCTACTTCCATGAAAGGTCATGATTACATTTTTTTGGTAATAGACAAATTAAGAAAATTATGTATTATCATTCCTTGCAAGAAGACCATTAAGGCCAATGATGCAGATGAGTTAATTTTTGCTAATGTTTGTGTTCAATTTGGTTTGCTTGATGGTATTGTTTTGGACAGGAACTCACAGTTCATAGGAAATTTTTGGTATACTTTGTGGGATAAGATGGATATGAAGCTAAAGAGTTATACCATTTTTCATTAACAGAAAAATGTGAAAATAGAAGTGATAAATCATACCTTAGTCTAGCTCTTAAGAGGCTACACCAGGAAACAAATGAGGACATGAGATGATAACTTGGTATATATTCAACATTCTTATAATAGGACAGTTGTTTTTTTTACTATTAAGAATCATTTTGCAACATGCTTTGGTTATTTTCCTAAGAGTGCTTTTGATGTTTTTTTAATATTACGATGTAGAGACAACAAAATAATTGAGCTAGAGGTGTAAAAATTTGAGAAGCTCATTGAAACAATTTAGCAGATGCACCTTCAGGTATAGGATAGGTTAGCAGATTCACAAGCCAAAAATAAAGCACAACATGATTAACACATGATTGAGCATTCCCTCCTTATTGAGCACAAGGTATAGTTGTACATGAGTAGATATAGACAATAGGGAAAAGATAGGAAAATCAAGTCTCTTCCTCATGGTCATTCTAAGATTCTAAAATAGGTGAGTAAGAACGAATTCCACTTACATTTACCTCCTTATATGAGGATCTACTCATTTGAGAATGTTGAAAATTTGTTTCTCTTTGAGGCCTCCATCTTGGATGAATAAGATGAGGGAATTTTTCAACCATTTATTGAGAATATTTCTCTAATAATTCAACTCAAATTTGAGGAATATGTGGTGTTGCATTGGAAAGAGAGAACGAAACACAAAGGAGTTGAGGACATGTGGTTAACCGGGTTGAAAGGCCAGTTTCCTACCAAGTTCATGTGGTATTCCAAAGAAGATGTAGGGAATATACTTCCTCACTTCATAAGTCCTTGAAGATTTTATTGACTTCAAATCCTAAAATTGAAGAGGTATGATCCAAAATGGATATAAAAATTCCAAATTCCATGTATTTTCCATATTTTCTACTTGCAGTGTATATTCTCAGAATATTTGTTATTCAGGGGGTGGTCTAGTCAGGATGAGGGTGATTCGGAAACCATTTCTTTGTTTAGGATTTTTCTAGGTGATGGTTATGTAACCGTCCTGGAAGTTATGTAAGAGATTATCTTCATAGAGAAATTGTTTTGCCACCATCGTGGCAGTTACATAAATACCAGTTGTAGTGACCTGTGGTTGCATAACCCCCACTCCATTTTTACCTATGTTTTTGACCCCTATGGAGCCAAAAATCAAGAATATAAACATTTGTATATGTTTGTGCTTCAAAATGGTTCATTTTTTCTTTCCATGTGTCCTTGTGTAGAGAAACAATAAATATGTATGCATTTGATCATTCAAGGCAAGTGTTTTAGGTGAATTCAAGTGTGGTCAAAGATAGGAAATTAAAAAAATTCTTATTTTGTTCATGATAAGAGATGAGTTATTTTTGAGATCTCTAGGTAAGTTATACAAGTACAAGGAGTTAGAATATTTCTTAAAGGTCATTTTATGATAGTAAAATTGTATTATTTGGAGATTTACATTGTGAAGGGAAGTAACTACTTACCCAGCTAGAGTTCTTCCCACACCGGGTTTCTCCAGGATAAAATCTTATGTCTCTTTATCATGTAATTTCCTATTTTCGGTATTGTTTGGATGTTTATTTCATAAACATGTTGGTTTTAATGAACCTAGTTAGATTTTGCATGTAATATAAATTAGGTAGGATCTATTCACTGTTTTAAAAGGTAGTTTACGGATAAAGTTAAGAGATATATCTTGTTCAAATAATTCCAAATTATTTTCTAACTAAATATGTATGGTATTATGAATGTAATAAGGTAATTAACATTGTTTTTTGTATCTATGTTAAAAAAATTTATATTTCATCCTACGCATATATTTAATATGTATCTAGTAGTAATTTTTTTTTGGAGAGAGATTTGTGAATCATTTGGATCTTCCCATATGTTTAGTCTAGATCCAGACCTATGAATCATCCATATCTACCCATATATTTAGTCCCGAGCTAGAATTATGAATATTCTATAGCTTCCCATAAATTTGGTCTGGAGATGTAAGATTTTTTATTCTGAATAGTGCTAATGTAATAAGCTAGTCTTAATAACATCATTCACATTTAATCAACTCTAACTATAAGATGTGTTTTGGGGTTGTATGGACACTAACTACATCATTATATTAAATAATTAGCTATATGAATGGAGAGATAAGTCATCGAGAGGTACCATTCATATATAATTAGCTACTAGATATGAATGGTTGTGTGCGATAATGTTGCATTGAGGAAGGATATTTCCATAAAGGAGGATATGGTCACTATAGACAATCAATGCACATGATATTTCACAAACCCATAAGATGAGGTGGTAGAGAAAAGAAAGATAAGGAATAGAAGATTACATTGCTGACGAATGAAGGGTCTGTAGAAAAATGCCAACAAAAGGACCAGAGTGAAAAAAATATTACCATGGTGTAAAACAAAGTGTGTAAAAGAGGATGCCTAAGTGGAAATGTGGGAGAGTTTATAGTAGTGTGAAGGTATAGAATATTCCAAGACAAGGAGTTGAGGATTGTAACAATAAAGGAACACAGAACAATATGAGAAATTAGAAGCTAGCTAAGAGAGGTTATGTCATTATAGGTCATTAGAGATGATTAGAGAGAATAACCACTCTAGGATAGGTCCCTAGGAAGAACACCAAGAGTTTGTAAAATCTCTAGAAGAGAGCTAGAAGCTTCATATAGAGTGTTTGCATGTAGCTATTTCATAAATGTTATTGAGTGAATGAGAAGAAACGATTGATTTTCATTCCATATTGTTAACTTTGTAAAGAAATCAAGTGGTCAACACCTTTTTTGATAGCATTATTAATCAATTCGTTTAGATAAAGAGACAATTTAGGAACATTTCAGACCATAATTATAGTTGTTACAATGCGATGTGAATTTCAACTCAATTATGCTTACTATTTATATTATGCCTTACATAATTAGATGATTACTTCAAAAAGAGAAGAAATATTTATTAAATTGAGCCATGTGAAACTTATTGGAACTTTATGATGTGATTAATTACTTCATCAATGGATAATTAAAACTAAATAGGCATGAATCTATTAGTCAATTAAATTGAAATTGAAGATGATTTTTTTTATATGAGAGTATCATTGGGGATTTGAATTTCTTACATAAGTTTAACAATATTAGTTAATCATGGGTACACACAAGGACGATGATAAGGATAATAAAGAAAGTAAAGTGAAAAAATAAAAATGGATTATGGTGGAGATTACACATGTATTTCATGGATGCTTTGTGCAACAATTGAATTGTATAATGTGCATTGATTACATAAATGAAAGAGCCAAATGTGTGTATGATGTTAAAAAATAAATTAATAGTGTTTTACATTATGGTTTTTTGTGTAATGTTCACAAAATTTAATTATACAATCATGTTAATTGGGCATAGATCCTTATTTCAGTGCCTAACATATAAAAACGTAATAGTGGACACGTGACATGATTTGTTGACAAAAAATGTAAGAGGAGAAAGATAAAGAGTCATGAAGAGAAACCACCCACTTAGTTCCGATGCAGAAATATTTAAAACCTAAGAAAACATAATGTGAGTAAATTATACCATTTGAGGGGATAGAGTGACAAATATTAGAGAGACGAGCTGAGTTACACTGAAATAAGTGAGACTTTTAAATGGTGTTGAAGAAACACCATTGTAATAGCTTTGGTTTTATTCTTAATTATTACAACATGACCAATAGTGGGAGTAGTATTTGTAGATGTGTTCGTGAATTTTTAAATTAATTAAAACATGTACACATGTTTTTTATTGTTATGTATTAGAAGGAAATTCTTGATTCTATATATTTAAACAAGTGTTATCTTTGTGATTAATGAGGTTTGTAGAATTGAATTTTGACACATCTAAAACTCCTAAAACTATTAGTAACCAATCTAAAATTGCCCAAAACCTTTCAAAATGAGCATATGATTTCTATAAAAACATTAAGTATACAATTTATACATTAAAAGCTTTAGAATAACTGTTGAAATCATGAAAAATACCTATGTACTAACTATATTAGATTATGAAAAAACTATCTTCTAAATTGTGACTCATGGCATTGTGAGACTAGTTCCATAAGGTGCAGAGTGACCTTAATTTTTTATATTTACTAAAATAAATTTGGAGTATAAGAAATAATAAAGTATAAACCATAATAAATGAAAACGTTATAGTTTAACGATTATTTTACTAAATACATAGCTTCCACAAACACATATATTATATCATATGTAATTCGTATATCAAGAATATACATGTGTTACAGTTTTTATGCATTCCTTGATTTATGCACAAAAAAAAGCTGTACTAGGTTTGTAAATGCTTTGGTTTCTTGACCCTAAGCCTTGTAATTATTAAAACACAACCTGCATGTTTTTTGGTGAAAATGCATAAATTCATATTTCACCAAGATAAATCATACAAAAATGATTGAAATATTTCCTAAAAATTTTCCTACAATGTAAAACAACTATCCCCTTTCTAAATATAAAAATATTATTATTTTTTTACTATTGTAAAGTTTCCATTTATATTTATTTCAAACTATATCCTTTATACCCCTATTTTTAGTGACTATAAATGCCTATATTTTTTCATGTATTTTTTGTTTCACTTCTCAATATTGAATAAAAAATATATAGTCCCAAACTATGACTAATTCTATACATATTAAAAAAAATCTAATTTTCGATTTTTTTGAGGTAGTTAAGGGGTCACTGTTGGTTATCCATTATTTTTCAAATATTAATTTTGTTTTACTTGGAGAATCATAAAAAAATAAATACTCACTAAAAAATCTATAAAAGAAATCTAACCCAAACTAGATGATCTTGTCTATTTTCCACCAAAGGATTTTAAAAAATAAAAAATAGTGCTAAAAAAAATAGGGGGGTACGACAACTATATATTATGTTTTTTACTAAATTAAAATAACATATTGACATTTTACATGGTTAACGCACTTACACATAACCATTTTAAACATAGTAGTTCAGAAACTATACTCGAAATCTTACAATTCATGTTCTTATAAATAATTAAAATTTCTAGTTTAACTATCTCAAATAGCTTGTAGAAATATTTGTTTCTTATTTTTCAGAAAAAAGTGTCCACTTAAGACACGCTTTTGGTCCCTTCAGACAAAAAATCATGCACTTTGGGTAATTATCTAATCCTGATTGTATACTACTATTCATATGATTCATGAGTAAGAAAGGTACTAATTAGTCCATATCTTTGGCTATCTTCGCTTTCTTTATGTTGTCATTTTTAGTCATACTCATCTTCTTGCTCAGTCTGACATCCATCCCTTCAATTTCTTTGACTCTAGACACTAGTGCCTAGCCAAGACGTTACCGTCAACTGCCCCCATCCCCTATAGGCACCCTTGACCTCTTTGTACTTTGTTCACATCTTTTGGGTCCTTTCGATCTGTTTGAACATCTTATCATTTTGGTAGTTGGTCTTTTGGGGGTTAATTATGAAATTCAAGACAGGGAATCATATAAATATAAATCTATGTGATCATAATAAATGACCAAACATTAACCATTAGCTATCACCACCTAACGTTGTAACCAAAGGCTCTTCAAGACCATTCAAGCATCCATTATAGCATCCATTTAAGGGAAAATTACTGCATTCTTCTACATAGATTTCATAACTGGGTAATTTCATTCTATTCCATGCACACATCTACTTACATCTTCTACATCTAGCTATTTTCTTGTTATCAAGTGCAACACATACTAGAGACACCTAGGGAGTAAGTCAACACACAAACACACACACCCACACACACACACACCTAGTACTACATTAGGTATGAAATGTAGTGCAATGCTCATTTCACAAGTTCCCATGTTTGATAGCTACAGATAGTCTAACCCCTCATTTGCATTGTTTTATTTTTAAGATTTGATGCACTTTTGACTATTTTACAGGTAAATCTTTCATTGTAGCTTATCAATGACATCTGTGATCCTTGTGTGACATACTAGGAACCAAAGGATAAGGATAATGAAAACCTTATGACTAGTGAAAGATGGTTTTATCATTTTTACATTTACATACAACCAATACTATTCTGTGGTACCCGTAGGTGCCCCTCCCCCTTTCCATATGCCCTAGTCCAAGAAGATCATTAGCTTGCAAATTTTTCTTAAGCTTTGTGTGACATTTATACCTCTCTGGTCATCTGGTCATCACTTCGGCATATTTCAAATTTGGTCACAAATAAATAAAGTATTTTTTTGTCCTTGTTACAAATAGGGTTTGATATTTAATAACTTAATTCACTTGGGTTATATTTATTCTTCATTTTATATTTATTTTATTGCTACATTGAAATTAGTATTAGGCGTCTATTTATTTCAATATTTTCTTAATAATTTGGTGAACCCCATGCTCAAATCCACTTTTTATTTAGGGCTCTTATCCTCTTGTTTCTCACATCTAGAACATTTCTTCCACTGAAATTATACATTTATCCTCCCTTTATCAAGGTCACTAAGTTCAAATTTTAAAATTATAGTAGGATAATTCTCATATGTTTCCATCTATGGATTCCAGTTTATTACTCCACTCTCCATTTACACCCACAATTTCCACTTACCCACTTCCTCCTAATTTTTTCACCCTTAAGCTTCACATTTTCAATGGTCATGGTTACCAACTAGATCATCTCTGGGATTTTCATGTGGCATGTCTAGATTTTGCAAATGATCATTTTCTTTTATCTAAGATATTTTCTCATAGTCTTCATGATTATGCAATGTATTTGTTCTATGCCCTACCTGTCCACTCGGTAACATATTTTAGGCATCTATGTGATGCTTTCCTAGATCTATTTTCTATCAATATCACCTCCAAGATATCATATGCTCCACTTACTTAGCTTAAACAAGGATCTAATGAACCTCTAGTAGATTACATCTTATGATACGAAAAAAACTTAGCCATGATGTCCAATTTAGTTACAGACTCTGAACTTCAAGACTTATTTTTTCAAAGTATATCACCGCCTCTGGACGAGAGTGTTCTATTTTATATATCTCCATCATTTGATCAAATATGCCATACTCTTAAGCTACATGAAACAAAACTCTTTTCTATAGGTAAGCTTAAGTATCAAGAGAAAGCTTGATCTTCTATTCATTTTCAATGTAAATCAAATTTCAATCCATCCGCTAAAAATATTGAAGCTAAAATCACTATCAACGATATATCTAATAGTAAGAAACTTCAATGACAACTACATAAGCATACATTTACAAAATTAATTTTTGGTCCACATATTTTACTTCCACAACTTTTTTAGAGAAACCTTGTTATGTTTCATCCTCCACTCAATTTAGATCCATCTCTCCCTAACGGTCATAATTATGATGAAAAAATGACATGTGGCTATCATCAATGTGTTGGAAATTCCACGTATCATTTTTTAAAACCTCACAATCTCATTCAAGATCTTATCGATAATAATGTAATTGAGATTCCAAATCCTACGGATTCTCTGCCTATTAATGAAAATCATAAACTCGAAATATTTTAAAATCCTCTACCAAAACATGATAAACAAATGTATGACAACTCGAAAAATCATACATATCGTGTTGTTCCTCCTCCTCCGTCGGGTTTCTTGATTTTCTAGTTGCTCATAATGATACTTCCCCTCCACTTATTACTTTATCTGATTATGATTATCACATTAGTCCTTCTATTGGTGCCACTTCAATAAATAACACTACATTTAATCCATCATGGTGCATCATCACGTGTTCTATTACACTCTTTGTTTGCATCGGCTATCCACTCTCGTAAATTTCATATCCAGTCAATAAATCGTATGGCGTTGTAAAGATTCCAGTCACTATCAACCCTCTCACCATGCTTTTTCCTGTTCTTGTGGAACCCGCCATTAAAGGGTGTGACATGCTCTTAGTTGTTAATTGTATTCACATATATAAATCTATCATCTACTTAAATCAATTGTTTTTGAAATTCATTCACATCAAGAAAGTCATTTCTATAAATGGTGTTCCATCATCCACACCATGGCTACTACTTCATCTTGATATTTCCATTGCATTAGCTAGACCATACAGGTCCCCACAGCCTCTCAAAATTAAAACAAAATCTATTTGTAACTTTCTTGTTCACACATGACCTACATGGTCTCATCAATCTACCAATCCATCACATAATTCTAGCTCCACCATTCAGATAACTCATTAACCTTGGTATGAATCACCTCCACATTTTACTTCACAAAGGTGTTCATCACCTTTGTGTTATACTTCACCTAGGTTTCCATCACCTCCACATTCTATTTCACATAGGTGATCATCACCTCCATGTTCAGGTTAACATAGGTCTCCTTCACCTCCACATTTTGTTACACATAGGTTTCCATCACCTCTACAATATACTCATTGGTCGCATGCATATAGACTTCATTCACCTACATAATTTCTATCTCATATACCACCACTCTTAGTGTATGATCACATTGCTTTATCCCCATAATTATTGGGTAGTGGACCCCCATCTTTCACTTTTATCATATAACACATTCATCATTACACTCTAGTTATCACCCCCACTATTTCAACACACATCTTATTCTCTCATCACTTCACATTTAGTCTCTCACATACAACATACACATGTTGATACATGTTTGTAACATCATTACTTGATGACACACTATTGTGCTACGGTTCACACTTGAATGTTGAGGACATCCTATAGAATTTAACCTCACACATTGCACTACACACTACACATCTCACACATTACACATTCATCTCTTTCTACCCAACATCTACTCTACGCATTCATGATATATATTTCTTGTATATAGTTCTACACATTACTCTCATTATCTTATGAAGCACTCTATTTCCATGGTCCATTCTCGACATCTGAGGGTCTAAATCTCAAATGGACCTTACCACACAAACTCATTCAATCACTCACTCATTCACTTACACTGTACATTTTATGCTTTGATAATCACATCTTTCTACTACACACAATTCAAACTATTTTATGATGATGCACTCTTGTTCCACTAATCATTTATGTCCTCTAAGCGGGGATATATAAATGAACCTCATCACATTCATACTCATCCACTCTGGGGGAACACTGCTCCTATCATTCACTCTACATTGCATTCCATCTACACTCCACAACATAATGCATATATTGGTCACATTTAGTCTTAATTTCATTTACTTGTTACATCTACACTTTATTACACATGCTAGATAGATATCTTTTATGGCATTATATTCTTCCATATACACATCTGTGTTCACTTACATTCTAGTTGTGATCACAAATTCTACAGATCACTATATGTAACATGGATGCTTGCCGCAATACGTATTAATAGTCCCAAAACATCTCTTGGGGGAATCCACTTTCATACACTACATGTGTTATTGTTTCATTTTTCATATCACATTGTTTTATCAGATTATACATGCCTTCAAATATTTTTTATCCTTCTAACATGCTAATGGGTGAATCATGTGCAACATTTTTCTTGTAGACCCCTTTTCTTCTGTGGATGTTTGTTACATTGCTTTTTATTGTTTTTCATAGTTTATGGGCTTTTCCCTTTTTCTTGTGTGCACACTTGTCTACTTTTGGCCTAGTCTTCTTTGATTGTCTTGCGACATCGTGAGTGATGTCCCATGTTTGAAACATTATTTTCACATTCTACATTATATTCTTGTGTCTTAGCTTACATTCTATATTATACATGCATGCTTGTATTTCCTTTTTTTCCTAGCCACTTTGTTTGCATGTTCCTTGGTTTCTACCAAACACACTCACTCCCCCTGCAAGGCATCATTTAAGCACTACGATTGGTCCTCCTTTGGCCCATATTATCCTCATGGACATTACATGCACCCCAAACAAGGGGGGAATCATTAGGGTAAATAAAACACCCCATACAACATTCTACAGTTATAATACACCATAGTTCAGTATAATTATGTCATATTCATTACCATCAGATATGGCTCTAAATCTAACTTGGGTTCTTACTACATCACAGATCCAGGGCCCAGACCAAGATGATAGCACCTGGAATCCCTTGAACCTTCCTGGATGCTTGTGACTAGCAAGTAATTATGCATTATTCTTCAGTGTAACAGAGTCTACAACACTCAGAACAACAATTTTTAAAAGGAATACATTCCTTAGAAAAAAACATACAACATTTTATTTTTTGGCATTGAGTAAAAATTGATCAAACCGGATTGGATTTTTACACACCATATGTACTGGTGATCCATACATTAGGAAGCAGTTAAAGGTTGGAGGATGGCACAAGAATTTTCTCCATACACTTCTTCTAGTTCTTGGCATGAGATCACCCAAAAAACATGTAGCCAACAGAATTGGCGTGATATCACCCAAAATATTCAATCATCTACATCATCTACAAGATCCTTTCTATACTCTTCTCCTCTTCATGGATTAGGTGCACATGATATTATTTCACATTTTCACATTTTAAATGTTTTCTTACATACTTTCTACACACTTTGATCATATACACACATATTTGACTACTTGTTAATTCTTCTCTTTTACAGGTCCTCCTTATCAGAAGCAGCAGTAAGCATCATCCAATATAAAAAACATCAACAACATCAATCACAACAATCAACATCAACAACAAGGAAAATCATGACATATACACATGCATTTTTTCCCTAGGGTCATCATTCATCATCACTTTTTGCAGTTTCTCATCTCTAGTTTCCACACTCCACATTATTTATATGTCCACACTTTTTCTTGTCTCTTGGAATTCTTTCACCATCAATCTACATGGTTATCAAGTACACATCTCTTATCTACTTTATGTTATCAAGATTTTGATCAATAACATAAAGTAAGGGTAAATGTAGACATAAAATCATGCACTTTGTGTATCTATCTGGTCCCGATTGTATACTACTATTCATATGATTCCTAATTATTATAAGTAATAATTAACTAAAGTCTTTAGAAATATTTTCTTTCTTTCTGATTATGCTTTTGGTCTTCCACACCTTCTTACTCAGTCTAACCTCTGACCCTTTAGTTTCTCTGAGTCTTAAGACTAGTGCCCAACCAGGAAGCCACCGTCAAGCGACCTCGTTCCCTTTGGGAACCCCTAACCTCTTTGTACTTTGTTCAAATATTTTATGTCCTTTATATAAAATTCAACATCTTATCATTTTGGTAGTTAGCCTTTTCAGGATTAATAATGAAATTCAAGAGAGGGAATCATATAAATATAAAATTATCTTATCATAACAAAGGACCAAACACTAAGAATTAGCTATCACCAACTAACGTTGCATCCAAAGGCTATTCAAGAGCATTCTAGCATCAATTCTAGCATCCATTTAAGGAAAAGGGACTTCTTTCTTTATCCTACATTTCATAGGAGGGGAAGTTCATTATATTACATACACACATCTATTTACATCTTCTACATCTAATTATTTTTTCGTTATCAAATGTGACACACATAAGAGCCACCTAGGGCACAGTTAAACACACACAGACACAATAGTACATTAGGTCTAAAATGTAGTGCAACTCTCAATTGTAAGTTGACATGTTTGACAAGTGAGGATAGTTTGACCCCTCATTTGCACTCTTATATTTTTAGGATTGGATGAATTCTTGATGGTTTTGTAAGCCAATATTTCATTGCAAGTTATCAGTGACATTGATGATCATTGTGTCACATAATAGCAGCCAAAGGTGAAGGATAATGAACATCTTGTGACCAATCAAAGATGGTTTTATGAGCATTTAGGTGGTCGTGAGCCCCATAGTCTAGGTAGATCTTAAGTCCACACATTTTTCAAAGGCTCTTTGTGACACTTCTCTCTCTCTCTATTCACTTGGTCATCACTTTGGCATAGTACATATTTGGTCGCGAATCAACTAATTTTTCTTTCCTCCACTTTGCAACTAGGGTTTCATATTTACTAGCTTAATTTTCTTTGGTCAAATTTATTATAATTATCTATTAATTTTACTTCTTCATTGTAATTAGTATTAGGAATGTATTTATTTTAGTATTTTCTTAATCACCCCCCATTTCCATTCAGTTACTCATTTTTTTAATTTGATTTATATTTTGGGTACTGGCTTCTCCATTAGTAGCTTATAGACTCTATGGTAAAAAGAGTTATAACTATCCTATATATGAGCCCTAAATCTATGGGCATATAAGTCATAATATTCCTTGTTCACTTTTCAATAGCACATGGGATCCCAAGGAGGGAAGATTTTAGGATAGAAAATGGTTCCACATACTGCATCCCTTATATAAGAAGCCATGCAGTACTTCTTATTAGTCATGTATGAATCTCTTTGTGAAATCAAATTTAGTGACACAATACTCCCTAAGGTAGGCATGTTATCATCATCAGTAATCAACTATAATAGAGAAACCTATGAAATATCAAATTTAGTAGTGGGTTACCATATATGTAGTTCATTCATGCCATACCAATATGAACTCTTGGACTGAATCTTTGAATAATGTTGCATGGTTGAATTGAGCAACTAGATGCCATGTGCAAGGATCTAGGGCATGCTCGAGGTAGGTGTGAAGGGGAGTTTACACATAGAAATGGATAATGCATGAAGGTTCATGCTTGAAAAAATAACATTTGGGACTTATCCGATCCTGTGAACCACTGGCTAAAAATATAAGAACTAGGATAGAGTACAGAAAAAACAATGATTCAGATCCATAGAAAAGCATAGAGACTTTACAATCAAAGAAAGTCTATTTTGGGTAAGATCACATGTGCAACGAAGATGAAGGAACTCTCATATAATGAGACAATAATAGCATCAAAGTGAATTTTATTTATGGGATAGTCTATTATTAGCAGCAAGCTTTAAGGTATGGTTATTTTGGGATGTAATGTATATAATGTACACATGGCTATTTTAAGCATGAAGACTATTTTTAGAATGCATGGGTGGTGAAGGTAAAGTCCCCACCCATATATATATCTATTATATGTCATTGTTTTAGTACCACATCCCATCATTCATGTTTGAGTGATGATAGTATTTGTATGTGGTTATGGACTAGGGTTTGATACTTGTGTATGTTACAGCACCTTGGTATATTGATGTATTCAAATTCTGTTATGTAAGAATTTGTTATAATGGATTATGGAGGATGTATTATGATTATTGATGTATCTCAGTATGTTGAATACATGATGTAATTGATTTTAGTTGTGATATGATCTATTATGTTTTCTCGTTATCTATGGTTTATGGTATGGTGAATGTAATGTTCTATACTTGAATGTTTTATTTGATAATGGTTATTATGGATATGTATGTTAACATATTGAAAAACAAACACAAATGAGGGACTTGGTAGCTTCACGTGCTTTGGGTGAGCATTCTGATCTCTCTAAATGAGGTGCCAATGCACATAACAATGAAGTGAGTAAATGAAAGACTACATTTTGGTTCCATTTACGATACCTCTTTTCAAATTGTCTGCTAGGATGTTGCATATAAATGGCATATCGATTTACTCTGGAGAGCATTGAAGTTGGGTAGAAGAAAAACAAGATAAGTTTGCAAAGAGATATAACATAGGACATGATTTCAATAGATGACAGGGGATGGAAGATAATATTTATCATGAGCTCTATGAGACGTTCTTCATCTTATTTTAAGTAAAATTGTATGAGTGGCTGACAACATATGCATTAGGGAAGTGATGGGGTTCTAGGCCGAAGCTTTGGATGTGTGAGGATTACCAGACTTTGTTTAATGTGGATGTCGAGTTGACTAGAGATATAGATTGTTGGTGAGATTGTGTGTTGTTAAATTAGATTTTGGAGTATGTTCTTTCTATTTATATGTTCCTAGAGGAAGCTGAATTAAAATTTATTCGCGAGCCCAAAGGATCATATTTATATGATATGCCCCTCAAGATTAAAATCCTAAACATAGAATTGTATTTAGAGAGCCTCCCTATGAATAGTTAAACCCCCACCCCGAGAAAGGATAGTAGCGGGTGTGGTGATAGATGGTGGAATTGATGGTAGATAAACAAAGAGAGGAATGAGGGATCAAGTTTAATGAAGCATGAGAGAGGGAAATGGCATGTGCATAGGACATTTAAGATTCACTCAGGTTGAGGGGAATGATGGATTACAAAGGTTTTGAATTTGTCATAGAAGATGAGGAGCAACAGTATCAAGTCCTCCCAATTTTTGGCAAGAAAAATATAAAATCCCCTTCATTTTCATATAAGAGTGTGTCAAAGTAGAGAACCAAGATCATGGGCACGCATCTAATCCCAACTAGCTAGCTAGTCCTTACGCTTGGTGTTCCAAATCTAGAGGTATTTATTGAAAACTAGGATAATTTAGGTAGGAAAGTAGAGACAAGTATACTTCACTTTTTGTTAAATTCAAAAGCTCATCAAACTAAAAATATGCTTATGGCATCGAAGAAGGCACCATTTTTTAGAAGTATACTTGGAGGGTTATTTCCAGGAGTGTCATCAAGACAGAGTGTGGGTGTGTAGACCATTGGAAGTAATTATGTAGGATTTGAGACTATGCAAACCATTGGCATCTAGTTTAGCACTACAATTTGGACACAAAGAAGTTCTTCAACTGGACCATAGCTCGCAATTAGGGGCATGGGATGTTCATGAGGATATTTTCATCCACTTGGTGGGAATATTGGTGGGAATTTTTATTCTCGATCTGGTGGGAAATGTCCACACCCATAACAACCACCTCAACAACCTCTACAACCTCATCAGACACCTCAAGTTTATTAAAATATGTCCCTCTAATTGCTAGATTATATAGGTATTGAGGATGTAGAAGAGCATGCACACAAGTGTGAGCTACTATGGCATGATAAGAAAATTAAACTTTCAGATAAGAAGGAAAGTTAATTTTCCACTACTCTTCAAGGGTACACATATACTTGGTACAAGAAGTATGATCCACATCATACTGTAGTTGAATACAATTATTTTTACACTATGTTTTTGGTTAAGTTTCACATTCCCAAGTTTGAGAAGTAGATCATCAACGTGCTCAAAGATATTAAGAAGGGAATATTTTAAAGTGTGAGGGAGTATAACACACATTTCAAGAAATTGTTATCTAAATTGTCTTATGATATTCATCAAAGTAAACATGCGCATTGGTTCGTTGGAGGATTTTTTACTCCATTTCATAGATATTTATCTCATAAGATGTATATTGATTCTCACGGGGCCTTGGAAGTAGCTTTGCATGCTAAGGTATTTGGTAGTATTGATACTAGAGAGAGCCTTTTCTTAGAACTGAATAATACAACCATGGAAAAGAAATTGGAGAAGCTTTCTGCTAAATTAGCGCATGAGACGTGCAAGGCTATATGGTGCATATATTCTAAGGTTGAAGGACATAATAAGGATATTTTCCCATGCAAGTAAGTACACTCATTGTGACTATGTTAAGAATTATTTCTTCTGAACAATGATGTCCAAGATTTTCCTCTTTTATAACACTCAATTAGGAAGAAGGTGTTTGTGTATTATAATATTTTCAAGTCTCATACTCACAACACCACTGACTGTAGAGTGATTAATCACATCCATGAAGCCATTGAAATAGGGGTGCACCATATTAGTGTGGCGAGCGGATACAAGGAATAAAAAGGAAAAAATAATGAATGGAACAACAATGGGGATAATAAGATTGGAGGCTTGCGAGGAGGATATCGAGGATGAGGTCACAGTTTTTCTAGAGATGTATTTGCTAGGGAAACTTGTTATACTTGCAGGTCACATGATCATTATCAGTGTGATTTTCCTTCGAATATAGATTTCTCATGGTTTGGAAAGCATCCTAAGCTATAGGATTTCTCATATCTATATGAGCACATGAGAAAAAATAAGAAGGAAAAGGGTGCCAAGATGATCAAGGTTCAGTGTTGTTGATCACTGGATGCCTAAAAAGACACATGCTCCTAAGTTACATATTATATTAGCTACTACACACATTAAGGTTGTGCACACATGCAAGCCTCTGAAGGCTAAACCAATCATCACAAGGGAAGAAGTGATACATGTGAAGTATCTAGACATTGTATATAAGAAGGAAGTATATCAAGAGACTATGGAAGTCATTAGGGATCTTTAGGTATAAATAAAGTTCTTAAAAGAATAGGTGCGCGAGAGAGTACATACAAAAAATGTGATTATTTTAAAATGTAATATATTATACAAATCTAATGCAAGTTTGCATTAAGGAATAAATAAATGAAGGAAATAACACAAGAAAATTAAGAAATGAAGTGTAAGAACCCTAATGTGAAAAGAATTTTCGGATATCCATAGCTGATCCAAAGAGGTCACTAGAATGTATTGATGTGGAGACCAACTGAACTGAAATGATAAACCATCATGTAGGAGCATGAGAAAATGCATATTTGAGGGATTCATCTAAACTGGGGCTCCTGAAAAAGGGATTAGGGCACCTGGGGTGCCGTAGTTTGAAATTTGTTAATCTAGGTCTACAGAAATGGTCAGAACCTTGTTCTAACATGGTCAGTAGAAATTTGCACTTGTTTTCTTCTTTTCATATATGATGTTAAGCTTCGTCGAATGTCTTTGTAAATATGGAATGAAAGAATCACCTGGAAAATGCCAAACAAATAATCAAATCTCTAAAAAAAGAAAGATGCATATGAAGCAGTTGGACTTTCCTCATCTTCCAAAAAGGTGTACTCATAACTGAGAGTTATACTACATCTCATACCTAATGTAGTTTTATGTGTGTCTGGAAGAATTCCCCAGGTTGCTTTTGTGTGTGTTACACTTGAAGTAGTGAGCAAGTAGCTAGAAAGGACAACAACCAAAATGATAAGACACTCAAATGAATAGAAAGGTCCCAAAAATTGTGAGTAGACTACAAAGAGAATGGGGGCATGAGAGGTGATGAGGGCACCTTGCGTTCGTGTCCTAGCTAGGCCCCCTAGTTCAAAAAGGGTAAAACTAAAGTATTGGGTCAATAAAGGTGCAAGACTGAAAATAACCATAGAAAAAAATGAAATATGGCCGAAGATATGGGTTATTTAGTACTTTTGTTACTTAGGAACCATATGAATAGTGGTTTGTGATCAAGAATAGATAATTACCCAAAGTGCATGATTTTTTGTCTACATTTTCCCCCACTTTATTTTGGTGAGAAAAAATCTTAGTAACATAAAGTAGATAGATATGCGTACTTGATATACGTGTAGATTGATGTAGAAACCGTGTTGAGGGACTACACAAAAGCATGGAGTGATAAAAAGATGGATTTTGTAGACTAGATATGTAAGAGTGTAAAAAGTGATGAAAAGGAACCTAGTGTGAAAGTGTGTGTTTGAAATTTGATGTGTGTTATATACCTATTATTAGTATCAATGTGTGTTATGTTGTTGATGTTGATGAACTGACTGCTTGCTTCCCATACGAACGGTCCTACAAATATAAGATGATCAACTAGTCAAATACACATGTATATTTATAAAACGATTGTAAGGAAGTATTTAAAATAAAATACTTAAAATGTTAAAAAGGAACGCGTGCAGCTAATCTGTGATGAGAAAGAGGGTTTAGAAAGGATGTTATGGATGAAGTGTGAGTTTTTTGGGAAATCTCATGCCACTGGCCAAAGAAGTATAGGGAGGAAAGTTTGATTTGTCCTCCAACATTTAACCACTTCTTCAAACTGTAGAGATTTCTATATTGTTTGTGTTTTTTGGGAAATCTGATGCCACGAAAAATGTAGTATAGATAGGAAGGTCAGGTTTATCCTCTAACCTTTAACTGCTCCCCATAATAAACCACCACTACAGATGATGTGGACCAATGCATGTGCTAAGGATAACCTTCCCTATAAATTCCATTGTGTATGGAGTTTTTTAGAATTTTATGAACCCAATCACAGGGCAACTACCCTTGGTTATAGGAACTCTAGGAAAGGCACTGCTATACTAAGGACCCAAGTCTAATTCTGAACACTTAACTGTGTTGTACTAGTACTATGTTGTGTTGTGTATTGTGTACTTTTTACTATATGTAGACTTATGTATGGGGTGAATGATTCACCCAAATGATTCCCACCCTTTGGGGGAGCATACAACGTTGATGTAGGTGGATGCAGCCCAAAAGAGGACCAACCACTGAAATTGTTCCTGATAAGAGGGAGGGATGTGCTTGGTAGAAACCAAGGCACATGTAAACAAGTGGATGTGATACAAGTGTTAGTATAACCAAAGACAAACATGCATGCATAAGAAAAGGTGTAAGCTAGAAACATAATGTGTAAGCTCAAACATGTTAGAAGAAAATGTAGACGATAAAAAGAGGGTTGAAAACATGGGACACCACTCACAGTATAATAAGACAATCAAGGCCATATTGGTCGTAAACAAACAAGTGTACACACAAGACAACTAGAAAACCCCACATATAATGACATATAATGACAAAAAAGTACAAGTAATGTAACCGACAACCATCATGGAGAATAATCCTGCAAAACAAATGCTACACATGAAGCAACTGTTAGCATCTTAGAAAGATAACAAGTATGTCAAAAACATGTATAAAGAATAAATTATTTTACTATAAAACAATAACACTTTTAGTGTGCAAAATTGGATGCCCCCAGGAGACGTTATGGGACTAGTACTAAATACTATGCCAAACATCCATGCTGCGTGTAATAGATGTTTATAATTTGTGATCATAACTAGAGAGCAAGTGAATACACATGTGGGTATGATAAAGATAATAACATACAAGATATCTATCTAGCATGGGTAATAATATGAACATGTAATAAGTAAATGTAAGAAAGAGTAATGTAACTAATATTTGAAATATGTTGTGGATGGATGGAATGGAATGTAGAGTGCATGATAGGAGCCGCATGCACCCCGAGTGAATGGATTTATATGCATTGAGGTTCATTATTTTCTTCCCCCTCACTAGTCAAGAATGAACCATGAATGAGTGTGCATCATTAGAAAATGGTCGAACGATGTATTGTATGCAACGCAGTGTGGTGAACGTCTTGATAATATGTGACATAAAGAGGAATAGGTTGTGATGATGTAACCTAAATGTATATTAGTAAAGGATGATAGAATAAGTGAAAAATTGGCCTATGAAATATATCATTAAAGGATGTTAGAAGAAGTGAAAATGTATCCTATGGTGTATATCACTAAATGATGATCAGAACAAGTGATGATCTTGCTAGAGTAAGTGATGATGTATCCTACAACATGTATCACTACAAGATGATCAAAAGGAGTGGAAATTTATCCTAAAACGTAGACCACTAAATGAGTTAAGTGGAAGTGATGATGTAGCATATGGCGTATATCACTAATACAAGAATGTCTCATGAGAAAATGATTGAATGGTTAAGTGTGTGAGTGTGATGTGGTCCATTTGTGGTGTATACGTTGAACAGTCTATGATGGAATTGTTATCACAAAAAGTAGCACTGTGGGATTTTGGTTATGGATCCATACTTTTTAATAACATGGGATTACCTCTCAAGTTGTGGGAATTGCTAGATTGAGTTAATTCTATGGATAAGGCCGGTTCCTGCCCCTAGAAGTACCTTACACGACTACATTTAATACAAGGAAATGGCTACCTAATCCTATCCTAACATTCCAAGCAGATATGGACAAAGATTGAATGGAAATAAACCTAAACTAAGAGTGGTGATACATCAGAAAAGGAGGGAGAGAAACTCTAGTGAGGGAGAAAGAGAAGGAAATGGAGAAGGGAGAGGCCAAAAATAAGTGATACTGAGCCAAAACTTCAATTTCCATCTATTCTCACATGAAACACTAAAAAAGTGAAATTGCAGAGAGAAAAACATGTGCAACATAATGCAATAAGTAAAATAGAAGCGAGGTTACAACAAAAACGAGAAAAGACAGACAAATGTGTCAAAAACAAGATTTAGTGCAATAGAATTATGCATAAACCATTACAGTTGCTATAGGAAGGCACAAAGCACATTGCCAAGTCCAAAGTTAAGGTTCAACGGATCACAAATATTCAAGAACCATTTTTACATAGTTCCTTTACATTTTTTTGAATATTCCCCATTTCAAAATAAAAGGTTTTTACTATATATATCTTGAGAAAGAGAGAGAAGAGAGAGAAGAGAGAGAAGAGAAGGGGCATAACTCGTTTAGACTCCAAACACCCAAAATTTGAATTAAATTCCTTTGAAACCCACATGGGCACCTCATAGAGCCATCATTTAGTCTATTTTTTCCTTCAAAAGAAACTGAAGCCATGCCTCATCAAGTGTAGTGGTTAAGCTCCATGATTTGATTGATTGCATGCCATAACAGTTCTCTTCTACCTCCAAAATTTGTGTTTGCACTTTTGACCTACCAAAAGTGACCCAAATAAGATTTTGATGATTTCAACTTGAATGGATTGACGAGATATTTCAAATGATATAAATTTTGTCTACTTTGGAGCTCAGGATCAAAATATATGGCTATTTGAAGATTTTCCTATCGGGAGGCACAAGAATTTGAATCGTGGCATTATTTAATTGGTTCAAGGATCAACCTCTACCAACGTGTATTTTTTACTCCATTTTCAAACTTTCTACCTCCCATTGTGTTGCAATATCTAGCTCTGCATCTTTCCTTGCCATCTTTCCTTTATTTTTTTCGTTGGATTTTTATCTGGCTTTAAATACAAAGATCCACCATATTAAAAATATCCAGGACTAATATGATTCTATCACATTTCTTCATTCTAACAAGTTGTCCTTTTCTTTCCCTTTCTTCCCTCTAAAATACTAGGCAATAAACCTCACCTCATTGTTTCGGGATGTCAAACCTTAAAAAATGCGAGCCAGTAGGAAGGCACAACCTTCCTTAATAAATTTTCCCTTCCAAATACCTTTGACTAACCATTGCAAAGTGCAAACCAATGGGAAGGATCCATGCACTTTACATGTCAGTCCTTTCAATTTCCATCCTTGGACATATGCGAATCTTTGTCCAATTAGGAAGCTCCAGGCCCTTATGCGCTGTTGAATTTAAATAGTATTTTTTATGGTTTGTGAAGTGTGAGCCAATAAGAAATCTCCATGCACTTCGTCTCTCGGTATTTTCTCTAATGTCATTCTTCCAGGTGTGAAATTCAAGCCAATGAAATGGATCTATGTGTTGCTCCCATGTAAGGACCTGTAAGTATGTGTTCCTCGTACTTGGATATGATTGCACAGGCCTTCGCATATGTAAAATTATGAAAGGAAAACCCATAGGATGGCACTATGTGGCTCTTCACATCGCATTTTCTAAGTCCAGGTGACTTAGAAACTTTTTTTGATTTTTCAAGTTAGCATTTAGCTATCCCATTTTCTTTCCTTTTTACCACGTATCTTCTCCTTCCTATAGAATACTATGGCTTATATTTCTTTTGTAGATTTTAAGTAGATAACCCAGCAATGAATTAAACTACATGCTCCCACAATTTTTCAAATGCCAATGGCCAGAGCATTTGGGAAAGATAATTTTTCAGCCATATAATAGTCACAGACCTGCAAAAATGGCTAAGGCCATTTTAAAGTTGGTAAAGAAAAAATTAACTCGGGGGAGTAACTTTGAATAACAATTTTGTGACCTCTCAGGATAATATGCCTGCTAGATTAGATCAGTAGCGTTATGTATCCATTGGGAATGGAGTCAAGCCCAAAACACTAGAAACTTATCTAAACTTTTACAATTCTTACCATGAGCCTATTATTGAAAATGATCTATGGAGCTCTAAACGAAGCTTTGAAACTGATATAAATATATGATTCTGCCAAGGAAGAGGCAGCATGAGCTCTAGATTGAAATTAATATTTGGGGCTCAATGATTCACTCTAAAAACCACCCCATTATCTAATTTTTCCATGAACACTTCCTTAACAGAACTAGACTATGCAACACACAAAAAATGTAAACAAAGTATGAAAACATATATGCTCCAATGGGATACATGTAGAGTGTGAATAATGCACTTCTCCTACTGAAAGTAAACCTAACTATCCTACCCTAACCAAAGAAAGGAAAAGCTAAACAAAGCTTGCAACTAGAAGGGAGTAATAGCTTCCCATATTTACAAATTGAAGCCATTTAATTAATTTAGGAATTGACATGGTCTTTGAAAAGAGTGGAAAATTGACTTATAGCTTTTTTTCTTGCCTTTTCCTCAAAATATCAACAAACAAGATAAATACCTCTTTTAGTTTCTCTAGCTTTGGACTTGAGAGGCATTGTCATTGACCGTTGGTGCATTGAAGATAATCCTCATGCTCTGAAGTGAGGATGACCAGTTTTGGATCCTCCCTTGGCTTTAACAGTCTGATCCTTTGAATGTGCCCACTTTCCTAAAACTCATGTCAAAGAATAGAGTCTTCCTTTAGACCTTCCTAAAAAAAGGGGTTGCTTCCATGTAAATTTTTTCTTTGCATTTCTCCTTCAAACAGTACATCCTCTTCCTTTATGACCAGTGTGGCACTGATGTCGTCCTTTTTCTCTTCCTACTCCTCGCATAATGAAAAAATTGGAAGATTTGAATCCTCTTATATTTTCCCAAGAAGACTGTTTGAAGGAGCAGGTTATTCTTGCATGTTTTCCTTCATGGCAGCAGGATTTTGATGTTAAAGGATGAATAATGGAGCAAAAAATTGGTGATTTCCATTGGCTCCTCTACATCAAATAACTCCTCTGATTCAGATATATTATCTGCATCCTGATGGTCTTGTTGTGGCAAGTTCTTTCCTTCCTTCATGATGACCTCTGAATTTGTAACATGTTCATCATGGTTCCCCTCACCCTCAATCATGAAGTTTGAGAGCTAAAAATTCTCCTCATCATCAAAATTTAGAGAAGATGAAGTAGGAGTAAGTCTTGAAGCTTCTTGTGTGGCCTTCTTTTCATTCAAGACCTCTCAGTCTATGTGTTTCTCCTCCATGTGATCCTCTTTAACTGAACTTAGAGTTGTTTATTCTTCATCTACTTTATTGATTGTGTAGATGGAATATGAACATCAATATTCTTAAGGAAATTTCCATTATCGACACTACATTAAGAACTTATAGACTGTTGATCTTCTTCTTGTTCCACTTCTGCTACAAAATCATCCTTAGCCACCACTAGTTCTTCAACCTCAACCTCCTCTAAAGGCTTGACTGGTAAGGGAAACTCTTAAAATCCAAAATTAATAGGCCATAATTTCAAATTCTTTGTCATTTATTATTTTTAAGGATCTTATTCTTGTTTTCCTTGGAAGGATTTCTGATTTTTAAATTCCTAATATGAATTTGGTCTACAATAGGAAAGGTGGGTTGGGTTACAACTATTTTTGCTATTATTTGTGGTGGTGGAGGAGGTCAAACTTATTATTATTTTGGATGGGATAATTTTTTGGAAGGAAAAAGGGTAGAGCAATTGAGATGATGTGGAAGATTAGAAGATTGAGAAATGGATTCCACATTTGGGGCAGCATGCAACAAGATAGAATTGTGACATTCAGGGTAAAATGATGAAGATTAGGAAAGAGAAAAGGAAGAACAAGGAGTTGGTGGTTGCTTACCCATTGAAAAGGTTTTCTCACATCCTACTTATAAGATTCTATCTCCATGGCCCACGGTGTAAGTTGAAGAGCCATTTAAACCATGAAGTCAAGCTTTTGTTGGGGTCTGTAGTGTCTTAACAAAGGGCCTTCCCATTGACAAGGTGCCCTGTAGCCCATTATGAATGCTTGCATCTGAGTTATATCCCTTGATTGCACCATTTTAGCCTCCAATTCTTGAGCTTGCAGCTACAAATGATAATATTTAGGTGTAGGATATCCTCTATAATTTGCACACTCTTTCTCTTCAACATCTACATAGTCTACTATATACCCAAACTAGTTTGTATCTTGTTTATGTAAGTATGCATAGTACTGATTTGCATCATAGTATGAATCTAAAGGTGATTGGTGACAACCTAAAAATTAAACTTGCATGTTTGGAGGTGGACACGGACTATATGGAAGTTGCCGCAAGTGTGAATTCCTCTTTGGGAATGAAGGAATGACTACATAACTTAATAGAATGGAAGACAATGAAATATGTGGAGTCGCAACTTTAGAGAATGGGTTTTTGACCAGATGGAGTCACTAGATGTGTTTTGAATGTGCCTTCAAAGGGTGGAATTCTAATAAGAGCACACCAACTTGTTGAATTGAAGTGATAAAATCTTTCAAACCTGTCCCACCAGGAGTACTAGAATTGTTATCACAAAAAAACCACATCATGGGATTTATGTATGGATCCCTAATTTTTTCTAACATGGGATTTTATCTCAAGTTGTGGGACTTGCAGGCTTGAGATAATTCATCAGATAAGGTCAGTTCCTTCCCCTAAAACAACCTGCCACAACTACTTGTAATGAAAGTAAATGGAAAACTATTCCTATCCTAACATTCCAGTGAGACAGCGATAGAGCTTGCATGGAAATAAACATACAATAAGAGTGCTAATACACTAGAAACGGAGGGAGATACACTTTAGTGAGGGAGAAAGAGAAGGAAATGGAGAAGGGAGAGGTCAGACACAAGTGCCACAGACCCAAAGATTCATTTCTTATTTGTTCTCACATGAAACACAACAAAAATGAACTTCCAAAGATAAAAACATGTGCACCAAAATGCAATAAGTAAAAGAGAGGTGAGGTTGAAGCTAAAATGTGCAAGGATAGAAAAATGTGTCAAAAAAATAGCTTTATTGTATTATAAGTATGCACATACCATTACAGTTGTAGAGGAAGGCACAAAGCACATTGCTAAGTCGAAAATAAAGGTTCGACATATCACACCTATTAAAGAACCATTTTTACATATTTCATTTACAATTTTTGAATGTCTCACCTTTCAAAATGAAAGGTTTTTTATAATAAATAGCAGTTATGATGAAATCACAACACCCCCCAAATTGTCCTATTTGAGATGGGGCATTTAGTGTGATTACTTAACATGGAGCTATCCAAAGTGTGCTACATTGAGAAACAAAATAACTCTATGGATAAGGATAGTTCCATCTCCCAACCTACCCGACACAAACTACTCATAATGCAGGAACAAATACTGACTAATCCTAATCGAATGCTTCTAAGAGGAAAGGGAGAAATATACATGAAAATAAAACCTACACTAAGAGTGGTGATACACAATATAATGAGTGCTAATCACTCTTCCCAACCCTGTAAAATGAAGAAAGGGTGAACTTGGTGAGGTTGGACAAATAAAACAAAAACCGAAAGTCACACCATCTTCATTCTTGTAATCACAATACACAAATCCTTACCAATGAACATGAAATATGCATAGAACATCCTACTGCAATGAGAGGTAAAAGATACACAAAAATCATGCAAAGGTTAAAATAACTAAATTAGAACATAATTTTTATTTCTCATGAAATATACAGAGTACATTGCTATGGGAGAGAGGCATGAAGGCATCACATAGTTTGGGGGATGGTCTAGAGCCCTAGAAAAAAATGGGTTGTATGGGGGAGGACAGGAATGATCAACCTTATGCACATACAAACCCCTTACATAAATCAGTGATTTATAAAGGAAGAAATAAGGAGAGAGATGGAATAAAAATCCAAAAATTCACTCTAATCACCTAAAAAATTCATCATTGTCCTTACAGGAGTGATGAGAAAGTCTTCTAAGACCATACTCCATTGTAAATTTCTTGTAAGAGGCATTAAATTGGGGAATAAAATAATCCCATAGATCATCATTTTGTTAGGTAAGAAATTTGAAAACCTCTCCTCTAAAATGATGGACTAAAAGATTTCCAAAAAGTATAATTTTGTGCAAATCTGAGATCTCAGTCAAAAGTTATGGCCAATTGGACAAAGATATGGCCAATTGAAGATGAGGGTGCCATACCACAATAAATGCGAGTATTCAATTTGTTTTTTTCAGACTTTGACCATGCATCACACCCTCCAAAATAAAAAATTTCAGACATTTTGGATTTAAAAGTTAGTGTATTTTGGCCGGTTCGCGCCCTGACGTCCCATTCAGAAGTTAGTGTATTTCCACTTCGGAGATCGTTGCACTATTCATCTGATGGGTTAGTTCGAGAGTTTCAAAATTATGAACCTTCGAAGTACAAAATTAGGACTTCAGAGTTCAGAATGTATAATGTAAAATTATATTACATGGCATTGTTCACTTGGATGGCCCGAAAAAATGTTTTGAAATGCCAAAACCTCGAAGTCTAAATTTTGGACATCAAGTTTTGGAACTTTTTGTATTTAGGGACCGTTTGGGTTTTTGTATTTTGGGGGTTTGAGTTTTGGGATTTCAGGGGATTAGGTTTCATGATTGTTTATCCACCTGGTCATCACATATCGCTGAAATCCTAAAAGCATAAAGTCTGAATTTTGGTGTTCAGGTTTCAGACTTCAAGTTTCCTCCCCACATGACACTATTCAATGCCCAACCCTAGTGTCAACTCCAAATTACCAAATTTCAGACTTTGGAATTTGATGTAATTTGGACCCTTTGAGCTCGTTGTTTTGGATTTTTGATCCACCAAGCCTGAAATCTCTGCCAATTCAGCTCGCACAGCTCAAGCCCAAAATGAAATCTTTCGTGACTGAATCAATCCCTCTATTTTCTCTATGTGAGGTCATTTTTGTCCAATTTTTCCTAGGGGGTAAAATTGGATAACAATAGCTTGTGAAAGGGAAAGAAGAGTCAGAAAGAAGGGGCATGAATTTTTTGGACTCCAACCACCAATAGTCTACATTAAAATCCTCTGTAAGGCACATAGGCAACTCACAGAGCCATGATTTACTCTATTTCATCAATAGAATAAAATGAAGCCATGCCTCATCAAGTCTAGTTGTTGTGATCCCTGATTTGATTGATTGTGTGCCAGAATAGTCCTCTTCTACCTTTAAAGTTTTGTTTACACTTTTGACCTGCCAAAATCCACCCAAATCAGATTTCGATGATTTCAAATGAAAGTTTTCGATGAGAGATTTCCAATGATATAATTTTTTTCTAATTTAGATATCAAGGTCAAAAGATATGGTTGTTTGAAGATTTTCCTATCAAGAGGCATAGGAATTTTACACGTGGTTGTCTTTAATTGGTTTGGGGATCATCCTTTACCAATGTGTACTTGATTTTCCTTTTTCCAAGTGTGTACATCCCATTTGGTTGCAATATTGAGCTCTCCTTATTTCCTTACCATATTTCCTTTCTTCTTTTCCTTGGCTTTTACTTTGGCATTAAATAAAAAGATGCACCATATTAAAAATATAGACTAATAAGCTTCTGCCATGTTTCTTGACTCTGATAGGTTGTCCTTTGCTTTCCATTTCTAACCTCTAAAATACGAGCCAATAAAACCTCACCACATTTCTTTGAGATGTCATACCTTAAACAATGTGAACCAATAGGAAGGTTCCACCTTCCTTAAGAAATTTTCCCTTTCAAAGACCTTTAAATGACCATTGCAAAATGTGAACAAATGGGAAGAATCGATGCACTTTACATGTTAGTCCTTTTGATTTCCATCCTCTGACATCTGTGAATCATCAGCCAATGAAGAAGCTCCATGGACTTTGTATGCCACTCTTTTCTCTGATGTCCTTCTGATAGATGCAAAATTAGAGCCAATGAAATTGCTCCATGTTTCCCCCGTGTAAGGACCTATTATTCTATCTTCCTCGTGATTGGATTTGATTGGGAAGTACTTTACATTTGTTAGATTGTGAAAGGAAAACCCATAGGGTGGTGCCACGTAGCTCTTCGCATCACAATTTCTAAGTGCGGGGGACTTAGAATTTTTTTTGTTTTTTTGAAATTAGCTACCAGCTATCCCATTTGCTTTCCTTTGTACTACATATTTTCCCCTTTCTGTACAATACTGTGACTTATATTTTTTTTGAGGATTTTAATCATATAACCTGCAAATGAATTTAATTTTCTCTCGCATGCGTTTTCAAATGCCAATGGCTAGAGCACTCGGGAAAGAGAGTTTATCCATTGTTTATCCATCATAGACCTATAAAAAATGGCTACATGCATGTTAAACTTCCTAAATAAAAAATTATCTCTGGGGGTAATTTTGGATAACAAGACCATGAGACAAAACAATTTCATCAGGTAGTGAGTACAACACATAAAAGTAAATTTGTAGATTGTATAATATGTGTAGTAGATGTAGTGATGAGAAAATGTCATGTGATGTGTAATGTAGGATGTAAAGTGTAAAATTAAGTGTATATACAAATATGTAGGATGTCTGAGGATGTGTAATGTGTATTGTCTACCATGTAGTGTATGAGGTTCATGTTTATAAGATTCCATCAATAGTCAAGTGTGAACCGAATCATAAAAGTCTGTCATCGGGAAATGGTTTGATGCTAAAGTGAAGATGAATATGTATATTCTAGGAGTGGGATGGACTATGATGCAAGTATGGGATATGTGTTGATGCTAGGGGGTTTGAATATAACACCCCCCAAATGTGTCTATGATGAAGAGAAAAAATGTGTAATGTCATCTAGGATGTCATCAGTTTTATCATAAAATCTAAATGTAGCATAGTTAGAGACTTGGTAAATAATAGTGTTGGGATCATCATGTAGCAATCCATTGCGGTGTAGGTTATACATTACCATAACATAATCCTCATCAGTGAAAAGAGGTAATGGTAATCTATGCGCATACTAGCGAGTGGGGTTTTTTGTATAGCCAAGGATGGATCTATTAAAAATGAACATACAACCAAAAGGAATAGGGAATGAGATATCCATATGATCAGGGTCCAATGTGCCGCCTATATAAACAAACCAAGATTGTGCTAATGTGAGTGGAGAATAGCGAGGAGTGCGTGTAAAATAAACTATGAGATGAAAGACATGTTAAAAATAAGTAGAAGTGATAGTGATGATTGTATAATATAAATTAGGATCATGATTAGGAGGATAAAGGTCCTCGAAAGTGTAACCTATTCAGGACAAACCATCATGTGAACATATAGTAACATCACAAGTAGGATTAAAAATTAATATTCTTTGATTATGAGTCATTCATAAAGAGCATACATGTAAATGGAGTTTGTGCTAATGGAGGTGGCACATGTAAAGGTTCAGGGGATAGATCAATGTCCATGGACTAGGCATGCTCCCAATAAAGAATCATAGTAGTATTAGTAGTAGGTGGAGGTGGTGGTGTGGAAGAAATAGTATCCACCATGCAAATAACAAGTTCAAGTTGTGGTAGATGAGGTGGTTTGTCCACAGGTTAAGGGTCGTCAGTAGTATCATTTCATGGAGTAGGAAGTGTGATATGAGGATCATGTCACAATATTTGTATGGATGATGGTCACTGAAAGACTATATTTGACTCCTTCGTGGATGAATTTGACACAATGATGTACTATAGAGGTATCGACTTGCATAACATGGAGCCATGGTCTACCAAGTAAATAATTATATGAGCTTGGAAAGTAAGTGATAAAGAATATCAGGTTAAGGGTTTTTGGCCCTATAAGGATAGGTAGAGTAATGTGACATACACATGGACAAATAGAACCATAATATGCATGAAGGGAAATACATGATGGGCTAACATTCATAGTTGAAATACCTATCTTTTCAAGGAATGACATAGGACATAGGTTGAGCTAAAAGCCATTATCAATAAATTATTTTAAAAACCCACATTGTAAATGAAAATCATGATATGCAAATATCGGTCATTATCAAAATAATTAAGATTAGTAATAGGATTAGACGGAAAAGCAATATGCTAAGAGAAAACATCGAAAAATGATTAATAGACTGAGTCGGGATTCATTTCAGCAAGAATGCAAGTAGTAACTTAGAGATGTTGGAATCTATGTCTTAAGTCAGTATTACCAAGTAAGAAATAATTGATTGAGATACACATGATGATAATATGCTAGAAACATGAACAATGATATAATGAGGATCCTAAGAATGTAATAATCAAGTACGGGTTCACCAAAATGATTATGCTAAAATTTAATATATTAGCCTAATCTAATGCAAGTTTCCATTGAATAATAAACAAATAAATGAAGGAAATAACCCAAGAAAAATAACCAATGAAGTGTAAAAACCCTAATGTGTAAGGAAGCTTAGGTTATCCTTAGGTGATCGAAATAGGTCACGAGAATGTGTTGGAGACAAGATGAAAAGGAATGAAAAACCGTCACATAGTGTCTTCATAAAATGCATATTTGAGTGATTCATCTAGATAGGGGCACTTGGAAAAGGGATTGGGGCACCTCGGCCACTGTGGTTTAAAATATGGGCACCCTGGTTTATGGAAATGAATAGAACCTAGTTCTTATAGGTTCGCTAGAGCTTTGCACTTGTTCAATTCTTGTTGCATGTATGTCACTGAGCTTCACCGAATGTTGCTGTAAATATAGAATAAAAGAATCACCTACAAAACCCAAAACAAAGCATCAAAAATCTAAAAATAAATGACACATATGAACGGTTCAGAATATCCTCAACCGTCACAATGGTGGATTTACAACTAAGCATTGGAATACATCTGATACCAAATGTAGTTCAGTGTTTTTGTGTATGGAATTGTTCCCTAGACTTCTCTGGTATGTGTTGCACTTGAAGTAATGAGATAGTAGCTAGATGTAGAATGTAAATAATGTGTGCATGGAATAGAATAAACTTTTCTCCTATGAAGTGTGATGCATATGAACCAACCTTTGTCCCTTGTGATGGAGCTAGATGGATGCAAATGGATTAATAAAAGCCATGATGGATGCAACCTTATCTAGTGATAAGTAGTGCTTAGTAATTAATCCCTTATTATGATCACATAACTTTATATTTATAGGATTCCTTCATTTGAAATTCATAATTAACCCCAAAAACATCAACTACAAAAAAGATAATACTGTCAAATAGTTAGAAAGGACACAAACGGTGTGACTAACGTAAAAAGAGGAAAGGGAAACCGAAAGGGGAAGAGGGCACCTCATGCTAGCATCTTGGTTGGGTGCCCTAGTTTAGAAAGGGTAAAAATGAAGTATGAAAAGATAGACTGGGTCAATAAAGGTGCAAGACTGAAAGTATCGATAGACAGGAACAAAAGATGGTCCAAATACATGGGTTAATGAATACTTTTCTTACTTAGGAATCATATGAATAGTAGTATGTGGTCGAAACTAAATAATTACCCAAAGTACATGATTTTGTGTCTAAAAAATTTCAAGGTCCCGTAGAAGGATGCAAATGACCTAAAGGAGGTGTATAGGATGTTGCATTAGGGAAACATCATTCCATTGTTAGGAGAATGACTATGAGAGAAGGTACCGCGTGTTGGAATTGAGCGGGAAATATAGATACTTCACATAAAGCTACCACTTCAAAATCATGAATTTAACAAGGAGATTAAACTTGATGTAATAATTAATAGGTGGTTGGTACACAATGTTCTAATAGACATGGGTATGGAGGTGTAAGTGTTGACTCTAGATGCATGGAATCAAATGGGTAGAAAAACATTGAAGCTATTGTCAAATGTGTTGTATATGCAAAAAATACTAGGGATATATATATTAGGGTATTAAATGATACATACATTACCATTCAAGGAGATAAGTTTATTGGAGACTTTGAGGTATTGGAGATTTCTAAAGAAGTTAACTTCCCAGCATTACTTGGATGGCCCTAGTGTAATGAGAAGAATGTTGATTGACACTTTAACAAGAGGTATATGAGTTTTGAGAACAAAGATGAGTGTTTGATCATACATCTGCATTATAAGAAGGTAATTCCTTATGTTGAGTCCTTGAGTGAAGAAGAACTTAATAGATTCTATACTCAGACAATGTGTGATCCAAACAATGTACAACCATCAAAGGAAGGTTTCCTTCAATTGGAAGACTCAAAATTTTTAAGTTACACTACTAGTGTTTTTTCTGATAACTGGGATCATGGAACATACAAGGTTTTTAGGTGCAAACTCAAAGGAATAATCACTAGAATGATTATGCCACACACTCTGAGGTGGTTAGGATCAACTCAGGTACCAAGTTATATTGGTGAAGGGAATCTTGAGACATTCCTGCACACAATGGAGACTCAATGGAAGAATGATGGGGATATAATAAACATGATGGTCTATACTTTGTGCAGGACAATAGGGCATTGGTGGGAACCACATAGAGATACCATTTTGGAATGAGGAGAAGTGAGAATCATATTTTCTACTAGGTTTACTCAGATCAATGTACCTACATAAATATGTTAATTTCATGGGAAGTCTCCTACGTCTTTTCACTTCCATAATTATGAAATACTATGGGCACAGGGCTATAAAGCCTTACCACCATCACTTTGGGTACATAAGTTTTATTCCACACTGTGTTGATACACACGCGTATGGTATGTCCATGCAGGACTAAAAAGAGAAATAGAAAATTGGCATGAGATGAATTCAGGTATTATTTAGACTTTTGATTACTTTTCTACTAAGCCTCCGGTCCATGAAGATTTTGATATCATGAATCAAATCACTTTGGGAGATAACGTAAAGGCTAAAGAGCTCATGCTTCAAATTTTTGGTGAACCTTCTCCTGAGGCATTCCTTGAACTTGAAGAGATTAAAGAGATATAGTTGGGATGCACATAGAAGGAAAAATAAAAAGGTAAATTGGTATAGAGGATTGAAAATGAGGAAGTTGAAAACCTAGATGTTAACCACATTGAGGGTATCCATAAGCTAATGGACATTGTAGATGAGAAGACACGAGCATACCATGCTCTTATGAAAACAAAGATGGTTAACTTTGGTACTGAGGCTGAGCCCAAGGAGGCCATTATTGGTGATTATTGGTCAAAGAAAGAAGTAGAAGAGATTATTAGACTCTTTCATGACTTTTTAGACTTATTTATGTGGGGGCATCATGAGCTAAAGGGAGTAAACCCTACTATAGATGAGATTTAGATCAAGCTAAAATAAAGTGCTCTCCTGATTAGGAAGAGGCCTTACAGGATGAATCTTAATCTGTGCATGAAGGTGATCGAGGAAATTGATAAGATGCTAGACTCTGGTACTATTGAACCTATTGAAGAATCAGAATGGGTTAGACCCATGGGTATAAGCATCAAGAAGGATGCGACGATGATGATTTGTGTGGACTATAGAGAATTTAATGCTTCATGTGTTATAGATCCTTTTCCCACCCCTTTCAAAAATTAAATCCTTGAAGGAGTTCTTAGGAATGAGATAGATTCCTTTACGGATGGATTTTCAAGTTATCACCAAGTGCGTATTGCTAAAGAGGATCAAGAGAAAAAAAAATTCACCAGTGAGTGGAGAGTTTTTCATATACAATTATGCTCTTTGGATTGAAAAATATGAGATCAATGTTCTCGCGCATTGTTTGTACATGACTTTTATTATTTTATTAATAAATTATTATAGGTTTATTTGCATGATTGGAAGGTATATGACTTAATCAAGGATCATTGTGATAATCTGAGGCTTATGCTTGAGAGGTGGAGGAAGTTGAGAATCTTTCTCAATGTTAAAAAGTGCATCTTTGCTACACTTTTTGGAAATTTACCTTTGTACATCATTTGGAAGGAAGGATTGTTGGTAGACCCAACAAAGATAGTTGAGATCTTAGATTTGTAAGATCCTACCAATCAAAGTGATTTGCATGGGTTTCTTGGAAATATTGGTTACTACAAGAAATTTATAAAAGGCTATGAAAATATTTTCATTCCCTTGGAAGAAGTGTTGAAGGCTAAGGGAAATTTTATTGGGGTGGCGTGCAATAGCAGATGTTTGAGAAATTGAAAGAAAGGCTTACAACCACACTTATTTTACACTATCCTTCATGGGACAAGAATTTTCATGTTTACCTTGATGCCTGACATGATGATTGGTATAGTGTTGGCACAAACAGGTGAAGGAATTATGGATCATCATATTTTCTTTGTAATAAGTAAGTTGACACACACAAAGCAAAATTTCACCACCATGGAGTACGAACCTTTATCGATGATTTACGTGCTTCTAAAGTTTATATAGTAATTACTAGAAAGCTTGTTTATTTTCAATACAGATCATATGGTGCTCATATACTTAGTCAACAACCCAGTTTTAGAAGGGCACATATGTAGATGGATACTTTTATTTCAAGAGTTTGATTTCACGATTGTTGTGGAACCAGGTATGAGCAATTCAGGGCCTGATCATTTATCAAGGATTAATTTTGGCAAGTATGCACATAACATTAAAGATACTACGTCGGATGCACATTTGTTTAGGTTAAACCACGTGCCCGTACATTTGGAGGATATTGTTTTATTTTTTATCACTTGACAAACGCCTCAAGGAAAGAAGACATTGGAGAAAAATAGTTTTTTATACACGTCACACCTTCTTAGATAATTGGGAGAGACTTGTAAAAGTTAGGCGGTGATGAATTTTTGTGTCGTTGTGTTATGGAACACAAGCGTGATTCCATTATGTAGGAGGTTCATTGAGGTATATCAGGAGGACACTACGAAGGTGATGTTATATTGCATAAGATTATTATGGTAGTACATTGGTGGGAAACCTCATATAAGGATGTTAAGGATTTTTTGAATCATGTGCTCATTGTTATCACCTTAGGAAGTCGTAAAAGAGAGATGAGATGTTATTGTGATACATAGTAAGCACATAGCATTTTGAGAAATGGGATATTTAATTGGTAGGACCTATTGCACCACCCTCGGGTAGGACATGCACGCACTACATTATCACTTATACAAACTATTTGATACGGTGGGAAGAGGAAACACATAAAAGGATTTTACAATAGCCACAACAACAAGATTATTATGGGAGAATATTATTATTATGGCTTCCCATTAAGGTTGAAAAAGTACAGAGGAACTCAATTATTCAATGATACAATCAAAATTCTATTGAAAAATTTTACGGTGGCACACCATAAAACTACATCTTATCACCCACAAGATAATGATACTGCAGAATCTTTCAACAAGATCTTAGGATAAATATTGAAAAAAAAAATGATGTTAGAATAAAATATTTGGATGATAAAGTGTCGGTTATACTTTGGGCTTATAGGACCACTTATAAAAGGTTGAATAAGGTCACACCTTTTGAGTTGGTGTTTTTCATGGAAGATGTGCTACAAGTTTATTTCATGTTACCATCCTTTCGTATTACATGCGCAGCTAGAATTGATGATGAACAAGTAGTAGAGGAGTGCATTAATAAAATAATGCAACTAGATGAATGGCGCACAATATCTTGTTTAAGCCAGAATACTTAGAATACGTGATAGAAGGCATGACATGACATGCATTTAAAAAATATGACATTTATAGTTGGTAACATGGTCCTTCTCTATGACTCCAAGTTTGCGTGGCACTGAGGGAAATTGAAGGTGCATTGCTTGGGACCTTTTGTAGTAACTAAGAAAATTGAATCAATTTCATGTCAATTGAGGGTGTAGGATGGCACCATGTTGCTCGGTTACTACAATGGGAGTAGGATGAAGCCATACTATAAATGAAGCTTCTTGGTGTTTTTAATATGGGAGTATTACAATTTAGATTAGGTTTCCCTTTCATTTGTTTCTTTCCAATTTTAGATATTTTTTATTTTTTATTTTTGTTGTAATAAGATTTTTTGCATATAGGAGGTTGGATACTATCTATTGAATTCATGCATAGAGTATTGGGCATACTTTTAGTGTGGGGTGAACTAGGTGGTAGGTGTGCTAAACAAGAATCCATTGGTGCTAAGATTTATATACAGGTTGGTGTGTTCGGAAAAGTTGAAATATGTACATATTTTAAGGTGTTAGGTAAGGATGCTCTCTAAAATATGCATGTACGAGAGAGGTGGTAAAGCTTCTAAGGATGATGGTTCTCATAAGGAAATTTCTTATACTAAAGACCATGTGAGAAGAAGGATTACACACTGTAACACGAGGTAGGTGGTGGCATGATTAACTACATAGTATATGGCATAGAGGATTATGTGCTATGGCACATGGAAGCACACGTAAGGAGGTATGCGTATGGGAAAATATTAAAGGGCTCTAGAAGGTTACGATTGATAAAGAAAAAACACAAAAGATACTTTATTGGGAAACTGACTTAAAAGCATTAAAGTAAGACAAAACATGTTAAAAGAGGAAATTTAAGTCGGTGGAGCATGGAAAGGTTATAAAAGGGGGAAAATTGATATATTTTCTACCTTTTATTTGAGAATACTTGTGCAATTGAGCTACCAAGTGACTTGGTGCGATAGAGCAAGAAGAGTGATAAGAGAAAGAGTGTAGCATGCAAAAGGTATTTTTGTGTGGATCGTTGAGGAAATAAATAAGATTGAATCTAAACTAAGGGTATGAGTAAAAAGTAATTTTTGAAATCACCTAGGGATCGGAGTGCTCAGGTATTGAGGTAAGACTAATTCTTTTCAAGAAATTAATCTAGGGCATAGGTTCTCAGAGTTAATTACACTAAAGTTGGAAATTGTAGCATCCCAAATAGGAAGTGGAAATCCTCTTACAAAGAGGTTTGAGTTGGAAGTTGAGGAACCCTTATAAGATATATACTTATAAATTTAGTGCCCTCCTTGAGTGTGAAGGGTCCAGACATGGGAGTCACAAATCACAAAGTGAATCAGCAAATTTAACCATAGGGATCAAGGAAATGAAGCAACTTTGAAGGAAAATATGTTGTGGAATCTTCCGGGGAAAAATGAAGAAGCCAGTGTGTTGCAGGCCCTTGTAGTGGACTCCTTGCATGGTGATCCAGGCCCTTATCTTGTAATAGATTGAACTGTGCATATCATGAAGCAATAAAATATCAGTTTGTGGATATATCTTCCCCTGCTGTGTTTCCTTGCATTCTTCTTGCCCCTTTAATCTTTCTACAAGTATATTGTGTCTATTTATTATGTTCTTGTAGGAATTCATTATCATTGTGTGTGCTTGGAATATTGCTGTAAATGCATTTTGCTGGATTATGGTGAACTGTCATCACCTCTTATAGTGTGCACTTTGCTTCTGTATTTCACACATTTGGAGATTACTCTCACACCCTCTTTTTCTGGTGTATCACCGCTTTAGTGTAGGCTTTCATTTTATGCATTCTCTCTCTCTGGTCCCTTGGAATTTTACGTTAGAATAGCTAGTTTCTCCTGCATTAGAGTAGATTGTGGCAGGTAGTTTAGGAGAAAGAACCAGCTTTCTCTGGAGGTCTATCTCAAGTAGCAAGTCCCACAACTTGGAGATAGTACCCATGTTATCCAATCACACTGGATGCTTAGAGTGATCAAACTAGAAATCTGATCAACATCCAGGGGTGGTGTGATTCGGTGATAACAGAATCACTAAGGAAAAATCTAGAGAAGGTAGGGGTCCTCCATTTTTTCCAGTTACCCTTCTTCATGAAACCTGTAAATTTATTGTAGTGACTCATGTCTATGGTACATAAGGATTAATTCTACATCACAGGCTGGAGAATGTGCATCACATCCCAACTCATTAAAAAGGTTACATGGTTGAGAGGCATAGGAGATGAAATAGAACAAGACCTATGTTCTGATGCAAATATTGATGAATTGGCCATCAAGATGCAGTATGAAAAAGGAGGAAGGGCCATGAGCATAGAAAAAATCACAGACCCTACAAATAGGGTTGTAGTCAGGCTCATGAATTATAAATTAGGTTCCTTAGAAAGGTAGACATATGTAAATAAGATATTCTTATATATTGTGCATATAATGGCCCAAAAAAAAAGTACAACATAGTGTAATACATTACTAATAGGATCATAGAGGATGATAATTTACAAAATGAATAGGGAACAAAGATTACTTGGGGCTCAATCCTCCTATTAATTGTCTTCTTCGAAATTGGAGTACTAGATGGATCAGATGAGGATAAGTGGGTTTAGCCACCGATGAATAAGTCATGTGAAATTCATTTCACAGGTTATACTTGTGATTGCATAATACCCAATGCATATACGACAAAAATAGACAAAGGGTACAATAGGTTATGTGTAGCATTTGAAAACTAGTGGCACATTCCACATGAATTACGGGTATAGGTTGGAGAGAAAGAAAAATTTACAGTGATGCAATGTTATAGTCTTGCACTTTTTATGGTGCAGGATAGAGAGATGGGTTTATGCTACAAAATTTAGTTTGCATTCACTGCCAAATATTTCAAGTACATGGTAAATAGGTTTAAGGAAATACAAAAGTTGAGTTTTGATGATGATAAGGTGGATTATAACAGGCACATCTTGTGTGTCCCCTATAGGTATAAATATAGGCCTATATATTTATAGACTTTAGAGCCAGATACTTTGGACCTATACCCCATGTTGAACGTCACAATAAAGGAGATGATATTATGATTTTTTGTCATGTTGAGATGAAAAATAGAGGGTGTAATAGAAACAGAAGTTACAAATACTTTCCTTCTACATCTTGGAATAAATATTATACCACCTGTTAAGAGAACGTGCAACAATACTCCTAAACAAGAAGAAGAACAAGAGGGTGGGCTTGATTATTCATGTAGGAAGAAATTGTAGTACATGAGAAGGAAGAATGATAATAATGCAGGAATCTCTCAGCCACTCAAGGATACCATAGAAAAGGAATAGGTTAAGCGTGAGGGATCTTAAGTCATTTTTAGTGAAGATTCCAATGAGGAGGAGAAGCGAGAGACCTTGTTAACGGATTTGGATCAGGAGTGGGCCAAGAAAGAGGAAAGGAAGGTGACACAAATGAATGGTTTGACCTAGCGAGGGAATTGCTTATCCAAAAATATAAGGAGAAATCTAGGAGTCCATGGAAGGAGAAGTCACCTGTGTGTGAGGAGGCATGAGAGGGGTAAAAAGATGCAGATGATTCCTATGTTATTAAAGAAGACAAGAGCATGGCAGGTGGGACTAGAACATGCCCTTTCAATTAAAGGAAGTAGTGGATGAAGGAGAAGGAAGTTAGAAAGAGGTGCAATCCTTGATTAATACATATGGAATTTGTAGATGATCCTATGAAGGTCTTAAGGGCATGATTCCAAAGTACAACAACTAAAAAAGAAGTTGATTAAGGCCAAGAAGGATAAGTTAGACCTACAGATGAATAAGTTTCATAACATGGTATTGGAGCACGTGGATGTAATTCAAGGGGTGTTCAAAAAATTTACTGTGGTCATCCAAGAGCTCAAGGGTAGAGTTGAAGAATTTCCACCTGACCATTAGCTAGGAATTGTAGAGGAGGCACCCGGGAAAGCATTAGAAGAACCCAATGAGTGGAAGAAATTGGAGGGTGAGTTAAATGATGAGTTCCTAGAACTTCTTCAAGAACCTGAGGCCTGATTTGACTTTTTCATAGGTTGGATGATTCTTTTTGGGAATTTAACTTTCTATTCTTTTATTGATTATTTATAAATTCTTTGGAGGAACAAATTGGGAGAATCATTTCTAAGGACATCAATCCAAATTAGTTTTGGGTAATGTTGCATGGATGAATTGATGAAGTACATGCATGGCACAAGGATGTAGGGTACGTGTGAGGTAGTTACAAAGGGAATCGCATAGGTAGTTCATGGGATAGCACGTGGTGGTTCACGTCTGAGCATGGAATCTTTGGGACTTATCTAATTTTTTGAACCATAGGCAAAAATTATAAGAACCAGGATATAGTGTCGACAAAGGAATAATTTAGATCTAGAGAAAGGAAAGAAGACTTTGTGGTCAAAGAAATTTTATTTTGGGTTAAAGCACATGTTGATCGAAGATGAAGGAATATGCAAAGAACGAACTAATAATAGCATTAAAGTGAAGTTTATTTATAGGATATTCTATTATTAGCATAAATGTTTAAGGCATGGTTATTTTGGGATGCAATGCATGTATTGTACACATGGATATTTTGATATTGGATGGGTGGTAAAGGGTAAGTCTTCATGCATATATATATATATATATATATATATGCCATTGTTTTGGTACCACATCCCATCGTTCATGTATGAGTGTTGAGAGTATTTGTATGTGGTTATGGATTAGAGTTTTATTCTTGCACATGTTCTAGCGCCCTGGTATATTTATGTATTCAGCTTGTGTTATGTAATACTTTGTTATAATTGGTTATGGAGGATGAATTATGATTATTGACGTATTTGAGTATGGTGAATACATGATGCAATTGATCTTAGTTGTGATCTGATCTATTATGTTTTCTAGTTATTTATGGATCATGGTATGGTGAATTTAATGTTCTATAATTGAAATTTTTCTATGATAATGTTTATTATGGATATGTATGCTAACATCTTGATAAGAAAACACAAAGAATGGACTGAGTAGGTTCGCTCACTTTGGGTGAGCATTCATGTCTCTTTGAATGAGGTTTCAACGCACATATCAATTGATTGAGTAAATAAAAGACTACAAATAAGGATTTTGTTTAAACTATCATCATCCATGTTATCAACTATGCCATTTTCCAAATTATGTAAAATAGTTCTTATTTTTTGGGTAGCTATCCAATACTCAATGGTATTTGAATTGTATATCACATTGGCTTCCGACAACTTATAGTCCAGTTTTAAGGAATACACAAACGTAAAAGCTACTTTATTTTCCTCATTCTAGGACTACAATATTCACTCTTTTTCATGATTAAGCATTAAAATAGGAGAGAGAAAGTTAGGACATGAAAATACCTTTGGTTTCTCTACTATTTAGTGTAGTTTGATCTTATTCAATGATAAACTATATGTGGCCCTTTTAATTTTGTTAGCCAACATTTCCTCTTCACCCATGACATCCATAGAAGTTCTTTCTCTCTAGACCATTGAGAATATTATATAGTAATGGGGAAATTCATTGTCCAAGAAGGTGAGTATTTAATCTTGCATCCCTTATTATTCTTTGGTTTACATATGGGTATTGAAAAGTATCCACACTTTATTTCCCTAAATCTCAGGCCTTTGCTTTAGAACTTGGCTCTATAGTCTTTGTAAACTCAATAAATTGAAAATTAATTTATTTGCAAATGACTTTGGTCAATGCACCTACTTCAGATTGATAAATATTTTAATTCAAATTGGCATGCAAGTATGTATGGCACATAATGCATGACTAGATGTTTCCTTGTCTTGGGAATGTTAATTGTTGAAATGTTAGCCTGTTGAATGTGGACCATACACCTATACGTGTTTAAATTTAATCATAACCACCATCCTTAATTAGTAACTTAACCTTGGGATTCCACGTGTAATTCTTGTGTATTATTATGATTGATTGTCATTCTCTATGTGTTGAGGTTTCTTTCACTTTATCTTTGTCTCACATCCGTGAAATTCAAGCCCTCAGAAATGTGAAGTGTGAGCTGTGAGATTTAAAATATCACATATATGAGGTGTCAGTAACTAATTCCATTAGATGCAAGGAAAAAATAAATTAAAAGTTAGTAGATATATTAACTGTGAAGAACAAATTCTCATGAATATGAAGTGCTAGTAACAATTCCTTGAAACTGTGAGATGTGACGAACAACCAAGTGTGAGTGCTTAAGAAACATGAGCCACAAGTACTAGGAAAACTTGAAGTGCAATTAATAATTTTTTTGTTAAGATGTACTCAATAAATAAGTGTGAGTACCAAACAACTTAAAGATATGACCACCAAACTGATAGAGCTCCAAATAGATTGTATATATTGCTACATTCAATAATATAGAGCTCACGCCATTATATAGGCTGAGAGGGAGGAATCCGTGGAAGAAATGGTTATGAAACTATTCATTAACAAATAACGAACAGATGTATTAATTAGCTAACATTCCCCCCTTAATACATTGCTCTTACAAATGTACCCCATAAACAAATCAAACTTCACCTTGCCGAGAGGCTTGGTGAGAATATCTACAACCTGAAAATCAGTAGGGCAGTACTGGAGCTGAATTTGGTGGTTCAAGACCTGTTCACAAATGTAGTGACATTCGACCTCAATATGCTTTGTTCGTTCATGGAAAACATGATTCTTCATAAGCTTCAACACAGCTTGATTGTCGCAGTGAATGATGGGAGGTTTCTCTTCAGGAATCCCTATATCTGGCATAATGCAACGTAACCAAATTGCTTCACACACAGCTCCTCGTGTAGCGTTGTATTCAGCCTCAGTGGATGAGAGAGCAACAACAGTTTGCTTCTTGCTGATCCATGAGATAGGTCTAGATCCGAGATGAAAAACATATCCTGAAGTGGATTTCCTGTCATCAATGGATCCTTCATAGTCCGAGTCTGTATATCCCTATAAGAATAACTGAGTGTTCTTCTAATACTCCAGACCAAAGTCAATTGTACCTCAGACATATCTCAACACATGCTTTGCTGCTATCCAATGACATTTCTTCGGCTCCTGCATAAATCTGGTGAGATAGCTCACAGCAAAGCAAAGATCTGGTCTGGTATAAGTCAAGTAAATGAGACTCCCCACAAGCTGCCTATAGTGAGTGCCATCTACCTGTGGTGAATCCTAGAATCTAGATAGTTGCAAACCTTTTTCCATAGGTGTGGACATTGGTTTACAATCTAACATCCCATACTTTTCCGGGAGTGTCTTGGCATATTTCATCTGGGAGACGAAGATATGATTCTTCTTCCACCATATCTCTAAGCCAAGACAATAGTGAAGTAGCCCCAAATCATTCATGTCGAAGGATTTCTTTAGATCATTCTTTACATCATCTACAAGATTGTCAGAACTTCCTGTGATCACAAGATCATCTACGTACAAAACTAGAATGAAAATCTCTGTTCCTACCTTCTTGATATAAAAATTTGTATCTGAGGGGCTACGAGTGAATCCATGTTGCAATAGGTGATCATCAATTTTTATATACAATGCCCTAGGTGCTTGTTTAAGTCCATAAAGAGACTTTATCAGACGACATACCTTATGTGGTTGATGCTCGTCTAAAAACCCTTCAGGTTGGGCCATGTACACTTCTTCTTGTAGATCACCATTTAGAAAAGCACTCTTGACATCCATCTACTGAAGTTTCCATCCATTTTGTGCTGCCAGTGCACATACAACTCTGATGGTTTTGATCTTCATAGTGGGTGCAAAGGTCTCGTCATAGTCAATTCCTTCTTGCTGAGCATAACCCTTTGTAGCAAGTCATGCTTTGTGTTTGTCGTTGAACCATCTGCCTTATATTTTGTTTTGAAAATCCATTTGTAGCCAATGGATTTCTTACCTGGTGGTAGATCGACAAGTTCCCACGTCTGATTTTGAATCAGGGAATCATATTCAGCATCCATAGCCTGTTTCCACTGTGGTTGGTCTAATGCCTCATGAACAGTGTCAGGTTCGGTGCTCTCAACAACTGAACTCATGAGTGCAAAATTTACCTCAAGTCTAGCTTGACTTCGTGTTCTAACTCCCGTAGAAGTACCAGGAAGTGAGTTCAGGTGTGCATCCCTGATAGTACTCTGGACCCATTTTAGACGTTGGTGCTGCTGATGTGAAGATGTGTTTTCCAGTGTGCCAAGATCAACGAACAAGTCTCCACTTAGCTCTTCTTTTCTCTGAGAAGAATCATCTTGCTCATCATCTGGATGTGTGAGCAATCTATGTGACGAGGTCGGTACTGGATCTCCATTGTGTGGCAGGGAGTCAAAGTATGACTCATCACATACCACATCTCGACTCTCGTAGATCTTCTTCGTCTCAGGATCCATGAGACAATATGCCTTTGAGGTAGTACTATACCCCAAGAAAAGACATGGCAGTGTCTTTGGATCGATCTTCTTCCTTCTCTTATCTGGAACATGCATATATGTAGTACAACCAAAAACTCTCAAATGATGAATAAAAGGTTTACGACCAGTCCATACCTCTTCTAGTGTCTTGTTCTGCAAGATCTTTGTGGGTGCCCGGTTGAGTAGATACACTGTTTTCTGGACTGCTTCTACCCAAAATTGATCCTCCAACTTGGCGGTCGAGAGCATACAACGAGCCATCTCCATGACAGTCCTGTTGTGGCACTCAGAAATCCCATTTTCTTGGGGTGTGTAGGGAGCAGTCAAATGTTGCTGAATGCCATGCTGCTTCAAGTATGCTAAGAAATTATTTGACACAAATTCCCCCCCTTGATCTGAGCGAAGGAGAAGAAGAGGCTTCCGAGACTGCCTGGTGGCTTGCTGGTAGAAGGTCTGGAAATTTGCAAGTGCCTCACTCTTCTTCGGAAGGAAATATACCCACATTTTCCATGAGTAATCATCAATGATGAGCTGAAAGTACGCAAAACCTTGGAAGCTAGCTGGCAGGGGTCCGCACAGATTGGTGTGAATGACCTGAAGATGCTCTATAGTATGATAAGAGCTTTGTTTGAATGGACCTCAATGTTGTTTTCCCACAAGACATCCTGACCAAACAGGTAAGGAATGGGAGAGTGGAGGGAGCCCTCTTACCATTTCCTTCGCACTAAGTTGATGTAGAGCCCCAGTAGAAAGATGACCATATCGAAAGTGCCAAAGTGCAGTGGACTCTGCCGTTGATGTGGAGAGAGCAACGCTAGATGAAGTGACCGCATCCAGTGCAAATAGACAGCCCTTCAGAAATGCTTGAGCAATGACTGACTCTCCCTGGGAAATGATGCAGGACTTGACCCCCTTTTCAACGAAGAATTCAACCTGCATTCTATGGTTAAGAAGTTGACTTACAGACAAAAGATTTGAATTCAAACCTGGAACATATAGCACCTTTGTGAGTGTACATCTTTGTGTTCCAAGAGGAATGATGACATCACCAATCCCGACCACAATATACTCTTGATTGTCTGCAATGGTGATCCGATCTCCAGTGGGCCGGTCACTTAGAGTATGGAACAACTTCTTGTTGCAAGTCATGTGTTTCCTGACGCCTGAATCAATCAACCAGACATCTTCTAACGGCTGTGAATTCTGTGAGACTAGAACAATGTCAGAATGAGTTGTATCTGGTACCTCTTCATCAGAGGTGGCATCCTGCTGAGAAGAAATGTGGCCCTTCTGCCTTTGATTACGAGCATGCCATCGGGATTTCTTGGAATATCCTTAGCCATAAGTGCTCTCTTCACCAGAATTTCCATACTTGCGACCGTTGTAATAACAGTTCGCAGTCGTGTGCGTATCCGTGGAGCAAATGTGGCACCATCGATCCACTTTGTGATTATGCTGCTTTTGGGGTGGCCGCTGTGATGGTCACTGTGAAGATGGCTGCTGAGCATGCTGCTTCTGATTCTGGGGGGCTAATTTCCCTTTCCGAGGCTTATGTTTTTGCCTTGTGATAAGAGCCTTGTCTTCGAAGGATTCTTGTACATTTTGCATGGCTTCTTCCTAGTGGAGATAATTCACCAGGGTTGCAAAACTCACCTCCTGTTGAGTGATTGTCAATGTGGTGATCAATGTCTGAAACCATGAAGGAAGAGCTCGCAGGGTGAGCGGGACTAGCAACTTGTCGTCCACTAGTTCACCGAGTGCAGAGAGTTCTACATGTAACTCAGCTACACTCCGCAAGAAGGATTCTACTGATTCGCCATCATGCATACTCATTGTATGAATCTTTGTCTGAAGTTGCAACTTTGTCGTTAGATTCTTAGCTTCATAGATGGTACACAATGTGCTCCATGCCTGAGAAGAAGCAGTTGCTTCCCGAATGTATGGCTGCACCTCATCAGAAAGACTCAGGGTGATGAGCATTAGCGCTTTCGAATCAGCCTTTTCATATTTTCCCAACAGATCATCGTCTATGGGAGGGGCATCTTTGCCAGAGACGATCCCCCAAAGATCTTCAAATTGAAGAATCGTCCGCATTTTGGTTTTCCATGTGGCGAAATTTGGCCCTTTCAAGAGTTGGGCATCGGATAGCAATATTTTTGGAGCAGACATTTTCAAAAACTCAAAAATGTATTTTATTTATTTATTTATTTTTCAAAAATGGCTACAATGCTTACTGAAGGAATCTGTCTCGAATATGGGCTCTATAGGCTCATGCAGTGAGACACCGACGCTCCTGTGGGCGTTCTATTTCACGTTCGTTATCTACATCATAACCACGTTCAAGTTCTGCACGAATCCACCGTGCTAGACATCGAACGTCGAACCAAAAGTATTCCAACAGTCCTTGGCGCACAATCTCGTCAAAGAGAATGTTCCCAGTGTTGTGTAGCTCGTTGACCAAGGAAAAGAACAACCCAGTGGTGTCTTCGTTGGCATTCAATGCCCAAATATTTGGTGCATTGCTCGCGGTGCTTTGTGCATCAGAAATTTGAGACATACGCGCACACACTGCTTTGTAATTTCCCGGCTTTGCTTACACATACAGGGGTTTGGATGGTCTTTTACATGGTTCTACAAGCAGCATGATTCTTCTTGTCTTCCACGCTCTAAGGAAAGCACACAGCTTGCTTGCAGGCAGAGTTCACGCATGGGTTCTGATTCTCCACGCACAGCAAGCAACTTCCTCGCATGCAGAGGTCACGCACGGGTTCTAAATCTTCACTCACAACAAGAAAAGATATTTCACACTCTGCGGCTCCTCCAACTGTCCCTCCACAGCCACAGCTTCCTCGCAGGGTTCCTTGGTAGCCTCTCCACACGTTTCTGAGTGTCAAACAAAAAAGCCACGCAAAATGCACACACGGAAGAAGGTTTAAGGCTCCTGCTCTCCTCCACACACAGGTTCAGCACTGCAAAAAATAGCAAACAGACAGTCTCATTCCTCTCCACGCACAACAAAGAACACTCCACGCACAGCAAAAACGGGACAGTCTCCTCTCCTCCTTCACGCACGCACAGCAAAAACCGGACAGGCACTCAGTCTCCTCTCCTCCTTCATGCATGCACAGCAAAAACGGGACAGGAACTTAGTCTCCTCTCCTCCTTCACTCACGCACAACAAAAACGGGACAGGCACTCAGTCTCCTCTCCTCCTTCACGCATAACCAGCTCTAGTACCAATGATAGAGCTCCAAATAGATTGTATATATTGCTACATTCAATAATACAGAGCTCACACCATTATATAGGCTGAGAGGGAGGAAGCTGTGGAAGAAACGGTTATGAAACTGTTCATTAACAAATAACAAACAGATGTATTAATTAGCTAACACAAACAAAGTACTTAGGTGAAAACAAGAAAACACTTTTAGAAACAAAGGTAAGTATTTAAATATTACCATTTATCCTACACCAAAGTGGGTCCCTATTTTTAAAAGTAACTATTTGGAAAATGGGAGATATTAAACAATAACAAATATATTCATTACATTAATTACCTAATTTTAATATTGTAGAACCCTTAAGTTGTAAAGGAATAAGAGTTCAATATAACTTAGAAACCAAATAGTCTTGTCCTCAAAAACTAAAATATTAATTATAATAACATACTAGAAATCACATGTGTACAATGCAATGTGAATGCCAAACGGTATATGTTATTTGATTTGGAGGGATAGTTAATAATTTTGCAATTGATGTTGATAAGGGGTATGATTGATTTTGTAATTTTAGGAATATAGGTTTAGTATTAGATTTAAAGGTTATATGTCTACACTTATTTTTTATTATAAATTCATACATACACATTTGCAAATCTCATATCATGGGTGGTAGTGTTTTGCGGACTATTTTATTTGAACTAAACATGAATACATGAAGATTTCGATACATTTGTAAATTTTATATTGTGAGTGGTAGCCTTTTGTGACCAATTGTTTTTTGGCACTAGACATGCATACATTCGATACCACTTTGGATAGTCAATTACTTTTGTATTTGATGTGGTTTGTAAGTAATTAGGGGAAATTGTGTTAGTGTGCAAGCTGTTTGAGAAGATGGTTCCATCGGTTGTTTGGTTGGTTTTTTGTTGAAAAATCAATTTTGTACCATTTATAACATGTTGATAAGGGGTGTGATTGATAGTTGAAGTGTAGGAATATAGATAAAACATTAAATTTAAATGTTCTATGTGTATATTTCAATTTTTTTTACAAATTGGTACTACATTTGCAAATCCTATATCATGAGATATGTACTAAACATGAATACATGAAGACCTCTATACATTTGCATATTTTATATTGTCATTGGTAGTATTTAGTGGCCAATTTTATTTACAATAAACATGAACATTTGATACACCTTAAATGGAACTACCGCTTTGGATAGAAGAAGTGTTAAGTAAAGTAGTACTGGAGGTGCTATCAAAGTAGATGGTAGTATTTACAACGGGTTATTTTGGTTGAGTGATATTAGTCTCGACTCCTCCTTTTTTCTTTCTCCAAGTGTTGATACGTGCACCCATAACTATAGAGGAAATGTGAAGAGGTTTAAGTGTAGCATCTATTGGTGCATTCAAGTATGACCTATGTGGTGCTTTAAATAATAGACTTAAACATGTTTTTTGTTCATTAAAATCACACATTATATACATAATCCCAAATCTTTCCATCAAATTGACTACAAACAGGTTCCAATATTATCCCTCCCAAAATAATGGAACAAACAAAGATAATTACCACTTTTAAATTGAGATATAAACTCAAATAAAATTGAGTAGTACTAAAATAAAAATATACTAACAAAAGAATGACATTCCAAGAATTACTAATGCTCTTGAAGCATTTTTTACACAAAAATTTAACACTCAAATCATGGGATGCATACGAAAAAATTGTCACTAATGTATAAAGAATACAAAAATAAGCATAAAGGGCGATTGCCCCAATCCAATTTGCCAATGTCAATGCAAAAAAATGGATTGATTTTTGGTGTTGGAAGGGCTCTGAATCTACTGAGATCAATCCAAATAAAAACAAAGGAACTCACCCTCTCTTATTTTTAATAAAAAAACAACCCTTGAATTCCTTGGATTTCTTTTTTCAAAATTCTACAATATTTTCTTACTTTTCTTTCTCACAATTGCATCTCTAAATCTATTTTGATGGTCATCATTACACCCAAACTGAAACAGTGGTTCCTGTGGGATAAACAATTTGGGTGTGCCACAACTACTTATACATGAATATGAATTTATTACTAAAAGTGAACTCCAATTCACAAGTAACTAAAATCACACTGCAAACATAAATAAAAATGAGATTTGTTGTAAGGGCTCTCGAGGGTGAACTCCAAGACATAAGTGATTACTACAATAAATTAGAATAAAGAATTTTTTATCATATATTATTGCTTATGAAAAGATTACTTAGAGATAAAAGGAGAGTTGTTGGTAATAATTTCGATGGTGAACTCCAAGAAGAGTTTTTGCTAGGAATTTCAAGGGTGAAATTTCAAGACACAAGTGACTATGAAATAATAAGTCACAGTTTAACACACTATGATTATATAATTTTACTTCACGCATGGTGGGTTGATCAGAGGGTTATGTCTTCTTGTAAAGAGAGGACAACTGGTAGATATTTCTTACAATCCCAAGATCCCTGCAGGTTGTTGCAACTTTTGTATCAACAGTTTTCATGACTATGTAGTTATGTGCATTTAATAGAATTTGTGTTCACATGCCAATGAAAAAGACAACTCCATCCACATTTGATTTCTCCATGCTCCAGAAAACAAACCTTAAAAATACTTAAACAATGCACAAACAATTTAAAAACAAATCTTCCTAAGAATCTCAATAGATATTAAACAAAAAAAACCACACCAAAGAAACCAATCTTATAGAGATAAGACAAAAAAATTCCAGGAAACCAATGTTTCAAAAAGTTAAAAATGCATCACAATAAGTTAACTGAAATAACCACCCATTCACCATGAAATTAAAAACCAAAACCAAGAACTATTATATATATCTACCCCGCTAGGTAAATATAGACAAAAGTAGAATATGGAACTCAAGGAAAATCGAAATCCTTTATTTTGGATTTTAGAGGGTGTATTGTAAGCCTTTACTCTTGCCAAGGTCATTTCAGGTTTTCATGAATGCAAAACAGGTCTGGAATTCTAAATCCTTCATTTCGGGTTTTAGAGGTTTCCAAATAGGTCCCCAGTCCTAAAATCCTTCATTTTCAGTTTTGGGGAATGCATTGCATGGCTGAAAACCTGACACAAAGAAAATATGTTGCGCAGGTCCGAAAACCCAACACAAAGGATTTCAGGTTTCAGGAAACACGAGACATGAAGCATGAAAATTGCAAGACATGTCCCGATGCTTGGGAGTTCCGAGAACCCAAAACACTACCTAGGAAATTCAAGTTTTGAAGTCAGGGAAACAAGTCGGGAGAGCATGGGGTGAAAACATGTCGAGCCACCTTCAAACCCAATGCATATGCAAGTCCAACTTCCAAACCCGAAACAAAGGAAATATTGTCAACACCAGTAGAAGTGGGTTTCGGGAAAACATAACCATCAAACACATGTTGAGGTACCCTCCAAACCTGATGCAAATGCAAAGGAGAACCCCGAACCTGACAGGAAGCAGACCCTGACGTGGGAAATATTCAAATGGCCATAACTTTTGACAGGGAGCTCGGATTCACTCAAGGTTGGACTTTTCAGAAATATCACAAGGTCCTCTGCCCAACTATGACTAGATAACTTTATTTGGGTGAGAAAAATTTCTTAAAAAATTCAAAATACAATTTGCCATTTTTTATGTTAGCAAGGGTTCTCACCTACCACCATAATGAGATTTATTAAATGCAATCTGGAGTTGGTTGGGGTAGATTTTGAATTCCTCTCTTCTCCCTCTCTTTTCCTTCCTATGAATTGTAAGGAGGGGCTTCTTTCTAAAGGTTGGAAATTCTTGTTTTGCCCCTCCCTTCTTCTCTTTGGCAGGCAAATTTGTGGATTTTTAGACCTTCCATTCAAACTATAAAACATGTTTGTGCCTTTTGGCCATTATAATGGACTGTATCAATATTTGGAGCAACAAAAACTAAGTTTGTGGATGATTTCAACCCTCTTTTGTATTCATTGCATTCAAATGATCTCTTATTACAGCCTTGGTTACATGTGCATGTTTATTTTATTGCATTTTTTATGGTTTGTGTTTATTGGCAAAACATTTGCTCATCATTCCTTTGGTGGATCACCTTGGTTAGATTATTTTTATTTCCTTGCATCTTCTCAACCTTGTCTCCTTGGCAAGTTAGATTAGGTTTTTGAGTGAATGCTCTACATTTTTATGTGTGCATTTGAAAAGAGGAATAGGAACCAACCTTCATCCGAAGAGCTTTCCCGATTCGCAAGTCCCACACTTGGGAAAAGCTCCATGTTACGCAATCACACTGAGAGTATCAACCCATCGAGTTTCAGACATTCAGGGGTACTGCGATTCACCATCAACAAGAACAACATAAACAAAATGCCTTGCAATATAGTTCTTCACCATATTCCATCTAGCGCATGTGCAGTGATATCTCATTGAAACCTAGAATAGAAAGACTATCTTTCACTATTGTCCCTACATAAAGTAAACAAGTATAAGAAAAAATAAGAGGCAAGCTTCCAAATCCAGGACTACAAAATTAGAACTTCGGTATACCATTAACCCTCTATAGACCATTAAAAAATAATGAAACACAAATTAAAAGTATTTAAACATAAGTTACAAACGATTTTAAAATCACAGAGACAAATTTTTTTCCAAACCCTACCCTGTGAAATCAATCTTGCCCGGCGAAACAAGTAATGTAAAAATAAAAAATAGGCCCAATCCTACTCTGCAAAATGAATCCTGCCCTGAGAAATTATGGAGTGTATCACAAAATCAATCCCACCCTATGAAACATGGGGGAAAACCAGATAATATCAAAAAATCAAATAATATCAAAAAATCAATTCTATTGTACAAAATGAATTATGCCTACAAAATTAAGGAGCATATCAAAAATTCATTCATACCCTGTGAATAGCCCCCACAAAATCAAATTGAATTTATTCACACTACCCACACTATCTCAGACAAGACAACATACAGATTTTGGTTGCTCTACTTGAAGGTTAAGAGCACTCTTCAAATCTCCAAGCTTCTGCAAAAATCATTACAAAACTTAAATCAATTAGAGGCTTCTCTGAAAACATCAAAATGAAACCCCTAAATTTACACATTCAAAATGAAACGCTGACTTAGTTTGTACATAAGACACAAAAGAAAAAGAAATTTACCTAGTGGCATTGATACATTAGCAAACAGAGGAAAATAATAAGATACATAGAAAGGATCCAAAGTGTTACAACTATTACAAAAATTCATTCCAATAGATAATCCTAGGAATTTCTTCGCTGAGTTGATTCCGAGCCAAATCCTTGAAACAAAAAATACATATCTTTGTTAGGATCACTTAAATCTTATGGTGAGGTTTAGCACGTTCGACAACAGGCATATTTTGTGCCACCCCCTGCTACTTTATGGGGCTAGAAAACTTCTCTCTAAATTTTAGTCACTCAGAAATTTCATGAATTTTACTATGCTTACACACCAACTTGGTTTAAAAAATTGCATTATACCAAATATCTCATGTAAACATGAGTGGTAGCCCCGACATAGGACCACGTTGTAAGCTCTCCTGGTTGCATCATAAGAAATACGACTTTGCTGAGCCTGGTCATTTTTTTTATAATAGTTTCAAGAACACACAAGGAAATCAAGTAATATGTTTTCCATACATATTAACCAGGGCTTTACCAACTTCCATGACCAATTTTAAAGCTCCCATTTTGGCACAGGCAGGGAGAACCTTCAATAAATTTATTAAATAAGAAGCCATAAAAAAAATCCATATCAAACATGGCATTTGCAACCACAACATATCACAAAAAACATTTTCTATTATCTTTTGGTGGATGTCCAAAATTTTCTTGCATAGTTCAAGCAGAGTATTTGCAACTACAACATATGAAAAAATATCACTTTCTATTATGCTTTGGCGGATGTCCATACACTGTTACAAAGCTCTTATTTTGCCGCGAGCTAGGATTATGCTGGTAAAGGCGAGATGATCGGGTTAGACATATGCCCATTGCATTCAATGAAACAATTTCAATACTCCTATGTCTAATGTAAGTTGTAAGATGAGATACGAGATTTTAGGCATTTGGTCGAACAATTCACATGCCATGTGCATGCCTTGAGTAGGATCAAAGAAGGATTCTGGCCTCTGTTAAAATGGCAACCTTAGAATAGGGCATGGGCATCCATGAAAGTGTAATGGAACAGTTATTTTGTTTTCCCATCTTATTTTCTTCTCATGCACACAATTTTGTAAAATCCCAACACATATTGAGCATGAAATTGTACAAGAATACACTTGGCAAGTGAATTGTTTGACACATTGCTTCCATATATTTAATCGAACAATTCACATGCCTAGTGAATGTTTTATTCATCCAAATCTCAAATATACAAACCTTGAAAGCATGTAACAGATGATGCTCGTGCCCTAGTTTCTACAGCTTCCATTTAGGCATAGGCAGGGATAACCTTCAATAAAAAAAATTAATAAGAACCCATAACAAAAATATAGTGTGTAAAAGCTAAACCCTATTTTTTAAAATGAGAAGCAAGGAAAAAAATAATGTGTAAACAGAAATTTCCCTGCTATTGTTTTAGGAGAGAAACAAGACCTGGGTTTTATTTATGATTCAAACTGTATATAACTATTGCACTGTAATACATTGTATAGAAAATGATGGCCAAATTTACATTTATAGTATTAGAAAACTAAACTGTAATTTTGTACAAAGAGCATTGAAAAACAAATGAAAGATAACTAATTAATTCCTGAAGTGAAACCCATCCTTCTATAGATCATCATGTTCGTTGTCAGCGTCTCCCACCCATCCTAACAAAATTATTTGTTTCTTCACAGGATCGAAAAAGGTCTTGGAGGCATAATACTTGCCATAATCCAATTGAAGCCCAGTCCCCACATCCATTTTCAGAGCATCTGGAATGAATGTCTGATTAACTACATCATACGTTCCAATTGCATAATAATCATGCTTATCATCATCAAAGCTCGCCTTCAGCACATGTTTAACACTTGCCCCAATTGCAGAAGTGTTCAAACTGACCTATGTTCTAGATGCATTAACTGGATAGAAATCCACACATTCCCATGTGCCAGTTCCAAGCACCTGATGCTCAATTCCCTCCTCATCATACTGGACAAAAACCTTAGTCTTATAAATTAGGGCCAAACCTGTTTTATTTAGCTTGGACCCTATAATAATCCTCTAAACACCATCTTCTATTACCCAACCCGTGGTGGGATCTCTAAAATCCGTCAGACCAATACCCTGGGGTGGAATTAAAATTGGATTGGCGTATGACTTAATCCATTTTCGGAGCAGAGGGTTCTCTGGGTCCTCTAGAATAGCCAAATTCACGACCTAAACAGATTCATTGGTGGATCCAATGTAGAGCATAACAAGTCTCCATCCTGCAAAAATGTAGCAGAGCCCGTCCACACCCTGTTTATGTGATACCATTGATCTGGAACCATGGCCAAGTTCAGATAAAACTAGTGAACAAGGTCTCTGGAGACAACATGCCCCCATGCTATGTTCCCCCATACTACAGAGTTTGGGTTATATTGATAGAACAAGTGATACCATCCTTTGTATATCAATGGACCCGCATTACACGAAGAGTAAACACAACTCAGTTTAATTAAGAGCTCATGTATTATAACATGTAAAAAAAGGGTATTTCTTTGTTGAGTTCAGTTCAATTCAAAGCTCCTATTTTTGATACAAAGCCGTATTATGGAGGAAGACATTTTAAAACAAAAAGAAATTGGGGTATTTGTTGGTTAAGGTCCATTCAGTACAATTCAGGGCACACAAATTCTACATAATGTTGTTGATGTCCTATATGTTTCCCATGTCCACTTTGGGCAATCACTACTATTCAATTTTCTGTGAGTATTTGAATTTTATGTCTGTCTAAATGATAATAGTTAGTCAACATTTCTAGAAAAGGACTTCCTTTAATTTTGCTAGCACAAAGATGTTACAGGGAGTACAAGCAACACTTTTGATGGGCATTTGTTTGTGACATTTGGTGAGGTGATTTCACAAAACACTATTTGTCTGGAATGGTATTTGGGGTCTGCTTTTCTAAACAATGACTAGTTTTTCCTTTAACAACCCAGATTTTTTGTATATTAATTCAGTTCACTCCAAACCCTTATAACAGATAAAAGTGTGCCCAAATTTCTTTTTAAATCAACCCATGATGCCTATAATTAGATTTTAAAAGACTATTTTCAAATTACAATCATTTCTACTTCTCTTTTGCAGTGGAAAAGGATTGAATATAGGGAAATATAAAATTGAAGAATTTGGTGATCATGGTGAAATATTAAATTGAAGAATTTGGTGATCATGGTTGCCGCATGAAGACAAATTCTGAATTGGGTATTGTAATAACACAAGAAAACACAATTTACAGTAAACCCTTGCAAAGTTCAGGGCATATCAAATCTGCAAAACAAATCCCTAAGGATCAGAGTTCCAAATTTTTCCATGACATTGTTGTTTTCTTTGCCGGTAAATTGAACCAAACTTGCTCTGTTGGCCGGCACATGTAGGCAAAATTAAAACTGTGAATGGGCAGAAGTAATTATTGCAGAATATGCACGATAGCATCAATAAAAATTCTCTCACATCAGAAAACCATTGAGAAAAACTTGCTAACCTTCACGATAATTCCACTGCCAAACAACACACCGGCTGAGACCTTCAAACTATCAAGGTCAATGATGCTGGGTTTGGACGGAAGTTGCCAACCTATAGATTAGAAAAAATAAGTTTCAAAAATCAAGAAAATTAACTGGAAATACCATCACATAAAAGATATAACATAACAGCTTTATACTTTTACCTTCTTGAACTCAAGGCCCAAATCAATGGATGGATTTGCAGGGTTGACCCTTGCAGGATTTCGAATGTCAAAATCATATTCCAGAGTGTAGAGATACGACTGCAGAAATATTATTGACAGCAATAAGAACTTTTCATGGGATTACTGCTAAGAAATATAGTGTGGTGTTAACAGAATGATACTCTATACTCAACCTGAACGAGAAGTAGATCTGAAGTTGCTTTTACTGGAAGAAAGCGGCATCTTGGAACATTGACACCGATTGCAGGATCAAAAAACTGGAGTCAGGGAGGAATCAAAACATGCAACTAGAGTTCACTCTGCTAAAAATAGCAAAAACAACCAAAAAAACAGTTAAACGCCCGTCAAATTTAAAATCTAAATAAAACGACAAAACGCCTGTCAAAATTATGCCATTGATATGATCGACCAGAAAGGTCTTTCCCATAAAGGAACGCCTAGGGCACGAAAAATATAAGTCGAAGGAATTTTTCATCGCTGTAACCCCTTGAATCGAAACAATGCTTTATAGATTTGACGTTATTATTTTAAAGAGATCCAGATCTATAGTAAAAACCCTATACATATTTCTGTTGATACGGAGATCTAAACTTGAAAGGCAATAAATATTTCAGATGCCAAATGGCATGAATTCGCTGACCTATCTACTTTAGAATGGGATACTGTAAATATATAAGGTTACTTATTTAATCGTCTGAGTTTTTTATATCATAATAATGGATGAGGTGGTACTAAACTCTACAAGTAAATTTACGTTTGTAGTTGCAAATCTTGAAAAGCATGGGAGACAAGTCAAACAAACATAGATTTTGATTTTTTTAATTTGTTATGACTTTAATTTGGTTCAAAAATGATGAAGAACGAATTCCAATAATACCAATCAGAGTTTTGATTGCTGATTTTTATTAAAATATTTGATTTGAACATCATCCACTTTGAACTAGAAAAGGTCAACATAAATTATAGGTCAACATATATTATAGGTCAATTTATAATTTATTTTAATGGTAAGACATCAAAATTCCCATTATTTAACAACCGGATTTCCTCTCAATCCTCCACCTTAAAGAATTAGTCTAAATAACAATGAACGGCAAAAGTTGAGGGAATGGAACCATATAAGTAATGAGTGTTCAAACATCCCCAAAACAAATGAATGTCCACAATCTTGCACTTCATTCCATGAGGCAAATGTGGTATGCAATATAAATTGTTATATAAATATTATCTAAATATTATTGGTTTAGAGTTTAATATCTAAATATGAACATGTTCTATATAATTGTTTGATTCATTTTAAGAGATATATTGTGAGGGTGATATCTATTAAAAAGTATTCATTTATGTGACAAGGGACAAATTAGTTGTGATGTGGATAGATGTTTGTTAATATTAACATTGAGATTTTTATATTTATAGAAATTATAAGATTAGATAATTGATAGTAAATTTCATTAATCAAGATTTGCAATGTGATGTTTAATATGATCACATATAAAAATATCTAATATTGTTCTATAAATTTATCATGATAATGTCGTAGATGTCTATCACAAACCTAAACTATTTATTTATTAAAAAATTTATGGTGCAAGCTTTCGTGTCAGTCCTTTCTCGTCTGCTTCTTGTCATTGTTTCCGCTTAGATTGTCTTTTTATAGCAACTTGGCAACTAAATCTTCCCGTTTAAGGCGGTTCTTGCTTATATAATGGCCTTTAACCCTCCCGTAACAACAACTATTGCAAACGGCGGTGTAGTTGGCTCCCAAGCGCGTGTTGAAATTTGTCCCCAAGGTCTACGACGAAGTAATGAAACTTAAACTCCCCCGGATGTTACGATTGATCTTATGTTTTTGGATCATGTTGTCATTTTTTATAGTAACAATTGTTCGATAACTTATTTTTATGGTTACATTCTGTTTGATTCATTTTTACTAAACTGGATTAAGAACCATTGCAGGACTTCTGACATCCAGGTCACTGGTATCTAGAATCTCACCAAAGGGTTCTATCTTTTTACCTTTTGAGAGCCTTCATAAGTCCATATTTTTCTTGAGTGCACCGCTTCCTGTTACATTGGTAACACGTTGCTTGTCTTGTCCAAATGGACACCCGATTTTAACCCATCTAGTCAGGTTTCACTTCACATCCCTGTATGGGTGGAGTTACCCGAGTTTCCTTTACAAATTTGGCCCTTTTTGAATGATATTGTTAGTCCCCTCAGGCATGTCATCTGTCATAAGCCTAAATGTTATTTTATGCACATCCGCACAAGTGGCTTTGTGTGGAGGTTGACTTAGCCTCTAATCTGCTGTACCATGTCGACATTCAGGTCAGGTCTGTGTGTATCTCATAGAAAAATATCTATTTCAACCTTCCCAACACTTGTTTTCGTTGTCAAACCCTTGACCGCCACATTCACGATTATCTACTTCTCCAGCATGCTAAGCCTGCTAATACTTAGCCTAATACCAAGACAAAAGAAGTTGCATCCAAGGAATGGACCACTGTGAACAATAAAAAGTGAGTAGGGTTTGAATTCACTTTTGTGGCTCCCCCTTCATCTTCTCGTCAGCAGTCGATTCCGTCATCCACGTCACCCACCCCACCACGTCCTACCTATCCATCCTTTCCATTGCAGAGCCAACAAACTTCTTCTCCACAACAACAACAAGTTGGGAAGGTTGCTTCCACGTCCATCTCCCAACACATCTCCTGAAGTCTCCCTAGGGAGAACTCTACGGACTCGCATGGGTGTAAAGGGGCTAAGTTCCACACCATTCCAATGGAGCAACCTGGTTCAAACCACCTTGTAATTCTTTCCAACAATTTTTAAATTTTGAGCTCGGAAGATGATTTACAGGAGGGCCAGGGGGAACTAGTTATGTCTGAACTTCCATGAATTATCTCTCATGGAATGTTAGAGATCTCACACAATCCTCTAGAAAATATTTTGTGAAACATGCTTTTCATTTAATTGGCAATTTAGATATTAATTGTTTACAAAAGAGTGCTTATTTCACTAAATCTGGACATTTTCCAGTGAATCTAGACTCTAGTATTTCAAGTATTGGAAGAAATTCATCTCCATTTGTGCGTATATTAGATTCCAATATTGTCATTATTGGACTTATTCTAGTTCCATTTTCATTATTATTAGATTGCAATCTCGCTATTATTGGATTCCAATTTGGCTAATATTGGATTCCAATAGCACTTTTATTAGATTTCAACTTCATCCCTAATGTAATCCAATTTTTAAATCCCAATTTTTTTATTTTGGTTTCATTATTTTGGGATTTCTATTTTGTTATTATTTAAATCCCCCACATAAGCCATGTAGACACTATCTTAGATAAGCCTTGTGAACTTTATCTTTAATAAGCCTAGTGGTTGCTAACTTACATGATGAAAGCGCATGATAATTGAGATCATGTTAGCGGGGTCTAAGTTATATTTTCCTTATAGCCACTAAGTTACATAAGCATTGCAGCCTCTAAGTTACATACAAAGAGAATAAGGCTAGCGGCCGCTACCTTACATAAGCGTATAGGTTGTTATCTTACATAAGCCTAGTGGATGCTAATTTACACAACAATAGAATTGTCTAGGTGAAAAAATCCTAGTGGCTGGAAAGTTACATTAGCTTACTAGTAGTAAGTTTCATAAGCCTACCCGCCGCTAAGCTACATAAGCCTAGCAACCGCTAAGTTGCATAAGTCTAGGTGCCAAAAAGTTACATAAGCCCAATGGTTAAATTTGATGGCCACTTATGTCTGTCAACCAATTTTTAGATGACGGAAATTTTACAATATTTCCCTTTAAAAAATACAAAACATTAGTTATTGAAATACTTCGAATTTATATTTATTTATTATTTTATGTATATTATATATTCATATAATTTTAATATAAATTTATATAAAAAATGACCATGATATTGTAAATACGCAAGTTATGTGTGATTTAGTCAACGAATTTTCTATTTTTCTATTTTGTAAATAATAAAGAACAACAAAGAGTTAAGAATTACATTTAACAAGTTGTTTTGAAGAAATGGATTTGAAAATATATTTCCATAGGATATAATTCCTTTTACAAAATTACATAACCATTGATCCCTCGCACGGGTATTAAATATTGTTCTAGAATTTGTGTAAGGTATTGTTGGATAGCTTCATGACCCCGATTTGGTATTTTAATTTGATTTCCTTTCCATATTTTTCTTGGAATCCATGCCAGATGACGTTGTCTATATGAATATTTGATGTGTCCCTTGATTTTTTCCTGCATTTCTTTTTCATTAAGCATTCCTGGTATCTTTATTTTTTTGTATTTCCTTTACCTATGAGTTCCCACTAATGTACCCTTATCTTTTGAGTGTTTGTGTGAACATTCTATATTAGTTTTAGTTCTGCCTTGCTCATCCATATAGGTACATTATCATCAGTTGGTCTTACTAGTATCATATGCCCAACATTCACATCCACTACTAGGTTGATTTCCTCTCGAGGTCTATCACAAATAACCCCAACATATATATCCTTTTTTGAAAGGACATTCTTATTATAGTAGCTATCAATGTCAAGATGTGTTGCACTCACTATATTATCATACATTGTGTTATCCTGAATTGTTTATGGCCAAAAACAATCTCTCGTCATCATGTTGCAATTGACGAATGGATGTTCTAGCGCACATAGAACATTTTTCCAATATGCAATATTTGGAGCATAGTATGCTTCTCCACAATCTGTTGAACTCTTTTCCCAATGTGTGATGTATGCCTGAATAGCTCTTCGTATGTCTACCATCTCTTTTGGTTCTTTGAAGGGTGCCACTAGAGGACCCCCTTTAGGAAATAAAGGTTTCCAATCAACTATTTTCTAGAGCTCAATTGAGTTTGACCAATCGGATTATAGGCTTGTTGTCTTTGACATATAATTTAAAAATATTTGGTTTGCTGATACCCACGATCTTGTGGTTACCATCGAGCAGGTGTGGTTAAAAAAAGGATTTAAATTCATATAATTCCTTCATAAGGTACAGATTGAATGTGTTATAATCCTCTTGGCATGTTCTGTAATTTTCCATTATTTTTGGAAGAGAGAATATTTCCAATTTGCACAATGTTTTTTACAATCAGCCGAATGTCCTATCTATGTCTTCAGGCATGTGACCCATTGGAAGGAAACTCACATACACTATGTTGAAAACCCTTCTAGCTGTCAGCATGGATGCAAATGCAAAAAATCTATGATTTTTGTTCTCACTTGCAGCATTATCTAGTTGCATGTAGAGAATTGGAAAACCCCTGTTTTATGCCCATGTTTAAGTATATCGCTCAAGGTGACTGGGACATTAATAGTATTTCTCATTGTTATTGCTTTTTTGCATGTCCTTGGTATTCCAGTTTTCATATTGTCCATTTTTTCATGCACAATACTCAAATAGCAATTAGGATTTTGTTATGATTGCACTCTATGTGCATAGTAAGTTGCACAAAAACTTTGAATGTAATCATTATGTCATTTCTTGCATTGATCTATTTGTGCCAGTGTTTTTGGACATGAGGTCATGCATGTTTGTTCTTAAGCTTTGTACACACATCAATTTTGGAAAAGAAGTTGTTCTTAGTGATTGAAACATGGGATAAATGTTCATTCCTATTTTTATGAGATTTTACTATGACGTTGGAGGACGGTCCAACAGTGAAAGGGCCATGTTACACTTTTGTAGCATGTAAGAAAAAGTATAACATGCATAAAAGAGTCTTATTGTTACTGTAGTACCATCTTGTCCCACTAAACAAGACATGTGTGGGGATATAACATAATTATTCTGCACCATTTTTGATATCAATGCAATAGTTGCGATAGTGTTTGGATTTTTATTTTTTTTCCTTTATTTCCATTTACTTCCCTCTCCTCTCTATTAATCCAAGATTGTTTGTATCTATAATAGGTGCTTTTTGGGATTCCTTGACATCTGTACCATGCATTTTGATATACATCCCTTCCACAAAACTTCAATTTATCTATAGTATGTTCTAAAATTTGACATTTATCATAACTGATAGCATTTGCGGTGAATGTATTAAGTTCAAAATTTTTGATGAAAAGTTCATTCATACCTAGAGTTAAATTCCAACTGTGATTGAAAGCACTTAGAGATATATTGGAGAGACATCCTTCCTTGCAGCAAGGTTTTTTCTCAACTTCAGAAAAAATTGTTCTCTTGATTTTTCATCATTTTCTCTTTCCTTTGTTGTACTAGATGGAGTAGAATTTACCTTTTAGCATTTACAAGTATTGTAAGTTATTTTTATCAATTTTTAATTACTACTACATATGGAGGATTCATATGAATTTGGGTATACCAGTTAAAGCAATGGATCTTCAAATGCACTCCACATTTTTACCGGAAAATATTTTGGAATTTATTTTATCCTTACTTCCATAACGAAACCATATTGATGGGCAACTAGCTTGAAGGAAATTGGATGAGAGATCCTTTTGATATGGCGAAACCCTTGTAAAAAGGAATAGTTAATTTATCAACCTGCACCTCAAATGTATTGCCTTTTTTTTTTTTTTTTAAGTGCACCATGTCTCCTTCTCAAACATTTACAATTTTTTCTTCTAGAACAATTTTTTGTTCTTTTGAAAAAAATTATATCAACTTGACAGTAATTCTATTGCACTTCAAATTGAAGTGATTGTTTAATGTGGCAGTTTTTTCTTGGAGTTTAGAATTTCCATTCACACAAAGTGTAATTCTTGTTTCTAGATAAAATCATTTTTTGATTGTTAAGGAAACTTCATAGTTACGTTGTAGACATGGATAACAATTATTATAGGTAGTTATAATATTCTCTAAAAAAACACCAAAAGTGTGTGGCTTCCAAAAACACTCCCGCAATCTCATGTTGTTCTTATACCAAGCATATAAACCATTCAACTATGTCACCTTCTTTCTAAGGAAACTTTTGTTTAGCACCACATAGGTTGTAGCAACTTAATCCATGTCTTTAGGATTTTTGAAACAATGGCTATCACTACTATAATTCAAACCATCATCCTCATTAAATGTATCCTCTGAGTCACTACTCATGATCTTTTGAATGCCATCACCCCCACATGTGAAACATTTGAAATCACATGCTTAATCATTTGCTTCCTTTCCCATAGTATAAAGTATCCCACACTTTAAATTTCTTTTAGGGATTCATAATCATCAATTGTGTATGGAATCGATCTCTCTGTGATTGAATACAATACTTATTACGACAAAGAATAAGTTATACCACACGTCTCTACAATGGAGTGTATCTTTGGTTGGATAAACTAGTCCCTCTGCAACTTTCAAACCTTTGAATAGTAAATCCACATGTGCTCCATCTTCAATAAAAAAGTTCATTTTCAATTGTATCCACAAATAAAAAGAGAAAATTAGCACTAAGGACACTTAAATATTTAACATTAGTATGGAGAATTTAAATCTCAATGAGAAAATAAAAATATACATCTTGTATCAACATCTTTAAAACCTCATTTAATCTAAATATTTAAACATATAAAAAATTGTATTACACCCTTAGATCCCGCTACTATGTGTATAAAATTATCCATAAAACACATAGTGTAGGGGAAAGATTAATATTTTATAATGCACACATTTTCTTTTGTGCATTTAAATTTTGTTGAAAATTTATTTCTAAGGGATTTAAAAGAGGTACTTTTTAGTAAAAATAAAATTAATGCTGGACATTTCTTGTGAATGAAATCACCTTTTCGAGACAACTGATGTGTCACCCTTTTATTAGATGGTTTGTACATGTGACTTGATTTTAATCGTGTTATTGGCTACCTTTTTTCTAAATTCTTACTACAAAATTTATAAATGTTAACTTCTATTTTTACAACTAGTGGTATTATATTAGACATTACCACTCACACTCACTAGCTTCTTCCCACTATGGATTTCAATAGTTGTATAGCCTAGCAGCCACTGTGACATTTTTTTACTCACTAAAATTTAAATATTGACTACAATGGGAGGCCAGAAGTTGGTGATCACACCTCAATGTGTGAATGAGCACAATTCCAAATTTAAAAAATCACACTTGGACATGAGAGTGTGTCTTGCATGGGTTTCTTGATTGTTTCAAGGGGTAACAACCAAGATTGACCTCAATATGGCAGGGTTCCTAGGATACTCGCAATGTTGATGTGTTTTATTACACACTGTATAAAATAATGGATCAAATCTTCTTTCCATATGAATAAGCTTACAAAGGTCACACTTAGATAAGATAATGTTACTACTCAGAAAATGACTTAAGATTTTATTCATGTTTATGATTGTGCTACAAGATAATAAGATAGAAATGTGACTATCACTTATATAGATTAGATATATATAGATAAAATTAGTCATGATTTAAATCCATAATTCAGACTCCTAGTATGTATACAAATTTTTAGATATGTTAGAAGCTACATAATCAATTATTCTTCCTCATCCTTGGTAAGATCAGAATCAGGGACGGTGATATAGTCCACATAAAAGAAGTCAAAATCCTCCTCCTGGGTGTCGTAAAGGTGATAAAATGTTGTGTCACTGTTAGATATGCATATGTGACTCTAGGTGTCAAACTCCAAAGTGGTGTCGTAGTCCTCGTGTAAGGGCTCCAAGTTAGCCTTGTAGCAATGCTTGTATTAAATAAGGTCCTCTTGAAGTATAAAAAATTCATCATATGTATCCTAGAAAGTGTCGTTATCTTCTTAGATACGCTGAGTGGAGGTAAAGATAGCCCCTAAACGATCAAATAGGGCTACTTGGATTGCGTAGAGTTCAAGATCGTGGTGTATCTCTTATTTCTCCCAGTAAAGTAGATGGCGAACAATGGGTAAGGAATCGGAAGTGGGAAGATTAGGACCACCTAATGCTAGCTGAAAAAATCATACTAGACAAAATATTAGCATATATGGTAAGTGCACTAGGTTGTGGGGCCAAAAGGGAGTCTTAAGTGGACACATTTTTCTAAAAAATAAAAGAACTTCAACTTGTACAAGTTTTTAAAAATAGTTACACTCGAAATTGGAAGATTTTGTATGAACATGAGTCGTATCATTTTGAGTCTATTTTCTAAGCTACTAAATTTTATTGAAAATGGATAAGATTAAGTAGGTAAAATAACTAAAATACCAACAAGTGCTCCTATTTTTGTTAATTAATATAACAGATTGAATTTCACGCCCCCACCATTTTTTGACCACCATTTAATAGTTTTGAAAACCCTTTACTACAAAGATAACTAGGAGCATCTAGTTTCTGCTAGTTTTTTTTTAAGATTTGTTTAGCAAGTATTTATTTTTTTATGATTTTTTTAGTACATAAATTTTATGTTTTGAAAAATAACGGAGCTCCACCCATGCCCCCAATAACTACCTCAAAAAATATCAAAAATTAAATTTTTTTTTTTGAATATGCATAGAATTAGGCTTAGTTTGTGTTAGTATAATTTTTTTTTCAATTTCAATGACCCAAAAAAAAGATACACAATGAAATATAGACATATTTAAACTTGAAAAAATAGCTATAAAAAGGCATAGTTAGAAAATAAATAATATGGAAACCTTATATATTATCATTTGAAAAAAGGTACCTTGATTTAGAACACTTAAAACAATTCCATTATTTTAATGCATTTGAACTGATACATACAATATTTATGCACACAACCAAATAATAGACGAAGACACCATTTCTTCTTATCCACATAAAAATAGAGGAGATGACGTCGATCTTAGTATGTCATAACCAATTCAAATTGTTTTTCGAGATTTAACTGACCATCCATCGAATAAATTTGTAAAAGGTATGTGGAAAATATTTGTTTTATAAATTTATCTTTGCAAGGTGTTTTTTATTACCATTGTTTACATATTTTTAATAACTTCATTTTTTGCAGATTTGATTCCAAATGAGAAGGTTGTGGGCATGTCATGCACAAACACGCACATGGAAAATAGTACGATATTCATATACAATTATAAAGAAAACCATTTATAAGACCCTCATAATTGAAGGAACCGACAACGAAGTAGTTTATTTATAATATGTATTACCCTAGTGGTCACTAACATGTATCTTTTAATTAATTTTTTTTAATTGAGTACATTTTCGGTTTATCGGTTAATATTTATTTGCGGACAATTGAAAAAAAATTACTTTTGTACATTTTGGTATTAGTGATCGCTAAGCCCATTATATACTATCAACTGGTCACTAATATACAAATACATCTATGCAATATTATATAAACGTGATTTGTTTCACGTATTTTTGACATCGAATAAAAAATTATTTTGAATTGATTATTTTTATATGGAACGAGCATCACAAGAACCTACGAAGGGGGATTATGAGGGAATCCAATATGAAGTATCAATCAATAAGTTTTAACATACTAAAATTTTTATTATTTGAGTTGGTTAATCTCAAATTATGGACAATTGATAAAAAAATACTTCTATGCAGTTGGCCAAGAGGATTATTTAATTATTTTAGATTTGGAGGGTTTTTCTATGAAAACCAATCCTACAAATATTTGACAATCAAGTGCGGTAAGGAGACTCGATTTGCGAGGTGGGGTTAAAGAAGTTGTAAAAATATTGGCAACAAAATGTGAAGTGGGATTTTGATCTAGCTATCTCTCTTGCGCCGAAGTTGAAAAGCTTATTAAGGCTTTGAAAAAAATAAGCATTTGAATTCAAAACATTTATTATTTTGGGTAAAGAACATTTTTTTGTAGAAGATGAAATTGCAGAAAAATATCTACAAAACATTTGGAGTAGAGATGGTATTGTTTTTGTCCTTAGAAAAAAATTATGTGTTACAATGGGCCCAAAGGGAAACCCTCCAAAAAAATTTATGGTGGGGAATAAATAAAATCAATAAAATTGTTTCAAAGATAAGTGGTTGATAACCGATTTGTACATAAACATATCATAGATACTTTTTTAGGGTTTGAGTGTTGTGGAGGGCATCTAAAAATTACAAAAAACAGAAAATACATAACTACTAATTATTTCAAATTTTTTTACAATGATTTTTTTATACAATCATGTGGTCACTCCTTATTTTATATGTTGAGATTAAAAATTTAAAAGTAGGCAATATTTATATCTTTACTGTGATTGAGATGATATTATAGTTTTATAAGTTGTTTTTGAGTTGTGATTAAATAATTTGATGCCTTGTTTATAATCACTTTTGGTAGCTTACAAGTATTTTGATCTGTTTTTATATATCCTATTGGGAAGCCTAAGAAGTTACTAGTTTTGGGATTTGAAGGTTTACTGTTTGGAATTTCTGGTATTGGCGAAAAAATACCCTGTAATATGGTTCAAGATTTTAGATCTGGGAATATTGTATACTTTGAACAATATTTTAGTGCTAACTTGATAAGTACTTCATCAAAATATTTTGACACTATCGTATGGTCTTCATTTATGGATTCAACAACAGTGAAATACATATTAATCAAAAAAATTAGATGGCTGCAAGAAAATCACTTCAAGTTCATTTGGGGATGCCAAGAATGTATTTTCAAAAGAAAAACAAGCCAGCAAATAGTAGACATTTATGGTAATGGCTATGGTGAAAACAATATAATTTTGATCGATGATGCGAGATTCTTGTCACATGAGGTCAAAGAAGAAATTACTCTTAAAACTCCAACATACTGGAGATTTGATGGAAACTATAAGACTGATTCAAAAATATATACTGAATTATGTACATGGTTGAAACATATAGGAGAGTGCAACAACATGTGTAGATCATTTAAAATATTCAAACGTAAAATTGCAATTTAAATTACATACTTTTCTTCCAATCCATCAATGTATTGTGCATTTTTATAGAATAAAGTAATTAGCATTAAGATTCTTAAATATTCGCAATACGTAGTAATTTTTCGATTATTTTTTGGGAAAGAAAAATATTTTTCTATAACTTGATTGAAGAGATAATCGTGGATCATGGATCAATAAAAGAATGAATTTTCATAGATATACATGGTTTAAACTTTTGTTTCACACATCGAAGTTGGATTCTCTGATATAAAAAATATTTTTTTCCCCATTTATGCATAATTTAATCTTAAAGACATTTTGAAATTGATAAGAACCTTATTTGCAAGTAATAAATAATCCAAGTAGATGTTAGACCATATAAAAAAATGTTAGGGGAGAGGGGCCAATAGATGAGCATCGTCTAATAGTTTATCATAGCACTATCTAGTAGTTATTTATTTTTGACATAATAATTATGTAGAGTAACCAATCACATCATGACAGGTAAGACCTATTACCCATGTATAAGTATAAAAAATTCAATGTTCAAGCATTTTCGCCCATATTCAAGTATTGGTTTCCACTTTGGTTGTAGTGAAACTCAAATTTATTATTTTAAATCAATTAAAAATATAGTTTTCCCTCCAATTTAACATTCCAAAGAAAAACTACAAGCTAACACAAATTTTAACTACATATTAGTGAAAAAATCAAAATCTCATGTGATACAAAATTTATTGTGTGGACCCCTTAACTTAGGGTGTACAACTAACATCCCCTCTCCCCTATACTCATTGATCTGCATATCTATTGAGGCTTCCCTGAAATCATAAAATGTTTTTTTACCAGATCTTCATATGTTAATCTTAATGACAGTTTGAAAATGATTAAATGTTGTTCCAAAGAAAAAATAAATCCTAGTGGTCGCTAGAACATATAGAAAGGAAACATTTTATGTTTATTATTTTGTAGATCATTATTTGAAAGAATTTTTGTTTATTTTTGTGTGGATGATTGCATTGTGACCAAATGAACCATTTATCGATGATCCAGGAATGAAAAAAAAATTCTCAAAAATATTAGCATTGTTTGGAATGAAATTTTAAAATTCTTAAAAATGATATTCTGAAGCAACAAATAAAGTCTAAAGACCGCTAGCCAGTATAAAATAGAAAAAATGATGGCATATTGTATAGTATGATGGGGGGAGCTCAACAAGTAAGATAACGAACACCTAGATTTTCATCACCCACCATCGAATATCATTGTGCTAAACAAAAATGGCATGTAGAAGATCGTGCAATACTAGTTCAATGAGCATGAATAGAAGGTGGTTCACACCACTACAATGTGCATCCACAAAGTGGCCAAAGAACATCTTACTAAGTGTGATCTCTAGTGCCATGATTCATGCAATTTTAGTGTTTCTTCTAACTAAGAACCCTATGAGATTTACAGGAATCTCCTTTGAAGAAATCCTGTTGCAGCACCCCCACCCGGCAGGATCTAAGGGTGATAATTCAAAATCTATTGGAGATGCGTTGCCCATCCTAGTTTTCTTTAAGGGTGGTGTGGTGCTCTTGGTTTTCCATATTTTTGGCAAGAATGGAAAATCACTGGACATCAAAATGGACTTACAAGGATCTCACCCTAGTCACTTCCATAGACATATTAACACGGGATAAGTTTTTCGGAGGCCTCACCGAAAGTTGAAGAAGGACTAGTGGTACTGCCACTTCTTCCACTACTGGGAGATCAACCTCTGTCCTTCCCATTCCCAGGGGTGTCGTGGAATACTCCAGTGACACCATGCACTGCAAAAATGATGAAAATTTTGATGGAGTTACCAATTTTTTCGAGGACACGATGGATGTTGATCTGCACAAGATTTTCAAGATGTCTAGACACATCACATGTGTCTATGTGGCCATGGATCAGAAGATAGGGGTTAGCAGGGGGTTTGGTTTTGTTAATTTAGTCAACAGTGAGAATGCATAGAGAGATATCAATAAGCTCAATGGTTATGGTTATGATGATCATGTTCTCAAAGAAGACTGGGCCACTCAAGTGGGTTTTTTCTATATGATTTGTATTCTACATTTTTACCCCTTAAGACAATGCAAGATGTTGAAGTATTGTATTGTTTGATGTCTTCCACCAACTTTAATGTAAATGATAATACAAAATATTTGAGTTAGTTTATATTTTATTCAAAGAAACATGTTCTCCTAAGAGAGTGCCTTGCTGACATGCACACAAAAATCGACTTCCCCTACAATCTAATACATATTCACTCTCAAACAAGGTTGTCCTATGTTGATAACATTCAACAGGTGTCCACTTTAATGAACACATTTTTTAAATTTTATTTGTAATAATAATTTACTATTTAAATTCACTTAAATCTAAATAAAATATGAAGATTTGATGGGACTGTAACCCTTAATTATTCAAGATAACACAAGGCTCGAGTGTGAAGACTACACCCAAGGGACATGCCATTTAATGGAATCTGAAAGGAGATTTTTAAAGCTTTGGGAGTCCACAAGGAGAGTGTGGAGACTACACCAAAGGGAAATGTCATTTAATGGAATCCAAAAAGATGGTGGAAAAGGTATAATGTGAAAGTTTTCCCTTTCTTACCATCAGATTCTAGAAAAAAAAGAATATACTACTTCAAGTTATGTGATAATTTGCTAAATTTTAGGCATGAATAAGACATAATGGTTGTTCAATTACTATTTCACAGATGCAATTTGGAGCAGATCCATGGGTTGGAATTGTTAAGATTCTAGCAGTTGAAGCAACATGCAACTGAATTGAATCGACATTTTGATACAAGATTTTTTATTTCACCATAAGCTCGTGATTTCATTTCAACTTGATGGTTATGTATATATCCTTGTGCATTCTGATAGTGACATATAACTAGGAAAATGTTTTTTCAATATTCTAAGTGTATTATATTCATTTTTAATTTTTTACAACACATTTTTTATAGGACTTAAATAACAACTTGGAGAAACGTAAAGTTGAAAAATAAGATAAGGCAAAAAAAATTGTCACACAAAAAAACCATTCCCTAGGATTAATTTTATAACAATATTGAATATGATCATCATAAATTATTATTGGCATTATAATTTGTGAATAAAATTCCCAGGGAATAAAAATGCAGTTCAACATCATTATTTTGAGTTTTATTTGTGGTATGCTTGTTATTGTGTTAATATTTTTGAATCAACCTGCACGAGAAATGGTTGTTGTGGTGGAAATGCAAAGGATTCCAACATTTAGTGGTCCAACAAATGAAAAATATGACATAAATTTTTCATATGTACAACTCCTTATATATTGAAAAGTTTGATACCATGAGGGGGTAAGAAATCATTTATGATAAATTTGTAGAATATTTATAAATAGTTCATTCATGGAGCTAACCCATTGGGTATTTTTCACCCTTTTATCAAAACGAAATCCCCCCAAATGAAAATGCTACTAAAACCCAATCAAATGTTTACATAAAATATGACAAATTCAATTATATATGCGAGAAATTAGCAAAAAGAAGCAATATTTCAATAAGTAACTGAGATGCTTGCATTTGTTTGTTAAATAGAGATACATTGCATTTTGTGGTTGTTGTTTGATTCTACAACAATGATAATTGGTGTATTCTCAAATTTGATTCATAAAACATGCATGTAATTTTATTTCACCTATGTGGATTGATATTAATTATAAATACATGTAGGGTTAATGTAAACATCTTTTCTTGCAGTCAATATTAGAGAGAACTAAAGACAATCATACCATAAGCATGAAAACACTCTTAAATAGGACAATTTAAACTAGTTAGGACACAAATTCAACCAAGAACAAATAATCATGAGAAATAGAGATGCTTTAAAGGTTTTCCGATATCCTATAAATGAAAAAAAAAACATTAAAACATTGTTAGAGTCCCCATAAAGGTTATAGACAGTATCGAGATAGAGTTTTGGCATTTTGTCAAATAATTAGCTGATTTCTTCAATAGATTAAAACAACATTCACAATATGATACAAGTTATTCAAAAGGAACTTCATCATTGCACTTCTGATATGCAGATCTCTTTATGCCAAAAGAAGACATTTCTAATCGAAGGTAAGAGATTATTCAAAACTTACTTTCAGATCATTGTCAGTTTATGATCATACCCTTGTATCTATAGAGATATTATAAAATCTGGTAGTATTTTGTTGTGGAAGATACAATGTTACATTTGGTAAATTGTAGAAGTGGATTTTATAAATATATATTTATTGGTTCATTATTTGTAACCCCTTCTCATGGAGTATTATAATTGTAGCTTACAAATATATGAACATCCTCATGAAGCATATAATTTTTTTCACCAAATGCAACTAGCAATTATCCAACCTGAATATCAGTTCCCCTTTGATAGCATAGTATGATCCTATATCAAAATAGGGGATGGACATTAACCAAATAATAATAGATACATGAATTTTTATATAATCCACAACATTTTCCATCATCATCCCAACATACGATGAAATGGGATATTTAAAGCAAGACATGGACATCCATCAAAGTATAATTGAAAGATGATTTTTGTTAGATGTAGTTGCAAGTGTCAAGGTAGACAAGTAGGAAAAATGTGGGAAAATACACAAGGCATGAAAATTGTATGATAAAATGACTCAATGAGATGTGATCTCATACACTTAAATGATTGTAAGATATGCATAAAATGGGTCTGTTTAAAATGACTTCAAAAATTCTAGGTGAATGCATTTGGAAAGTGTAAACCCAACCTCTAAAACCATTTTCATCATACTACCTTTCTATACCAATATGGGAGCCTTAGTCCAGGTATGAACATCCATCAAAATGTAATGGAAAGTGTATTTTTGTTTTCAAAATTTCTCAAAGAGACATGGTCTCATGGAATTCCATGATTGTAGGATATGCACAAAATAGCTCTGACAATGATGTTCTCAAACATTGAGGTAATAAAGCACTCTAGAATGTACCCTAACCATTTAAGATTCATTTATGTATGATTTGCATATTTTTTCTCATTTATGTTTATTGGAGAGATAACATGTTAAAGCACTTAGTCAATCTTTTAATCTACTTTGAAATCACCACTTCACATTCACTACATTCTCGAGAGTTAGTGTAAGAAAACTTACATGCCTCACTTGCATTTAGAATCGATTATTACAGAACTAAATATTATTTAACATCCCTTCTAATGTACTTTACAACATTTGTTTTAGCTTTAATATAAAATTAGAATTGTCAGTCATTTTCCTTATTAACATCAACTACGAAAGTAACAACTATCCCTCCTTATCAAAATAAAGTACAAAAGTTATAACTATTCCTATAAATCAAATAACATATACCATTTAGAGTTCTGATTACATTGTACACATTCGATTACTCGTAGTAATTTACCAGTTAAATTTACTTAAATATAAATAAAATATGAAGATTTGATGAGACCACAACCCTAACTTGTTCAATATTTTTTGTAGAGAGAAAATGGATCCCTTAATCCCCTCAAACCCTAAAAAATATTAACTTCAAAACCTTGACAAGAAGTTTATGCGAGAATAATTATTCTTATTTTTAGTTGTAGGGTTTTACTTCGATAACCAGTGATTTGAGTTATTAACAAGAATGAGAAAAGCATTATATATTACACCATTTATAGGAAATGGGTTATACATTTTAAAACGTACTGTTAATGAAATTTTAAATCTGTTCTAAATTTTATTCCAAGACAACAAATAAATCCTAGCGGCCACTAGCAAGTATTAAACATAAACATTGATGGAGTCTGATAGAGTGTGATGGGGAAAATTAAAGAGGAGGATACTGAAGACCTAGATTTTCATCAACCATTGACAAATATCACTGGGCCAGAAAAAAATGGCATGAAGAATATCATGGAATACAAGATCAGTGAGCATGGTAAGAAGGTGGTTGACACCACTACGACACGCATCTGCAAAGTCGCCAAAGTGTGTCTTAACAAGCACAATATCTAGCATCGTGAGTAAAGAAAAATCAATACTTCTGTCAACCAAGAACCATCAACAAAATTTACATGAATCCGCTTAAAATAAATCCTGTTGTAGTGCCCCTACCTATTGGGATCCAAAGTCGATGACTCAAACTTTGGTGGAGAGGCGTTGTTCATCCTAGCTCACTCCAAGGGTGGTGTGGTAGATTTAATTAGTAACACCTTTCTGTATAATGTGTGTGACTATCTCTACTAATGAAACTCTATATAATGTGTGTTTATCGATTAGGAGTAGCCTTTATTCATAATCTAGCCTTTATTTTTGGTGTTCCTTAGACTCCCTTATAGTTGTTGCTTTGTTTTTTTATTAGGTTTGGCCTAGTGTGGTTTTGGATTTTGGAATAATGTTGAGATAATGTTGTATCATGTTGCATTTAGCATAATATAAGATCCTTTTCATCAAATAATATATCCAATACATGGGAAACATTTGATGACACCATCCATTTTTATTTCATTGAACTTCATCACATGAGTCATGGGACTATTTAATTATTGGGTTGTGCTTTCTCCTATCCTCACTCATTTTCTTGTGTTTTTGTCTATTGTTTTCCCCTTCCATCTCATGTCATCTATGTCTATTTCATTCATCCTCTTGTGCAACAAAAAGTGGGAAACGACTTCCATCTCTACTTTGTCTAATAATCATCTTCACAATGTCTTCAATAAATGTTGTGACTCTTATTATGAATGTTTTGGGTGTGGATTATCTCCAGAGCATCGAGAGAGCTTGTGTAAACTCCAAGATTGTAGGTGTTTTAATGTTCAATTTCCTGGTGTTATGTGTAGATAAATTAGTTGTCATCGTGTTTGCGTCCCTTTTCATTTACCTAGATCATTGTGTGGGTTTGGTAGAAGCTCTAACCAAAGTATGCCTTCCTTGTATCTTTGTAAAGTTGAATCCTTGTTTGTCACCTTTTTGTTTTGACAGCAAGATTTTTGATGCCCTGGAATTAAACATTGAGGTCATAATTAAATATTACAACACTATTCAAAGCTTTTATCGATCAAATGAGGCATCCATCTCCAGCGTGCCATCCCTAGACCTAGTCGCACTCGTAAAACAAACCCCACACCTTCCCGATCTCATGGTGTACTTGAATTCTAAGGTTGGCACAACCTTTTCCTTTCTTAATATGATTAAAATGCTTGGTTGGGTGGAACCCTAGGGTTTCTCTATCATTCATGATTTATTTTTTTGTATTCATGGCTCTATGTTTTTTACAGGCGTGATTATTCATATTACATGTTGGCCTCCTTATCCTTTGTACTCATTTCTATATTTTTTATGTAGCCTTTCATTGTTCAAAATTTGGGATACCTGTAGGGTGGGGAACCATCAATACTTATGTTCATAGCTTTGGTCAAAAGTGTTTAACTATCTAGAAAAGAAAATTATGTAATTTGTTGCTAAATTTATTTGACAACAATTTATTGTATAATTTTCTTGACGATATAAAATATTTTTAGATGTATAATATGTGTGATTATCTTTAGGAAATTTATAATATAATAAGTGATTTAAATGAGAATAGATATCTTAATATATAAAAAAAAGTGTACATAAATTTTTTATTTATGGTGAATTCTTATTTTATTAATGTTATTTTACCTCGATAAGCAACACTGGGATTACCTAGTGAGCTTTAACTATCAACCCTATTAAATTTTTTTTTTAAGGTCATCTTATCCTCTCGTCTTGAAACTATTCACTGAAAAAATTGTCAGGCACCTCAACAATCAGTGTGTTTATAGATATCATGAAAACAATTGTAATTTGTAATGAATTATTCTATGAATTTGGGATTCCAACATGAAAAATAGTATTACAACAAAATTCAAATTCTTCTTAAAATGATTTACCATAATTTTACCTTTAGAAAAGGATTTTTAATTTATTTGATATCTATATTTGATTACAAAAATATATCCTTCTGACAGGGGGAGCAGTAAAATTTTAATTGCAATTTAAAGTGTCAAGCATATGATGAAAATGTCTTTAGTGATTTCATGTCCCTTATTTCAAGGTACATAAGGATGGCAGAAGGTAACATGTGGGGTTAGTGATCAATGACATCACACATTTATTAAAATTAAGGGGATGTTAATGTTTTTGTAACATTATTTTATTCCTCTATTGGAATCTAGGTTTACGATATTTTAATGTCCTTGTAATGCGAGCACTTCCAGGGTTTATAAATGTTAAATGGAGGTAAATGTTCTTCTAATGTGAGAATTTCCCAAGTTCATTACTATTAATAGGATGTTAATGTTCTTGTAATACGAGCATCTTCAGGTTTTATAACTATTAAGGGGATGTTATTGTTCTTGTAATACTTGGTGTATTGGTATTGCAATTGTGTTGTCAGGTCTGTGCAGTATTTAACAAAGTGTTTTTCTTCATGATAGCCTGGATGTTAATAGGAATATGGGGGAATGTTTGGTTCAAATTGAGGCTTGGCATCTCAATGATGTTAAATCTGAGGCTATGGAGGTTTTTGAGTGAATGTGTTTCTAATAGTAATTTCCTATTTATATTAACTTAAATCTAAATAAAATATGAAGATTCGATGGGATTGTAATACTAAATTGCTTAATATTTGTGGCAAAAAGAATACAATTCCCTTAGACCCCTCAAACCGTAAAACATATTATTTTTATTTGTAGGGTTTTACAGTCATAACTAGTGATAACGTTTCACGTGATGTGTGAGGATTTCACTAGTTTTCCATTTTCTTGAGCTATGGATGAAAGTGATGGTGTCATATAGAGTGAGATGGTAGGAGGGTGATGAAGATCTAAAATTTCTTCTCCCACTTCCGAATATCATAGGGTTGGACGAAGAAGATCGTTAAATATCTTTGTATGGAGTCTTCGACTTATTTTTTGTTAAGGTTTTGTAGGGTTTTTAATGTTGATAGGATAAGTTGTGTTTCTCTTAAATGCAATGATTCTCCTTTTATTTTGAATTTCCCCATTTACTATAATGATTTATTTGATTTCAATACAACAAAGCTATCATATTTTTATTTTTTAAATTGATTTTGACATTTTTTCTCATGGTGACGTTTGTTTATTTTTATTTGTAGGGTAATTTGATTATCTAAAAACCATTAATATTTACTCTGAACGCATGAGGACTTCTTGACTTTTCAGATTTCTTGAGTTTGGGGTGACGGTGATGGCATTCGACAAAGTGAGATGTAGGGAGCTTAAATATGAGGATAATGAATATCTAGAATTTTTCCTTCCATCGCTAAATATTATCTAGCTAGACAAAGAAGATGGTGGTTCACACCACTACCATACACATCAGAAGATGGATTACATTTAATTATATTCTCATAGTATGGATCGACACCGTACGCTAGTTTCTTCAAAATATCTTTAGTCATTATCTAGTTACAGTGAGGATTAATCCCATCAAAATAAATGAATGTGGAAGTGTTTCACATATCTTGAAATTCATTAGCCTAGTGGTTGTTATCCTGTATAAAAATGATAAAATAAGTTTAAACGTGCATCAAATTTAACACCATGTGGAATTTGTTGTAACCATTGAAGGACAATAGAATATGTTTGTTATCTGATATAAATAAGAAACATGTTCTATACATAATGTTGGTACCCAAATTTAATCTCCTTTAAAGGCCAAGAAACATCACAGATTTGAAAAGACACTCAGAGGCAGATAGATGATTATGTATGTCTTTTTGTATTCGAGGAAACAGTCTATGTGACTCTTTAGCACTCACGCTTTGGAAGGAGTGGGTAGCACCTTAAAACGATGTGATCTTATCCTAACAATTTTAGGTTGTGACTTTTAACCAAGTTAATAGAACCTATTTTGTAACCTTTTTTATTGAAGAATGCTGGTAAATCCTTCTTTTACACAAATTTTATAGATAAGACCTTGGGAAAATATGATCAACACACTAAATCTGACTCTCACGAGTTGTCACTTCCTAATTATGGAGATATTTTCAAAATAAGGAAAATGTTACTAAAGACATTGGGAATATTGATTGTTTCTACATGTTTTAGTGCTAGAAACTAGGAGTTTTCACACACACAAGACAAACAGGGGTAGTACAGTTAGGATTGGTTATTTTTAAATGAATTTTTTGGTGGGAGGAGAGGCAGAATGAACTTGATTTTCCAGATCTTTGAGAGTTTTTACAAAATGGGGAGCTTACATGATAGATTTGTTCAAGATAGTGAAAAATTTTACTTAACCAAAATTTGTGCTTCAATGGAGGCCCAGTTCAGCATGTTTTCACACAAACTATGATATTCTAGCACAAAGGCTCGATTTAAAAAACTCAATAAAACATCAAAATCTAAATTCAATCACGCTTGAGGTACACCCAAAGGTTTACAAACAATCTATGTCAAAAGATAAAACAAAAGTGATTTTAAATCATTTATTTCATTCCTAGATGAAATCTCTTCTAAAAAATGAAATTACAGATGCCACTAAACTATCACAAGGATTAATATTGAAATCTATGTGATTGAGAGGGATTTTGATACAAGATTGCAATGGGAACAAGAAAAACCCTTTGCAAATGTTCAAAATTGAAGCAAACACAATTTTTCCCTGAGTCAACACAGAGTAACTCAAACTGGATTAAACTTATCAGCAGGAGAAAGTTTCTAGAACAATCTCATAGCTTGTCAATGGCTATACAATTGCAAGCAGCTTGACATGATCAAGTTTAACACAAACGAGATATACAGGTTTCTCAAATAGTCCCTTAGAAAGATGGGCTCTATAAAGCTTTCCTCTTAGAAAATTAGTTCTAACCCCTAACACTCCAACCATTTTGCATGATAAATTCATGTAATTTATAACATTTTACAACATATTTTTTCCCCCAAAATTCTAAAGATTTAGTGACCAATGCTCACCATGATCCCGATTGTGATTCCCAGAATCAGATCTATAAAAAGTTGTCAGGTGCTCAGGGGTTAGATCTCTTTGAACATCTCTCACATTCAAATAATTCTTCTGGTAGATCACTTTTCCCTCTACTCGCCAACAACTTTCGCCCCTAATCTGTCAAATTTTGTTCTTTACGTGTCTGAGAAGGAAAAATGAAAGATTAGGTCAAGCCCAGAGGTCTGATCTCATCTTAATGGAAAAAGACGTCCCAAGATCTTCTGCACCAAAATTAGATCTCAAATTAATTCTCCTCTCTTGTTTTTCATGTAGGAAATATGAAGAAATCATGAAGATTCTCAACTCCAGGGGACTTTTAGTAAAAATGGGGGGAAAAGCAGATATAGATGCACAACTGTCATTTATCTTTACTTTGAATTTGGGCCGTCCACATGGGAGATTCAATTTAAAATAGGCCTAGCTATTCCTTTTGACCTTGTACAACCTTTTGAAAAAATGGGAAAAAAATCCATTTTGTTCCGCCCCTCTACCTTTGAAAAATGGGCTTGACCTGCGTACCAATATGGGTCCTAGCAGAAACGTGCTCCCTTTTCATGAAAGGAAAATTTTCCAAATTTCAAAAAAAAGTCCACACCTTCTCCGTTGACCTTCCCATCAAATGTTAACTTATCCTTTGTCAAGCTTGCGGGCCATTTTGATGTTTTAATCCTTGTTAGCCAAAATTCACCCTCAAGGTAATTTTGATAACATGCATCAAATTATTCAGTCCTAAGTAAGTAGATTGATTCAAGGCCCGAAATCATATTTTTGGGGGCCCCTCGGATTCTCTCTAACTTTCCCATCCAAGAAGAAATCCCAACGAGTTAGAAAAAAGGTAAAAAAATCAAAAAATAAGGTTGCAGGATTGTTTTAAAGAATTTCAGATCTGAAGAGTTCGGGTCGTACTAGTGCGGGTCGTACGGAGGTTCATCGTACCAAGCTTGGGGCTGAAATATAAAGAAAATCAGCTAAGTCGGAGATTTTTGTCCGAGGCGGTCCATGGGACAGTTGGCACATTGGGACGTGAGGGATGTGAAAAGCCAAAACGGCCGAAAGAAAGGAAAATCGTCAAGTTTTTTGTTTCACGTAGTTTGGGACAGCGGGGACAAAAGTACGCGCGGGACGCGAATCGGCTGATTTGCTGAAAGACAGTCCATTTCGGGTAGTTCGGAGATATTTTTCTGGGACAGCTGAGACAAAAGTACGCGAGGGACGCGAAAAGCCGAAATGGTCGAAGGCAAAAAAGAAAAGTCAACGTTTGACCCGTGAAACTTCAAACGGCCATAACTTTTGACTCCGAGCTCCAATTTTCACAAAATTGGACTTTCTGGAATGAGCAAGACATCCTCTATGCTAAAAATATAGTTAATGTTCCAATCAGTTAATTCTCAATCAGCTCCAGTCAGTTAATGCTCATTCCTGTCAAATGACAGAAAACGCCTGCCAGACCCAAAATAGCTGCCCGCACTCTGAAGGCCATAAATTTTGCATTTCTCAACAAAATCACACAAAATTGGTACCGTTGTAATTGTGGCTTTGAGCTTGATGCATAGAAATTAGGAAATTCTAGATTAGATGAGATATTGATTGATTTTTTTAGTAAACGTGGCTGGGTTCATAACAGTGTTTTATTTGGTGGTTAGGAGTGCAATTAAGAGGCATGCTCATCATTCCTTCTCTGCTGCAGCACTTGGGATAGTATGGGGAGAATTTTACAAGTAATATATAATAATTTTACTCCATTTAATGCCTCTTACAAGTGGTTGAAGGTCAGATTTTAGGATTTCCATTTTGCCCTTCTCTCTTTCTTCTCATTTTTTCTATAAATGGGAGTGTTGGGCTCATTGTAAAGAGAGGTAGTTTTTTGTAGCAAAGCTCTACCAAAATTAATTTGTGAAGCTTATGTGTTACAAGCCCTTGTTTTGGAATCCTTGTATGGGGATCCAAGCCCTTATCTTGTAATAGATTAAACTGTGCATATCATGAAGCAATAAAATATAAGTTTGTGGATGCATCTTCCCCTACTGTGTTTTCTTGCATTCTCCTTGCCCCTTCAACCTTGATTACAAAAATATTGTGTCTATTATTATGTTCATGTAGGGATCCATTATCATTGTGTATGTTTGAAATATTGTTGTGAATGCGTTTTGCTAGATTATGGAGAACTGTCATCACCTCTTCTAGTGTGCACTTTGCTTTTGTATTTCATGCTTTTGAAGACTACTCTCACACCCTAATTTTTTGGTGTATCACTGTTTTAGTGTAGGATTTCATTTTATGCATTCTCTCTCCCTGGTCCCTTAGAAATTTAGATTAGAATAGTTAGTTTCCCCTGCATTAGAGTAGATTGTGGCAGGTAGTTTAGGAGCAAGAACCAGCTTTCTCTGGAGGTCTATCTCAAGTAGCAAGTCCCACAACTTGGAGATAGTACCCATGTTATCCAATCACATCGTGAATTCAAATATATGCACTTGTATAAACCATAGAAGGGTGCTATGATTCGGTGATAACAATCCTTTTGATGACAAGCGGAAAAAAATCCAAATTGCCTTTGACGGTATACTTCCCCACCCCTTTGAATTTTCAAACTACCACGTGTTAAAATGGCACAGCTTGAGATGGTCCCCAAAATTTGAGACCTTAAATGAGCACAGGCTAACCACGTGTCCTCACTCGGCAACATTTTTTTGAAGGCTTAAAGCTCAGTGGAAGGTGCCATGTGTCATGGTCAGAGGCAATCTCCTTTGGCCATTGAAAATTCCAAAAAAAATGTAAAGTAAGTGGAGGCCTCCAAGTGTTCTCCTAACGCTTCTTTAAAATAAAATTCAAGGGTCAGTCCTCAAACATGTGTGGTGCCTCCACATGTCCCAGGCCTCTCCAAACCTTTTGAAAAAATATTAAGTATGGGAAGACCCAACATAATCCTCCACGTGTCTTCATGGTGCTATTTCAAAATGGTGCCCAAGAGCAGAGAACCTGAATGAGTGTCGGCTCACCACGTTTCTTCATGGTGTAATTTCAAAATGTTTCCCAAGAGAAGAGACCCTAAATGAGCATGGGCTCACCACGTGTCCCTGCCTCACTAAATAGTACTGGCTGTATAAAAATTTTCTCTAAATCTGGGAAGAGCAGAAAAAACCTCCACATGTCCTCCTGATGCAACTCTAAAGCCAACCAAAAAGAAAATCTTCAAATGAGCACCGTTCTTCCATGTAGATAGGTTTTTTAAGTTGAGGTGATTCATAAAACTTTTGAACTACCTTTCCGAGCCACGTCCAACCAAAAGAGGCCATGTTTCCTATTAATACAAGGATGTAAATTTTACTAGGAGAAACACCCTTCAAATCGTAAAATGTGGAAAAGTGACCATTTGAGCCCAGAGATGAAATTTTATCCAAGGACGGAGAATTTAGAAATGTTATAAGGATAAAATACATTCCTCTGAGCTACATCCATTCATTTTTTTCAAGTATTTAGGGAAATAATGACAAGGAAAAGAAATCCTGATTGTGGAAAACAGAAAGAATGGGACAACCCGAGTTTTTACAACCAAATACAGACCTTTTCAGATGAACAGAGAAATAATGATTCAAAAATTTTGGATCTATACATGATCCTCGGTCCAAGAAAGGACTGACTATGGAAACAAAAGGAAGGTGGAGACTTTTTAGGCACAATACTGGAAGATGAAATGTGAAAGAAACTGTAAATTGATAGATTTTTAATGGTAAAATGGGGCAAGACTATTTTGAGCACCAACATCAGCTCCAACTCGGAGATGGGCACTCCCTGCGAGTGCTGCAAGAAAAAAGGTACACCAAGTGCCAAAAATATCCATTGAGCAAAGTAGTTAGCTTACAGAGCATAAAACTAGAACTGTCTCCCAAAAAATGAATAGAGAAACTAGCAAAACTAGGCCACCAAGGACCAAAACAAACAAAAAACACTAAAGGCAGAAAAGAAAATAACAAACTATACATTGCACAGATGAGAGAACCCTGATTCTAGGGAATCAATCTAGGAGATGCTTCAGATCCTTGCCATTATTAGGAAGTTCGAGTAATTTCCCATCCAAGTCCTTCAAGAAGAAGGTATGTTCACCAATCCTAATATCAATGGAGTAAGGTCCCATCCATAATGCATCAAATTTTCCATGCTTGCCCTTATCTTCATGGCTACTATCCCATTGCAGCACAAGATCTCAAAAATTGAAAGCTCTGGGAGTGACCTTCTTGTCAAATAAATTCTTCATCTTTTCTCTGAACTTTACATACCACCGGTGATATGCCCTCGTTTTTTCATCAAGTTCAACAATCTGGTTAATGCGGGCATCATATGGACTTACTTCTTGATCTTCCATTTGTTGAATGAACTAGTACGAGGTTAATTACATATGCAAGGGCAGAAGGGCCTGAGTTCCATACACTAACTCAAATGGACTCTTTCCAGTGGCTCTCCTAACAATAATTCGCTCATCCTAGACAACAAACTTCAACTTCTCACCTTATTTTCTCTTTTTCAGATCCAAGGTTCTTCTGATAATCTTCAACAAATTTTTATTATTGGACTCGGCTTGTCCATTTCTTTGGGGATTATAATTAGAGGCATATGTCAAATTTATCCCATACTCTCTACACATTGCCACCGAAGGTTTACCTCTAAAGCTCATGGAATTTTCAGCAACAATTTTGACTGGCACTCCAAATTTGCAAATGATATGGTTCAACATAAAGTCCATGACAATTTGGTGTGTTACCTTTTTAGTGGGGATTGCCTCCACCCAGTTAGTGAAATAATCAGTGGCTACAATAATCCACTTATGGCTAGCACTTGAAGGGTCTAAAATCTCACCAATGAAATCCATTCCCCATTGCTTGAATGGGGATTTAATTGATACAAGTTACAAAGGTAAGGAGCCTGAAGCTTTCAGTCTTCCAGAAAAGTGCTCACAACTCTCACATCTTCTAACCAAAAGAGTTGTATCCTTGAAGAGAGTTGGCCACCAATAACCAACCCTCAGGATCTTGTGTGTTGTGACTCTTCCAGCAAAATACCCCCCACAAACTCATCCATGGAAATCAACATTTATTTTGGGGGCTTCATCTTCAGTAATGCACCTTAAGAGGACTCCCTCAGGGTTTTTCCAAGCTAACCCATAATCAATTATGACATATTTCTAGGAATCCAACTTAAGGGCCCTTTTCTGGTTCTTACTCAAATACTTAGGGTAGTATAAATATTTGAGATAAAAAATCACATCCTTGTACCACTCAAAACTCATCAATTTTTCAAAGACATCTACCCTTCCTTCTTATACCTCATTCACCTCAATAGTTTGCAAGTTTCTCTCATCCATAAGCTTATCCAAGCCCAAACCTCTTACCAATTTTGTGGTTTGGATATCCATGTCATATTCCTGCCACCCATCTACATCTTTTTCTTGAGACCTCCATTTCTGATAAGACATATTTTACCATGGTGTGGGGAACATAAGAAACAATTTTATAACTCAAAATATAAGGTCTGAAAACCTTTGTTGCTTTCTCTAAGGAAAATTCTTGTTTCTCCATAATACTGTATTTCAACTCAGCCCCTTGCAGTGCCTTACTGAAAAATCCAATTGGCCTCTGATCTTCCTCATCATCCTTCTATAACAAGACAGATGCAATAGTGCTCTCTAAAGAAAAAGAGAATACTTGAAAAGGCCTCTTATAATCTAGAGCTGCCAAAATAGGGACACACTTTAATTCTTCCTTGATCCCATTGAAATATAGAATGATATCCTCTTCCCATTTGATAATCTGGTCCTTTTTTATCATGGAAGTAATTGGAATAGGGGCATGCTTTAATGGTTCCTTGATCCCATTGAAATATTGAATGGCATCCTCATCCCATTTGATAACCTGGTCCTTTTTTATCATGGAAGTAATTGTAATGGTCAATTGAGTAAAGTTTGATAGGAATATTTTGATGAAGTTTATCTACCCAAAGAATGAGTGAATTCCTTTCTTGGTTCTTGGAATTGGGGCCTTGTTGATGGCCTCTACCCTTTCTAGATCAATCATTACCCCCTATTATGACACAATAAGACCAAGAAATTTTTCCTTCTTCACTCCAAAAGGCACTTCTTTGGATTGAGTGAAATGTCATACTCTCTACATCTTATCAGCATCTTTTCCAAGTGCAGTAAGTGATCACCTCGCTTTCTATAAAACACAGTCACATCATCCTGGTAAATAGCAATAAAATCATTGATGTAACAAAAAAAGCAACATACATTACTCTTTGAAAGGTTTCTTCAGCATTCATCAGACCAAAGGGCATCGTAACATATACATAAGTCCCCCAAGGAGTCGTAAAGGTTGTTTTCATTCTTTCAGATTCCTTCACCGCAACTTGGTTATAACCAGAGAAACCATCCAGGGTAGAAAGTAGCTCAGAACTAGTCACTAGCTGCAGCAAGTTCTCCATGTTTGGTAAAGGATAATTATCCTTCATTGATGTTGTGTTCAAATTTCTGAAATCAACACACAACCTAATGTCACCATTCTTCTCTTGACTAGTACTAGGTTTGCAGCCTAAGAAGAATACCTTATTGGCTGAATGATCCCTCCATCTCTTACATTTTATAACTTCTCTTGCATCTTCATAGAGAGGAGTTGATTAATCGGCCTCTACTTTTGTCTAAACGATTTTGCATTAGATTCTAAGGGAATCTCATGTTGAAATAGATCGTCTTTGTATGCCTTTAGTTCACAATAAGTCCAAGACATGCAATCTTGATACTTTTTTAGCAATTGGACATAAGGTTGTTTTTCTTCCTTGTTGAGATTGCTTCCCAACCAAATCTTGCTTGGATTCTCCTTTGTACCTAGGTTATTCTCTTCAATATCCCTTGAGGCAGCTATATACCTATTAATAATGCAATCAGTATTATAAAAATTTGATTCGAGAGCAACCAATCCTCTGGGGATGGTATTAGTTTTCTGTTGAATGATATCCTTGCCAAAAAAAGTCTCTTTATGCTCTCCTACACATACCATTGGATCCCAATCAATACACTGATCAGAAAAATCCCCTTTGTTTTGTAAAAATATTCTAACCTAAGCATCATCATCAAAAACCTACCAATGTTTAATGTTGTCAGGGACAGATGGCCTTGTCAATACATCAACATCATATTCAGAATAAGGGGATATTACATAGCTATCAAAGCAAGATCCCAACATTGCAAGCTTGTCTGCCATAAAATTGAACTTCCTATCATGATGCATAATGTGAAATGAATCAAACATCTCAATCAAGTCCCAGACTACATGCTTGTATTGTTTCATTCTTTTATTTTTTTTAGCATACAGTTTTATGATTTTTTTAACAATTAGTTTTGAGTCTCCTTTGACAATGAGGTCTTTAACGCCAAATTTCCAAGCAATCCTCTGACCTAACAAGAGTGCCTCATACTCAACAATGTTGTTAGTGCACTCAAAGTTGAGTTTTAAAGAAAAGACAAACTCTTCATGGCCTAGAGAGATCTGAACAACACCCGCAACATTTCCAAACTTTGAGGAAGCTCCATCAAACAATAAAATCAAAGGAGAGCCCACCTCTTGAAGACACTTGCATTCTTCAATTTTGTGCTCTTTTCCATCAACAAATCATACAAAGTTATCAGCATCAACACTTGTGTACAATACTTCATAAGATGTGTTGTTGGGATCTTCAATAAGGTGCAACATCTTCTTTTCTACATACAACCTGACAAGGCTATCATCAATTGGGATGGTATCATAGGAAACATCCATTTAGACACTCCCACCAACACTTGCAGCCCATTTTCTAGATAACAACATACCCCACTTGGTTGGGAAATCAACAATAACAACATCAAGCATCAGGTTTTTACCTAGGTAAGCTACAAGTTGCACCACCAAACCTTTCACACATCCCACCACTTGTACTTCCCTAGAGTCCATAGCAATACACTTCCCATATCCTATTACTACTTTGATATCCAGCTCATTCATGACTTCTAGAGGCATAACATTGCATGATGCCTCTGATTCAAACATACAGTTGTGTAGTAATCTATCTTTAATGATCAGAATGGTGAAGAGTGAATCCACATTTAGCTTTAAGACTCCACCAAAGATGTCCCCAAATAAACCTCAGGTGGTTCAACTAGTTCCTCCAACATTGGTGGTGTCTCAAACTCTTCAATGACTGGTGGGATCTCCTCAATGTTTATATTTCTACCTATGGCAGTCTTCTCCTCTTTTAGCCCCAAATAATCGAAATCCCTTCTTTTGTGCTTAGGAATCCTAATAAACTCAACAATTGGAACTGAGTTCTTGATCTGACTCAAGACTTTGGAAATATCATAGGGGATAAACTTTTTCAAGGTTCCATTAGAAGGAAGGTTGATATACTCATTAGATGGTACAGGACGTTTGAAAGCTTGGGCATGAGGAGGGGTATGAGTTTTGTTTGGGACAACAAGGCCCGTGGTAGATGCATATTTCTTAGGAGATTATTTAGCAATATTTGAAAGCAATGGAGTTTTTGGCTTAGCCTGAGGCCTTGTACCTTTGACAACCCTACTTATTATGTTGTATTCCTTTTCTTAGGTAACAACAATGTTCATCAACAATTGTCTGTCATCCTCAGATGGGATTCATCCGTCATACTTCTTTATCATTAAAGATCTTAAATATTCAAAGTCATTATTGGGCAGTTCAAAAGATTGTATAGTATCTACTTCTAAAGTATGAGAGGGAGGAAGAATAGGTACCCGGTGAATGTTATCCCAAAAATTAGTAGTAATTCTAGCACTTTCCACTTCAGTTTAAGTTACTCCTTACTGTTAGCTTGTACAACATTCCACCATGCATGCATCATCATTATCATCATTAACTTATTCTTCTTCTTGTTGATCTTCCTCTCATGGAGCATGGGGCATGAAACATCTGTCACACCAATCAATGACATCTCCTCCACTACAACAACTCTGGCAGCCAAAGGATTAGGTACCATTCTATTTTTCCTTGCCTGGGAATATTTACTTCCTAATCCAATAGGTCCTTTTCCTCTGTCATCATATCTCTGATCATTTCTATGATGATTTGTAAACCTATCTTGGCCTTGTTGCTTGTGCTGACCTTGTGAACTCTGTCCAATTTCCTCTTCTACCTGGGCTAATTTTTATGATATTTCTTTGACAACCCCTGCCAAAATTTAAACAACTTCTTCCAAATCAGTACTCTTACTTTCCTGAGGATTTTCTGCGCTAATTAGTTTGACACCCTCCCTTTTTGGAGGTTTTCCAATTACCTTGATGTTGTTCTCAATTTTTAGAACCATAGTAAAGGCCTGCCTTATATTGGTAGGCTTTTTGTCCCTGAAGTAGTAAGCAACTTTCTTATCAAATGCATCAGATTACTTTATAATACAAGATTCATCACATGGCCTTAAACTTACAGGTAATATCCTCAATGTATTTTTGAATCTAGTATTGAATTCATGCACTGAATCATTAGGGTTATTTTTTATATTCTCAAATTATGGCAGAAGAAACCTAGGATCCGTTCTATCACCATACTGTAGTTTGAATGCATTGTTCATTTCGGTCCAAGATTCGATGGAGTTATCTGGAAAAGGTTTATACCAGTCCCTGTCATCTTCCTCCTAAGTATGGATAAACAATTTGATATATATACATCTTCATATTCAATCTCAAAATCTTCCATCATATAGACGACAAGTTTTAAATGTTGATCATGAGTTATAGCATTATTTCCTTGAAACTTTGGTAATCTATTTCATACATCCTGGAGAACTGCATTTGGATAACCAGCCATCCTTGTAAAATTTATAGGACCAAAGGTATTCCCGAAAAATGGAGGTATGGGTGGGGGATGGACCATGTTGTTTTGAGGAGGTGACCTTGGGGGAGAATCAAACAAATAAGGTACAAGGGTTATTTGAAACACAAGAGTATTACTTCCAAAATGGATATCCCCTAAAGGCTCTATCTCTTGGAAAACCCTATTAGCTTCAGAAAACATAGGAGTAGAGTGAGAAGCAAATTTTTCAAATTCAGATGAAGGCCCCTCTCCATATGGAGAATTTAATTCCACAAAAAGAATACCTAATTCAAAATCACTTGAATGGAAATCTTTAATAATAGGCCGATGACCTTCATCAATGGAGATATCTTTTATTGACTACTGATCTCCAACAACTCTCTAGGATCTTCTTACTATTGACTTTGATTTTTGTAGCTCTAGATATGGTGTCCTAATAATATTCCTAATAAAGAAAGATCTTCTCCCTTCCAGATTTGGAAAGATTAGTAAAAAAATCTTACTTGACAGAGGTTAAGACACTGGTACTTATAAAAAATCAGATCAACACAGAGTCACCACTAAGTATTTCCACCTTAATTGTGAAAATGCACTAATATATGATCTGTCGAATGTTTGTTAACACTAGAAACTAGAAATGGAAATATCTGACCTCCCTTTACCCAGATTTATCAATAAAACTTAGTGCAATAATTGTAGAAACAAGAAATATTGCACACAACAATTGTAACTTTGAACACTTCTTACAGCCCTGAACATAGGATGATGTTGAAATAACGTACTAGCACTTACAACATACAAGATCAAAATATGAACTAAAATCACTTAAACATCAAGAAAACATAAAAATCTAAGATCAATCATGCCCAAGGTACACCCAGAAGCTTATGAATAATATTTTTCAACAGATGAAATAAAAGTGATTTTAAATCATTTATTTCATTTCGAGATGAAAGCTCTTCTAAAAAATGAAATTGCAGATGCCACTAAACTATCAAAAGGATTGAAATATGTGTGATTGAGAGGGATTTTGATACAATATTGCAACGGGAACAAGAAAAACCATTTGCATACATTCAGAAACAAAGAAGACACAATTATGCCCTGAGTCAACACAGAATAACTAAAACTGCATTAAAATTATCAGTTGGGGAAAGTTTCTAGAACAATCTCAGAGCTTTTTAATGGTTTTACACTCGCAACAACATTGACATGATCAAGTTTAACACAAAAGAGATATACAGGTTTCTCAAACAGTCCCTTAGAAAGATGGGCTCTATCAAGCTTTCCTCTTAGAAAATCAGTTTTGAACCCTCACACTCCAACCATTTTCACAATACATTCATGCAATTTATAACATTTTACAACAGATTTTTTCCCCAAAAAATCCAAGCATTGAGTGTACCAGTGTTTTCCATGAACCCAATTGCGATTACCATGAAAAAATCGCAATTTTTTTTTCTGCCCCTCTGCGTTTGAAAAATGGGCCTGACACGTGTCCCAATGTGGGTCGAAGTGGAAATGGGCTCCCTTTTTATGGAAGGTTTTTTTTCAAAATTTCCCCCAAAAGTCCGCACCTCCGCCATTGACCGTCCCTTCAAATTTTGACTTATCCTTTGTTAGGCCTATGGCCCATTTTGATGTTTTAATCCTTTTAATGACAAGAGGTAAAAAATCCAAATTTTCTTTGATGGTCTGCTTCCCCACCCCTTTGAATTTTCAAATTACCACGCGTTACAATGGTGCATCTTGAGATGGTTCCCAAAATTTGAGACCTTAAATGAGCACAGGCTCACCATGTGTCCTAGCCCAGAAACATTTGTTTAGAGACTTAAAGCTTAGCGGAAGGCACCATCTGTCAGGGTCTAGGAAAATCTACTTTGGCCATTGAAAATTCCAAAAAAAATGCAAAGTGAGCAGAGGCCTCTAAGTGTCCTCCTGGCACTTCTTTAAAATAAAATTCAAGGGTCAGTCCTCAAACATGTGCGGTCCCTCCACATGTCCCAGGCCTCTCCAAACCTTTTGAAAAAAGACTAAGTATGGGAAGACCTGGTGAAAGCCTCCACATGTCTTCATGGCACTATTTCAAAATGGTGCCCAAGAGCAGAGACCCAGAATGAGGGTTGTCTCATCACGTGTCCCTATCCCAGCAAATAGTACTGGCTGTATAAAATTTTTGTCTAAGTCCGGGAAGAGAAGTGGAAACCTCCATGTGTCCTCCCCTCGCAACTCCAAAGCCAACCAAAAAGAAAATCTTCAAATAAGTTTCGTTCTTACACATAGACAAGTTTTTTAAGTTGAGGTGATTCATAAATTTTTTGAAGTACCTTGGTGAGCATCGTCTAACCAAAGGAGGACACATTTACTGTTAATGTAAGGATGTAAATTTGACCAGTAGGAATGCCCATAAAACTGTAAAATGTGGAAAAATGACCATTTGAGGCTGGAGATGAAATTTTCTCCAAGAACGGAGAATTTAGAAATGTTACAATCCTCAAATACATTCTTCTGAGCTACAGCTATTCATTTTTCTTCAAGTATTTAGGGCAAAAATGATAATGACAACAAATCCTGACTGTGGAAAATGGAAAGAACAGGACAACCCAAGTTTTTACACCCAAATATAGACCTTTTCAGATGAACAAAGAAACGAGGAAACAATTTTGGATCTATAGGTGATCCTTGGTCCAGGAAAGGACTGATTACGGCAACAAAAGGAAGGTGGATACTTTTTAGGCACAATACAGGAAGATGAAATGTGACAAAGACCGTAAATTGATAGATTTTTAATGGTAAAATGGGGCAAGACTATTTTGAGCACCAACACATAACATATCATAAATAAGGCCTAACGTCATCTAGTCGATATAACATAACATAGTATAAATAATGGCTGGCAGCTGCTAGCCCTTATAACATAGCATAGATAATGTTTGGTAGCCACTAGCCCTTATAACATATCATAAATAATGGTTGATGGCCACTATCCCTTATAATGGATTCCAATATATGGGACTTTGGAGTATTATAGGTGTTATTGGATTCTAATATATGTGATACTGGAATCGAATATGTGAGATTTTGGAGTCCAGATAATATCAATATTTGACATTTTGGAATCCAAAAATAGCAATATTTGATTCCGATATTGCCTATATTCTCTAGCTACTGGGACTAAAATAAGTCCCAATTTAGTGAAATAAGTGTTCTTAGGAGAAATAAATAAGCATTGAATCCTCTTAATAAAATTAGAATCAATGAAAGACATTATCGATCCAAATAAGAACATATAGTGATTACAATAACAAATGGTAATGATAGGAGCCTAGCAACTGCTAAGATAGACAATTGGTTATTATTATATGGTTATTCTAAAAATTTAAAATTTTGAGCCTAGCGTCCACTATGTTATTCCTTTCAAATAGTAATGAAGGTTGGTGGTCGCTAAGCATTTTATTTGATAATAATATAAATTCTTCATCCCTATTGATGTAAAGCATTGTAAAAATTGGCTCCACTAGGTAACACGTGGACAATTTGTTAACATTATAATTGTTTACCATTACAATCAATCTAAATTTGTACAGGTAGTGATTTCTATGACAAGAGGTAATGATATGATCATAGCCACCACTAAGCTAGTCCATGATTTCTTATTCACAGGATATTTTGAAATTAAGAAATTTTTTAGTGCCATTTTTCTCTCATACGAACGAATATGGATTAAAATTATCAACTATATATCTTAGGAGAAATAAATAAGAATTGATTCCCCTCAACGGAATGTAGTGCAGTAATTAGGCCTGCCATGTGAAGTCTATCTAATATGTCACACATACAATCAATTAAAAGCACTAACCATGTAAAGTTGAAGAGATAGTGATTATAATGGAAAATGGTAATGATATAAGCCCAACAATCGCTAAGATAGACCATTGTTTGTTATTATATTTCTATTCTCAAATTTAGAGATTGTTGCACCTATCGGCTACAACCTTATTCTTTTGATAGGAAGATAAAGTCTTGATCCTTCTCAATATAAAGTAGTTTAGTTATTGGCTCTACCAGGTAATGTGTGGCTAATTTGATACATTTATATTCATTGAAAATAATAATCATTCTAAATTTATACATCTAGTGCTTTCTATGACTAGAGGTAATTAAAGTATCATAGTGGCCGCTAAGCTAGACCATGATTTGTTATTCAATACTTTTGTTAAATTAAGAAATTTTAGCGGTCGCTAGGATTTTTCTTCAATACGAATGAATATGGCTTATAATTAACAAATATATAGTTTAGGAAAAATATATAAGTTCTTATCCATCTTGTTAAAATGTTATCAGTCCAAAGTTGAACATATAGTGCTTACAATGAAAATTGTAATTAGGGGAGCTTAGTGGTTGCTAATATTGACCACTTTTTATTATTATATAGCTATTTTCAAATAACTACATTCTTTATCCTAGCGACCACTATGTTATTCTTTTCTACTAGTTATGGAGATTAAATATTAATGGCCTTTAAGCTAGTCCATTCAGTTGGTGTCAATTATCAAAAAGTAATATTAAAAACTATCGATTAATATGTCAACTTAAATGCTCTCTCGCACTAACACCTATTTACTCAAACATTCCTTTCATGTCATCTATGCAATGTGGATGGTTTTCAGACAACAGATAATCCTTCCAAAATATATTTTATGTTAATTGTCAAGAGCAATATTGCATTGTTTTTGGTATTAATTATGTGATCCACAAAATACGTTTTAGATTAACCACTTGAAGCTTAGATATCATGTTCGGTTGAAGCCTAACAGTAGCTAATGTTTATTTTGATTGCTCAACAATGATTAAAAGTAATGTATTATAGAGATTGGTGATCGAAAAGGATAATAGTTACACTCATTCGCATATGATGGGAAAAAAATTACTCCATATGTGAAGTAATTTTTAATATATTCTAATCCAATTGTAGGTACAATTTCTTCCATTTTTTTCAATCCTTTCTTGGCAATTCCATTCATTGAAGGCATTGAGTGTTGAGTGTTTAATACTAGATATGGAGTTCGATGTTTCTTTATTCAGGAAACGAGAGATGAAAGCCTCATAAGACAAAACATAATGTTCTTAATAAATATATGCTTTGTATTTAGCGTTATTAGTAGATAAATACAAAACTGGTTGTTCAAATACAAAAGACATTCACATTGGCATGCTTGTAGTATTTGGAAAATTGTATAGAGGTGATACAACCTATTCTTTTTGTCATTTTTTGAATAGAAAAGTTTATCTTTCACTTATTAAACATGCTAAGATGTTTACTATGCTAAGGAGAACATATTTGGCTATATTGGAGCTTGATCCATTCAAATAAAAGTTTAATGAGTTGAAAAATAATTATAAATCAGCTTCATTGTTGAAGAAAGCAACCAATATATTCACAAAAATAGAACCTTCGACTATTCAACAGTTTGATTAGTTTATGTTCAATGGTGAAGTATTTCGATTGATTTTTATAGGTGTCATACATAGCACCTGTAGAGTATCAGTATCATCTTGAAGATGATGAGAATGTTGACCTTCTTGTTCACTCCATGTTGATAAATGTTATTCTTACACAGAGGGACACAATTTTTTTTCCCTTCTTGGAGTCTATGAATAAGGTTGTGGTGCTCCAAGATCAATAGACTTGGAAACGAATGAAGTTAAATTTTTTATACTTTATAGCCAACCTACAATATGTGCACAAAAAATATTTTGGGCTCAGATAGTTACAACTTTTTACATAACAGGCTATGGTTATGAAGGGCTCACATTCTTTATACAAATAAAACTAATGAAGTCATTACTAATATTTCCAAGAAACATAATAAAGTTAATAAAACTTGGATAGAAATCAATTTTATTGATTTTTTGTACAAAGATAGATTGGTTTAGAAATCACTTAGATGTCCTCAACTTCTCGAATTGGGAAAAAACAAAACAGAGGAGTGAAGGTTAATGCGTTTTAATTTTATTGCATTTTTTATTAAGTTATCTTCCTTATATAAAAAGATAAAACATATGATTTTACTTTGAATGCTAACCTTTGAGAATCAATGCCTTTTGATTTTTAAAATAGACACAACCAACAATCTATACGAGAAATGGACTTTTCTATTATTTTAAGATGATATATAGACTAAATGGACTACAAAATTTATTTTTTTAGATCTTGTGGCCTTGCTTGTTAACCTATTAAATATAATCAAGATAATTTTCAGCCTAATTCATTGGAAATATTCGCATCCAATTCATTCTTGGCTGCTAGAGGAATGTATTACAAAGAGCTATCAATACTAACAGATAAAGTAAAATCAGGTGATTCCTATTTACTGGCCGTATTCAGGTAGGCATAATAGTATAGAAATTTGATTATTACTGTTAGAGAATAAAAGGAGACAGAAAAATGAAAGTAAAATTTCAACAATATTTTAAAGAAAAACATCCATATATTGATCTATTGGCATCCTGTAGTGAATCCCATGTAATTGAAAAATTTTAATTGCATGAATCACACTATGACGATTTTTTTGTAGTATTGGGTGAAGAGAGGAAAGGCAAGATAAAATATGATTCTCACATAGGGGAAGAAAAGTTGAATGAGAAAAAGACCAGGTGGTCGAGGAAGTTCTTCCCGTTGAGGATCCAACAATATTAGATAACTTTGTGGTGTCAATGGAAGACAATTTACTAGCAAGGATGGAGGACACAAAATAATATGATTGTCAATGTGCATACCCATTAAAATTTTTGTCAACTCTAGTAGCTACTACTGCCACCAATCCTTTCAATGGAAAATGTGTTATCGCTGATTTTTGCAATTTTTCTAGTGATATTTCTTCTGAAGCAATAATGGAGTTGTTAACAGTTATTGGAACCAATGAGCTAGAAAGTATTATTATTGTTCTCATACCAATTGAATATTGAAAATGTTGAGAGAAACAGTAAAATAATACATGGAAAAGGTTAAAGACATTTAAGAATCCATTATGGATGGATGTTAAAGACTTTATGATAGCAACGGGAAATTTAAAATTTTGTGTATTTTGTACACAATAACTAGAGTGCACAACTATGATGATAAAAATAATGAAAGAGAATAATATCTAGGGATTGGATGGAAAAACTACCACATAAATTTATAATTGCAAGGGAAATTGGCCTAAATGGAAACAAACATCATTTTTTTTGTGAGCAATCATATGAGTTATGGTCTAAGAAGTTCACTCGATGTTGTTTTTAGGATTCTATAGTATTATTGTTATACAATGGAAATGCCGCCCTGCGTGCATTAGTTGAATACAATCAATATCTTGTTTTTACTGTTGAGACGCATAGTCAGCAAATCTTTTTAAAACATTACTATTCTCATATGAAGAAAGGTTCATACTGGAATACAACTCGAAAATGTGATTATGTTAAAATTATTTCAATCTAAAAAATCTACTTGCACATTTCTTATGTAATCAGATAACCAAAGAACAATAGGAATTGATGTGCAATCGTCTTAACTTGACCCTACACAGCCAAATCATCATGGTGATTTACCTTCAATCACTTTATAAATATGTTTAATGATCTCTATTTTCAATTTCCATTGTTCTTGTTTTTAAAAAAATACTTTGTGCACACCTTCTCTGACCACAGATGAAGAGAACTTAGCCACATCATCCATGAATATGCAAGCAAATCCTAGTATGTTAGTCATGTGAACTTATAAATAACAACTATTACTAAGCCCCACAATTTTTTTTTAAAAAATACCGTTTATGCAGGCGAGCAACAACCGAAGAAAGTAATAGTGGATTACACGGTGGTAACCGACATGAATATGAAGATAGAACTAGGTATGTTAGCCATGTGTATTTTTAAACATAACCATTTCTCAGGATCACAAACTTATTGAAAAAAAACTCAGCTAATTCTTGAAGTGGAACCATTTTCAAAGAATGAATTACCAAATAACGTAATTCAAAATTTCATGCTGGCATCCAATGATACATAGTTTGTAGCTTCCAGGTTCTTGGTTGTCTGCATAACCCATTTGTATCGACGTAACGATACAGACATTAGATTCTATTCTTATTCCAGCCAATGATGGCATAACCTATCAGTTTCTAATCCACATCAATATTGCAAAAGTGTTTCCTACCAACATGTTGTTCAATGGCTATAAAAAACCCTAATGGGTGCTATAATTCATTCAAAAAACATAGAATTTTTTTATTTGTCCTTACCATATTACCACGGAGAACAATATTCTTTTCAATTATTCTTTCATTTGCGATAACATGAAATCTATTTTGAATTGATTACTATTGTTTGTAATACATCTTGCATCAAACAAACTACTAGCTAGTAAGTTCTATACAAGCCAAGCCAAAATCTCAGTCGCTAAGCTGTATCTACCTAAAGTGCTAATTTTTAATTTACCATTTTACCACGTAGATCACTATGTTTATTTCAAATACGATTTCAGTTTCCATAGTAATAGCTATATTAATAATGAATAGATTGATGTTTTTTTGAAACAAAACTTACATCAAAGGATTTGGTTGTGGGTAAAGAAGATGCAATCCTACACACAAGACTCACTAGTAAGTGCTAGTCGTAAGCTAAAATATTGATTTTCTCCATTGGTTATAATTTATCTGAGACCAATTAAAAAAATTTATTTACTTCCATATAGTTAGCCACAAGAATTGCTTTCTTATTTCAGATTTATGAGAATTGCTTGTTTTATGAGAAAATCCAATCGCCCTCTGGGGACATCACATTCAAGTTTTATAGGGAGACTATCAATGTGTGAGGTGGCCTAAAAATTTTTATAAATTCATTATCAAAAACATTTGAATTGGAATTCTATTCAGAAAAACTCACTTCAGATGATGTTGAAAAGTTGATAAAGGCCTTCAATAAAAAATTATCAAATGGCTTGAATCCAGTACTCACCTGAGGAAAATAACATTGCAAAATACTCGATGGAATTTTAATAAAATATCTAGAAAAGGTTTGGAGGAGAAATGATGTTCCTTTCAATTCTGAAGACTCAATGTGTATTACATTAGGTGTAAAGAGAAACCCTCCAGCAAATTTTATGGTTGGGATGACAAGCAGAGGAGAAAAATTCTCAAAATATAGGTGGTTGATGACCTATTTGTACAAATACTTATCACTAATAGTTTAAAAGGGAATGAATGTGGTAGAGGGCATCCAATTTTTGGAGCCAATAAATAATAAATAAAAAGTTAGCATTTCAAAATGTTATTGTGATGATACATTTTAACATTGTAAATAAGATACATTCATATGTTTTAGTGATGGCTCTACATAACTATTTAAATTATGAATGTACAATTATAATTTGGGAAAATTTAAATTTTCCCTAATTATAAGTTTAGAGTGTGAGTGTATAAGTTGCAAATGCGAATTAAAATAAAATCTTTAATGGAACAAATCTTTGAGTATTTTTTATTAATGAAATATATATTCCTAAATTAATTTGGAGAATTCTTAAATACTATTTTTTTCATCAATATTAGAAAACATATAACACTTTCCAATGCAATGAATTAACTACAATACGGTATGTAAAGACTCCTCGCGCTGAAACATTACATTCTATTCAAATAAATCCTTCACAAAATTATTCCTAGTATAACAATAAGAAATGAGGAACGCCCTAAGATTTTACCTTTTTCACCACCTATAACCATTTGATTTTTGATATAACAATATAAAAAGGGAGTTGAATTTTTATTTTTTATTTTATTCACCACCCTCAAGCATTTGATTTTTTTTTCATTTGATAATACAAACACATGTAACATGAAATTGATCATATTTGATATAAATGGTGTTTTGGCACACACGCTCTACAAGGAATCTTTGGCATTTAAACAATTAAAATAATTGGTGGTATCGAGCTCTAAAAATATCTTTTTTCACAGACCTAATGCAAAAGAGTTCTTGCAATGGGGCAAAAACATGTCAACATAGCAATATGGACATCAACGAGAAATTCAAATGTTTATGACATGATGCCTTCATTCCTTCAAAACATTGGTTTGGAGGATGCACGCTTTGAGTTCATATTTATACAGGAAGATTAGGTCAAGAGAAAATGCTCCGATTATGAATATTCTTGAAATCGCAAATTAAAAATCAATAATCTTAACTCCATTTGGTCATGGTTTAATGCATCATACAATTGTAAAAATATAGTTCTTGTAGATTACTCTTTAGAGAAAAAAAATCAATGTTGTTGTAAAATACATAATTACTGATACATTTAACATAGATTCTAAGTCAGAAGACTCATACTTGTTAGATCTTTTGTGGCTTTTTTTGCAACCATTGAAGGACATCGAAGATGTTTGAGATTATATTAGATCAAAAAAAATTTATAAGGATCTGTTTTATTGGATCTTTACTTTGGTTTGTATTGTTTATTTGTAATCCAATCCTCAGAAATAGTGTTCCATTATAAATTCAAAATTTTCATAAATATTTTTATTATAATTGTACCTACCTGTAGTAAAGGAATTTCAATTTATTCCATAGCTATATTTAAATACTAAAATATATATGGGATAGTTTTACAGTTAATTTTAAATGATTTCATATCCATATTTGAATATGAAAATTTTTATGTGATGTCTCTTATAGGTTATTTTATATCTAAATTTAAATATTAAAATATATCTGGTATGGTTTTACAATTAATTACATTCTCCTACACTAGATCATCACCCTCTGCTAATTTCTTCATAACATCTTCAGAAATTCTCTGGTTGTGTTGAGGTTCAATCACACCATAATAATTGAAGTAAATATGAGACATAACTTTAAATATGAAAATATACTTGAAATGGTGTTACAATTAATTATATTCTCCTAAATTGAATCATCACCCTCTTTAAGTTTCTTTATAACATCTTCAATAATTCTCGAGTTTCCCCTAGGTTCAATCGAACCATAGTAATTGAATCTAGAAGTGTCTCAAATATTGTGAATGTCACTATCCTATCGACCGCTTGCCCAATGGATTTTAAAATATTAAAATTTGCATAGTTTAATCTTAAAAACAACTTAAAATTGATAGGATCGTTATTCCAAAGCAATCATTAAGTCTAATAGCTGCTAGCCCTTATAAAATAGAACATGTATCTGTTCTATACGAGCTAGTGGCCATAAAGCATTATTTGTCAAATTAGTGTTTGATTTTCTGAAATTGTGATTTTTTTTTCTTAGATTCATAAATTTAAATCGTGACCAAATATATTGGACTTCAGAAGGATAATTAATGAATTCCAATATTTTGATTTTTTTATTCCATAGTATAATATTTTTAAGTACAGTTAATTCCAATATAGGTGATTTTGGATTCTAGTATATGTGATTCTACATTCCAATATATGTCATTTGGAATCCAATATGTGTGATTTTTGAATCCAATATGTGTAATTTTGATGCAGGAGAAGAGGCTAAAAAAAATGAAGTGTCTTGTTTTTCATGTAGTTTAAAAGTGGTCAAGTTTATTTCTCTCCATCTTTTGTAATTCAAACTTTCAAAAATTGTTAAAAAGTCTTGAAGAGAGAGTAAATAAGGTTGTAAATGTGTGTGAAGAGCTAAAATGACTTGGTTAATAGTGGTTATATAAAAATAAGGCCATGTAAGCCATGCCATCATGTAAGATATGATAAATACGAGATCATGAGGTGTTTTTAGGATGATATTAATCATATTTTCAAGTTTAGAGTGTGGTTGGGTCTAAATATATGTTGTTGAGAAATATTAAGAGTTAGTTTTAGGGGTCTAAGTTTTGTAAAAGCCATCTTTGGAGGAGAAAGGTTGTGGTTGAACAAACCAGTTGTAAAGATATATATTCATATCTAAGCATACAAATAATAATTATGGAAATAAACCAAAAGAACAATACACAAGATATAACATGGTTAACCGAATGTGGTCTACGTCCACCAAGAAACAACCAATATATTATTCAAAAATTTATAGAGGAAATACAATGAAGATCTACAATATTCCACACATCTCTGGATGTATAGTACTTTTCCTTCACAAGATTCTATTTTTATCTCTCAAATAATTCCTTCTTACAATTATGATCAATCTTACTTCTAACCCTAGCTTTCTAACTTATATAAGCATATACATACTTAGAGAAACTTAGCTATGAAATTAAAACCATTAGATCAAATTTTAATAATAGGTTAGATCTAATTCATGTGACTTAAATAAAATCAATCACACACAAGTAACTGATGTCGGTTACCCTAATTGATACCACTTCCTACTTGCTTAACTGATGTCAATTCCCAGGGAACCAATGACAAACACTCGACCAATGTTAATTACTGTGTTTTGAATCAAGTTCATAAAACATGCTATTTTTGAAGTAATTGAGCTCCAGAACTCAACAATATCCTACATGGAGATAAATTGATGCACTGTACCTTACAACTCCATTCTTGGATCCTTTCATTGGCATGTTTGTTCCTCTTCAAGTCTTAAACTTGAAGACTAATAGAAGTGGACTATAGCTCCAACTTATCCTTTTCCAATGACTTTGTTATATTATCTGCAGGGTTCTTATTTGTATGAATTGTCTCCAGTTTGATATTCCCATCCTCCAAAACCTGCCATATGAAGTAATATCTCAACTGAATATGTTTTGTTCTTAAATGAAATGCTGAATTCTTCTCCATATTAATTGCACTTTCACTATCACTATACAATCTGAAATCCTCTTTCTCCTTTCCCAACTCTTCCATGTAACTTCTCATCCATATCATCTCTTTTCTAGCCTATATAGGTAAAACATATTTGGCCTCTATAGTAGACAATGCCACAACATTCTGCAATCTATAAATCTAATGAACTGTTGTGTCACCTACTATCAATACATATCAAGTGGTGCTTCTCATACCATCCAAATCTCTAGTCATATCTCAATCAACATAGCCACATAAATAAGTATCTGACCCTCTATTATATAACTACATGTTGGATTCCCCTCTCAAATATCTGGGTATCCATTGGACTTCTTTCCAATGCTCCTTACCTAGATTGGAAATAAATATTCTCACAACTCCCAATGTCTATGAAATGTATAGTATGGTTCAAACTGTAACATATATAAGGCTTCCAAATGTTGAAGCATATAGAAACCATGCCATGTAATCGACCTCCTCATGTGATGTAAGACATTGATCATTTCTTGATTTGAATTTTCCAGCCATAGGTGTACTTACAGGTTTTGAATTATGCAATTTAAATCTTTCCAACAGCTTTTTGATATAATGTTCTTGAGACAAACACCATTTCTTGTTCTTTTCTATCTCTATGAATATGTATGCCAAGGATTTTCTTTGTAGCTCCTAAATCCTTCATTGCAAATGTATGAGCTAACTTTTCTTTAATCTCAACAATGTCCTACATACTAGATCCTACAATAAGCATATCATCTAGATACAATAACCAAATAATATAGTTTCCATTTCCAAGCATCTTGATATAGACACAATGGTCAGATTCACATCTCATATAACCATGCTCATGCATAAAAATATCAAACCTCATATACCATTGTGTTGGGGCTTTCTTGAGACAATACAATCTCTTTTCCAACCTGCACACAAGTTTCTCCTTACCCTTGAATTTATATACAATTCGATTCTGCATATATATCTCTTCCTCCAAATCACCATGAAGGAAAGATGTATTAACATAAATTTTCTCTATATAAAAATATTCTACTGTAACTAAACTCAATACAGTACGTATGGAAGTCATTTTTACTATAGGAGAGAAAACACCAAAGTCAATACCTCATTTCTATGTAAATCCTTTAACCGCAAGACTTTCCTCATATCTTTTGTGTTCACCCTCTTCTTCCTTGATCCTGTAAACCCATTTTTTCTGCAATGTTCTTTTACCTATTGGAAACTTAACCAAATCCCATGTCTGGTTCTATTCCAAGGAGTTTATCTCCTCATCCATGCCATGCTCCCACTACTTGTGGGTCTCATCTGGCATTATTTCTTCAACAAAATTTAGTTCACCACTATAAGTTAATAATAAATAAGATCTAAGGAAGGTGTAAATATTTTCGGAGATCTAGTTACCCTTTATGACCTCATCACTGCGGTCTGGGGTGTTGTATGCTTAATATGTACATCCTGTACATTAGTATCCACCTCCAACAGTTACCGATTCAAGTAACCTCTTGTCAAAGTCAGTTCAGCTAACTGATTTTAGTCGTGCTCTTCTATAGATGGCATCACTCCTAGTGAACGATGCCAGTTCTGTTCAACTGATGTCAATTCAAATTTACCGACACCGATACCTATAGATGTATTTTATAAATCTAAGAATGAGCTTTCTTCCACAAAATTTCCAGCCAGTTCAAATTTAGGTACCAAAATGTGATCCTTGTACATTCTATTTTAATTCCATTCAATATCACAACTCCTAACAATCTTAGAATTTTTGGCATAATACTACATAGCATATATTCTATATAATTAGATTATTTAGATTAGATGACATCACATTCTTCTCTGATAAGTCGTAACCCCCCTCTAGCTATTATGGGAATATTGTTAAGCCTCTCGGCTATATAATATGTCTCGTGCTTTTTTTTCAATATGAATAAACAAGAGATATAATATCTTTATTTCCTCTCCTTTCTTTTCTCCCCACAATTTGGTACTAGAGCAACAAAATCTCTGGCCTGTTCATTTGAAGAATAAGACAACTCAATGTGGAAGTAGTGTGAGGGATAAAAGGATGTGTGTGCATCTACTTTATAATGTGGAATGTATCATGCACTGACAAAAATCTCTTTCCTTGTGACATATACCAATGACCTATAAACTTGGTATTTTTTTTGTTTTCTTTTGCTACTAGAGTAGTTTCATTACACCTGTGTAGCCATTGGAGTATTTTTTGTTTCCCTACAACTGGTAGACTAGTGTATGTAACTTTCTATGTAGGCAAACAAAGGGAACATAACTATGTGGAAATTTTTGGAGAGAAATCGATCTACAAGGAGCCAAAAACATGGACAATCCCTGCGTATTTGTTCTATATGTGGTTGAGTGAAGTCTCATTCTCTCTTTCTGCACGGAATTTTTTGAAGACAATCTGAGGATCGGAGCTTTTGGAGTACACATGAAAGAAGAGTTGAGTGTGATATTTTAATATATTCCAGCTGGTGTAGGAAGTAACATTGCTGAAGAAAAGAAAGAACAACCTGTGTGAGGAAAAAAAACATGACTCCTACATGAAAGATCATTTTATTTCTTACAAGAAGTCCATTCATTGTTGTGTGAAGAAATTTCATGCTTGCGTGAAGAGTTAGAGAAGAAAGAGGAGATGAGAGAAACACTTCTAGACATGGTCTGCTGGTTGATCCTTTTACTGCATGGTGGAGGAAAAAATTACATGGAATTTCTTTTCTCCATTTATACGTACAGGCTTCATTGTGGGAACAAAGATCCTAGAATTTGACTACAAATTAGAGGAGTTTCATGATCAAATTGGTGAGCATTTACTTGACCAATACCCTAACTTAAAACCAACATTGCTAGTATCCCCTGTGTCAAAGAGAAAGAAGCCACGAAAAAGCCACCATGGAGTCTCTCAAATCTTACACCGAATGATGAGTTTGAATATCATGATTGATGTTGGTGAAGGCCACAACATCAACGAGACTATTGAAATATGCAACATCGATTAGACTGCTATTAGCTATAACATCAACTCACACGTCGAAGAAACTAGTCTAGAAGTCCATGAAAGTTCTTAGTTCTATTTTTCCTTCCTCAATGAGATTCAAAACACATGAAATATAGTTTTTGATGAGCTAGTTCAAAAAGGGATTCTTTAATATTTCATTTTTGGTGTCATCTGCCAAACAAAGCAAGTTTGGGAAGAACTAGAAGCCGGGTACGATGCCAACTGTTAAGACGAAGAAGAATTCCCTGTTGGTGCCATTTTTGGGCTTGCACCTTTTTGCCCTAATTTTCAAAATTTGTATTTGCTCAAAAAAGTTTTATCCTTTGACTTGATGGTTTTAAATTCTTCCCCTCTAAGTTTAATGCTTTAAAGTGATCACAAACTTGTTGTTTTGCCCTAATTTGATGGAATTTTCCAGGTTTTTTCCCTCTTTTGTGCCCTAATTCTTTTAAATTTGCGGGTTATGTCATTTGTCCCTTTTCTAGATCTTGTAAAAATCGAAATTTATCAAATCATAATTGTATACAATTGAAAATTCAACCCCAAGGTCGAAAATGTTGTAAAATCATGCTTCAGTTGATTCACAATCGAAAACATCAGCCGTCCTTTGTGAAAATTTTGAATTATAGGGCATCGTTAGAATATTTTAGGTTTTGACAATCAGACGATGCATCAGTTACCCGTAAAATTCATCCTCAGATAGGTATTGGCAATGTGACGCAGATTCTAATTGGCTAAGGAAAAGCGGGGAAATGTTGTAACTTTTCATTTTTCACCTTTTTTTGACAAATGGGGCATCCTCGGGCCTAAGGACCCATTTTTTCAATATTTTCCTACGTGGCATGTTATAATTAGTAGGTGGGATGGTGTGTGGTCAGATTTCCTTTAAGATTTTTAGACCTTATTTTGGAAAAAATGTTAAAGTCAACAATTGGTCTGATTTCTCGCACCCAATTGGGAAGGGGACACGTGTCCTGAAAAATTGAAATGGAGAAGCGGGTTGGTGAGCCAGTGGAGGTTTTTGTGATTTTGAAGCTTTTAAACTTCAAATGGTTTGAAGTAAAAAATTTGACCCAAAACTCCACATCAAATCAAGAGAGGACATGTGTCCATGAAAGGTCAAAAGGGGATCGCGGGCCAACCGGTGGAAATTTTGAATTTTCAAAATTTTGCAAGGGTGGTTTAAAGGAAGAAATGAAGACTTGGACCCGTGGGGAATAGAAGATGGACACGTGAAAGGGAAGAAGTTAGAACCCACGGGCCCGTGGAGACAAGGTTGATAATTTTCCCTTTGGCTTAAAGGGAGTAAAAATGGAGATTAAGCTCGTGGGTCCTCGGCAAATGAAAGATGGATGCGTGGCAGAAGACAAAGAGGGTTGGCAGGCCAACGGAGGTAAAAAGGGGATTTTTCCCCTTTTTCAAAAAATATTTCAAAATCAAAAATTTAAGCACTAACCTGTTAGTGAATCACCAAGGAGATACATGTGGGAAGGGAGAAATCGGAGGTGCGGGCCTATGGGTAAGAAAGGTGAAAATCATCCCGATTTACAAAAAAGGTCAAAATGTGCTGAATTGAAGCACGATCCCGATGGGACGCACCATGTACTATGTGTTAGATCCCAATTTTCAAGGGCAGGAGGGGCGGAAGAAAAAGGTCAAAATTTTCCATTTTTCAAGAAAAAAATGGAAAGCTCAAAAATGAGGCCGAATTTGTCTCCAATCATTTTTGCCACATGTCCGGCCTCATCGAAAAAAATTTAAAAGGGTAAGTAAAACTTTTTTGTAAGTCTACATCTTCCACATGGAGGGCTAGGATTAAAATATGGATAAGATTGATGGTTGTTGTACATCCATTTGTTTTGACCGCCATGGGAGCTCCAAGAAGCTTGGAATCACAAGTCTGCATCAAAATCCATCAAATTTAGAGTGATTTTGTGTTGTCTTAGCCTTCCAGGATCATTGAAATCAGTTTCATGGACTCAAGATTTTGATTTGAGTTGTTGTTGCAGTAATTTGTTTTGACCCAGCCATGGGAACTCTATGTGAAATGACAAAATGGAAAGTTGCAGAGATACTATGCAAAGGAAAACATGTCATCAAATGATGAGTAAGGTGATGTTTGCATGCCGTCAATGATGAAAAACATGCCTTTAGGATGGATAAGGATCTAGATATTTGCAATGAGTTACTATTTTTAGGCACACCTGACAACTTGCAAATGTATGTCGTTTTGATGTCATTTTCATTGAATCATGAAGAATTGTTGTAACAGAATTGATTCCTTCCCATATTATTTGCTTAGTAAAGAAGGCTCTATGGTGGCATGAGATATATAATGCACTTTGGAGAAGTTGTAGAGGTAGGAGATTGAAATTCACGAGTAAAAAGTTTTGAGAGAATGCTCATTTTATGAGAAATCCACAATAGAACTAGTTTCCATGCCTCATGGGCTAGAAATTCATGTATGTGAGTTGGTTATAGGTGTATAGGCATCACACAGCTCTGAGATGGTTAATGTAATTCTCCAGATACTGTTGAATCTAATGAGTTTTGAATTAAATTTTTGTTTTCTTTGGGCAATATGTTGTATGTTAGCATTTTCACAATTCCCTTGAATAGTTTTCATTATTCTATGTTGCAATGGTGCATTTTAAGTCTTTAGAAATCACATAGAATCTCTATTTCTTGTTGATGGTTTAGTGGCATTTGCAATATGATGTTCAGAATATCCTTCATCTAATAAGCAGATAAACAAATTTAAAATCACTTGACCTTCCTTCACTCTAGAAGATTTCTTGTAAGCCTTTGGGGGCACCTTAGCTATTTGATCAAGGATTTTTGAGTTTAATTTAGTTCTTTACTTCAAGATTTGTGGTGATTTTTCAAAGATTGTGTGAAGAGTGCAACCCGAGGTTCTATTTCTGCCACTTATAGTTGAAATAAACATCCTGATTATTTAAGGCATTTCATCTGATATTTGTTCAAGTATTGTAGAGATTGTCAAAGATATGATCTATCCTAGTTTGTCTTGTCAATCCCCTACCAAAAATTCATATAAAAAATAAATATCCTATCATTTACTATCTCTAATTTGCATTGGTATACCCACTAAAGATCAAAATTCATTTGCAAAAGTATAAATAACAGATCAGGATTTCCAATGTCTCTAGTAACCTTTGCCTTGTTTTGAGAACATATCCATGTTTTGAGAATTGACAGCTCATGAGAGTTCAAATCTGGGGTGTTGATCATGTTTTCAGCAGGGTAACCATCATATAATTTCAAGCAAAGAGAAGGAAATATTCATATCCTTCACCATTACAAGGTTAAAAAATAGGTCCTATTACCTTGGTTGCAAGGCACAACCTAAAATAGCTAGGACAAGATCAAGCCCTATTGGAGTGCTATCCATTTCTCCATAAACTTAAATGCCAACTAAAACATATCCCCAGCTACCAATGACATACAACATGGTCTAATATGTCTTTAAGCTCCATGGCATATCCATGGTGCTGCTCAGACTGAAAAGGAGAACAAATGTTGATACCAACACAAGTGGCATCGTTGCTGGGGACTTCTTAGAATTCCTTGGTGTTTTTGAAGTGTTTGAAGAGTTTGAACAATTGTGTATTCAAGTATTTGAGCTGCTATATTGTTAAAATATCATTCTATGCTTCAGATCTGTAAGTATTAAACAAGGGTTTCAAGTTTTGTTTGCCATTTTTTCCTTTTCCTAGTAGTTTATACACTTTGGTTGCATTGTGATTGATTAATATAAGGAGAAGAAGATCTAATTTATAACTCCTTCCAAAGGTTTCAGTACTAGCAAAAATTTGACTTATTATTTTAGTGTATTCTTGCACAACTAAGGTGAAATTCCTTAGTGGCGACTCTATGCTTGATATTGATGTTGAAAATACCAGTTGTGTTACGTTTCTGTTGTTTACTTTTGTGTTGCTAGTCCCTAAAAAAATTTAAGGAAGATGATCTCTCTTCATCAAGGAATCTAGCTAACAAGTTGTTTACAGATTCAAGAAACTTAGAGATATATGGGAGAAAGGTGTGGAAGGTTATTGGAGACTTGATTGTAAGAAAGGAGATCCCTATTATTGAGTTTGAATGTGAGTAGCCTTGTTATTAAGGATTGCAATTCCTCTTCAAGTGTATCTGACTGAGATAATCCTATTACAGATTTGAATTCCCCATCAGGTGAGGGACCTTCTTTTGCATTTGAAACGCTTGCTCCTAAATCTGCCCTTGTATTTTCTAAATTTTCTAGAGATCATCAAGAAGGAGAACCCTTAAGATAGATTTTTCTTGAACTTTTCATTCCCATTCCCCAAATACCTCTCACTCATCATCATTTTGTTTCTCCTCCAAGATCACCTCCACCAAACAATATGGCTCAGCCTAGACCTCAATTTGTTGTTAATACCTTTAGTGTTATAAATTTTAGGGGAATAGATGGTTACCCAAATTCTATCACACAAGATATTAGAAATAGGTTGTCCAAAATTCCATGGGTAACAATGTTATTACTGGTGATCATCATCTCAAAATTTTTTCATAATATGATGGAAGATTTTGAGATAGAGTTTGACGATGTGTATGTCAAATTGTTTAATTCATAAACTAGAAGAGGATGATAGGGATTGGTATATGGATCTTGCCTGATAATTCGATTGATTCATAGACTAGAAATGAAAAATGTATTTAGGTTGTAATATGGTCACAAGACTGATCCTAGATTTATTTTATCTGAGTTCGAGAATATCAAGAAGAACCCTAATGAATCAGTCCATGACTTCAACACAAGGTTTAACAATAATTTCATAAGGTTGCCTGTTGGTTTGAGGCCTTGTGATGAATCTTGTTTAATCAAATATGAAAATGCATTTGATAAAAAGGTAGCCTATTACCTAAGAGACAAGAATCCCACCAATCTAAGACAAGATTTCACCATGCCACTTCAAATTAAAAAAAATATCAAAGCTGTTGGGAAACCTATCAAGATAGATGGTTGTAAAATCGATAAACCCTAAAAAATCTCAAGTTAACAAAGGTGTTGATTTAGAAGAGATTGTGACAACTTTGGTAAGGGCTATCAAAGAAATCTCATACAAGTTGGAAAGAGCTAACAAGGGAATAAGGCAGACTTCACAAGGTCATCCTAGGCAGTAAGAACAAGATAGATTTGGTAGTCACAATAGGAATGAGGAGAGGTTTTATGACAAAGGTAAAGGGCATGTTGGATATGTAAATAGAAATCCTTAAGCACGTGAAGGAAGAGTGTTTCCTGATCCCTTATCTGCAAGGGTTTCTGCTATTTATGAAGTTGCTGATATGGATTGCTGTGATAGGTGTTTTCTGCCCCATCCTCCATGTAAAAAAAACCAGAAAGAGGGTAAAGTTAATAATGATGATGGTAATGATGATGATATTTGCGTGATGGGCTATTCTTCAAGCTCACAAGGAGGAGCAAAATCTACTGAAGTAATAAGTGATAGGACTGCTGCTACTTTTTTGGGATTGCATCAAACGGGCATAAGTTTTTCTTCCCCCTCATGCTCTGGAAGTTGATGTAGTGCAAGCTTTTGAAATTACTAACAATGACTTTGAATACTTAAGATATTTGATGATTAAGAAGTATGATGGTGGTATTACCCCTTCAGAGGAAGATACACAACTATTGATGAATGTTGTTGTAGCTCAAGAATAAAGAGTATAAAACTAGAGGAAATTTTTTTAAAGGAACTTAGGACTTCAAGCCAAACCTAAAAAAACCTTTCTCAAAAGCATTCCAAAACAAGTCTCCCATGAGAGAAGCACCTTTCTAAAAGCTCTATACTGTCCTAAACAAAAATTACAGTCCTCCTCACGCCCAAGCTTCTAAGAATCCACTTGTCATCTAATGAATCTTCTTGTCACCCTTCCAACATTGTTTTTCCACAGAGTCTCCACTATGACATAGCCCAAGTATTGAGCCAAATCAAAGTGAGTGTTCCAATCATGGAGTTTCTTAGAATTCTCTGAGCATAAGATACAGAGCATTTGAGTACTTGGGATTGAAAGAAGAGAAGGTTACTCTCAGGAAGAAATGTAAATGTTGTTCAAACTCCATCCTTAAATCATTGTTGACCTTTAAGACACCACCAGTAGTAGAATATCTTGGAGAGACACCTGATGTATATTTTGGGACATCTTTGGTTGATTCCCAATTGAATGTTGATCCATTCTTCATAACTTTTATCGTAAAAGATAGGCTACTTCAGAACTGTATGTTTGATTTTGGTGCATCATGTAATGTCATGCCTCTAGAATTCATGAATGAGTTGGATATCAAAATGAAATTTTCCCTATGGGAAGTGTACTGCCATGAATTCAAGGTAATTTCCAGTTGGTTGGTTGTGTAAAGGGTTTGTTAGTGTAAGTTGCAGCCTATCCGGGGTAAGAACTTGAAACTTGATGTTGTAATTGTTGACTTCCCTGCAAAATGGGGGTATGCTTTTATCAAGAAAGTGGGCTGAAAGTGTTGGAGGGAGCGTGTCCATATAGAAATGTATTTTACCAGCATTCTAATTTAGGGCAGCCTTCTTAAACTTTATGGTGAGAATAAAATGTTGCACCTAATTGAATAGCCCTATAATGCTTTTTATGAAGTGCTATTTGCTGATGTAGATGCTGAGAATGTCATTAGTTTTGCTGATGGAAAAGAAAATAAGATGGAAAAATCAAAGTGCCTTGATATGTTAGGTTCTCCATGGACATTGCTATATTCGATGGAGCTTGCTCTAAATTTGGTAATGGTGGTGGGTATAGTTGTACATTCTCCTAGTTTTGGAAGAATTTTCTTTTTCCTTCAAAATTAATTTTGAATGCACTAACAACGTTGCTGAGTATGAGGCATTTTTTGTTGGGGTTAAGAATTACATAGAATTATGGAGTGAGAAGATATTGTTGAAAAAAGGAGATTGAAAGCTGGTTGTCAAACAAATAAGAAAATTGTATGCTACAAAAAATCAGCGTATGAAATAGTATAAGGATGAAGTTTGGGACCTAATTGAAATGTTTGATTCCTTTAACATTATGTATCATGATAGAGGTCTCAATCCTATGCTAATAGGTTGGCAGTGTTGGGTTCTAGATTTGAAAATTGCACCATTTCACCTTATTGTGAATACAACATTGAAGTGCTAACCAGGCCAACTGTCCCTGATAATGTGAAACATTGGCAAGTGTTTGATGATGACTCTCAAGCTATAATATTCTGTGATAAACCAAGGTGAATTTGAAAAGAAAAAATAATGGGAAGTTTCAAGACAATGGTATGCATGACTGAGAAAAGTCAGAAAATTTGTTTGGAAAAGATATCAATACCAATTGAAAACAAACATCATTCCAAGAGGTCATGTTGCATCTCGAGTCAAATATTAACAATTTTGATTGCATCATAAATAGAAACATGTTCTACCTCAACACATTCCATGGAAGAATAAGAATTTGGGAATCATTATGTAGAGAAACCACTAAAAAGATTCTGGTTAGTAGGCAAATAACAAAATTTTAAGTAAAGGGACCGTGAATGTTAAAATTGACCTAATGCCTAGCTGTTGAAAAAATGTTATGACTAGTTCTATATTTGAAAGGAAATACTGATTATGTGCTAAATGCAAATCATATTATATTAAGACTTGTTCTAAAATGAGATCACCTGCCAAAGGCAAAGACATGAATGCTAACTACAAGGTCATCACCATTGGTAAAGTTGAAAATTAATCCACTTAAATCCATGAGAATTTCAAGCGCCTCACTTTAAAGAAGTTGAGAGATAGATGTGTATCTATAAAGCCCATTAGATGATTCATCGAGTTGGTTATGGCACAGGCATATGGGACATGTCAATTGTTGAAGACAGAATGGAGACATTAAAATTATATGTGGAAGTTCTACTCTAGTTGTCTAGACATAGCTTCCATGATTGACAAGTATCCCTTGATCTAGTATGTTAGACACATATGCTATTCAGCTTGTGAAAGTTATCTTAGTTTCTTTCTACATTGGATTGAAATTTATCAAATGAATGTAAAATACGATTTTTTGTCATGGTAATTTAGAAAGAAGTAATTTACATGTGACAAAATTCACCAAGTCCTTTGTTGAAAGATATATGTTTAAGTTAGGATGCTACTGTGCAAATTGAAAAATGTCTGGTAGCCACTAGTTTCAAACAAGTTCGAAGGGGTATCCTTCTTAAAATGAATGAGTAGTTTCTTGAAGTAGGGTTCAAAAGAAGTTTACTAAGATGATCTAAATGTGTATGTGAAGCAAGATAGGTGATCATTAGCAGCAAATTGGATTAGATATTGCATTATATGTTTATGGATTTAATGGCATATACATAAATCACATAAAAGTATGATGTTGACATGTAAAAGGCCACAAACTACTGGGACATATTTATGTCTAAAGGTAATCTAATGATAGGCCTTGAGTGCACTGGATTTTGCAATCATGCAAAGTATCGATCCCAAGAACCAAGAAAGGCATCCAAGATTTCTTTGGTCAAATTATATCATATCTAGAATGGCCTCTTGATGTACTAAGAAACTTTACTGATGTTGACTCTAGTGTAAACACAAGCATACAAAAGATGTGACCAGGTTACAGTTGAAATTGAGGCTACAATTCAATCTTTGTCTACCACACTGTATCAGGATGGATCTTAAACATGTACCTGTTTTAGTAGCTCACTATAAATAGAATAGATATTGTACATATCTTTTACATTTCCTCAAGATGCAAGGATACCATTGCATCTGTATTACCATTATAAAGGATGACAATAAGGATAATTAAGTACCTATTCAGGGTGAATAAGTAAAGTACATTACAAGTAGTTGAGCTAAAGTATATAATCATGGTGCATAACAAAGTACATTTGCAATGGTGACATAGTAACAAGGGATTGGATCCAAACCTAGAAGTGATATCATGAGTTCAGAAGTTGATTGGATATGTTCTCCAAACTAGAAGGTGATTGTACATGTTAGCCTACATTAGCTCGGGATCTTAATGAATATCATCATATGTATCATGGGTGAAAGAAACAATAAGAGTATGATATGGGCATCTAATTCAAAAAGTTGGATAATAAAGTTTGGGTCTTGCTAATGCTACATAGTTGAGAGCAACTTGCAAATTATGGAAGTGCAAACAGCTAGAGGAAGAACCTAGGGCTAGAGGTGTGTATACATTAAAATTATGCAAGTGTCTGAGTGATACAAGGATATAATCAACTTACATGATACATCTTTGCTGTCCTGGTTCAATTAAATGTAAATGGGATTTTTACGTCATCGAAGTTGGCTTGTCAAACAAACTTGACATTGCAACAACATGATATAACACTCCTAGCAATGGATAAGCCCTGAAGGTGTAAGCACTCACACGAGTGTGCAACTAAGAGATTATTGAGACTCCCAAAATGTAATTTCTGATTTCCATGGGGGAGTAAATAATGGATGACACTAAACTGGGAGGGTTATAACACACTAAAGTCCAACAGATCTGGTTACACAGTGGCCTACAATATTACACAAATATATAACCTAAGATAGTAAGAAAATGTGATAGTTGCCAAGTGTTTCTCTAAGAATACTGATAATCTTCAGGCTCCCTTCATGATACAGCCTATATGAATTGATGCTCCTTGAAAGCAAATGGGGGATGGAATTCATATGGTCAGACTATCAGATCCTTCTAGTTTTGGCCATAAGTGGATACTTCTAGTATACTGCTTCCACTATTGTAGATTTTGGGGAGAGGTCTATCTTCCACCAAGAAAGAAACACACCAAATAGATTATGGAATTGTTATTGAATCATAATCACTATCCAGATTTGGATTCCTAGTTCCCCAAGAACTGGTATCAGAGCGATGGCTTAATGCCATTGCTTCAGAGCCAAACCTTTAATGACAATGTGCAATCAAGATGGAATCAATATGTTAGTGGTATTACTGACAGTTGTATAACCGATAAGGGTTTTGTTTTGTCTGATGTGTAGCAATCATAGGAGAGATGTTAAATATCAAGTGGGAGCTATAACCTTGTAAGGTTACTGGAAGAATGACAGTGGGGCGAACATTTGATATGCTAGCACCGTTTGGGCTGACAGATAACTCCTTACCCGATGCTACCTGAAAAGGTGACCACGATTCGAATTGGTGTATGGACACTCAAGCTGTCGGTTAGCTTGCTAAACCTTTAATTATCTTCATTTCAATTCTTCCCCAAGTAATTTGAGAAGATTCAATGAGCTTGTGTCCATATGATTAAAGGATTAATCAGTGTCCCTGAGCTTCTTGAGGAGAGCACAGAGCATGTTGGTCAAATTGTAAATCTAGATTATAGAGGTATGGTTGAAGTTATCTTGGTATTGACAATGCTTGTGTCACTCCTAGAACCTTGCAGATCTGAGTAAGAGATAGAGGAGTAGTTATACATGGTTGTGGTGATAGTTAGGCATGCACAGGATTTGTTAGAGCATGGCAAAATATGAATAACATAGAGTGAAGATGGGTCCTTATGCCATTGACATCAAAATTAGTGAACAGTACCTTCGGTCTGAAGGACTGTGGGTGAGTGTCTTGGTGTTGGTTAGGTGATGTATTTCATCTTGATGTAATTTTATTGCATGTTGTAATGCCCACTTCCCTACGACACTTAGTTGATTATCATTTTGAGTTATGCAGACTTTAGATATGGACATGGCTTATATTATGTTGATTAGCATGATGTTTTGTGACTAGATACATATGGATTATGGATGGATTTTGTTTTCAGTATGATCTACATTGACTCATGGACAGACTATTGGATACTGATATTATGTTTATATGGATGTGTTGCATGTGTTCTAACATTGTATTTATTCGCCATGTTGAATAGAATGTAGTTGTTGAATTTACATTACTATGATTTTGGATAATGATGAAATGCATAATTAAGTTGTGAATTAGACCTAGAAATGATGATTGCTTGAATTACGTATAGATGTTAGTAAATTTCATGCATATGATTATTTGGATATTTTGACGTGGCCGCAAGGCCGAAGAGGTATTTTACATTTTGCAGGAAACACCGCATGATCACAACCATGAGGGGGATTGGAAACCAAACACAACAGGATGTCGGGTGGTTACAACATTTGGTCGTCAAGGCAACTAGTGTATTGTATTGTGTTACCTTTGTTCTTTTATGTGTTAAGAAAAATTTCCATGAAGGGGAAATTTTATAATGTGACCAAGGGGGTAAGAATTTTAATTACTTGTTTTAACTTACTTTAATAGGTGATTTCATTTGTGATGTTTTTTTAAATTACTTTTGCTAAGTATGTTTAGATTAATGTAACATCTTGTCTTAACTTTTTTTAATTTTGGAGAGAAGTCTAGTGGATGTAATTAATTTTGATGGTTGGCTCCTTGAGCCTTGTGTTTTTCCTCTTGTATTGAATGCTTGTTTTGAGTGTTGACCACTCCAAATCCTTTGAATCTCGAATTTGAGATTTAGGGCAATTTTGGGGGACTTGTGGGACAAGTTGAACTTGTCCCACACTTCCCAAAACCCCTTACCAACCATATCTATGGGTTGGGAATCCAAAAAGTGGATTATTTATTGTTTTGGGAAGGGAAATGTGAAGTTGGAGTGCACTTGTCTTCTTTTGCATTTATTTGTGCCTTAAGACACATGGGAAGGGATGGATGTGGAAGAGAGATGTCATTCAATCCAACCACCCATTTATTGTGTTTTGGGAGTTGAGTTGACTATGGGAGGTGGTCTTAAGGATGTGTGATGTGGCATCCTACATGGAGCACCCTCACCCTTCCCTTTTGTCTATTTATGGAAACTTCCTCTCTTGTTAAGGGGGTTGGAGGTTTTTGTTGAGGAGTTATTTTGTTATTTTCTTTTGGGGGAAGAGAAAAGAATTGGGAGAAAGAAAAAAAAAAGAAAGAGCTTGGACTTGCATGCTTGGATTGTTTTGGAGGGAGCTTGGACAAAGCTTCTTGGTTTAGGCTTGTCCAATGGAGAGGTAGGAAACCTTATCCCATTTTTGCTTTCATATTGTTCTTGCTTCTATGCTAAATTTGTGGATAATGTATGTTTATTTTTGTGTATTGTGAAAAATGGATATAATGCTTGATGTGTAGTGTAGGAGAGGTCTATGGGAAAACTCATGAGGGAGGCATAAGAGTAGAATAGGTAATTTTGGAGGGAGTTTGAGAGGGATGCCCATCTTGGGTAAGAATGTTCACATTCTTACCTTGTCCTTGAGGGAGCCATAAGAGGAGGGAGGCATAAGAGTATGGGAGGAAAAAGGGGTACTTGAGGGAGGCATAAGAGTCATAGGGGCTTGAGTTTTATTGTGGAGGGTTTGGATGGGCATCTCATCTCAATTGGGAGGCATAAGGAAAAATTTCCCATAGTTCCTTCTCTTGTTGGCTTGGATGAAAGCCTTGTTGTGCAAAGTATTGTGTTATTTGTGTTTCCTTTTTGTTTCCTCTTTTTAACCTTGAATCTTGTGAAGAAAATTGTATTGTGGAAGCAATTGTTGTTTCCTTGAGTTGGAGAGCACCCTTCATTTTGTCGTGTTTGGGGCTCAGTGGTCAATGGAGGAGATTGCTTCTCTTCTCCATTGTGTTTTGGTTGGGACGAGAGTGATGCCTCTCCCCCTATCTTGGTTGTGATTTGAAATACTTAGAACTTAGAGCATGGATGAAGAACACCTTAGAGCACAAGAACCTTGTTGTTGACCATGTAAAAACATCATGTATTTACCCACCTTGAGTGGAGGAAAAATGTAATATTGCTTTGCTTGCTTTAGCTTCCATTAATGAAAATTTGTTTCACATGAAGTAGGATATGTTGTAAAATATTTTGAAGGAAAAGTTGCATTGAAATGGTAGTATTTCTTACTATAAAATTTATTCGAAATGTTGTTGAATTCTTTTGTGGAATGTTGGGAAGAAATTACAAAAGAATATACATGTTAGATCTCATTTTGTTGCTTAAAAGGAGATGTAATGAAAAGTGGAATGTTAGTGTATTTCCTCTTCTTGTATTATGGAAGAAAGGACTTAAGTTTTTAAATAGCCTTCAATATAACCATGAAATCATCTAGGCTCTAGCTCTACTATGCTTCTTCATTCAAGAATCCGTTGTGAAATTATTTGCAAATTAGTAAGTGAAAGGAAATCACCCCTAATTGAAATTTCATAAAAATGTTTCTATTAAAATATGTGGAAAGAAATGTTATCGTAAAAGTCCTAAGCTTATTTAGCTCCTTCCCCATATTTCAATATTAAGGAAAACTGATAGTTTAGATATAATTTATATTTAGGTATTATTAAACTTAATGAAATTACTATAAGTAATTTGTAACATACCAATATACTACTAATATTCTTTCATATCACCAAAGTAGGTTAGTATGTATATTAATGCCAAGGAAATAACATTTATTTTTTTTGTGCAAAATGAAACTCACGGCATGGCCGTAACAGGGCTGTAACCTTGTATGAACTGTTTGGTATTTTTATTGCAAAGCAAATCATGCACCATGATCTGTTGGTTATGAAACCGATCCACCTATGTGAGATTCACTCTTCAATGGGAGGGCGACAGTGGAAATGGATCATCCTAGAACCCCAACTCTCAGGCTGCGCAAGATTTGCAAGAAAATACGGGCTTCACACAATTGGTGATTTTCTACAATGGTCTTCTCCCAAATGTCTTGGCTCTCCACGCTTCAAACCAAGCTTCCTCCACACAACAACAGATGATATAACATTTCATGAAGAAATTACCTCTTTGCAAGTCCCTGGAGGTAAAGTGCAGGTCACTAGAGGTAAAGTGTAGGTGGATGGAATTTGAAAGATCCAGAAACGCCCTACACCACCAAATCTCTTCCATGTAGAATTTCAAAAACCTTCTCCTTTTTCTGTCCAAACATCCCACAAATTACAAGATCAATATTTTTTTTAATTATTTATTTCTAGTCGTTGTTATGTGCCTGATGGTAGACTGAACGCAGAATAAAACACTACTAATTATTTCTCTCTGACAATACTCCACGTTAGTACAAAGTGCAACAAATAAAAATATAAAAGGATAGATTATGGATGACTTAGTGGAGATTTTACACATGTTTCTGCACAGCCTCCAATTGCCACGTAGAAGAAACTTATGCAGGAAACATTTTTCTACACCAATATGAACTCACGATGAAGTTAAAACTTCACGCATGCACATATATTCTACAAAAATTTATGTGTGATGAAATCCATGACCACAACTCTAAACGGAGGATCTTTCGTTCCATGAAATTCCTTCAAATGCAAAGGCCATGCTCTTCACGTGGCCCAGGGCAGTATCCAACAACAAGCCGACGTAGTAAATAAAAGGATTTGTAAAATCTAACAAGTAAATGACATGCGGCTAAGGAGTTTGACTTGCACGTAAGGAGTAGGAAGGGGTTTTAATGTATGTCAGGGGTTGGCTGAGCCACCCACCGCCCCAACAACAAAATCGAAATAGGGTTTTGAGAAGCTAATGCATGGCCAAGACTCGTATCCCATGCCACCCTTCAATATGTTTTTCCCGCGCGGATAGCTACTAGGATGAGTAATTATCATATACTACATAGTATAATGGTAGTAGGATACAAAACTTAACTGCCACATAACAATTATACTAACCATAAGCATGGTGTTATGTATATTTAAGTACATACAGTCATGCTATGTAATAAGTAAACTAGGGCCGTATATACATCTTAATGTGTAGTCATTTATATATTATAATGTATTAATTTCATGCGATAATGTAATATAAATGGATATTAAACCAAAAATAGAAAAAATAAAATCGAGTAGAGAGTGTATTCATTTCATAAAAAATTATACCTTACCCTAAGGATTAACATCCGGAGATGCCGTTATTCGATATTTCAGCCCTCAGACTTTCAACTTGAAGGACGACCCATTCCAACTTTAGTGAAACGTCAAACGAGATGAATTTAAATATCCTTAACCTTGAAGCATCATCGTGACTGTGGTGGTTTTCAAGCCTGTATGCGATCTCGCCCAATGTAATTAATAACTCACCAAGTTGTGAGGAATAGCTTGGTCTCCATTAAAGCTCACTGAATTTATTTGACCAGTTCGTTAGGAGTGGTATGACTGTTATGACCTTGTTTTGTGGTACTCGTATAAGCTAAACCCATCGAGCTGTGTGGAAACAACATTGAAGTAAAATAATTTGCAAATAAAAAAAAAATTGTCGCATCTTCGGGTCAAATTTTTGTGGCGCGGCGCCATTGTCATCATCGTCGTCGTGAGCGTGGCATCGTCTTTTTGTGGCGTTACATTTTGGTATCAGAGCCAAGGGTTCAAAGCTGGGACCCTTGGGCACATGTAGGAAAGTGCAGAATAGGAACTTTCAACTTAGTACAGAGCTAATACTTTTAAAATATAAAGCCATAATGTTGATAATTATAGTAAACAGCAAATTTTGAAAACTGACTCAAGACCTAGAACAATGAACTAACTCTCACCTTGATCTGTGCAGGAGGCGTGGATTAGGCGAGGGGTCTCTTCATATAGACCTAGACATACCACCGCCAGAGCAGGCTGTAGCAACCATCCTACCTCAGATCTTGCAGACACTCCAGGATGTCAATGCCGCTATACGCAAAGATCCCTTGGGAGGACGACTTGCTAGACATAGTTTGGATCCATCTGTAGATGCTAAGGCATCCCCTCGACACAACAAGGAGCACAGAGCAGAGAATTTCCGTGCAGAGTCGGCTAGGGCAGAGTCACCACAGAGAGGACATGGGGACAGGATCTCAGGACATAGGGATAGGTCTCGGAGCCCTAAACAGAGGAAGGAGCATACAGAGAGACCTAGGATTCGTCATACATCAGTTGCAGACCATATCAGGGAGATCCTAAAGCTGTGACCATCTCACTATTCAGGTGATACAGGTGGTTTTCAGGCAGAGGCCTGGTTGGTGAGCTTGAGCGGATGCTTCAAGCTCTGTCCTTGTAGTAGCAACATGAAAGCTCGTGTAGCGATTCACCTTCTGAGGGATGGAGCAAGAGTCTGGTGGAGGACCGAGGAGCAGAAGCTCCATGTTTACTCAGAGACGGTTACCTGGGAGTTATTTGAGGAGCGTTTCAGGAGTAGGTATTTACCCAGGAGATTTATTCAGCAGCAGATAGATGAGTTTCATGACCTCCTCCAGGCATCGATGACAGTAGTTGAGTATGAGAGTCAATTTTTGGACCTAATCCAATACGTCGACTATATGCAGGATGAGCAGGTATGGATTCACAGGTTCATCCGGGGCCTGAATTTGGATTTAGGTGGTGCAGTGCGCATTCAATACCCACAGACATTAGCAAAGGCCGTGGAGAAGGCTTATATTGCAGAGGAGACACGGGGAAAGACATAACAGGCTAGAGATAGAGTTTGGAGCCATATCCAACAGATGCAGGATAGTAGGTTGAAGGGGTCAGTTCCTCCTCCACGGGGTGGACAGAGTTCAGGTCAAGCTTCATTCAGGTGACCACTGCAGCAGCAGCAGACCCGCCCACCGTACCGAACTCCTCAGAGATTCGATGCACAGAGAGGACATAGTATGGGGCCTCCTCCTAGGGGTCCCATCAGGACACAGGGTGCACCGAGAGTTTACTCAGCAGGAGCTCGTCAGCAGAGACCTCATCAGTCCATAGCCAGATCATCAAGATCTGTATCTCAGTCATCTAGAGTACCAGCTAGAGTTACTTCCCACTGAAGAGGACCAGGCAGCTGTTATGGTTACGGTGTTGTTGGACATCTTTGGAGAGATTTCCCACATAACCCTACCAAGGGTAAGACACAGAGCTTAGAGCCTACTATTGGAGATATGGCATGGAGTCATCGGATCTACGCAACAGTTGAGAACTGCCAGGCTGAGCATCAGAGTACTGTGATTGAGACGACAGGTAGTATTGGTGGTATTTCCGATTCTATATTATTTGATTCTGGTTCTTCTGATTCTTTTATTGCACCATCCTTAGTAGAGAATTTTAGGCTACTGGCAGTTAGGCAGGGCTGAAGTTGGGACGTTGAGATGGCTTCTGGAGCCAAGATTTCTGTAGACTCCTTAGTCAAGGAGTGTGTAGTAAATTTGGGACCCTTCACCACTACTTATGATCTTCGGATCCTTCCATTAGGATCTTATGGCATCATTTTGGGCATGGATGGGTTGTCCACTCATAGATCTAGAGTGGATTGTTACCATAGGACTATTGCTTGCATAGATGATCTTGGAGTAGAGTCAGTGATATCAGGAGTTAGGAGGGTCGTATCCATTCGCACCATCTCCACTATACAGCTTAAGCGGTGTGCGCGACAGGGTTGTCAGATGTTTGCTATTACGGTTAGTGACAGATCAGAGGATGAGTCCAAAGGACCTTCCCTCGATGACCATCCCATCTTATCAGATTTCACCGATGTGTTTCCAGGGGAGCTACCAGGGTTACCTCCCCCACGTGAGATCGACTTCCATATAGATCTAGTTGTAGGAGCAGAGCCTATCTCACGAGCACCCTATCGGATGACTACTCCTGAGTTATGTGAGCTCAAGTTGCAGCTTGAGGACCTTCTAGAGAAAGGCCTAATCTGTCCTAGTGTATCCTCTTGGGGTGCACCAGTGATCTTCGTGAAGAAGAAGGATGGATCTCTTCAGCTGTGTACTGACTATCGTCAGCTGAATAAAGTAACGATCAAAAATCGTTACCCCCTTCCACGCATTGATGATTTATTTGATCAGATGAAGGGGGCTACAGTTTTCTCTAAGATAGATCTTAAGTCAGGGTACCATCATCTCAGGATTGCGGAGACTGATATTCACAAGATAGCTTTCCGCACAAGATATGGCCACTACGAGTTCACACTGGTACCTTTCGGTTTAACGAATGCCCCCGCAGTGTTTATGAGTTTCATGAATGGGGTATTCAGGACCTTCCTTGATCACTTCGTGCTTATTTTCCTTGATGACATTCTAATTTACTCACGCACACGTGAGGAGCATGAGAAGCACCTTCGCCAAGTTCTTTAGTGTCTTCGCGAGCAGTGCCTTTACGGGAACTTGGGGAAGTGTGCGTTCTTTCAGCCTGAGGTGCAGCATTTGGGCCACATCATTTCTGGGGAAGGTATCGCAGTCGATCCTTCCAAGATTTGAGCCATCATGGATTGGCCAGCACCCACTAGTGTGACCGAGGTACGTAGTTTCATGGGTCTAGTAGGATATTACAGGAGGTTTGTTTAGGACTTTTCTCAGATTGCGCACCCTATCACTTCTCTTCAGCGGAAAGGGAATATGTGTTTATGGTCAGATAGATGTGAGTAGGCCTTCAGTACACTGAAGGAATGCCTTACGAGAGCACCTATTCTTACAGTGCCAGATCCTCAGGGTGAGTTCTACGTTTGCACAGATGCTTCCTTGGCAGGACTTGGAGGTGTGTTAATGCAGGAGGGTAGAGTAGTTTCCTTTGAGTCTCGCAAACTCAAAGATTATGAGCTCAATTATCTGACCCATGACCTTGAGCTTGCAGTAGTAGTACATGCCTTAGTGCGGTGGAGACATTTTCTACTTTTCTGAAGATTTACACTAGGACTGATCACTTGAGTCTTCGCCACCTCTTCACGCAGCCCAATCTCAACGCTCGTCAGTGGCATTGGATGGAGTTACTCTATGAGTATGACATGGAGATAGAGCATTTGAAAGGGAAGGAGAATGTGGTTGCTGATGCCTTGAGTAGGTGGAGACATGTGGCTATGGCCACCTCAGTGGGCAAAGATTTGCGGAGTAAGATCTTGTAGCAGCTTCCTCAGGATAGTTTCTACCTTGCAGCCAGAGCAGAGATTGAGTCTCAGAGACCCCTTGAGGTGAGATTTGTTGGATTTTCATTAGAGGCAGATGGTATTCTCAGACACAGAGGTCAGATATATGTTCCCAGAGATGGAGGCTTGAGACATGACATTTTGACAGAGGCTCATCGTGCACCTTATTCAGCCCATCCCGGGGTGAAGAAGATGCATGCCACCCTGAGACAGTTGTATTTTTGGAGAGGACTTCGGAGAGACATAGCTTCATTTGTATCCCGATGTTTAGAGTGCTAGAGGGTGAAGGCTGAGCATCAACATCCAGTTGGCCTTCTCTATCCTCATGCCATACCGGAGTGGAAGTGGGACACCATTTCTATGGACTTCATCGTTGGGTTACCTACGTCGAGATACCACCAGATGCCATCATGGTCACAGTGGATAAATTGACGAAAGTAGCTCATTTTTCCCCAGTGAAGACCACCTATACAGCAAGTGCTGTGGCACGAGTATACCTTGATGAGATTGTCAGATTACATGGGATTCCGTGGAAGATCATTTGCGACCACGACCCTTTGTACACTTCCCATTTCTGGACCACCATGTAGTATGCCCTCGGGATGAGGATTAATTTCAGCACAACTTATCACCCTGAGACAGATGGACAGACAGAGAGGGTGAATCAGATTTTGGAGGATATGCTCAGGATGTACGTGATGGATCATCAGTCGAGATGGGAGGAGTATCTGTATTTGGTAGAGTTTGCCTACAATAATAGTTTCTAGAGTTCTATAGGCATGGCTCCTTTTCAGGAATTATATGGTAGAGAGTGCAGGACACCTCTTAACTGGGATAGGATTGAGGATAGGGTTTCTCTTGGGCCAGCATTATTACAAGACATGGAGAAGCAGGTTACATTGATCAGACAGAGATTGCAGGAGGCACAGGATAGACAGAAGAATTATGTAGACTAGCATAGGATAGATCGCAGTTTTGAGGTAGGCACGAAGGTGTTTCTTTATGTCAGACCGCATAAGAGGCCTATCCATTATGGAAAAGGTTCTAAGCTTGCTCCTAGATTTGTAGGTCCCTTTCAGATCTTGGAGCACCTTGGCCCCTTAGCCTATCGTCTAGCACTGCCACCTAGCTTATCGTGCGTCCATGATGTATTTCACGTTTCTGTGCTTAGGAGATATATTTCTGATCCTTCTCATGTGCTAGATTAGACTGTATTGCAGGTGCAGGATCAGGGACAGGTGATGGTGGAGCCCGTGCACATTTTAGATCACAGGACTCTGGGCCTTCGCGGCAGAGAGATTGATCAGGTTCGGGTCCAATGGGACAGGTATGATTAGACTGCTGCTACTTGAGAGGATGCTACATCATTGCGAGCTCGGTTTCCACACTTATTTAAGTGACTTCCAGGAGGAAGTATAGTCTAAGGGGAGAGGGATGTAATGCCCACTTCCCTGTGACACTTAGTTTATTATCATTTTGAGTTATGCAGACTTTTTGGATATGGATATGACTTATAGTTACGTTGATTAGCAGGATGTTTTGTGAGTAGATGCATTTGGGTTATGATTGGATTTTGTTTTCGGTATGATCTACACTGGCTCATGGACAGACTATTGGATACTTATATTATTTTTCTATGGATATATTGCATGTGTTCTAACATTGGATTTCTTCGCCATGTTAAATAGAATGTAGTTGTTGAATTTACATTACTATAACTTTGGATGATGATGAAATGCATAATTAAGTTGTGATTTAAACCTTGGAATAATGGATAATTGAATTACGTATAGATGTAATAAATTTCATGCATATGATTATTTTGGACATTTTGACATGGCCGTAAGGCCGAAGGAGGTATTTTGCATTTTGCAGGAAACACCGCATGATCACAACCATGAGGGGGCTTGGGAACCAAACACAACAGGATGTCGGGTGGTTACAACATTTGGTCGTCAAGGCAACTAGTGTATTGTATTGTGTTACCTTTGTTCTTTTATGTGTTAAGAAAAATTTCCATGAAGGGGAAATTTTCTAATGTGACCAAGGGGGTAAGAATTTTAATTACTTGTTTTAACTTACTTTAGTAGGTGATCTCATTTGTGATGTTTTTTTAAATTACTTTTGCTAAGTATGTTTAGATTAATGTAACATCTTGTCTTAACTTTTTTTAATTTTGGAGGGAAGTATAGTTGGTGTAATTAATTTTGATGGTTGGCTCCTTGAGCCTTGTGTTTTTCCTCTTGTATTGAATGCTTGTTTTGAGTGTTGACCACTCCAAATCCTTTGAATCTCGAATTTGAGATTTAGGGAAATTTTGGGGGACTTGTGGGACAAGTTAAACTTGTCCAACACTTCCCAAAACCCCTTACCAACCATATCTATGGGTTTGGAATCCAAAAAGGGGATTATTTATTGTTTTGGGAAGGGAAATGTGACTTTGGAGTGCACTTGTCTTCTTTTGCATTTAATTGTGCCTTAAGACACATGGGAAGGGATGGATGTGGAAGAGAGATGTCATTCAATCCAACCACCCATTTATTGTGTTTTGGGAGTTGAGTTGACTATGGGAGGTGGTCTTGAGGATGTGTGATGTGGCATCCTACATGGAGCCACATCACCCTCACCCTTCGCTTTTGTCTATTTATGGAAACTTCCTCTCTCGTTGAGGGGGTTGGAGGTTTTTGTTGAGGAGTTCTTTTGTTATTTTCTTTTGGGGGAAGAGAAAAGAATTGGGAGAAAGAAAAAAAAAAAAAGAGCTTGGACTTGCATGCTTGGATTGTTTTGGAGGGAGCTTGGACAAAGCTTCTTGGTTTAGGCTTCTTCAATGGAGAGGTAGGAAACCTTCTCCCATTTTTGCTTTCATATTGTTCTTGCTTCTATGCTAAATTTGTGGATAATGTATGTTTATTTTTGTGTATTGTGAAAAATGGATAGAATGCTTGATGTGTAGTGTAGGAGAGGTCTATGGGAAAACTCATGAGGGAGGCATAAGAGTAGAATAGGAAATTGTGGAGGGAGTTTGAGAGGGATTCCCATCTTGGGTAAGAATGTTCACATTCTTACCTTGTCCTTGAGGGAGCCATAAGAGGAGGGAGGCATAAGAGTATGGGAGGAAAACGGGGTACTTGAGGAAGGCATAAGAGTCATAGGGGCTTGAGTTTTATTGTGGAGGGTTTGGATGGGCATCTCATCTCAATTGGGAGGCATAAGGAAAACTTTCCCATAGTTCCTTCTCTTGTTGGCTTGGATGAAAGCCTTGTTGTGAAAAGTATTGTGTTATTTGTGTTTCCTTTTTGTTTCCTCTTTTTAACCTTGAATGTTGTGAAGAAAATTGTATTGTGGAAGCAATTGTTGTTGCCTTGAGTTGGAGACTACCCTTCATTGTGTCGTGTTTGGGGCTCGGGGGTCAATGGAGGAGATTGCTTCTCTTCTCCATTGAGTTTTCGTTGGGAGGAGAGTGTTGCCTCTCCCCCTATCTTGGTTGTGATTTTAAATACTTAGAACTTTGAGCATGGATGAAGAACACCTTGGAGCACAAGAACCTTGTTGTTGACCATGTAAAAACATCATGTATTTACCCACCTTGAGTGGAGGAAAAATGTAATATTGCTTTTCTTTCTTTAGCTTCCATTAATGCAAATTTGTTTCACATGAAGTAGGATATGTTGTAAAACATTTTGAAGGAAAAGTTGCATTAAAATGGTAGTATTTCTTACTCAAGAATTTATTGGAAATGTTGTTGAATTCTTTTGTGGAATGTTGGGAAGAAATTACAAAAGAATATACATGTTAGATCTCATTTTGTTGCTTAAAAGGAGATGCAATGAAAAGCGGAATGTTTGTTTATTTCCTCTTCTTGTATTATGGAAGAAAGGACTTAAGTTTTTAAATAGCCTTCAATATAACCATGAAATCATCTAGGCTCTAGCTCTACTATGCTTCTTCATTTAAGAATCCGTTGTGAAATTATTTGCAAATTAGTAAGTGAAAGGAAATCACCCCTGATTGAAATTTCATACAAATGTTTCTATTAAAATATGTGGAAAGAAATGTTATCGCAAAAGTCCTAAGCTTATTTAGCTCCTTCCCCGTATTTCAATATTAAGGAAAACTGATATTTTAGATATAATTTATATTTAGGTATTATTAAACTTAATGAAATTACTATAAATAATTTGTAACATACCAATATACTACTAATATTCTTTCATATCACCAAAGTAGGTTAGTATGTATATTAATGCCAAGGAAATAACATTTATTTTTTTTGTGCAAAATGAAACTCACGGCATGGCCGTAACAGGGCTGTAACCTTGTATGAACTGTTCTATTTTTTTATTGCAAAGAAAATCGTGCTCCATGATCCGTTGGTTATGAAACCGATCCACCTCTGTGAGATTCACTCTTCAAGGGGGGAGGCGATAGTGGAAATGGATCATCCTAGAACCCCAACTCTCAGGCTGCGCAAGATTTGCAAGAAAATATGGGCTTCACACAATAGGTGATTTTCTACAATGGTCTTCTCCCAAATGTCTTGGCTCTCCACGCTTCAAACCAAACTTCCTCCACACAACAACAGATGATATAACATTTCATGAATAAATTACCTCTTTGTAAGTCGCTGGAGGTAAAGTGCAGGTCACTAGAGGTAAAGTGTAGGTGGATGGAATTTGAAAGATCCAGAAACGCCCTACACCACCAAATCTCTTCCATGTAGAATTTCAAAAACCTTCTCCTTTTTCTGTCCAAACATCCCACAAATTACCAGATCAATATTTTTTTTAATTATTTATTTCTAGTCATTGTTATGTGCCTGATGGTAGACTGAATGCAGAATAAAACACTATTAATTATTTCTCTCTGACAATACTCCACGTTAGTACAGAGTGCAACAAATAAAAATATAAAAGGATAGATTATGGATGACTTAGTGGAGATTTTACACATGTTTCTGCACAGCCTCCAATTGCCATGCAGAAGAAACTTATGTAGGAAACATTTTCGCTACACCAATATGAACTCACGATGAAGTTAAAACTTCACGCATGCACAGATATTCTACAAAAATTTATGTGTGTTGAAATCCATGACCACAAATCTAAACGGAGGATCTTTCGTTCCATGAAATTCCTTCAAATGCAAAGGCCATTCTCTTCACGTGGCCCAGGGCAGTATCCAACAACAAGCTGACGTAGTAAGTAAAAGGATTTGCAAAATCTAACAAGCAAATGACATGCGGCTAAGGAGTTTGACTTGCACGTAAGGAGTAGGAAGGGGTTTTAATGTATGTCAGGGGTTGACTGAGCCACCCACCACCCCAAGAACAAAATCTAAATAGGGTTTTGAAAATCTAATGCATGGCCAAGACTCGTATCCCATGCCACCCTTCAATATGTTTTTCCCACACGGACAGCTACTAGGATGAGTAATTATCATATACTACATAGTATAATGGTAGTAGGATACAAAACTTAACTACCACATAACAATTATACTAACCATAAGCATGGTGTTATGTATATTTAAGTACATACAGTCATGCTATGTAATAAGTAAACTAGGGCTGTATATACATCTTAATGTGTAGTCATTTATATATTATAATGTATTAATTTCATGTGATAACGTAATATAAATGGATATTAAACCAAAAATAGAAAAAATAAAATCGAGTAGAGAGTGTATTCATTTCATAACAAATTATACCTTACCCTAAGGTTTAACATCTGGAGATGCCGTTATTTGATATTTCAGCCCTCATACTTTCAATTAGAAGGACGACCCATTCCAACTTTAGTGAAACGTCGAACGAGATGAATTTAAATATCCTTAACCTTGAAGCATCATCGTGATTGTGGTGGTTTTCAAGCCTGTATGTGATCTCACCCAATGTAATTAATAACTAGCCGAGTTGTGAGGAATAGATTAGTCTCCATTAAAGCTCACCGAATTTATTTGACCAGTTTGCTAGGAGTGGTATGACTGTTATGACCTTTTTTTGCGGTACTTGTATAAGCTAAACTCATCGAGCTGTATGGAAACAACTCGAAGTAAAATAATTTGAAAATAAAAAAAAAATTGTCGCATCTTCAGGTCAAATTTTTGTGGCGCGGAGCCATCGTCGTCATCATCGTTGTGAGTGTGGCATCGTCTTTTCATGGCGTTACAGGATTAATCCCCAAATCTGAGGTATGCACCAATTGTACAGTTATATAGTCTTTGTTTTCTGCTTTGTTTTTACTATTTTGTTGGTGTGTGGTTTGCCCTTGTTCTTGGAGCCTTTTTTGTCGGGTTCTCAGCTGATTTTTGGTGATTTTGGATCTTGACTCCTTTTCCCCATTGATTTTTTTACACGTGGTCTATGTTTTGTTCTTGTGGCACTCACTAGGAGTGCCCTTCCCCAAGCAGGAGCCGATGTTGGTGCCATTTTTGAGCTTGCACCTTGTTGCGCTAATTTTCCAAATCTATATTTTCTCAAAAAATGTTTTATCCTTTGAATTGATGATCTAAAATTCTTCCCCTCCAGTTGAATGCTGTAAAATTCTCAAAAACTTGTTGTTTTTCCCAAATTTAAGGGAATATTCTAAGTTTTCCCTTTTTTGGTGCCCTAGTTCTTCCAAATTTGTGGGTTGTATCGTGTTTCGCTTTGCCAGATTGTGAAAAAATTAAAATTGATCAAATAATACTTGTATACAATTTATAATCCAATCCCAATCTCGAAAATGTTGTAAAATCATGATTCAATTGATTCAAAATAAAAGAAATAATTTTGCCATCCTTGGTGAAAAAATAGAATTCTAGGGCATCCCTGGAATTTTCTACGTTTTGATGGTCAGACGGGCATCATTTTCCTATCAAATTCATGCTCATAAGGTATTAGAAACATGTATGGTTTGCATTGGCTGAGGAAAGGTGGGGAGGTGCTCTAACTTTTCATTTTTCACCTTTTCAAGCAAATGGGGCATTTTCGGGCCCAGGGACCCACTTTTTTGAAATTTTCCTACGTGGCATGTTCTGATTTGTAGGCGGGATGGTGGGTGGTTGGAATCCCTTAAGGTTTTTAGAGCTAATTTTGAAAAAAATTTAAAGTCACAAATTGGTCTGAATTCCCGTAGCTAATCGAGAGTGGACATGTGTCCTGAAAAATCAAAAAGGAGGAGCGGGTCAGCGGGCCAGTGGAGGTTTTGGTGATTTTGAAGTTTTTTAAATTTGAGTGGTTTAAAGTCAAATTTTTCTCTGAAACTCCGCAACAAATAAGGAAATGACACTTGTCCTAAAAGGTCAAATGCGAGTGTGGGCCAACGGTGGAAATTTTGAATTTTCAAAAAAATTGCAAGGAAGGTTTGAAGGAAGAAAGGGAGACTTGGAGCTACAACGAATAGTAGATGGAAACGTGGTAGGGGATAAGTCGAAGGTGTGGGCCTGTGGATAAAAAGTTGAGAATTTTCCCTTGGCTTAGAGGGAGTAAAAATGAAAATTAAGCTCGCGGGTCCTTGGCAAAGGAAACATCAACATGTGGTAGAGGACAAGGCGCGTCGGCAGGCCATCGGAGGTCAAAGGAGATTTTTTCCCTTTTTTACAAAAGAGTTCAAAATCAAAATTTAGAGCTCTAGTATGCTAGCGAATCAAAAGGAGACACGTGGCAAGGGAGAAATCAGAGGTGCGGGCCTGCGGGGAAAGAAGTGAAAATTTTCCCAATTTCTAAAAAAGGTCAAAATGCACTAAATTGAAGTACAATCCCGATGGGACGCATCATGTGCCACGTGTCAGCTACAAATTTCAAGGGCAGAGGGGTGGAGAAAAAATTCAAAAGTTTCCATTTTTCCAATAAGTGTGGAAAAGTCAAAAATGATCCCAATTTCGGTCCCAATTGTTTTGTGACACATGGAGGGCCCAGATTAAAGGATAAAGATGGATAAGATCGACGGTTGTTGTGCATCGATTTGTTTTGACCGCCATGGGAGCTGCAGGAAGCTTGGAATCATGATTTTTGCATCAAAATTCATCAAATTTATAGTGATTTTGTGTCATCTTGGCCTTCTAGGATCATTAAAATCGGTTTCATGACTAAATATTTTGATTTGAGATGTTTTTGAAGTAATTTTTTTCCCTAGCCCCAGAAAACATGTGAAATGACAAAATCAAAAGTTGCAAAGGTAATTTGAAAAGGTAAAAATGTGAAAATGATGAGCAAAGGGTGTTTGCATGCCTCAATGATGAAAAATATGCCTCTAGTATGGATAATGATCCAAATATTCGTAATGATTTAATATTTTTGGGCACGCCTGGCAACATGCGAATGTTTTTCTATTTGATGTCATTTTCATTGAATCATGAAGAATTGTTGTAACAGAATTGATGCCTTGGCATAGTCTTTGCTTCGGAAAGAAGGCTCTAAGGTGGCATGAGGCATATAATGCATTTTGGAGAAATTGTAAAAAAGGAGATTGAGATTCATGACTAAATTTTTTTGAGAGAAATCTCATTTTATGAGAAATCCACCAAAGGACTAGGTTAATGTCTCATGTGTTGGAAATTCATGTATGTGAGTTGGTTACAAGTGTATAGCCATCACAAATATGAGATTGTTCATGTAACTCTCCCCTGCTATTGAATCTAACAAGTTTTGAATTAAATTTGTGTTTTTTTTCGATAATATGGTGTTTGTTATCATTTTTAAATGCCTCTGAATATTTTTCATTGTTCTTATTGCAATCTTGCATTGAAAGTCTTTAGAAATCACACAGAACCTCCATTTCTTTTTGATACTTTAGTGGAATTGTAATCTCATGCTCAGAAGATCCTTCATCTGATAAGGAGATAAAAAAATTTAAAATCACTTTACCTTCCTTGACTGTAGAGATTGCTTGTAAGCCTTTAGGGGCACCTTAGGTGTGGTTTGATCAAGGATTTTTGTGTTAAATTGAGTTCTTTACTTCAAGCTTTTGTGGTGAGTTCTCAAAGATTGTGTGAAGAGTGCAACATGGGCTTCCATTTGTGCCTCTTCTGGTTGAAAAAACATCCTGATTATTTGAGACATTTCATCTGATAGTTGTTCAAATATTGTAGAGATTGTCAAAGATCTAATCTATCCTAGTTTTCCTTGTCAATCCCCCACCAAAAATTCATCTAAACAATAAAGATCGTATCATGTACTATCCCTAATTTGCATTTGTATACTCAATGAATATCAAATTCCATTTGTAAAATTATGCATAAAATATGAGAATCTCCAATGTCTCTAGTAACCTTTGCCTTGTTTTAATAACATACCCATTGAGAAGTGACAACTCGTGAGAGTTCAGATTTTGTTTTCATCAAGGTTTCCATTATAGAATTTCAAGCAAAGAGAAGGACATCTTCATCTCCTTCACAATAACAAGGTTACAAAATAGGTCCTCTTACCTTGGTTGCAAGGCACAACCTAAAATAGCTAGGAGAAGATCAAGTCCTATTGGAGTGCTATCCATTTCTCCACAAACCTGAGTTCCAGCTAAACCATATCCCCTTCTACCAACAACATAAAACATGGTCTTATCTATCTTTAAGCTCCATGACATATCTATGTTGCTGTTAAAACTGAAAAGGAGAAAAAAATTGGATACCAACACGCCCCCCAAATCGTCACCGTCTCTTAGCACGCGAGTATCGTGAGCATCTACTAGCTGGTACATCTCATAAGTGAGTAAAATATGTAATAACTCATGAAATAAATAAATTAATTAATTAAATTTTTTTATTATTAATATGTCTGCTACGAATTTGCTTCTTTCTGATGCTCAGTTACTTAAAGGGCCAAATGATGTGGGTTAGAAAATTAAAATGCATACAATCCTTCAGTTTGAGGGATTATCAAGCATCGTCATAGGGTCTATAAAAGTTCCAACAACTCCTGATGATCTCATTAAATATGAGATCGCAAGTGCTATAGCAGTGGTGATGATAATGTTGAGTATCACCGATGATGTGTAACCGCATGTTTGGGATGTAGAGAAACCTAACGAGGCATGGGAAACGCTAGCTACCATCTTTGAGGCGGAGAATAAAGCTAAGGTTCTCCATCTTCAGTCAAAATTGAACACCCAATCTATGGGATCCGATGAGAAAGTTGAGGAGTTCTTACGTCATGTTTTTGAGCTACGAACCAAGTTAATAGCTCTTGGTGAGAAGGTAGAAGATACAATTCTAGTTCCGATCACCTTGAGGGCACTCCCTTATTAGTTATGAGTCTTCGTTATGACACTAAATGTATCCAATAGGGTAGTGATGTTCAAATAACTCATGAACTTATTGTAGTAGGAAGAGGCATTCAATTCAGTCCAAGATGAGTCTCAGGACAAAGACCTTTTCTCAAGGCCCCAATGTGGTGAAAAGAATTGAAAATGTCCCTCTATGAAGCAAGCTCAAGCAAATCAAAATCAAAATCTGCAAGCTCAAAAGTCCAAGTGATGGTGTAAAATTTTAAAAAGTGATACTCATGACACTTCTCACTATTGGTAGAATGGATTTTAATAGTGTTTTTTGAGTCAAACAAGCACATCAAGGTGTGACAATTTTCAAAAGTCTAAATGACGTCCCCACCAGAGAAAGTAGAAGGGACATCTCACAACCCAACAAGATGATGAATCTGATGACAAGACTTCAGAAGGAGCCAATTTTGGTAAGAACCTTGTCCTCATCTCCCAAACTTCTCAGCCCATAAAGAAAGTATCGTTGATAGACTCCGGTGCAAGTAAGGATATGTCTGGTGATAAGAAACTATTTGATTCGCTAAATAAACAACCCACTAGAGATAGGGTTCGGATAGTAGATGACAAAGAGTACGTTATAGAAGGAATAGGAAATGTCACCATTCCTCTGGGATCACAAAAATGTACACTTACAAAGGTACTATATGTTCCTGGATTGACTAACAATATCTTGTCAATGACTCAGCTCCTGAATCATCACCTAAAGGTAGAATTTCTTTTCCAAAATGGCAATAAATCATACTTAATATCAAGACAATGTACGGTCATTTTTAGAGCATTTCTAAAAGATAATTTGTTTTTTTAGATACTATTTCATCTTATGTAGTAGCTTTATCTTCCTCAATAGTAGAATCTATAGACCTGTGGCATTTTAGATATGGTCACTTGTTGGTTAGTTCATTGCATCAGATGAGTTTAAAAGTAATGGTCAATGGACTACCCAAATTTTCCAGTTCCTTGTCTATTTTCACTAGTTTTCCTATAGGAAAACAAACACGGATCCATTTCACGCAACCACATTCCATGCCAAGAAGCATCTTGAGGTAGTTCATACCGATCTAAACAACTCACTGACTGTTTCCTTTTTAGGATACAAGTACTTCGAACTATTCATGGATGACCACTCTTGCAAGATGTGGGTGTTTTTCCTAAAGAAGAAAAGTGAGGCTCTTCAATATTTCCAGAACTTCTATCATCAAGTTTTGAAAGAGACCAGATAACCACTTCTTCTATTTCCCTTAGATCAAGGGGGGGGAATTCACATCAAAGACATTCTTGTCCTTCTTGAACCAACATGGTATAAAGAAGAACCTGACTGCTCCCTACACTCCCTAAAAAAATGAAATTTTTGAGCATCACAATCGTACAATGATGGAGATGGCTCGTTGCATGCTATCAACAGCAAAGCTAGAAGAACACTATTAGGATGAAGTAGTATAGATAGTTGTATATCTTCTCAATAGGGCACCGAAAAATATTCTGCAAAATAAAACACCAGAAGATGTATGGAATGTTATAAATCCATCAATTTCTCATTTACGAGTATTTCGTTGCACAACATACATGCATGTCCTGTGCATCCTACTTGGCTATAACACTACCTCAAATGCTTATCATCTCATGGATCTTAAGAAAAGGAAAATATATGAGATTCAAGACATGGTTTGTGTTGAGTCATCATTTTACTCAGTAGTGACAATTGTAGAACCATTACCAACCACCTCTCACTGACTAGTCTCTGAATCAGATGTTCAGCTAGAGGAGACTACTTAGAGAAGAGATGTGTTGTCAAGAGAGTTATTTGTTGACCTTGGCTAACTTTAGAATGTGACTCCACATCAATCCACATGGAAATGACATGGTTCTTCTTAAAACCAGCCAAGATCTTGTTCAAAGTAGGTACAAAGTACCATCAAGGACTCACATTTGCAAAAACTCCCAGATACATCATCCGGAGTCAAAACAAGGAGTCAAACAAGAAATGATGTAAAATTTGGACACATGAGTTCAATTATTGATAAAACCAAGCCTGGTAATGTTTGTGAATCACTCAATCAACCTCAATGGAAGGAAACCATGGATATAGAAATTGACTCACTCCAGAAAAATTAGACATGGGAACTTATCGATCTACCTAGAGGAAAGAAACCTATAGGCTGCAAATGGGTTTTCAAGACAAAATATAAGGCAAATGGATCCATCAACAAACACAAAGCATGACTTGTAGTAAAAGTATATGCTTAGAAAGAGGGCATTGACTATGAAGAAACCTTTGCAGCCACTACGATTATCAAGACCATCAGAGCTTTTGGTGCATTAACAACACAGAAAGGATGGGGACCTTAGCAGATGGACATCAATACTGCTTTCCTAAATGGTGATTTGAAATAAGAAGTGTACATGACCCAACCTAAAGGATTTTTTTATGAAGAAACGTCCTAAGAAGGTATGGCATCTCATCAAATTGTTGTATGGACTGAAACAAGCTCCAAGGGCATGGTATATCAAGATCAATGATTAGCTATTACAAAAATGGTTCACTCGTAGTCCCTCAGATTCCAATTTGTATATAAATAAAGTAGGAAAAGAATTTTTCATTCTAGTTGTGTATGTGGATGATCTTTTAATCACTGGTAGTTCAAAAGATCAGGTTGATATTGTTAAGAATGATCTCAAAAGAAGATTCGACATGACAGATTTGCGGATACTACATTATTGTCTTAGCTTGGAAATATGGCAAAAGGAGCATCACATTTTCATCTCCCAGATAAAGTATGTAAAAAAAATCCTGGAAAAATACAAAATTTCATACTTTAAACCTATATCCACTCCCATGGAGAAATGCTTGCAACTTTTAAGATACCAAGACTCACCTCATGTAGATGCTACTCTCTACATGTAATTTTTTGGAGGGCTCATCTATTTGACATATACCAGACTATATCTATCTTATGATGTCATCTATCTTTCTAGGTTCATGCAGGAGCTGAAGAGATGTCACTGGACTACAACAGACCATGTTTTAAGATATGTCTGAGGAACAACTGATTAAGGTATTGAATATAAGAATAATGATCAATTCTTCTTATAGGGATACATCGACTCGGACCATGCTGGATCTATTGATGATGGAAGTCAACCACATGATAAATATTTCATCTTGGATCTGGACCTATCTCATGGATAAGAAAGAAGAAAAATATTGTTTCTATCGCATCTATAGAGGCAGAATATTGCGTTGCATGAGGAGATGTGTTCAAACCGATATGGTTATGTCACATTTTGGATGACTTGGGAATTCTTGAAAAATAGTCACCTATTCCCTCTTGCAATAATCAGAGTGTGTTGAAGCTCATGTAAAATCCAATTTTTTGTGAATGCACAAAGCATATTGAGATTGATTGTCATTTCATTAGAGACCATGTCTTGAACCATCACATTCAGCTCTAGTATTGTCCTATAGAAGCACAAGTTGTCGACATTCTCACAGAATCTCTTGGAAAAGTGAAATTTGAAATTTTCAGGGGTCACATTTGCAAGAATAATGTAATAAGGGGGGGAATGTTGGCATAATACTACTTATCATATCTTTTATATAATTAGATTAGTTAGATTATATGATATCACATTCTTCTCGGATAAGTTGTAACCCCCCTCCAGCTATTTTGGGGAATATTTTTAAGCCTCTCAGCTATATAATATTTCTCGTGATTCTATTTTCAATATGAATAAACAAGAGATATAATATCTCTATTTCCTCTCCTTGCTTCTCTCCCCACAAGAATCATCTAAATACCAAAAATGGAATCCAAAATCACTAGAGCATAACTGATAAAAGTACATATTATGGATTTAGCATCCAAATTCTTTCTATTTTCTTTATCAAGATCTAAAAAATCTTCAGAACCAAATACTCTAACAAAAAAAAGATCTACCTCTTTTCTAGTCTAATATTTTTCTCGTATTCTATTATCCAGTGCACTTGAAGGCCTGTGATTAATTAAATAAATTGTCATGTCTACTGCTTCTCCCTAAAAATGAAAGGTTAATCCACCATGTATCCTCATGCTTCTTCCATGTTCTATGATTTTCATGTTCATTCTTTCATAAACACCATTCTCTTGTGGTGTTCTAGAAACCATTATTTATCTATATATTCCATTCACTAAACAATAATCATTGAAAGCCTTGTTACAGTAGTCAACATCATTCTTAGATCTAAGGAATTTTAACTTTGAGTTTGATTCCATTTTCACAAGGGCTTTCCATCTTTTAAAAGTCTCAAAAACATCAGATTTATGTTTAATACAATAAATACATACCTTTCTTGTAGTATCATCAATGAAAGTCACATAATATTGGGATCCTCCATGAGAAGCTACCTGGGATGGTCCCCACATGTCTGAGTGTAAAATATCCAAAAAAAATTCCTTCTTTGCTAACCAAAATTTGAGAAATCTCACTCTCTTTTACATTAAAAATATATAATGCTCACAGAAATCAAGATCTACATCTTTCTAATCTGATAACTTGTCATTAGCCTTTAAGATTTGCATTACTTTTTGAATCATATGGCCTAGCTGATTATGCCACATACTTGCATCTGAATCCAAAATAGATAACACAGAAAATTAATCTATAATATAGGTAGAAAAATAAAATGTTCGTACCTTCTTGCCTCTTTTTGGAACAAGAGATCCCTTGGTAACCTTCTAAGATTCGGGTGTGAATGTAACCATGTAACCAAATTAACCTAGTTGTCCTAGAGAAATTAGATTTCTCTTAAGGCTTGGCACATGTGTCACATATTTCAAAATCCATGTATTTCCATTCTAAAATTTTAGATGAACTTCTCCTTTACAAATAAAATTGCATGGTTCATCATCTCCTAAATAAATATGCCTAAAATTACCCTAGACATAATTTCTAAAATAACCCTTATTAGGCATATCATGAAAAGAATCTCCTGGATCTAAAACTCATGATTCAATTTTACTATCTAAGGAGAGAATAAGGGCATATTACATTACCTTCAAAGATGCAACATTTTTTGTCTCTTACCTTTCTCTAGTACATTCTCTTTATTTTTCTTGAACCAACAATCCTTCTTTGAATCTCCTTTCTTTCCGAAACTCCAGCAGGTTATTCCTTTACATCTGGATTTAGATCTACCATTCTTAGAATTTGATTTCCCATTATTTTTTCTCTTACATCTCTCCTTATTCCTTCCCCTTCTTTCAAAATTTAAAGCATTACCAAATGTTGATTCTCCTATGATTTTCTTGCGTATTTCTTCATTTAGGATTATACTAACCACATCATCAAACTTTAAAATATTAGAGGAAGGTTTTGTATTACTAAAAACCATTACCAAGTTATCCCAACTATTTGGAAAAGATCATAAGAATAAAATTTATTTCAATTCATTATCAAACGTAATATTAACCAATTTTAATTGATTTATAATAAAATTAAAATCATTTAAATCAATTGATGCAGATTCACCTTCTTGAATCATTGAATTAAATAAATTTTATTTGAAGCACTAGGTTTTTCATACAAGTTAGCTAAATATTTCATCAACTCTACCATAGTTTCTGCTTCAATAATATTCAAATCCACATATGCTGCCAGACTCAATCTTATAGGTCTTAGAGCCTTTTTGTCAAGAATTTTTCATTCTTCATCAACCATGTTTGTAGGTCTTGCCTTCTCATCCAACGATAAGTATAGATTTTTTGATACAGATAATATTCCACCTACATTTTACATAATTAATAATTGTGGCTGTCAAAATTTATCAACTTTGTATTTTCCATCTTTTTTCACTGTTGTAGCTCCCACTCAATCAGAAATCCCTCTTTAAGTAAATTTGTCAACACACAAAACCCTCAAACAAAAAATATTTGATTCTAGTTTTTGGGGTTGAACACACTGGTTGTACAAATATATATTCAAATCTAAACATACAAACAATAAATATGGAAATAAACTAGAAGAAAAATACACAAGATATCACATGGTTCACCTAGTGTGGGCTATGTCCTCCAAGAAACAACCAATATATTATTCAAAACTTTACAGAGAAAATACTATGAAGATATGCAATCTTCCACACCTCTTTGGATGTACAATACTTTTCCTTCACAAGCTTCTCTATTTATTTCTCCAAGAATTCTTTCGTACAATTATGATCAATCTTACTTCTAACCCTAGCTTTCTAACTTATATAAGCATACACATACTTAGGGAAACTTGGCTATGCATTTACAACCATTAGATAACCTTTTAATCAAATGTTAGATCTAATTCCCATGACTTAAAGAAATGTAATCACACAAATGTAATTGATGTCAGTTACCCTAGCTGATATCGGTTCCTACTTGTTTGACCGATGTCAGTCCCCAGGTGACCGACGGTGGTCACCTGACCGATCTGGGTTACTATGTATTCCAACAAGTTTGTAAAGCATGTTATTTCAGAATAAATTGAACTCCACAAATCAACAATAAATTTGAAGGGAGAGCTTTGTAAATTTATATTGGATGATGAATAATGGTTTGTGGTGTGTTTTGGAAGAAAGTTGTAATGTTAATTTATATTTTTGGTGAATTTTTGTTAGTAATGCTAAAAATTTCCTAGATAGGGAAGAAAGCTAGAAGAGTGACAATCCATATAACGTGATTTTTTTGATTTTATGGTCAAAAAACAGAGATGGAGGATGCCAAGACAATCCTAAAAAAGTTTATTGTATGCTTTGATTATAAAAAATGTGATTTTTATAGCAAAATCTGTGTTTTTTTGGCTCAAACTAAGGCATCATCATAAAATACGTTTCAATGGAAGAAATTGTTTTATTTTTGTATATGTTTGTAAGTTTTTTGATTAATCCAATTGTGTTAATTTTCAGATCCTAAAAGTGTATATTAAAATAGTTGTTTGCATTTTTCTTTTATGTGGAAATAAACTTGGGAAATTAATAACTTTTGTATACGAGATGAAATTGGATGACATTTTTAGAAATTATCTATCCTATATAGACATCAAAGCCTATTATATTTCAGATTCTAGTTCCATGTGTAGATGATGATATCAATAAAAGACATTTTCAGTTCATGTGGGAAAAGACAGGGTTCAAATTTGAAAGTTTTTGTCATTTCTTTGATCAAATGAATGTTTAAATCTTGGTATTGATGATAATGATGTTTTCAACCATGTTTAAGATGTTTGAAATTTTTTTGAGCTCTAAGGATCTGATTTTAATGATTGTCACAAAAAAATCTAAGCTAAAAATCTAAGAGACTATAATTTTGTGTTTGATGTAATTTTCATGCAAGGAAGCCTAGGAAAAATTTATTAGTGTCTTATGGTTCCTTAATAGGGATTCCAAAAACATATTCTTGAGCTTTGAAAACTTATAATTTTGAGGATTACATATAAAAAGGTAAAACTAGGATTGAAGATAGAGAGCGGGGCATATGATTATGGGTGGATGTTATAAGAGGATAAACTCTTTTAAGATATCAATCAATTAGATTAAGGTTTCATTTATAATTAAAAAGTAAGATCCTCATATGAAATTTGATTGGATTTATGTTACAAGAAAATATGAATGCATTAGAGATTGTTTGAAGCTACCAATCAATGATAATCCTAATTATAACCATATGTTAGCAAAATGTCAGCAAAAATATTACACTACTAAAGTTTGTGTTAAACAATAATAACGTGCATAAATTTTTGTATGAGATGCTGGTGCTCTTTATATATTTATTTAGACTAATGATGTCATGAAGGAGATTATAGGGATACAAAGAAGTCAAATTTAAGGAGGATAAGTGGAAACATTGTGTGGAGGTAAAACAAGGTGAAAACATTTTTTGTTTTATTTGAGTCATTAAGAATGTGATTTCCGGTAATCTACAGATCTTGAGATAATTGATGAAAGGATTATAATAAAGGCAAGAAGAAGAAAATGTGATAGTAGAATCCCTTAAGCTACAAAGGCTTGAAAAGTGAAGAGGAGAAATTGAAGCTCAAGAAGAAAGATAATTGACCACACCAAGGTGAAATAGACTTGGGTGAGACTTGAGTGAAGAAGAAAAAATACCAAAAGACAAGTTTCAGAAGAAAGTAAAAGAACCTAGGTGAGGTATCTAGTGAGGTGAAATAGACTTGCTAGGAAGAAAATAAGAAATTGGAAAAGAGATTGAGAGAAAAAAAGAGAGATGATATGAAGGGCTTAGAGAAAAAGAAGAGTCATAAAAAATAAGAGATGTATGTGGAGAGAGAGATAGTTGAGATCAAGCTAATCTTGGCATGTATAGAGGAATTCTTGAAGGAGAAAAGACATAGATTCTTTGTAAAAATCAAGAGTAGATTACAGTGGCCTCTCAGATGGATGATTGAACAGAGAAAGAGAAAAAAAATCAGTCAGCTAAGGAGTCAAATTAGATTGTTGACAAGGAAGATTGAGAATGAGAAAATGGACACAAATCGGTCTCATATGTTTAATTGTAACCATTTCTTGACATGGGTGCATACAAGTGAACTTGAAAATGAATGAAGATGTTTTTAAAATGATTAAAGAGGATTAATAAAAACATTTTTTCATGGAAGAAAAATGATCATGTCGTTTGAGCAGGAAGAAGTGGAGGTATACTATACAAGAGAAGGAGAAATGTTAGGTGAAGGTGAACGAATGTTTTCTTATCCATGTCATCAAAATTTTCTTTCTAATATTTTATTTGATGATGTAAATGTAAGTTTGCAAAAGGAAGAATTGTATAAACAAACCATAGAACTGTTTGATAGGCTAATGGAAAATGGATATATGAAATTAGCACCTATTAAAGTGCTTATAGAATCTTATATACAACAACAAGAAGAGTTGTATATGGCTAAAAAAGAAACTAAATCAGTTTTGAATCAAGCTAGGAAGGGAAAACAAGAGGATTTGCAGAATGTGATGAGAAAATCAGAGAACATAAACTCCAATAGAGATGAAACAAACATGAAGAAGGAAGATATGGAATTATTAAAACTCTTGAATAAAGAAAATGTTGATGGAGGAGTAGTGTTGCCTAAATTTTATGCATCTAAAATTAATTTTGAGTGTGTGCATCTAGGTTTAGAAGATGAATTATCAAAAAAAGGAGAAGCGAATAATGAAATGAAAGACTTGGAAAACATTATCTACAACGACAATACAACGAAAGATGATTGTGAAGAAATGAAGTCAGATTCATATGGGCTGAAATTTTATGAAGAACATGAAGACAATAAGATGGAGTATTTTCTATTGGACCTAAATAAGGAAGATAAATAAGATGTAGAGTCATTTGGACTCATACAACATGAATATTTGAATTCAAAGGAGTAAAAAACAAAACCATATCAAGACAATGAATAAATTGAAGAACTAGAACAAAAGAAAGAAGAATACCACTCCATTTGCGTTGGAGCTGAAAATGTTTCCCACGAGGGGAGTCTGATGAAGGAGCATACGCTTAAAACCAATCAAGTGGATTTTTTTTCATGTAGTTTCAAAGTTGTCAAGTGTATTTCTCTCCATCTTGTGTAATTCAAACTTTCAAAAATTGTTTAAAAGTCGTGAATATAGAGTAAATAAGGTTTTAAATGTGTGTGAGGAGATAAAATGACTTGGTTAAGAGTGGTTATAGCCAAATAATGCAATGTACACCATGATATCATGTAAGAGATGATACATATAAGATCATGAGGTCTTTTTATGATGATATTAATCATATTTCCAAGTTTAGTGTGTGGTTGGCTCAAAATTGATGTTATTGAGAAATATTAGGAGTTAGTTTAACGAGTCTAAGTTTGGTAAAATCCATATTTGGATGAGATGGAGAACATTGTAAATTTATATTTGATGATGAATAATGGTTTGTGGTGTGTTCTGGAAGAAATTTGTAGTGTTAATTTGTAATTTTGGTGATTTTTTGTTAGTAATGTTAAGAGTTTCTGAGAAAGGGCAGCAAGCTAGAAGAGTGACAGTCAATATAACGTGAGCATTTTCCTTTTTTGGTAAAAAAAAGAGATGCGGGATGCCAAGACAAGCTTAACAAAATTTATTTAGGATTTGATTATCAAAATTTTGATTTTTATAGCTAAATATTTGTTTTTTTGGCTCAAACTAGGGCATCATCACAAAATACTCTTAGTCTGTTAATTTCATATCCTAAAATTGTATATTAAAAGATTTATTCACATTTTTCTTCTACGTAGGCACAAAATTAGGCAATTGATAAAAAAAATTATAAACAATGAAATTTGCTAAAATCATGATTAAATATTTTTCCTATATATAATTCAAATACCACCAATTTTCAGATTCCAATTCCATGTGCAAACGAGGATATCAATGAAAAAATGGTTCAGTTCATGTGGGCAAAAACAAGGTTCAAATTTTAAAGTTTTTGTCACTTATTTGATAAAATGAATGTTTAAATCCTGAGGTTGATGATACTGATGTTTTATGACATTTTTAATATGTTTGAAAAGGTTGTTCAGCTCTAAGAATCTGATTTGAATGACTGTCAAAAAAAAAAAATTAAGCTAGAAATCTAGGAAAGACTTTAAGTTATGTGTTTGGTGTAATTTTCATGCAAGGAAACCTAGGAGAAATTTATTAGTGTCATATGGTTCCTCAAGAGGGATTACAAGAAAATATTCTTGATCTTTGAAAACTCATGATTTTGAGGATTACTTCTAAAAATGATAAAAAAAGATTGAAGATAGAGAGAATGCATATGCTTATGGGTGGATGTTACAAGAGGATAAATACTTTTAAGGTATTAGTTAATTAGATTAACGTTTCATTTCTAATTACAGAGTAAGATCCTCATATGTACCTTGATTGGATTTATGTTACAAGAAAATATGAATGCACGAGATATTGTTTGAAGCTAACAATAAACAAGCATCCTAATTACAGTAGAATGTCAGAAAAATGTTAGCAACAATGTTACACTACTAGAGTTTATGTTAAACAATAATAAGCTACATCAGATTTTGGAGTGAAGATAATTCCAATATTTGATATTTTGGAATCCAAAAATACTAAAAATGGATTCCAATATTGGCTATATTTTTTAACTGCTTGAACTGGAATAAGACCTGATTTAGTGAAATAAGCATTAGAGGTTAAAGTTATTGGTTTTCTTCTTCAGACTTCATTAATGTGCTTATCTCCAAATTATATGTATTATTACTCTTTTCTTTTGGAAGGAAAAGGTGGTGTTTATTTTTTTTTGTCCCCTAAATTTTCTGGCATGATCTTTTCCATGGGTCATGATCCTGACAATCAGGTCATGTGGGTTATTTTATATATTAATGGTTTTTCTTTTGGTGTGTTCAATCTTTATGCTTCTAATGATTTCCTGGAAAGGTCGGCATTATGGCATTAGTATGGGGATAATATTTCTCTCACCTATTGCATGATTTATGGTGATTTTAATATTATTGAACATCCCAAGCAAAAAATGGGGGTCCTTCCTATGAGTTTTTGTATTGGTGATTGTGAAGTGTGGTTTTAATTCAAAAACTGTTGGAGCCTTAATGACCCAATTTATAAAAGGTAGCAAGAATTTACTTCTCAAAACTAGTTTATGTGGTCCAATTTTTGAGAAGGACCCACATGTGTGCTCAGAAGGCTAGATCATGTCGTGTTATCTCAATAGGAGGTATTTGAGATGGAAAGTAATGGTCATTGTTTAATCAATTCCTCGATGAACATTATTTTTTCAAATCATACCCCTATTTCTTTTAGAGTTACATGGGGTGGGGTCAAACTCAAGGTTCAATATAATCAATTATATATGATTTTTCCTCTGATGAGTTATCCATGGGTGTTGGCTCTTATTGCCAAGGTATGGAATATGGCTCCACATCTACCTTATACGTCCAGCTGGGTGTCTTTCCTGAATGAGGTAATTTAGTAAACTGCTAAATTTCTCTGTCACTTTGGCAAGCAAGTTGCCCAAGTTTGTAAGAGGGTCAAATCTACTCTTCACTAGGAATTTCAAAGGACTACCATGCTTCTGGAATCTCAAGATTTTGATGTGGCAACTCAAGTTTGGGCTGCTCAACTTAGACATCAGTTGAAGGTCATAGAACATCATAAGACAAATGGTTTTTAGGCTCATGCTCAGATCCACTTGCTTAAAAATGGTGATCATGATTCCAAAGGTTTTTTTAAATCCCTCAGATCTACATATGCCAAGGAGAAAATTAAGTAAATTAAACTTTACCATGCTTAGGTCATGACAATCCTGGATATTGCCATGAAATATTTGGAACATTATACGTTGGTCTTCCAGTCCCATCTACCTTTAGTCGAGAGTCAAGCAGTTTTGCTACAATACATATTTAAATTGTCCTTAGTAAGATGAAATAGTAGGAGAGGAAAAATTGTGGTGCGTCTCTCACCTTGGAATATCTTACTGGTGCCCTTATTTTTCTTACGGATGACAAATCTCCGATGTTAAATGGTTTTTCGTGTGAATTCTACAAATTTTATTGGCATATTGTTGATAATGATATTCTAAGGATGTATCAAGAAGGCTTAAAGAACCAATGCCTTGGATATATTATTAATAAAGGAAATAGTAAATTTATACCTAAAGTTGGGAATCTAGAGTTTATTACTATCTCAAGGCCCATTACTCTTCTCAATGTTTCCTATAAGATTCTAGTTAAGGAAATCACCTTACGCATTGATTCCATTCTTTCCAGGATCATGCGACCTGAGCAATCTAGATTTTTCAATGGCCGTTATATTATGGATAACCTTATTGTTGTATGGAGAGGTATGGAATGGGCTTAGAATTCTCTCCAGAGGGTTATTTATTTGAATATTTTTTTTGAGAAGGTATCTGACCGAATTGAATGGTCATTCATTCTTGATATGCCTTGTACTTTGAGTTTTTGTATTTTTTATCTCAATGTTGTTAAGACATTATTTGCAGATTCCTCCTCTTTTCTTACTATCAATGGACATCAGTCTCCTTCAGTGGGGTTGTTTTGATCTATAAGATAGGGTTATCCTCTTGCTCTGGCTCTCTCAGTCTTAGTGAATAGTGCTATTGGGTATCTCATTGTGGAGAGATGTGAGCGTGAGATCATTTGTGGTATATTTCTCCAAAATCACAAGACTCATATCATTGATGGAAACTTCGTGTACGACTCCTTTCTATCTTTAGTTGAATCCAAGCATAACATTCATGAAACTTCTCTTGCTTAGATATTTTTTACAAATCCTAAAGTTCTAATGTTCATCTTGCTAATTCTTGGGGGTTCCACTAAAGCTCTAGGCCTATGCCTCATTGGTTGGTGGATCACCCCTAGAAATGGATATATTGAGGAGAAACATTTCAATTTCTTGGTATCTCATTTTCCTTTGACAGTAATTCTTCTACTCTATGGTAGTTTTTCATTGATCAAGTTGAACAAAAAGGTGAAAAAATGGGTCTCTCAACCCTTTTCCTTGGCAAGAAAATTCTAGGTGTGCAATTAGATTTTTCACTCATACTGAGGTTTACTATGTGGCTTGTTGGTGCCCTTCTCAGAATTCCTTTGAAAATTTGGCTAAGTTATTAAGGGCCTATTTATGGTCAAGTTAGAGATAGGGAGGCTTCCATTCGGTGGTGTGGGAGATTTGCACACTTCCATGGTACCAGAGTGGTATGAGTATTATTGATGTGTACATACAAAGTATCTCTCTTTGTGCCAAGTGGGTAATTTGTAGCATTCATGGTAATAAATATTAAAACTTTTTATAACAACATTGTATCTCATCTAGATCTCCTTATGGTAAGAATTGTTGGAGGAATATTAGTTTTCATAGTGTATTAATCACTAGAGTGCTATTTTAAATACCTAGTACCTTCATGGTGAAGAGAATCTACAAATATTTTGAGGTAGTGAAGCACCTAATGTGGCGGGTTGGAGATAGCTTCCATTTTGTCCTATCCTTCAATGATCACAACATCTGGTGGTAACATGTTTTCTCATCAAACAAATTTCCCCTTTGCGGAGTTTCCTGATTTCAAGGTGTTGAGGCTTGCTAGGAATGGCATCTCCACTATCAAATATTTTTTCTGCAATCGAGATTGGATCCCTTGGAAAGAGCTTAAAAAAAAATTAGCTAGCCAATACGGACCTACCTTCTATTCTCAAAATATAGTCTCTTATACTAGACATGATGCTGCACAAACTTGAGATACAACCACCAACTTCTTGGTGGAAGGATTAGAGATGGATTTTGGATATAAATTTGCTTAACTAAAACTTGGGGGTCATCTATTCCCTTTTTTCCGCTATTTTTCATGTTATTGACAAGTTTAATACAAGATGGAACTTGCACTCTTCCACTACCACTTGGCTTCACCGCCTCCATCATGATTTGAATCCTCATTTCGACCCTAAGTTTAATATCTTTCTGTGGTGCCTAGTCTACCAAGGCCTCCCTTTGGGGGAGTGGTTAAGCCAAATTGGCATCCCCAACCCCAAATGCTTCTGTTGTGGTCTTCAATATCTGTGTAAGCATGTTTTATAGTTATGTCCTCATGCTCAAAGTGTTTGGCATTCAATCCACTCCCTTTTCCAGCCTTATCATCCAAAGTTTTTTATTGGAAGACAACCTTCTTAGGATATTATGCTAACTAGCTTGCTTAAATTTCTTCAATTTGGAATTTCTTTCTTTTTGTTATTTTGATTCACTGTTGAAGGCTAGGAATAATGATTTTTTTAGCAATGTGAGTCCACTTTTGAGCCTTATGTTAACGAAAAGGTGGAAATTATTTATTATGTGTGTATGTAGATCTAGCCCTAGGATCAAAAAGTGGATCTAGAATTTTCTCACCTTCAGCAGTTGCTCGACCATTGGGACAGTGCACCTTCCACCATGATTCGGGTCCCTCCAAACAATGATCCTCATACTCCTCCTCCTCTTCCACCCTCCAGATGTAGAAACTGAACTCAAAACCACTCTTGGAGTGCTCAGCCTTCTCCTGCAAAGGTTTGTCTTGATCACACCTCTTCTAGGCCCTATTGGAGTCCTCTCTTGCGAAGAAAAATTACCACCAGCTCTTCAAACTAGGGTTCTTCTCCTGGGGGAGTGCCTACATTTAGAGGGCCTCTTCCACCTAGCATGGGATAAGATATAAAATTATTAAAAAGAGGTAAAATATGGGTCATATATCATAGGAAAAAAAAAAAAATATTGAAAAGAAAGGAAACTTTTAATGGCAGTTGATAAGGGTTTGAAAAAAATAAACATAACAAAAAAATACATGCCTACAAGAGCTTAACTTAGACACATAGTCAATAAACATATATAAATGCACTAATACCAAAGTAAAATTAATAGGTCTTGTATAAATATTAGGTGTCTACATAATGCTCCACTTTGGCCAACTTCTATGTGTGTGTGTGTGTGTGTGTGTGTGTGTGTGTGTGTGTGTGTGTGTGTGTGTGTGTAGATTCATATCAAAGTGAGATAAAAAAATTTTACCTATGATAAATTGAAGAATATTTGGTGATTATAACTTATAAGAGTTTCTTATAACATTCAATATCTATATTATTGTTATATACATTAAAAAGAAAGGAGAGGGTATAACTTAAATCTTACAGTCCATCTCTATTGACCAACAGTAAACAGAAACTATATGCTCCTCTTAATCTGGTGTTGAATACCCTTTGCTCATGTGTGTATATTTGTTCTCCTTCAAATATATAAAATCTAGATCAAGTAACAAATGTGGCACTATATATATATCAGTAGTATAAAGCAGAATCCTCAATAATAGGATAGAGAGTGTTGAATATTTTTACCATATATTGGTTGGCATATTCAGTTTTTTTGAGGAAGAATTCCAATTCCTCAGTGATTTTGTCTGTATTGGGTGTGAAATTGATGGCGCAGAGACTTAACTTGTAGTCAATGTCTAATTATTCCCACATGTTTGGTAAGTCAAATATGGTGTCTGGTTCATACCCTACACCTAGAAGTGTCATCTAACAAAAACAAAGGTTTGTAAACAAAGATTGATTAGACATGATTACTTTCTTTTAAAGAGATAAGACAATATATGTGGAACATGTAAAATAGACATTTTTTAACAAGGATCGATGTCAATCGTACATATCAGTTTCTATCTACATGATCGATAAAGATTATTGATAAAACTATTTTGATCCAATTTGTTTGAAACATTTACTTATATCACCAATACAACATCTAAATGTGACATGGATTCTACAAAATTAATGAGGATAAAATACCTTAGAAACTTGATGAAGTTGAGCTGATTGGATCTGTAGGATTATTTCTCCAAAGGGAATTTGACATAACCTAATATTCTGATTATTTCATATCCTTTCAATCCATGAAGGTTAGGGAATCATACGTCAATGTTGATTGCAGGGTAGTTCTCTGAGTCAAAATTAGGCTTGATCAAATTTCGCTAGGAATTCAAAGTTTAGAAAAATCAAAATCCTTTGGCAAATTTAGAGACTTTTTTATGTAGGATCGATGTCATTATAATGGATCATCTTCGATTTGCATAAATCATTTTTGACTTCGGGATTAGTTAAAATTATTCCCTTTTATGGAGTTTTCGGTTCTAAAATGGGTTTTCGGTTGTGTTATCCAAAATTCACCCCTCGAGGTAAATTTTGATAACATGTATCAAATTCTTCAGTCTCAAGCAAGTAGATTGATTCAATGCCAAAAATCATGTTTTTGGGGCCCCTTTTGCTTCTCTCTAACTTCCCTATCCAAGGAAAAATGTCGAGTTATAAAAAATTGAAAAAATGTAAAAAATGAAGTCGCAGGCTTGTTTTAATGCATTGCGGGTTTGAAGGCTGTGAGTCATACCAATGCGGGTCATACAAAGAATTGTTTTACCAAGTTTGGGGCCAAAAATACAAAGGAATCAGCTGATTTGGAAATTTTTGTCCCAGGCGGTCCGTGGGACAGTAAGGACGTTGGGACGTGTAAGACGCACAAAGCCGAAATGGCCGCAAGCAATAAAAATCGACAAAAGAAAAAGTTTTTGTTCCACGTGGTTTAGGAAATCTAGGAAAAAATTATGTGTGGGACGTGAATCGGCCAATTTTCCGCAAGTCATTCTATTGTAAGTGGTGCAGAGATTTTCGTCTGGGACAGTCGGGACAAAAGGACACGCGTAACGTGAAAGAGTGAAAAGGTAACAAAAGGGGACAAGGAAGCCCAAATCAGCCAATGCGGAAGAATGTGTTCGGGACATCTGGGACACGTGGACCTGATTTTGCCACAATACCTGCAACTCAAAGGAAAATTCAACATTTGACTCCCAAAACATCAAACGGCCATAACTTTTGACTCTGAGCTCCGATTTTCACAAAATTGGAATTTATGGAACGAGCACAACATCCTCTACATGTTCAGCTCCTAATTTCTTAATTTTAGTGAGGGTAGATATATGTAAATAAAATAAACATATTCAGCTCTAGTCAGTTAATGTTCATTCCCGTCAAATGACAAAAAACACCTGCCATACCCAAAATAGCTGCTTGCACTCATAAGACCATAACTTTTGCATTTCTCAATGAAATTGCACAAAATTGGTACTATTGGAATTGTGGCTTTGAACCCAATGCACAAAAATTAATAAATTCTATATTTGATGAGAAATAGATGGGGATTTTTCATAAAACGTGTCGTGGGTTCATGACCTTGTTTTATTGGGTAGTAGGGAGTGCAATTAAGAGGCATGGTCATCATTCCTTCTCTACTGCAGCACCTGGGACAGTATGGGGTTCCTTTTGCAAGTAACATACAATCATTTCAATCCATTTATTTCCTCTTACAAGTTGTTGAAGTACAAATTTTAGGATTTCTATTTTCCCCTTCTCTCTCTCTTCTCATTTTCCTATAAATTGGAGTGTTGGGCTCATTGATCGAAAGGGGAAGTTTTCTTGTTGCAAAGCTCTATAAAAATTGCTTTGTGAAGCTAATGTGCTGTAGGCACTTGTAGTGGACTCCTTCAATTGTGATCTAGGCCCTTATCTTGTAATAGATTGAACTGTGCATATCATGAAGCAATAAAATACAAGTTTGTGGATGCATCTTCCCTTGCTGTGTTTTCTTGCATTCTTCTTGCCCCTTCAACCATGATTACAAGTGTATTGTTTCCATGTTTATTCTCTTGTATGGATTCATTATCATTGTGTATGTTGAGATGTTGTTGTGAATGCATTTTGCTAGATTGTGGAGAACCGCCATCACCCCTTCTAGTGTGTACTTTGCTTCTATATCTCACACATTGGAATACTACTCTCACACCCCTCCTTTTCTGGTGTTATCACCATTGTAGTGTAGGCTTTCATTTTTTATGCATTCTCTCTCCTTGGTCCCTTGAAAATTTAGATTAGGAAAGATAGTTTATTCCTGCAATAGAGTAGATTGTGGCAGGTAGTTTAGGAGCAATAACTAGCTTTCTCTGGAGGTCTATCTTAAGTAGAAAGTCCTATAGCTTGGAGATAGTACCCATGTTATCCAATCACACCGTGAGCTCAAATATATGTACTTGTATAAACATAAGGGTGTTGTGATTCGGTTATAACAGGTTGTTTTAATTTCGTGGTAGGGTTTGTTAGGTTGTTTAGATTGTTTTGGTTTGTTTGATGTAATTTAATTTTTAATGATTTTGTTTCTTTTGCGGTTGCAGGTGGTTATGGTTGTAAAATGGTAAATTTAACTTGGTATAATAGGTGAAATAAATGTGTGAGACTATGAAGGAGTGTCATAGAGTGTGTGCACACCTGTTTGACTTAGGGTGTCCTAATTCTGGTGTCTGCACATGTTTCCCACTCAAGTATTATTTTCTTAATACACTTTTTCTCTAGAAATAGATTTTGAAGATATTCAAGAAATATTTCCAATTACCTTTTTTTAAGCTTTAATCACTTATCAATAGTTTTTCAATTAATTAAGATGTGAAATAATATCATTTGTCTTAAAAAGCATACTCAATAGTAATTTTCTACCATCTTGTTACTTATTGGGTGAAAATATCCCAATTGAGATTTCTTTATTCAACAAGAGATTATAATTTAATTCTATGACCACAATCCTTTTGAAATTATAAGGTATTTTGTTTTAAAAACTAGGGTTCAACTGTTTTAGTTTTACATTAAAAAACACTTCCTCTCCTCTGGCCCACGTCTATAACCGAGCCCCAATACCTAATTTAAAATATTAATAAATTAGATCCTTTCACCATTAATTTCTATCGATATATTGATTTTTATTTTATCAAATTGAATTACCTCAATATGAACTTATGTGCTAGGATATTTCCTAACTAATGAATTCCCATGTGGATTGAAACATGGACAAACAAAGATAAAAATAGAACAATAAAGAGTAAATGAGAGAGAAAACAAGGTCAATATGGATAAGGAAATATTGAAGACACCAATAAAAAAAAAGGAATGGGGGTTTCAGTAATTAAACTTGTGGTATATTACATTCATTCGTAGGATATAAATAATACTCCTATTTCACATTCTAATTTTTAATATTCTATTATTAATAACTCCTCCCAATACACCATCCCTATTATAAATACGCCTTATATTACCAGATATTACAGATAAATGTATTTTTGGTGAGATTTTAAATAACCCTTATTATTTGTATATCTTTCATGTTGAATGTGTAGTTTGAGTTTCAAAACATTCAGTCAATGTTGAGATGTATTGACCTTTCAGAATGATGAAGAGGTCAAATTTAAACTAAATATAGAACTTTGTGTCAATTTTAAGTTTCACTTATTGGTGAAATTTATTAAATATTAGCTTCTGAAAGTCTCAATTATTTTTACCCTTGCACAAGAATAAAAAATATCAAGAGCTTCCAGATATATTGTACACTAATTTTGGACTAAGTGTCCATGATCATTGTGTCAAGAGTGAAGAGTTTATTAACATTTTACACACTAATATAAAGATCAAAACCTCACAGAGTGTAATACATCAGTATTTGAAAAGTGTCCATCATTAGTCTTCAATAGTGTTTGACCCTTGTAGGAGGATCAAAATTTCAAGGCTATGTGGTGCATGGTTTCACTAATCAATGACAAGTGTCGTCCATTGGCATAATGGAGAACCAAAGAGTTTTTAGTGGATACCAAGTTCTAAAATTTTTTAAGACACAACTACACCAATTAATGCCCCTTCACCCCTTATTACATTCCATTATATAGGTTACAATATTTACATTAAAAAAAACCCTCTTTATGAATGTACATGATAGGATAATTTATACAATGTGAAGCCCCCATGGAAAAAGATGAGTTGAAATTCAAATAACATAAGAAACATACGGAAACAAGAGCCTATTTTTTACCTATACCAAATAAGCTACCGCCAAAACAATTGTTTCTAGTGTCATAAAAAAATTAGGTGTCTACAATATCATTATCACTATTGAAAATTTTATCACTGTAATAATGTCAGATGTTATATTAAAATCTACAACAAAAAAAATAGAATGGAAAATTCCTTTTAAGATCCATAATTTTTGGTGCCTTGCTTAAATTTGTGTTAGTTTATGGTAGTATTTTTAATATGTAGGATGCACCTTCAAATATGAAATATACATATACCTTACTTATGCAGTTTTTTAATGAGTAGTGCACTCATTTGGGCACTATATTACATAGATTGTTGGCATCGCTGCTCATGTTTCGGAGGAAGCATGTAGCAGAATTACAATTACAAGTAAGCGTACAATTAAATTAGTGATCAACTTAAGCTGCTATGATTCATGAGGAAAATCCATCATTGAAATACTTACAACATCATCACTACTTCCTAATACGTATCAAAAAAACACACATACTTCCCCATAAATGAAATTCATAAGAACTAATCTTTTCTAATTTGAGTTTTGATAAACGTTTCTACAACATGGTCAAGTAAAATGCACAACAGACCATTGAAGACAATACCTTTGATTTTGTAATTATTGTTTTCTTAAATGAAATTGCTTATTTGTGGTGTAATGTTTTATTATATAAATATTATAATCGATATTAGTGAACAAATCATCACAAATATTGGAGAGCAAGAAGACTGGCTCAAGCATGCATCCATTTTGTTTTTACATTTGTTATGACTATTATTTTTCAAAAAGGCAAACAGCCGCGAATAAGGGTTTTCATTACGAGTTGATTTATTTGAATAGCATCCATCATGACCTAGAAAAGGTCAACTAACATATTTTCCCGCGTCAAATTCTTCTTATTCAATTTAAATATTTCACATATTAATATTATTAAAACGTGTTAGAAATTTAAACATTAAATATTTCCATCATTTCTTTCATTCTTCATCTTCATATCCATCCCCACCTACTAAAAAGTATTACATTTCACCTTATCTTACTCAGCCAGCTATCTTTTTGTTGAGTTATTCAGTTGTTGTTGGTAGACGTGGACATCCACGTATGCTTATCTAATCTTCCCTGCCCTTTGCTGTCAAAAACACTCCACCCACCGCATTTAAATTCCTTCACCTAACTTCCTTCTTGTTACATCTAGACACTTCTTTTTTAATCCGGAAGCTTCTGTCTTGAAAATAATTAAAAACTCTGTTTATTTTTGCATTGTAACAAGAGAGGGAATACTCTGTTTTTTTTTTTTAAAGGAAGAAGGAAGGTGTGCAAACAGAGAGCACAGGCAGCTCTGTTCTTTCGCAAATGCAATCGGTTTTTGTCTCAGTATATCAGATTTGTGAAATATAATACAAAGCTGTTTTTTCATGCACTGTATTTTGTTTTTCTTTCTCTTATGGACAGCTCTGTTATGTGTGATTAAAAGTAATTTCTGTTTTCTGTATCATCTTCTCTTTCTCCAGCAAACTGGTATCAGAGCATTGTGCAGATCTCTCTTGGCATTTGGAGACTTGAGGATATCTTTGCAAATTCCATCAGCAGCAACCTGTATTTGAAGAAGAGCAGATAGATGTTCCATGAGGATTTAGGTTTGTTTTATTTTGTGCTTTCATCTATCTGTGTAGTTTTTTTTTTTTTTAAAAAAGGAGGAAGAAATACTGGAACAGCAAGTTAGCAGAGACAAAGCTTTGGAGGAATGGGAAGCACAAGTGGAAATATTGCACAACCTCAAATACCAACATTCAATGGCAAAAATTATGATTTTTGGAGCATAAAAATGAAAACTCTGTTTTGCTCCCAAGATGTTTGGGACTTGGTTGAGAATGGATTTAATGAACCAGCTGACCAGCAAGAATATCAAGCTCTTTCACAAGCAGAGAAGGACTTATTGAAGGAAAACAAAAAGAAAGATGCAAAGGCATTATTCTTCATTCAACAAGCAATGGAGGAATCAATCTTTCCAAGAGTAGCAGCTGCCACAAGATCAAAACAAGCATGGGATAGTCTGCAAACAGCATACCAAGGCACAAGCAAGGTAAAAACAGCGAAATTACAAATGCTTAGAAGGGATTTTGAAAATCTACAAATGAAGGATTCAGATTCAATAGATTCATTCTTCACTCATGCAATGACAATAGTTAATCAAATTAGATCTTATGGAGAAACTCTTGAAGATCAAAAAATTGTAGAGAAAATACTTAGAAGCTTGCCTATAAAATTTGATTCAGTTGTAGTAGCCATTGAGGAATCCAAGGATCTTACACAACTATCAGTAGATGAATTAATGGGATCACTCTTAGCACATGAGCAAAGATTAAATCGGTCAAGAGCATCATCATTGGAGAATGCATTCAAAGCTCAGCTTTCATTTGGCAGAACAAGAGGGAGATCAAATTACAGCAGAGGCAGAGGACGTTTTACACCAAGAGGAGGAAGAGAAAATACACAACTTGAAAGCAGAAGACTAGTATCAAGCCCACATATCCATTCTACACCAACAAGAGGAAGAGGCGGCAGCCACTCTCATAGCCATCATCAAGGAGAAAGGTATGATAAATCCAATATTCAATATCATTATTGTAATAGATTTGGGCATTTTGCATCTGAATGTAGAAAAAGACAATATGACATGAATAAGCAAAAGGCACATTTCACAAATGAGGATCAGCCCAACACTAGTGAGCAAAACACCATGTTTATAACATGCAATGTAGCACAAGAGAGTTCCAAAGAGGTATGGTTCCTAGATAGCGGTTGTAGCAATCACATGAGTGGGAGTAAGGAGATGTTTGCAACAATTGATGAATCAGTAAAATCAGAGGTAAAATTGGGTAATGATCACCAAGTATCAGTCATGGGAAAAGGATCAATTAATATAAGAACCAAGCAAGGTGAGAAGAAGCATATCCCTGATGTATACTATGTTCCTGGATTGCAACACAATCTCATAAGCATTGGGCAACTAGTGCAAAAAGGATATAGAATATACTTTGAAAATGGTGAATGTGTGATTCTAGACAAGAAACCAAGCAATAGGCTGATTGCAAAAGTTGAAATGACAAAAAATAGGATGTTTCCACTTAGAATCCAAAGTGAACTATTCCTAGAGCCACACAAGTTGCAAAAGGTTGCTGAATTAGCCTTCAAAGCTTCTTACAAAAATGAATCTTGGCTATGGCATTTAAGATTTGGCCATTTAAATTTCAAAGGATTACAGCTATTATATAAGAAAAGAATGGTTTATGGGTTGCCACCAATAGAACCACTTAAAACAACGTGTGAGAGTTGCATATTGGCAAAGCAACATAGACATAAATTTCCAGTTGGGGAATCTTATAGGGCAAAACATCCACTTGAGATAGTGCATTCAGATCTTTGTGGAGCGATGCAAACACCATCCATAAGTGGAAGTCTTTATTTCTTGACATTTATTGATGACTTCAGTAGGAAAGTTTGGGTTTATTTCTTAAAACACAAATCAGATGCATTTTCTGTTTTTAAAGAGTTCAAGGCAAAAGTTGAAAAGGAAAGTGGACATTATATCAAAGTATTGAGAACCGATAGAGGTGGTGAATATATATCAAATGATTTTCAGAATTTTTGTAAAGAAAAAGGCATAAAGAAACAACTTACAACAAGATATACTCCTCAACAAAATGGAGTAGCTGAGAGAAAAAATAGAACAATTATGGAAATGGCACGAAGTATGATAAAAGAAAAACACCTACCAAATGAGTATTGGGCTGAAGCTGTTGCATGTTCGGTATACATATTAAACAGATGTCCAACAAAAGCAGTGATAAATAAAACACCAGAAGAAGCTTGGAGCAAAAGGAAGCATAATATAGCACATTTGAGAGTCTTTGGATGTGTGGCATACTCCTTGATACCTCAAGAGTTGAGAAAGAAACTAGATGATAGAGGAGAGAAGTGCATATTTGTAGGATATAGTGAACAATCGAAGGCATATAAGTTATATAATCCTATCACAAAGAAGGTCATAATAAGCCGTGATGTTAATTTTGTTGAAGAAGAAGCGTGGGATGGCAGTATAAACAAAACAACTACAATTGCAGCTAGTGTTCCACAAGAGAATGAGGAGAATGAAACTCAAGTTGTGACTTCTACTACTCAAGCAAATGTTCCTTCAACACCTTCTAGGGCACCCACCACTCCAAATCCAACTACTCCAGCAAGTAATAACAGCAGCGAATCTTCTAATCCAACACTTGCATCACTAAGATCAAGGTCTATAAACACTTCAAAGAAGTCACGCAGTCTAAGAGAGATTTATGATGAATTACAAGAGGCTGAAAATGATGATTTATGCTCTAATTTTGCATTCTTAACACAAGTTGATCCAATTTATTTTGAGGATGCCATTAAAGATGACAATTGGATTGCAGCCATGAATGAAGAAATTCAATCAATTGAGAAAAATCAAACTTGGGAGCTAGTAGAGGTTCCTAAAGGCAAGGATGTGATTGGAGTTAAGTGGGTTTACAAGACAAAGTATAATGCTGATGGAAAAAGTAGAGAAACACAAGGCAAGACTAGTAGCTAAAGGCTTCACACAACTACCTGGCATAGACTACAATGAAACATTTGCACCAGTGGCAAGATTGGATACTATTAGGATGGTTTTATCCATAGCAGCTCAAAATAATTGGAAGGTTTACCAAATGGACGTCAAATCAGCATTCTTGAATGGCATTTTAGAAGAAGAAGTGTATATAAAACAGCCACCTGGTATCAAATTTTGGGAGAAGAACATAAGGTATACAAACTGAAAAAGGCACTATATGGTTTGAAGCAAGCTCCTAGAGCTTGGTACTACAGGATAGACTCTTACTTTGTAAACAATGGGTTTAGCAAGAGTGGCAATGAACCAACTTTATATGTCAAAGTGAATGATGAAGGAGAAATCTTGATAATTTGCTTGTATGTAGATGATTTGATATTCACAGGTAACATGTCAATTAAATCATTCAAGGCAGCCATGGAAAGTGAATTTGATATGACTGATTTGGGGATCATGAGATACTTTCTTGGAATAGAGGTAAGTCAAAGTGATCAAGGCATTTTTATATGTCAAAGAAAATATGCTAGTGACTTGTTGAAAAGATTCAGGATGACAAATGTCAATGCAGCCCCTACACCAGTTGCACTGGGTTTAAAACTTAGTAAGGACGACAAAAGTCCTAGTGTTGATGCAACTTTATTTAAAAAATTAGTTGGCAGCCTTATATATCTAACCGCCACAAGACCGGATATCATGCATGGGGTTAGTCTTATTTCTAGATTCATGGACAAACCTAAGGAATCACATTGGAAGGCTGGAAAAAGAATTTTAAGGTATATAGCTGGAACAAAGAACTTTGGGATTTTGTATACAGCTTCAGATGACTACAAGCTGATTGGATATACGGATAGTGATTGGGGAGGTAGCTTGGATGATAGGAAGAGTACTTCTGGTAACATTTTCCATCTTGGATCAGGTGCTATCTCTTGGGCATCAAAGAAACAACCAATTGTGACACTCTCATCAGCTGAAGCGGAATATGTTGCAGCCACATCAGCAGCTTGCCAAGCAGTATGGATGAGAAGAGTACTTTCAGATTTGAAGCATCCACAAGAAGAACCTACAGAAATTTATTGTGATAATAATTCTGCAATTGCTTTATCTAAAAATCATGTCTTCCATAAACGCAGCAAGCATATTGACACAAGATATCATTTTATTCGAGAATTGGTGAACAATGGTGACATTCATCTTGAGTTTTGCAGGTCCAAAGAGCAACTAGCAGACATCTTCACAAAACCACTTGCAAAGCATGTCTTTGAGCATCTCCGGGAAGGAATTGGAATAGCAGACATATATGGCAGTGAAGATTAAAGGGGAGTGTTGGTAGACGTGGACATCCACGTATGCTTATCTAATCTTCCCTGCCCTTTGCTGTCAAAACACTCCACCCACCGCATTTAAATTCCTTCACCTAACTTCCTTCTTGTTACATCTAGACACTTCTTTTTTAATCCGGAAGCTTCTGTCTTGAAAATAATTAAAAACTCTGTTTATTTTTGCATTGTAACAAGAGAGGGAATACTCTGTTTTTTTAAAAAAAGGAAGAAGGAAGGTGTGCAAACAGAGAGCACAGGCAGCTCTGTTCTTTGGCAAATGCAATCGGTTTTTGTCTCAGTATATCAGATTTGTGAAATATAATACAAAGCTGTTTTTTCATGCACTGTATTTTGTTTTTCTTTCTCTTATGGACAGCTCTGTTATGTGTGATTAAAAGTAATTTCTGTTTTCTGTATCATCTTCTCTTTCTCCAGCAGTTGTGTCCTGAACAGATTAATTGTCGAAGGCATCTCTGAAGAAGTTAAAATGGTAACAACAATGTTTATCAAAATCGTGACGGTGCTGCTTGTAAATACAAATGCAGCTAATGAAAGTCTTTGTTCAATTGTGGAGATGTTGGCGCATTGTATTAACTGTAAATACAAATTCTAACTGCTTCCGAAAATAAGATAAGTCTGCATATTGTTCATGCTGATAATTATCCAAAATGAAACAAAGAGGGGAACACACTTGCTAAAAAATGCAGAGACAATGCATAGCATTGAATGACTACAAAACAATTGAGGTTTATCCAACCTTCGTATGGTGGGAGATCGAAAAGTGTCGATCTGGTAATGCTCGGCTCCCTTGTGATCCGCAAATAGGGAATTTTTTATTTTTATTTTTCATGAACAAATAAATTTTAATATACAATTCAGATTATCATATATATTTGTTTATATTGGACCTTGTGGATGGCTGAATTAAATATTTTATGTCGGCTTCTTCCATTTAATGTTAACATTGTTAATCCTTTTTAAGCTCGCATGCCACCTTCCTCACTTTTTCCCAAATACGTCATGATGATCAATGAAAATTAAGCATTATATTGACCATATATCAACAACATTGTTGATCCGTTAAATTTATTTTTATTCTAATACTAGTAAGGGAGGAATGATGACTTCAACATGACAGAGTTAGCGATCTCCAAAGTCGTTCACCACTTTATGATGACTTCAACATCACAGAGTTAGCGATCTTCAAAATCATTCACCGCTTTATGTATTGGATAGCTAGCAAAAGAGCAGTTTGCTTGTGCATCCGTAATACATTTGGGTTTTGTGACCCGAATTACAACCGTCACTCGCACTCAATAATATGACACACTTGGGATAATTTCCACCAAAGAACTGCAAAGTTCTTAAAAGGCTAGATCATGCCATGTTATAAATACAGCCTTTTTTTCCCGTTTGTCAATTGTTTCCAATTGCCGATGGAAGTATTGTCGCATATGGTTATGTCTGATAATTTTTCAATCTGCTTTCAATAGAATGGATTTTTCATCGGCATACAATTCATTAGTACACCACATAGTTTTGTCTCAATATCACCCTTCTTCAGCATGGGCCCACATTATACCATATCAAGCCAGCGTGGAGCTTAGTGGCAATGCCAACTGGATAAGCAGGTTGGATAGAGTAGTGGAGGGTCGGCATCAAGTAGGTGACTTGCTTCCTTTGCACATTTTAGCGCTAACTAGCATTCATTCCACACAAAGCCTACTTTGCCACCACCTTTGAGTTGAGTCTTTCGTTAACTACTCTAGGGAAAGCAACCTTTCATGAGTTAAGCTCGCATGCCACATTCCTCACTTTTTTCAAAATACGTCACGATAATTAATGTATATTAGTAACATTGTTGATCCGTTAATTTTTTTTTATTCCAATACTAGTACAGGAGGAATGATGGCTTCAAGATGACAGAGTTAGTGATCTCCAAAATCGTTCAACTCTCAATGTATTGGATAGTTAGCAAAAGAGCAGTTTGATTGTGCATCTGTCATACATTTGGGGTTTGTTACCCAAATTACAACCATCACTCATACTCAATAATATGACACACATGGTCTAATTTCCACCAAAGAACTACAAATTTCTTTAAAGGATAGATCCTGTCATCTTATGGGTGAAGCCTTTTTTTGCTTTGTCAAATGTTTCCAATTGCCTATCGAAGTATTGTCATGTATGGTTCTCTCTAATAATTTTTCAATCTGCTTTCAATAGAATGGATTTTTTTTCGCCATACAATTCACACCACATAGTTTTATATCAATATCACCCTTTTTCATCATGGACCCACATTATACCATATCAAGCTGGCGTGGAGCTTAGTGGCAACGTCAACTAGATCAGCTGGTTGGATAGAGTAGTGGAGAGGTGACATCCAGTAGGTGGCATGCTTCATTTCCACATTTTAGCACTAACTATCACTCATTCAACACAAGGGATACTTTGCCACCACCATTGAGTTGAGTCGTTCATTAACTACTCTAGGGAAATCACCCTTTCATGGTCCCTTGTAATCGCAAGGGGATAATTTCAGAAATGCCTCTAAATCACATGTGATTGCAATGTTAAGGGTTCAAAGATCAAATTCCAGATTCACTAGATCAAAGTGGGAGATAGAGTTTCCAAACAATTATTTTAATGCCTGAAATCCAAGCACTAGCACTACCAAATCAAGGCCATTGGAGAAGGCAATTAGCATCTTACTAAAGAAATGGATGTAGTAAATTCCTTCTTTCCCCATTATCAATAGGTTTTTAAAGCTCAATAACCTTCTCCAAAGTGACAAGCAACACTTGATCAATGCATTGTTGTTGTCCCTTGCAAGATTTTTCAAGCTCAAAGGGTACCATGTGACTCAATGCTTTCAAGTGAATATCATTATGAGGTGGTTTCCCACATGGCTAATGGTAAATCCCCTTAGCTGGGATGGTCTTTCTTATGAATATTATACAACCCTTTGGGGTGTTTTCAAAAGAGACCTATTCCGAGTTTATCTTGCAGACTTTAACTCCAATTTTCTTGGGTGGTTTATTAACCACAATCATATCAAATTCATTCCCAAGATGGTTGACCCAAAGCTTATCTACAATTAGAGGCCAATCACTTTATTCAATGTCTTTTATAAAATAATTTCCAAGGCTTTAACATTACTCATCTGACACTTGATGCCTATAACCATTAGTCTATAAAAATAAGGTTTATTCAAAGAAAATATATTTTAAACAATAGTATTGCTCTTTGGGAAGGTATGGACTATGCTTGCTAGTCTCAACAGAAATCCTTATTTATGAAACTTGATTGTTTGAAATCCTTTGACGTGATAAAATGGCACTTAATTCTAGTAATGCTCAAACAACTTAGTTTTAGGTCAACATTTATCCACTCATTATCAATGTTGTTTTCTAATTCTTCGTCTTATCTCTTTGTTATTGGTATCATCTCAAAATATTTTTTCCTCTTTCATTCAATTCAACAGTCCTTTCCTCTTATACATATGTTGTATGATTTAGCCACAAAAGGATATACCTATCTCCTAGCCAATGCCTCTAACAAAGGGGTGGTGAAGGGAATATCTCTTCTAGGATTTTCTACCACACAAATTGTCAATGGCCACTCCGCTAATGAGTTATTTCTCACCTTGCAAGAAGATAAGATTAAGTACATGTATCACACTATGCACTGCCTTGACATTTATTTCTTAACTTCTAGCTTGAACATTCAATGGAAATATACCCAATGTAATAGATGATCCTTTCTACCTCCACCCCTATATTTGGATGTGTTTCAATTGATTAATTAGATTTGATAAGGAAAAATATTCTGATTTATAGGAATTCATTTTGTATTTCAAAATACCTTCCCTTTCCTTTAAAAATGTGTAGTTGATAGAGTAGCTAGAGAAGATGCTCTCCTATTGGATCACAGAACCCCTTTTCATGGCTATTAAGATTCACATTTTCTACCAAGTTCTTGCTTCCATACATGTTTATTACTCATCTTCTTGGGATCCTAAACTCTTAGAGAAAACTTGAGAAATTGTTGAAAGAATTATTACGGGATAGCTTGAAGCTCGAAAAATATTTTCATATAAATTATTGGGAATTTTTTATCTGCATTATGAGTCTAGTGGCCTAGGATTGTTGGACATTGGGTGTCAAGGTAGTTCCCTTTACAACAAATGGATGATTCATGATATTGAAGGGAATGAAATTTGGAAAATCCTTCTGCATAATTTTAACTTAGAAGGCTCTCCAAAAAGCCATATGACTTGGAAAGGGTTAGGATATCAAAACCTAATCATCATCAAAGATTCAATAAAACTAGTGTTATCATTCATTATTGAAAGCATTTGGATATATTAGGAAAAATAAAACCTTATCCTTATCTGGAATGAAGATGAGTTGAAAAATGAGCTTTCCATTAATGATCACATGGTGTAGTGATGCATAATTATTGAATTCCTTAATTTTTCATCATCATAGGTACCATGGATGTATTCCTTTAACATATTCATATGAGGAATTCACATAGTACATGATTTCAATTGCCATTAGCTCAAAAATTTAATATCATGGCCAAAAGCTAAGCTAAAATTATATTTGGCCACTTGTGATTGGGAATATTTCTAGACAATTATTGATACTATTTCAAAGGAAATGTCATATACAATTGGGGTTTCTTTTTCCATTCCACAAAGAAATATTACAAATAGTGTAACACCCATAAATTCAACGTTCAAAACCGTACTAAAACATATTAATTTATTGGGGAAAATTTGCGGAATTTTTTTTAAGGGGTTGCAAGAGTGATACATTGTTCATGATTTAATTAATTTCTGATTAATTATTTATCTAGTTTCACAACTTATGTCCTTAATAAATTTTATAAAAGAATTCTTAAGTTAAAGTGGTCCCATTTATCTACGTCATTTATACCCTTATTACACCTTTATTCTAATTAATTAATTTTCATATAAACACTTTCCCTTTTTAACCCCTTAATTAATTTAATTAAATATGTCCAACTAGCCACTTTAGTTTTAATAGCTAGCAAAAACATCATTTACTTATTTATTAACTTCAAAGTGGAAGGGGAGGGGGTCACAACATAGTCCAATCCACAAGTGTAGGTACCATATGGCCTTATTAGTTAATTAGATTTATAACATTTTGCACATACCCATTCCCACAAAATATAACATCACTTAAGTGATGTAGGATTCATTCTAAAACATTGGATTAGATCTATCTTGGCCATTGGATCTTAGGTTAGACTAAAATCCCTAGAACTCCTTATGATCTGTCATCTTATTCTTTTATTACCCTATTGTTATCATTTTAACTCTTTTGTTTTGCAGGTTTGGGAGAATGGAGGCAGTGAATGCAAAGAGAGATTGTTAAGGATTGTGCCTTGTTAGAAGGATATACACACCATTTTGGGTATTTATATTATTTGCATCCCTCTCGTAGGATTCATTTTACATTTTATTTGTTATTGTATTATTTCTTTTTTAGGGTTTACTCTATGTGGGTATGGGTATTTTTACCCCATTTTATTTCTAGATCTAAATGAAATATACACACAATCTAGGTTATATATATATAATATTGTATTTGTTTCAGATTTTTTTTTAGTGTTAAATCTATAGATTCAACGTTTTATTTTAACCTATTTTTATAAAATAAATCTAAATCAAATACTATATATATATATATATATATATACTAAACTAGGTTATGGGTCGGCCGATCTATATAAAAAATAATGCAGAGTATATGTTTAGCAGCCGCGGCTAAAAAACATTTACAGGTTTAGGTTTGGGTGGGGCTGTCGCCGCTACCCCCCTTTTTTGTTTATCATCTAGAAAGGCTTTGCCACATAGGCCTATTCAGCCCAATCTATACACAGTCCTTTTCTTATATTCAATAAACTACGTTCTATTTAAAGTTTTCCCCACTGATTTTTTAATATATAAACATTCAAATTAAAACTTATATATATATATATATATATATATATATATATATATATATATATATATCTGTGCGTGTGTAATATAATATAAATATTTCGTTAAATAAATATATACAATTATAAATTATATAATTATATAAATTTATATATTTATAATATTTAATTTTCTTTTCAATTTTTTGTGTTTTATTTTATGAAAACAATATATCAATTCAACTTCTTTGTATAAAAACTATAAGGGTACGAGTAGTAGTTATAATTTCACATCTATTCGAGTATGTGGAAATAGTAGAAACTAATACCCCCCGTCCTCCCACCACCCCTTTTTCTTGTGTTTACAAGCATATATTTGCCTAAGGAATTTAAGCATGTTTCAACACAAGTAAATAGAAGGAAACATTTCCCTTACAACAAGGTAAAATTTGATTATTAAATTAACTCAAATCATTTATATTTACATATTACTTTGAATGGAATGAAAGTAAAACATAAATAAATGAAACTTATTCCTTCTCTATTTTAAATCAAGTTTCCAATTTTACAAAAAGAGAATGAATATATACTTTCCACAATACTGCACCATCCTTTTTACATGAAGATCCATAATACATTTTTGAATCAAATTTTAAATATGAAATAAAAATTTCCATTCCAAATAAGGATGGTTTTCCATTGATAATCAAATGCTCTCTAGGTATAATTTACAAGTTTAAAGGAGGCATCATAACAATAAAATGCAACTTCTCATGCCTTCTTTCAAAAAATATACATTTTTGAATAATCAACACAAATCAATGTTACATAATACATTTACAAGAAGTTGAAACTTTTTAAAATTCAAGTTATAAAGTCCTCCACTTAGGTAGAGACAACATGGAAAATTTTTACAAAAGTTGGAATTCTTCCATGGGCTCAACAACAACAGTCTTCACTCCAAGAGCACTCCTTCAACTGCATATCTTTTCCTTTCTTAAAATCACAAAACAAGGGAGGAGGTGTAGGCAACACTCACCTTCCATCATTTATCCCAATAAGGGGAAGAATCCATTCTCCTCACTGACCCCTAAGCCTCAACCATAGTGAAATAAAAAATGTTTGCAACCAATGGAAACTTTAAAAAATGCTTCCAAACTACAACACACATACCAAAAATCATTTTAAACACACAAAAATAAGCACAAAGGTACAACAACAATAACATGAACCTTTCAACACACAAAGCTTTAAACTAAATCCAATGGAGAAAGGAAATATGGGGAATCACTTTTACCTCCCAATGGGTTAAGTGTCCACCTTGAAGCCTCCAAAAACACAAGAAGACCCATACAATACTCTTATATCTCCTTCAAATCTCTTATGCCTCCCTAAATCTCTTATACCCCCCTTAATCTCTTATGCCTCCCTTAAGTAAAACATACAAGATAAGTAAGAATTTATCTTATCTAAAAAGGTGGGACACCCAGCCCAAACTCCCTCTAAAATATGTAACAATAGTCTTATGCCTCCATCATAAGATCCCCATAAACCTTCTCCTACACATGAATTAAGGTCATTCTACCCAAGGTCCCAAAATAATAACACTCATATCCATTCAATTACATACAACACACACATATATGTAAATAAAATTACATGGGTGTAGTTCCTACCTTGCCCTGCAAGAAAATTGATCACAAAATAAAAAATCCAAGCTCCTTCCAAGCTCAAATCCAAATCCAAAGAAGCTCCAAGACTCCCAAGAAATAAAATCAAGCTAAATCTTCAAAATACTAATGCACAACAAAATGAAGTAACCCCAAAACCATCAAATAAACTTGTATAAATAGAAAAAGAGAAGAGGAGGGTGAGGTGGCTCCATGTAGGATGCCACATCACTTCTCTTCAACTCCACATCACCAATTCAAACATCAAACCCAAGGCTAATAAATTGGTGGGTGAGGATATGACAAGCCACTTATACATACTAACACTCACTCCATACCTCTAAAGAACACCATTAAAAAATCATGTAAGAAAGTACAATAATTTACACTTTTTGCCTTCCAAATCATATAATGGAGTCTAAATTTGACCACTCACCCCATATGTATAGTTGGTGGCTAAATTTAAGAGGTGAGGGACAATATTAACATGTCCCACAAGCCTCCAAAAATGGCTTAAAAGTCAAATTTCAGACTTTAAGAGATGGGTTTAGTACACACAAACCAAACTCAATTAAAATCAACTCAAATAAAAAAGGTCACAAGGACCATCTACCCCTAATAAATTCCCTTTTGTGACATGCCGAAAATTAACTTAATTAACATACTTAATTAGTAAACAAGGGTACATTTAATCAACAATACAAAAGAGAAATACAATGAAATTATAAAATACATACTCAAAAATTAATCTAAAGAAAAGGAGAAAGAAGCAACATATATCCCATGGTAATAATTTAAGGTCATCCCCCCCATGGGGATCTCCTAATATCCTAACAACATACAACAATAACATAACAAAAAGTTTCCATGGTGATCGTCATTGCAACCATCAGATATTTCGCTACGGTTGGTCTCCTAACCCTGTTTTGTTTGTTATGATACCATCACCTGCAAAAACAAACAATACCTCCTTTAGCCTCGTGGCCACATAAAATAAATCAACAATAAAATATAAGCACATTCATCAGTAAACATCATCATATCACGAAATCATCATGAAGCTAAGTAATGCTATAAATTGTTTACAATTTTATAAACCTTTCAATTTTAGCATTTCATCAATATCAGTGACATCAAAAGATTAGTTCGAACACCAAACTATGGTCACTACCATGATAATTAATAATGGAAGTATATATATAAGATAACAACACATCATCATCATCAAAACAAAATATATATCCATGCCTTTCAGAATCCATACAAACCATAATATGAATAACAACATATCAATAGTCAGAATATATCTACCATCTAACATCATGCTAATCCAAAATAACATAATAAGGTCCATTTCTATAGTCCATGATAAATCAAAATCAAAGTATAAAGAGTGTCGAAAAAGAGTGGGCACTACATCCCCCTCCCCTTAGACTTTAATTCCTCCTAGAAGTCACTAAAAAAGGTGTGGAAACTGGGCCTATAACAAAGTAGCATCCTCTCATGAAGTGGCAGTCTCATCATTCCTATCCCATTAGACTCACACTTGATCAATCTCACGGCCTTGAAGGCCGAGGGTTTTTCACTCTATAATACATACGGGATCCAAAGTAACTTGTCTCTACTCCTACACCTACAATGAAGTTAAATCCATTATATGAGAAGCATTTGGAATGTATCTCCGTAATACATAAATATGGAAAACATCAAGGATGCGAGACAAGCTAGGTGGAAATGCTAGATGGTAAGCCAAGTGAACAATCGAATCCAAGATCTCAAATGGACCCAAAAATTTAAGAGCTATCTTATAGCCTTCTCTGTAACAGATAGGGATCTTATGAGGCTTCACACAAATAAATTCCATTGTGTCAACCTCAAAACTACAGTCTTTCCTCCTCCAATCTGCATTCTTCTTCTGCCTATCTTGAGCCTCTTGTAATCTCTTCCTAATCAAGATAACATGGTTCTACATGTCCTGTAACATAGCTGGCCGAAGAGATACCCTATCCTACAACATGTCCAAACTCAATGGTGTCATGCACTCCCTACCATATAGTTCTTGAAATGGTGCCATGCCGATGGAACTCTGAAAATTTTGGTTGTAAGAAAAATCAACCAAGTAAAAATACTCCTCCCATCTCGACTGATGATCCATGGTGTACATCCAAAGCATGTCCTATGAATTTTGATTCGCCTATTCTATCTGATCATCTATCTTAGGGTGATAGGTTGTACTAAAATTAATTCTCATACCTACAACATGTTGCATGGTATTCCAAAAATGTGAGGTGTACAAAGGATCACGGTCACAAATTGTCTTCCACAAAATCCCATGAAGTCTGAATATCTCATTCAAGTACACTCATGTCAACATACTATCTGTATATGAGGTCTTCACTAGAGAAAAATGATCCACTTTTGTCAATTTATCAATCATTATCATGATCACATCATGGTGATATCTCGACATCGGTAACCCAACAATAAAATCCATGGAAATGGTGTCCCACTTTCATTCTGATATGACATGTAGATAAAGAAGGCCAAATGGATGTTGATGATTTACATTGACCTTCTGACACTCCAAAAATCAAGACACATAATGATTTATGCCTCTCTAAAGTCCTCTCCATTGATACAATTGACTTAATATGGTGTACATCTTCTTCACCAAAGGATCGACTGAATAAGGTGCACGATGAGCCTCTGTCAATATATCATGTCACAACCCACTATATCTAGCTACGTAAATATGACCTCTAAGTCAGTGAATTCCATCTGGCTCTATTTTAAATCTCTCATACTTCCCCTCAAGGGATCTCTGAGACTCAATCTGTGCTCTAGATGATAGGTAGAAGTTGTAATGAGGAAACTACTACAAGATCCTACTCCATAAGTCTATATCTATAGAAGTATCCATAGCCAAATGCCTTCATCTTCTCAAAGAGTCCGCAACCATATTCTCCTTCCGCTTCACATGCTTAATATCCATGTCATACTCACATAGAAGCTCCATAAAACGTCGTTGATAGGCATTGAGATTGCGTTGTGTGAAGAGATGGCATAGGCTCAAGTGGCATGTACTGAGAATGAACCTCCTATAGTAACAAGAAATGGCACCATTATACTAACACATGTACCACTGCCACAAGCTCAAGGTCATGAGTCGGATATTTGAGCTCATGATCATTGAGTTTTCAAGCCTAAAAAAAAACCACATTGTCATCCTGCATCAAAAATCCTCCTATCCCTACCAACGAAGTATCTGTGTAAACAAATAATCCCCGTTGTGGATCTGAAACTGTTAAAATAGGATTTGTAGTGAGGCACCCCTTCAGAGTCCTGAAGTCCTACTCATAAATTTATGACCAAATAAAATTCTTCCCTTTCCATTGAAGGGAAGTGATTGGATGAGAAATGCATGAGAACTCCGGGAAAAATATTTTGTAGTACCTTCCCAATCTCATGAAGTTGTGTACCTCGGTCACACTAGTCGGCACTGCCTAATCAATAAGAGCTCTAATCTTTGCAGGATCAACAATGATAACTTCCCCAGATATGATGTGGCCTAGGTACTGAACATATGTCTTAAAGAATGGATGTTTCTCTAGATTCCCATAAATCTTCTTCTCACAAAGACACTGTAGAACCTGTAAAATTTTCTCCTTTTTCTTCTCACATATGCGTTAGTATATCTATAAACATGAGTATAAAACATTCCAATAATTTCCTAAATACCCCATTCATTAAACTCATGAATACTGAAGGGGCATTTGTTAAATGGAATGGTACCACTGTGAACTCATAGTCGTCATATCTTGTGCATAAGCCTGCATTATGAATATATGCCTCCATGATCCATAGTTGATGATAACCAGACTTAGGATGTATCTTAGAAAACACAGTATCCCTATTCAAATGATAAAATAAGTCATCAATGTATGGAAGGGGCTAATGATTCTTAATTGTTACCTTGTTCAACTGTCTGTAGTCAATACAAAATTTCAAGGATCCATCCTTATTCTTCACAAAATTCACAGGTGCACCCCAAGAAGATACACTATTATAGATTAGGCCCTTCTCAAGAAGGCCCTCCAGCTCTAACTTGAGCTCACTAAGCTCAGGGGTAATCATCTTATATGAAAATATATGTCACGTGGGGGTGGCAGACCAGGTAGCTCACAAGAAAAAATATTTGATAACTCTTGTAAAATTAGGTTATCATAAATTTAAGACCCACTCATCTCATCCTCTATTATGTAACTAATAGTAATAGCATACATCTGGCATCACTGACGCGTACACTACTTCATCTACATAGCGAATATGGTGTGAATAGAAACAAGCCTCCTAACCCTAACTATTACCGACTCAACCCCTAAATCATCTGCACAATATATAACCTTGTTGTACCAATCTACTCTATCTCTGTGTGTAGATAACGAATCCATGCCCAAAATGAATCCAAAAGAACACAAATCTAGGATGCGAATATCCAAGGTCATGGTGAAGGGTCCTAGGTCAAATACACACTCCTTAACTAAGGATTCCATTGAGAGCTTGGCTCTAGAAGCCATCTCAACATCCTAACTAAGGCCCTGCCTAACTACCACGATCCTAAATTGCTCTAATAATAATGGAGACATAAATGAATGAGAAGAGCTTGAACAAAACAAGATTGATGTATAAATACGACCGATGCTAGCTGAAGTCTCAATCACTATGCCCTCGTGCTATTCTTGTTGGTTCTTGACTATTACATAAACCTTGTAGTTCTTGGCCATGTCACAAATTTTAGGCTCTAAAATTGGTCCCTTATCATTTCTATTAGGGTTCTATGGATACTCTTTCCAATCATGTCCATGTACACCGCATCTGTAACAACTATCTGGTTCCCTCCAATAAGATGCAACTCCTACAGGTAATCTAGTGATTTTTGTGGTAGATCATGATGATCCTACCATGTAATTATATAGCCGCTACTGATGAGATCCAGCGAAATGAGCTTTAGGTACTCCCTGTGTCCTGATGGGTCATCTATGAGGAGGCCCCATACTCTGTTTTCTTTTAGTATCAAATATCTGTGGACGTCTAAATAGTGGAGAATTTTATTTTTATTTCTAATGAGGTAGCTGTTGTGGTGGCCTAAAAGAATATAACCCCCTCGACTGACCACCTCTACTGACTATCCTACATCTAATGAATATGTTTCCTCACACTATCTCTATTCTAATGTGTCTACCCCCTAGTCTCTTATACAATGTAGGAATTTTCAACATCCTCAACTAAGGTCTTAAAACAATGAATGCATACTATACCTCCCAAATCTAAGTTGAGGCCCCAGATGAACCTGTGAATCTAGACCTACTCATCCTGCATGTAGTCTACATATTGAACCAAGTCCAAAACCTGACTATCATACTCGACCACTCTTAAATAAGTTTTTCATAGATCATGAAACTCATTGATCCTTTGCTGAATAAACCTCCTAAAAAGATATCGGCTACGGAAATTCTCCTCAAAAATATCCCATGTAACATTCTTTGAATCCACGTGGAAATTTTTCTCCTATTTTCTCCACCAAACACCTGCTTCATCTCTTCGAATATGAATCACTACATGATCCTTTGTGTTGCTAGTACGTGGGCACATCTTGAAGCATCCGCTCAAGCTCACTAAGTAAGCATCTTCCTGGAATCATCTTGTATCACTAGTATAATGGGACGGATGAATCTTCAAGATCTCCCAAATGTGATCTACCACTGATTTCTGTCAGCCCCTAGGTCTCCCCACATCATCATCCCTCGGACTAGGGCTCCTAGATCTATCTCTATCTACTATAACCCTATCTCCATTTCCACTCTGTGGTGAATATGGTCTAGCTGACTCTGCATGGGAGTTCTTCTCTTTATACTCCTTGATATGTCATGATGGGATACGAGCATCTACAGAAGGTTCTCTATCATGTTGGCTAGATCGTCTGCCTACTTCTCAACCCCGTATAGCTGAGTTGACCTCCTAAAAGGTCTATATGATTTGTGGAAATATAGTGAAAACTTCCTACTCTTGCGTAGGTATATCTTACTCCACGTGAAATATTCCCTTTTCTAGTTTGTGCCTCCTACACAAACAAAGAAGAGAGTCAGTTCATCAAAATTTAGGTTCATTTTAGTTTTCTAATTGTTTTACGTTTCCATTTATCAACAATGTTGTGTTCTAGGTGTAGGTTGTGCTAGGTTAATTTTTTTTGTTTCCATGTGTGCCCAAGGTCCAAGCATTGAAACCATGGCTCTGATACCAAGTGTAACACCCACAAATTTTATGTTCAAAACCATACTAAAACATATTAATTTATTGGGGAAACTTTGTGAGGAATTTTGTTTTTATTTTTAGGGGTTGCAAGAGTGATACTTTGGTCTACTTACCCTTTGTGACCTTCTCACTGAGATTTGGGGTTCCAGACGCTCAATCTATACATCATGTACATTGGTATCCACATTTGATAGTGACCAATGCATGTCACCACTTACGGACTGTCGACACTAAAGTTTTCCTCCAAAATTTCTATTTCATTAATGTATGTATTAGGAATAGGATGTTGTTAAGTGTAATTAGTAGCAGCGTCTGATAGAATATAACGGCGCCGTCAGTATGGTGCCGCCAATAATGTGGAGTATGGTAATAGTCAAAGTACAATAGGAATGTTGTAAAAAGTAAATATTTGTCGTAAGTGGTCTGGTAATGTTAAAATGTCAAAGTTTGGGTAATTAGAGAAGTAGGGTCTACATGATTAGGAATTAGAAATATTATATTGGTAATAAGGACAAGGAGTGAGGTCATAAATATTTTGTGTATTTTATTTGTAAAAAGTCTAAAAATGTGGAACCCATGTAAAATGATAAGGTTTATCTTATCTTAACACATAAGCTTACATGTACAGATAAGAGTTAAGGTATGGAATACAATTCGTTAGAGTGGATTTTTTATCCTATCTTAGAGATAGGATGGATAAGCCTGGAAGTTCTATAAATAGAGAGGCCACCCCCCTCATTTAGCATAGAAAGAAGTAGTGAGAAATATTGAAGGAAGTGTGCGAAGGAAGCCATCAGTTAAAGGTGTGTTGAAGAAGCCATCAAGAGATTACATCCACAAAACTAAAGGCTGTGCATTAGCAAATAATCATAGCACGAGGAGTTCTCGGTGAAGAATTATCATAGTGCCGGATTGGTGATGACATTTTAGTTCCGTTGCCGGGACCATTCCTCGTTGGTGGATTTTATGGAGAGATATTCCCACTTAGTCAAAAATCAATTGGAGGGTAACCTTATTTTCACTGTGCATAGTAGTTACCATGGTAAAGTCATTTTTACCATGAATAGTAGTTACCATGTTAAAGTCATTTTTTCCATGAATAGTAGTTACCTTGGTAAATTCCTTTTTGCTGGGAATAGTAATTACCGCAGTAAAGTCACTTTTTACCGTGAATAGTATTTACCGTAGTAACTTCACTTTTTACCGTGAATAGTGTTTACCACAAGTTTTACCATAGTTTACCATGGTCATTTCTATTTTACTGTAGAAAGGTGTAAAGTCACTTTCTAGTATAGTGATCCCAATTATTTGTGCACATAAGTCTTGTTAATTGTACTTGTGGGTTGGTATTTCACGGTGGTTACTTTTGAAAATGGGAAAGATTCCTATTTTTTCAGCTCAATCTAATGAAGATGCTTCTTCTTTCATTCAAGAGTTTAAACGATCTTGTATTTGTAATGGCCTTATAAGAAGGGAACAATGGACTGAATTTTTTCCTACCTTTTTGGATGGTTCAGCACTTAGGTGGTTTGAAACACTATGTGATAATGTGAAAAATTCATGGGATTTATTAACTGAAAGTTTTCTTGAAGAATTTGGTGAACAACAGAAATATGCAGATCTCATGATCGAGATCACAAAGCTATCCCAAGGAGAGAAGGAGAAGATAAGGGATTATCATGCTCGTGTTCTAGAGCTAAGGAGGAAGCTCGATGCCCAGATCCGGAAGGAAGGACTAGCGGATGGGTTGATGAATGGCATGGATAATCTCCTTTGTAAGCACTTCATTCTTGGGATGAAGCCGGAGATCAGACAACGAGTGAAGTATGACCGCCCAGCTACCATTGAACAAGCAAAGGAGATTGCAAGAAGGCAAGAAGAAAGCATGGAAGAGGAGCCCAAAGAAATTGTTGCTAAAGTAGAGCCTACACCAGCACCTTTGGTCCTGAATCCACAACCATTCCTGGTGAGAACAAATATTTCTCCTAATACATCTACTGAGTATGAAGATCTGCTCAAAAAGATGGGTCAGTTAACTATTAATCTTCTTCAAGGAAAAGAATTTAGTTCTCAGGGAGGAGATAGAGGTCCAAAAATAAATATTTCTGAAGTTGTTTGTTATGGTTGTTATAAAAAGGGTCATTATAAGTATAATTGTCTAGATAGAGCTTCTACATCTGGTAAGGGAGATAATGATAAAGGAAAAGCACCTGTGAATTATTTTGATGTAGTAGACAAGAGAAAAAATAATGAAGTAGATGTGTTTGTAACAAAAAGAAAGAAAGAAAAAGATAATCAAGATGGAAATGATCCTAAGAAGATGAAAGAAGAAACTACTAAGAAACATAGGAGAAGAAAGTTGGGTGTGCAGGATTTTCTGATTTCACAGGGGCAAGGACCATACTCCATGTTGGAAGATCTGTCCAAAAGGCCTACAAATATTACATATGGTCAACTCTTGGCTATGTCTTCTGAGAAGAGGTGGGAATTGCGAGGTGGACTCAATGCTCGAAGAAGGAAGGAGGTTGAGGTCCGTGTTTTGGAGGCAGAGCTAGATCCCTATGCTCCACAAGCTGAGGTATTATGTAATGGTATTTCAATTCATGATGTCTTAGTTGATGGTGGTGTTGTAGTTAATTTAATGATTGAGTCTGTTATGAATATGTTGGGTTTAAAAATTGATCGCCCTTCAACACTTATGTTAAGGTCATTAAATAAGGGAAAAACTAAACCAGAAGGTGTAGTTTCAAATGTGGCAATATCTGTTATGGGTGTTGTATGTGTGGTAGACTTTCAGGTGATGAAAAATGGTACTGTTGCGTACCCAATGCTGCTAGGAAGACCATGGCTAAGGAGAGTTCATGCAAGAAACTACAGGAATGAAGGTTTCATGACACTTGGACGTGGTAGAGAGAGGGTGAAGATAAATGTGATCCCTCGACATCATAAAGCAGAACCTGTGGATTCAAGTGATGAAACTGATGATTGGACATCCTCTGATTACTCTAGCACCAGTGAAGTGGACACTGAAGATGAAAAAAGTGAGGTTGATGTTTCAGTCATGGATATTCTTCCAGTCACACCAACCCAGGACCCCATAAATTTATCTGAAGAAGAAGTTGATGATCGTCTCCAACAAATAAAGATTGGTGATGCTATGATGGAGAGTGAGAAGGAATCCTACCTCCAGCTCTTTCGAAGGTACATACACCTATTCACTTTTGATTACAAGGAATTCCGCCAAGTAAGTTGGGTAGAACATTGTATTGAGCTGGTAGATGGTGCTAAGCCCATAAAGCAAATGCCATATAGAATGAATCCTAATTTTTCCATGACTGTAAAAGAAGAAATAGATAAGTTGCTTGATGCAGGATTCATATTTGCTGTGGAGAATTCAGAATGGGTTTCTCCCATTGTGATCTCAATAAAAAAGAATGGGAAGGTACACATTTGTGTTGATTATAGGAAGCTCAATAAGGCAACAAAGAAGGATCATTACCCTCTTCCATTTTCAGATCAGATCTTGGATGAAGTAGCTGGCTAGGAGTGCTATAGTTTTGTTGATGGATATAACGGCTACAACCAAGTTCGTATAGCAGAGAAAGATCAGCTAAAAACCACGTTCACCACTCCTTGGGGAACGTTTGCTTATAGAGTTATGCCTTTTGGGTTGTGTAATGCTCCAGCAACATTCCAGTGTTTGATGAATAGGGTGTTCGAACCCTACATTGGGACCTTCATCAGAGTATTTCTGGATGATTTTTGCATCTATGGGAGCAAGTTGGACCACCTGCACCAGATGGAGACAACATTTCAAAGGTTAGATGAAGCACAAGCCTCACTAAACCCTACAAAGTGTGTCTTTGGATGTTCTAAAGGCGTTTTGTTAGGGCATGTTGTATCCAGAGATGGTATTGGTACTGATCCTGATAAAGTTTCAAAAATCAAAGATTTACCATTTCCTATGAATAGAAGTAAGTTGAGATCATTTTTAGGCCATGTGGGTTACTATAGAAGGTTCATCAAGAATTTCTCAAAGATTGCACAGCCACTAACCCAGTTCTTGAAGAAGGATGTTGCTTATGAACTAGGAAACAAGGCGCATGAAGCTTTTGGACAACTGAAGGAAGCCCTGGTGTCTTCACCTGTTTTGAAGAATCCAGATTGGAGCAAGCCATTCATTGTGTACACTGATGCCTCAGATGCAGCACTAGGTAGTACTTTGAGCCAAAAGGATGAAAATGGGAATGAACATCCAATTTACTTTGGGAGCAGACAAATGAGCAGTGCTAAGGTAAACTATACTGTAACTGAAAAAGAGGCTCTGGCTATCATTTTTGCTGTAAAGAAGTTTAGAAATTACTTGCTAGGGCAGAAATTTATAGTTGTAACGGATCATCAGGCTCTGAAATATATTGTCAATAAGCCTAACCCATCAGGGAGGATAGCAAGATGGATAATTTTTCTACAAGAATTTGAATTTGATATTATAGATAGGACAGGAAAGAAGCATGTCAATGCAGATGCACTCTCTCGAGCCTATGATGGTTTAGGATCATCTTGTGATGATGATGATTTTCCCGATGCAACTTTATTCTCCCTTGACACAATCCCTAGTGAATACATAGATATTTGGAATTATCTTAATGAATTCAAGTTTCCTGATGGTGCTAATGCAAAGACTAAGAGAAAGATTACTCAAGCCAGTCGTCCATATTCTATTTTGCGTGGAGCATTATTTTGAATACGACCTGATGGAAAGTACAAGAGGGAAGTTAGACGTGATCAAGGAAAGGAGCTGCTAGAAGAATTCCACAATGGTACATGTGGAGGGCACTTCTCTGGACAACTTACAACAAGAAGGATCTTGGATGCAGGTTATCACTTGCCCACTCTTTTTAAAGATTGTTATAATTATTGTAAGACATGTGATATTTGTCAAACACATGGTAACCGTAAGACTTCATCAGCTCCATTATGTCCTATTCTTCCACTTGGTCCCTTTTAAAAATGGGGAATAGACATTGTAGGTCCACTTCCAACTACATCACGTCAAAATAAGTATATTATAGTTGCCACAGATTATTTAACCAAGTGGGTTGAAGCTAGGCCATTGAAAACAGCTTCCATGGATGAAGTGGCAAGGTTCATATATGAACGCATTGTCACCAGATTTGGTTGTCCATTAGAAATTGTAACAGATCAAGGAAGCCACTTCATTAATGAGGTGGTAGAAGCCCTAGTCAATAAGTTTTCTATCAAGCACAGGAAGGCAACAACATACAAGCCAAGCACAAATGGACAGGTGGAACGAACAAATTTTGTGCTGTGTCAAATTCTAGCAAAAGATGCAGCGTTGCAGGTACATAAATGGGATAAAACGATTCATGCATCATTGTGGGCATATAGGGCAACATCAAAGTCAGCAACAGGATACTCCTCATTTCAGTTGGCCTATGGCATTGATCCAATTCTTCCTATTGAGTTTGATATTCCCACTGTGAGAGTTATGAAAAATGAAAGGATGGATGAAAGTGATTCAGTAAAAGAAAGGTTGGTACATCTTCATTTGCTAGAGGAAATGAGGGAAATAGCAAAGGATACAAGCCATAAGAAGAAAATGAAGCAGAAAGAGTACTTTGATCAAAAGATCTGGTGGTCTCCATTTCAAGTAAATGACTTGGTTCTAGTATATGATTCCAGATACAAAAAAGAAGACAGAGAAAATTTCTTCCAAAATGGATGGGGCCCTACAAAATAGCAGCTGTGCATGAAAATGGTACGTACCGACTGGAGGAATTGGATGGCACTCCCATTATGAAATGGGTCAACCACGACAAGTTGAAGATTTTCCAAGCACCAGAATAGTCTACTCCGAGGATGGAGTAGAAGCTAGGAAGGGGGAAGATGTCGACACTAAAATTTTCCTCAAAAATTTCTATTTCATTAATGTATGTATTAGGAATAGGATGTTGTTAAGTGTAATTAGTAGTAGCGTTCGATAGAAGATAACGGCGCCGTCAGTACGGTGCCGCCAATAATGTGGAGTACGGTAACAGTCAAAGTACAATAGGAATGTTGTAAAAAGTAAATATTTGTCGTAAGTGGTCCGGTAATGTTAAAATGTCAAAGTTTGGGTAATTAGAGAAGTAGGGTCTACATGATTAGGAATTAGAAATATTATATTGGTAATAAGGACAAGGAGTGAGGTCATAAATATTTTGTGTATATTATTTGTAAAAAGTCTAAAAATGTGGAACCCATGTAAAATGATAAGGTTTATCTTATCTTAACAGATAAGCTTACATGTACAGATAATAGTTAAGGTATGGAATACGATTCGTCAGAGTGGATTTCTTATCCTATCTTAGAGATAGGATGGATAAGCCTGGAAGTTCTATAAATAGAGAGGCCACCCCCCTCATTTAGCATAGAAAGAAGTAGTGAGAAATATTGTAGGAAGTGTGCGAAGGAAGCCATCAGTTAAAGGTGTGTTGAAGAAGCCATCAAGAGATTACATCCACCAAACTAAAGGCTGTGCATTAGCAAATAATCATAGCACGAGGAGTTCCCAGTGAAGAATTATCATAGTGCCGGATTGGTGATGACAGGACGCTGGTTAAGATAATGACCGTCAGGCGTACTCTTCTGTTGCCAATGTTGGTCTTGGTGACTGATATCGATTCTGTTCAACTGATGTCGATTCAGAATGACTGACATCGGTACTTGTAGATGTATTTTCTAAATCTGAGAATGATTTTTCTTCCACAAACTTTTCAACCAGTTCATCTTTGGGTACCCAAACTTGATCCTTGTATATTTTGTTTTTATTTCATTCAATGTCACGAATCCTAAAAATCCTATAATCTTCTAAATCCCAAAAAGAGAATCTGAAATCACCAAAGCCATAACCAATAAAAGTAAATCTTATGGATTTAGCATCCAACTTCTTTCTATTTTCTTTATCAACATGGACAAAATTTTATAAACCAAATACTCTAAGAAAAGAAAGATCTACCTCATTTTGGTCCAATATTCTTCGAGTTTTCCACCATCCAGTGCACTTGAAGGCCTATAATTAATTAAATAAACCTTCGTGTCTACTGCTTCTCCCCAAAACTATAAGGTTAATTCATCATGTATCCTCATGCTTCTTGCATGTTCCATGATTTTCCTGTTCATTCTTTGAGCAACAACATTCTCCTGTGGTGTTCTAGGAACCATTATTTCTCTATGTATTCCATTCACTAAACAATAATCATTGAAAGTCTTGTTGCAGTACTCACCACCATTGTTAGATCTAAGGCATTTTAACTTTTAATTTGATTCATTTTTCACGAGGAATTTCCATCTTTTAAAAGATCAAAAACATTATATTTACATTTAATACAATAAATACATACCTTTCTTGTGGCATCATCAATGAAACTCACATAGTATTAGGATCCTCCATGATAAGCTACTTTGGTTGGTCCCCATACATCTGAGTACACAAGATCCAATTTTTTCTCCTTCTTTTTTTTCCCAACTTTGAGAAATCTCACTCTTTTTTCCTTTCCAAACATACAATTCTCATAAAAACTGAGATCTACATCTTTCAAATCTTAACGTTTAAGATTTGCATTCCTTTTTGACTCATATGGCCTAGCTGATTATGCCACATGCTTGCGTCTGAATCTGAAGTAGATAACACTGAAAAGGAATCAGTAATACAGGCAGATAATTATAATCTTCCTACCTTCTTTCCTCTTTCTACAACAAGAGATCCCTTGGTAACCTTCCAAGATTCGGCTATGAATGTAACCATGTAACCAAAATCACCTATTTGTCCTACAGAAATTATATTTCTCTCAAGGCTTGACACATGCCTCACATCTTTCAATATCCATGTATTTCCATCCTGCACTTTTATATGAACTTATCCTTTAACAATAATACTTCGTGGCTCATCATCTCCAAAATAAACATACTTAAAATTACCCTAGACATAATTTCATAAATAACCCTTATTAGGCATAGCATGGAAAGAAGCTCATGAATCTAAAACCAAGGATTCAATTTTATCATCCAAGGAGAGAATAAGGGCATCTTGCATTACCTTATATGATGCAACATTTTCCTCTTTACATTTCTCCAGCACATTCTATTTATTTTCCTTGAACAAACAATCCTTATTTTTATGTCCTTTATTTCCACAATTTCAGTAGGTTATTCCTTTACCTCTAGATTTAGATCTTCCATTCTAAGATGTTGATTTCCTAGTATTATTGCTCTTGGATCTCTCCTTATACCTTCCCCTTCTTTCTACATTTAAAGCATTACGAAATGATGATTCTCATGAACTTTTCTTGCATATTTCTTCATTCAGGATTATACTAACCCCATCATCAAACTTTAAAATATTAAAAGTAGACAATGTATTACTAACAACCACTATCAAGTTATCTCAGCTATTTGGCAAAGATCATAAGAATAAAAGTGTTTTCACTTCATCTTCAAATAGAATATGAACCAGCTTTAATTTATTTACAATAGAACAAAAATCATTCAAATGACTTGGTGTAGATTCACCTTCTTGTCTCTATGAGTTAAATAATTTCTTCATCAAATAAAATTTATTTAAAGCACTCAGTTTTTCATACAAATTAGCTAAAGATTTCATCAACTCTACCATTGTTGTTTCTTATATTATATTCGAAGCCATAGATGATGTCAGGATCAATCTTATAGATCCCGACACCTTTCTATCAAGAATTTTTCATTATTCATCATTCATCTTTATAGGTATTTCCTTCTCATCCAGTGGTAAGAATAAATATTTCTGATGTAGATAATATTCCACCTGCATTTTCCATAATTGATAATTATAGCCGTAAAATTTCTCAACTCTGTATTTTCCATCTTTTGTCATTTTTGTAGTTCCCACTCAATCAGAAATCCCTCTGTGACTAAATTTGTCAACACACAAAACCCTCAAATGAAAAATCTCTAATACCAGTTGTTAGAGTTGAACACACTAGTTATACAGATAAATATTCAGATCTAAACATATAAACAGTAAACATGGAAATAAACTAAAAGAACAATACACAAGATATAACGTAGTTCACCCAATGTGAGTTACATCCAACAAGAAACAACCAATATATTATTCAAAACTTTATAGAGGAAATACAATGAGGATTTGCAATCTTCCAAACCTCTCTAGATGTACAACACTTTTCCTTCACAATATTCTATTTTTCTCTCTCCAAGAATTCCTTCTTATAATTATGATCAATCTTACTTCTAACCCTATCTTTATAGCTTATATAAGCATACACATACTTAGGGCAACTTATCTATGTAATTACAACAATTAGATCACCTTTTAATTAAAGGTTAGATCTAATTATATAAGCATACGATGGTCACCCGATCGACGTTGATTATTATGTATCCCAATAAGTTCATAAAGCATGCTATTTATGAAGCAATTGAGGTCCACAATTCAACAAGAAACTAAAAGGGAGATCATTTTAAATTTATATTGGATGATGAATTAACATTTTTGGTGTGTTGTGGAAGAAAGTTACAATGTTACAATGTGAATTTGTTAGTAATGCTAATATTTTCCTAGACATGGAAGCAAGCTAGAAGAGTGGCAGTAAATATAACATGAGCATTATCCTTTTATAGTAAAAAAGAAGAGATGTTGGATTCCAAGACAAGCCTAATTTTTTTTTTTGTAGGCTTTGATTATCAAAAGTGTGCTTTTTATAGCTAAATCTATCTTTTTTTGGCTCAAACTAGGACATAAACATAAAATATGTTTTCATACATGAAATTGGCTTATTTTTGGATATGTTTGTTGGTTTTTTACTACTCCAAGTCTACTAATGTTCAGATCCTGAAATTTTATATCAAAATAGTTATTTACATTTTTCTTCTACGTGGGAATAAATTTGGGCAATTGATAAAACAAATTATACAAAATTAAATTGGCTGAAATTTTCATAAACGCTCTGTCCTATATATATATATATATATATATATATATATCAAATCCCAAACAAATTCAGATTCTAGTTCAATGTGTCGATGAAGATATCAATGAAAAACATTTTCAGTTCGTGTGGGAAAAAATAGGATTCAAATTTGTAAGTTTTTTTTCATTTCGTTAAGAAAATGAATGTTTAAATCCTAATGTTGATGATAATGATGTTGTAGACCATTTTTAATATGTTGGAAAGTTTTTTAAGATCTAAGGATCTGATTGAATGATCTTCACAACATAATTTGAGCTAGATATCTAAGAAAGACTATAAATTCTGTGTTTGGTGCAATTTTCATACAAGGAGCCCTAGGAGAAAAATATTAGTGTCTTATGGTTCCTTAAGAAGGATTATAGGAAACTATTCTTGAGCTTCGAAAACTCACAATTTTGAGGATTACATCTAAAAAGGATAAACCAAGATTGAAGATAAAGAGCAGGGCATATACTTATGGGTGGATGTTTTAAGAGGATAAACACTTTTAAGCTATAAGTCGATTAGAATAAGGTTTCATTTCTAATTACAGAGTAAGATCCTCATATGAACCTTGATTGGATTGATGTTAAAGGAAAATATGAATGCGTGAGAGATTTTTTGAAGCTACCAATAAACAATCATCCTAATTACAACAATATGTCAGAAAAATGTCCACAAAAATACCACAAAAAATCAGCAACAATGTTACACTACTAGAGTTTTTGTTAATCAATAATAAGGTGCATCATTTTTTGTATCAGATCTTGATGCTCTTTATATAATGATTTATACTAATTATATCGTGAAGGAGATTGCAGGGATACATAAAACTTGAATTGAAGGAAGAGAAGTGGAAATGTTGTGTTGAGGTAAAACAAGCTGAAAGCATTTTTTGTTTTGTTTGACTGATTAAGAATGTGATTACTAGTAATCTTGAGAGCTTGAGAGAATTGGTGAAAGGAGGCTAAGAGAGGAAAGAATGAGATGGTGTGGCAGTAGAATCCCTTAAGCTACAAAGGCTTGAAAAGTGAAGAAGATAAATTGAAGCTAAAGAAAAAAGATAAGTCAACACACCAAGCTGAATTAGACTTGGGTGAGACTTGAGTGAAGAAGAAGAAATACCAAAACACCAGGTTCATAAGAGAGGAAAATAACCTAGGTGAGGTATCTAGTGAGGTGAAATAGACTTTCTCGGAAAAATATTTGAAAGTTAAAAACAAAATGAGAGAAAAAAAAAGAAGAGATGAGATGAACGGCTTAGAGGAAAAGAAGAGTCACAAGAAATAAGATATGGATGTGGAGAGAGAGAAAGCTGAGATCAAGCTAATATTTGCATGTATAGAGGAATTCTTTGAGGATACAAGATAGAGATTCTTTGTAAAAATGAAAATCAGAGTAAAGTGGCCTCTCAGAAGGATGATTGAACAGAGAAAGAGAAAGAAAGAAATCATTCAGCTAAGGAGTAAACTTAGATTGTTGACAAGGAAACTTGAGAATGAGAATATGGAGACAAATCAGTCTCATATGTTTAATTATAACCATTGCTTGACATGGGTGCATACAGGTGAACGTGAAAATGAAGGAAGATGTTTCAAAAAATGATAAAAGAGGATCAAGAACAATAATTTTGCATTGAAGACCAAGTGAGCATGTCATTTGAGTAGGAAGAAGTGGAGGTATGCTATCCAGGGGAAGGAGAAATGTTTGGTGAAGGTGAAGGATTATTTGTTGATCCATGTCATCAAAATTTTCTTTCTAATATTGTATTTGATGGATAAAATGTAATTTTGTAAAAGGATGAATTGTATAAACAAACCATATAACTATTTGGTATGCTAATGGAAGATGGATACATGAAAGAAGAGCCTATTGAAATGCTTATAGAATCTGATATACAATAGGAATAAGTGTCTTATATGACACAAAAAGAAACTAAATCATTTTTGAATCAAGCCATGAAGGGACAAGAAGATTATTTGCTGCAGGTGATGAGAAGAGAAGAGAACTTAAACTTTAATGGAGATGAAGAAAACATGAAGAAGGAAGAGATGGAGTTATTAAAACTCTTGAATGAAGAAAATGTTGATGGAGGGGATTTTGCCTAATTTTTGTACATCTAACATTAGTTTTGAGTGTGTGCATGAAGGTTTAGAAGAAGAATTATCAAAAGAAGGAAAAGTGAATAATTGATTCACTTATGAAGGTCCAGAACAATTGGAGGCTGAAATGAAAGACTTGGAAAACTTGATATACCATGATAGTACAGTTGAAGATGATTGTGAAGAAATGAAGATAGAGTCATGTGCGCTAATATTTATGAAGAAAATGAAGAGAAGAAGATGAATTATTTTCTATTGGACCTAAATAAGCAAGATAAAGAAGATATAGAGTTTTTTGGCCTGATACAACATGAAGATTTGAGTTCAAAGGAGTAAATAAAAAAAACCATGCCAAGACAGTAAATAAATTGAAGAACTAGAAGAGAAGAAAGAAAGAATAATACCAATTCCCTTCTAATTCCATGTGTATATAAATATATCAATGACATAAATGTTCAGTTCATGTGGGCAAAAACAAGGTTAACACTTGTAAGTTGTCATTTCTTTGATCAAATGAATGTTTAAAGCCTGATTTTGATGATACTAATGTTTTAGACCATGTTTAATATGTTGGAAAGGTTGTTAAGCTCTAAGGATGTGATTTGAATGACCAGAAAAAAAAATTCTAAGCTAGAAATGTAAGAAAGATTTTAAATTTTATGTTTGGTGTAGTTTTCATGCAAGGAACCCTAGGAACAATTTATTAGTGTATTATGGTTCCTCAAGAGGTATTACAAGAAAATATTCTTGATCTTTGAAAACTCATGATTTTGAGGATTACATCTAAATGATAAACCAAGATCGAAGATAGAGAGAATGGCATATGCTTACGGGTGGATGTTATAAGAGGATAAATACTTTTAAGGTATTAGTTAATTAGATTAACGTTTCATTTCTAAGAATAGATTAAGATCCTCATATGCATGTTGAGTGGATTGATGTTATAGGAAAATATGAATGCACGAGAGATTGTTTGAAGCTACCAATCAATAAGCATCCTAATTATAGTAGTGTGTCAGTAAAATGTCGACAGAAATTCAGTAACATTGTTACACAACTAGCATTTTTGTTAAACAATAATAAGATGAACCAGGTTTTGGAGTGCAAATAATTCCAATATTTGAAATTTACGAATTAAAAAATAGTAATATTGGATTCAAATATTGGCTATAGTTTTTAGCCTCTCGGAATAGAATAAGTCTTGATTTAGTGAAATAAGGGTTAGAGGTTAATGTAATTACCTATCTTCTTTAGACTTCATTAATGTGCTTAGCTCCGAATTATACACATGTTTAGTCTTTTCATTTGGAAGGAAAAGGTTGTGTTTATATTTTTGTGTCCCCTAAATTTTATGCCATGATCTCTTCCATGGGTCATGATCCTTATAATCGGGTCATGTGGTTTATTTTGGATATTAATGGATTTTCTTTTTTTGTGCTCAATCTTTATGCTTGTAATGATGGCCTAAAAAGGTCAGCATTATGGCCTTGGTGGAGGAATAGTTTTCTTGTCTCCTATTGGTTGATTTGTGGTGATTTTAATATGGTTGAAAATCAAGGGGAGAAAATGCAAGCCCTTCCTATGCGTTGGTGTATTGGTGAGTGTGAAGTGTGGTTTTAATTAAAAAACTGCTAGAGCCTTAATGACCCAGTTTTTAAAAGCCAGCGGGACTTTACTTATCAAAACTTGTTTACGTGATCCAATTTTAGAGAAGTATTAGCACGTGTGCTCAAAAGGGTATATTTTGTCATGTTATCTCAACAACAGTTATTTGAGCTGGAGACTAATGGTCACTCTTCAATCACTACCTGACTAAATATTCTTTTGTCAAATCATACCACTATTTCCTTCAAAATAACGTGGGGCAGAGTCCAACTAAAGGTTCCAAATAATCAGTTCTATATGAATGTTTCTCTGCTAAGTCATCTGGGGGTGTTGGCTCTTATTTCCAAGGTATGGAATATGGATCCACGTCTTCCTTGTGTTTTCAGCTGGGTGTCTTGGTGGAATGAGGCAATTCAATGAACTTCTAAATTTCTCCATTTTTTTGGCAAGCAGGTTTCCCAAGTTCGAAAGAGGGTCAAATTTTCTCTTCACTGGGAATTTCAAAGGATTGCCCTACTTTTGGAATCTCAACCTTTTGGTGTGACAACTCAAGTTTGGCCTATTCAACTTAGACATCAGTTGAAGGTCATAGAACATCATAAGGCCAAGGGTGCTTAGGTCTGTGCTCAGATCCACTAGCTTAAAATATGTGATTGAGCTTGCAACAGTTTTTTTAAATCCCTTAGATCTACAGATGCCAAGGAGCAAATTAAGGAAATTCAAATTTCCCATGCTTAGGTCACAACTATCTTGGATATTACTATAGCATTTGTGGAACATTATACATTTATCTTCCAAGCTTGGAAGCCTTCATTTGAGAGTCAAGCGGCTCTGTAACAATGTATTGAAATTGTCCCTAGAAATATGAATTAGTAGGAGAGGAAAAATTGTCATGCCTCTCTCACCTTGGAAGAGCTTCATGGTGCCCTTTATTGTCTTACTGATGATAAATCTCATGGGTTAGATGGTTTTCCATGTCAATTATATAAATTTGTTTGGAATATTGTTGGTAAATATCTTCTAAGGATGTATAAAGAAGCCTAGTAGAACCGGTGCCTTCAAGATATTATTAATAAAGGAAATATTAAGTTTATCCCTAAATTTGGGAATCTGGAGTTTATTACTAGATGAAGGCCCATTACTCTTCTCAATGTTTCCTTTAAGATTTTGGCTAAGGCTCTGACCATTTTTTTGAAGATTTATTTAGAGAAGGATTATGACCGAATTTAATGGACATTCATTCTTGCTATGCTTCATACTTTAAGTTTTGGCACTTTTTTCCTCAATTTTGTTCAGAAATTATTTACAAATACCTCCTCTTGTCTTAATATCAATGGTCATTGGTCTCCTTCAGTGGGGTTTTTCTAATCTATAAGACAAGTTTTCCCTCTTGCTTTGGCTCTCTTCGTCTTGGTGGCTAGTGCTCTTGGTTATCTCATTACTGAGAGAGATGATCGTAGGCACATTCGTGTTATGTTTCTCCACGATCAAAAGACTCGGGTCATCAATGGGAAATTCTTTGATGATTGTTTTCTCACTTTAGTTGATTCTAAGAATAACATTCAAGAAACTTATCTTGCTTAGAAATTTTTGCCAAATCCTCGGATTCTAATGTTTAGATCGGTAAGTCTTTGGGATTCTACCAAAGCTCTTGGCCTATGCCTGATTGGTTAATGACTTACCACTAGAAATGGATAAAACAAGGAGAAAACATTTGGTTTCTTCGTATCCCCTTTACCTTTAACAGTAATTTTGCTACTCTATGGTAGTTCATCATTGATCGGGTTGAAAAAAGGGTGAAAAAAATTGTCTCTCGACCCTTGTCCTTAGTAGGAAAATTCCAAGTGTGTACTAAGATTTTTTATGCTACTTAGGTTTATTATGTGGCTTGCTAGTGCCCTTCTCAGACTTCCTTTGAAAATTTGGCTAAGTTTTTAAGGGCCTACTTATGGTCAAGTTACAGATAGGGAGGCTTCCACTAAGTGGTGTGGGAGATTTTCACACTTCCATGGGATCAGGGTGGTATGGGTATTATTGATGTATACAGACAAAGCAGCTCTCTTTTTGCCAAGTGGGTAATTTGTAGCATTCATGGTAAAAATGTTTGGAAAATTTTATTACAGCACTGTAGCTCTTCTGGCTCTCCTTATGGTAAGAATTGTTGGAAGAATAATAAATATCTCCAAATTATACGCATGTTTAGTCTTATCATTTAGAAGGAAAAGGTGGTGTTTATATTTTTGTGTCCCCTAAATTTTATGGCATAATCTCTTCCATGGGTCATGATCCTTACAATCGGGTCATGTGGCTTATTTTGGATAGTAATGGATTTTCTTTTGGTGTGCTCAATATTTATGCTTGTAATGATGACCCAGAAAGGGCAGCATTGTGGCCTTGGTTGAGGAATATTTTTCTTGTCTCCTATTGGTTTATTTGTGGAGATTTTAATATGGTTGAACATCAAGGGGAGAAAATGTGGGCCCTTCCTATGTGTTAGTGTATTAGTGAGTGTGAAGCATGGTTTTAATTAAAAAACTGCTAGAGCCTTAATGACCCAGTTTTTAAAAGCCGGCGGGACTTTACTTCTCAAAACTTGTTTATGTCGTCCAATTTTAGACAAGTACTGGTGCGTGTGCTCAAAAGGCTAGATCGTGTCATGTTATCTCAACAACGTTTATTTGAGCTGGAAACTAATGGTCACTCTTCAATCACTACCTAGCTGAATATTCTTTTGTCAAATCATACCACTATTTCCTTCTAAGTTACATGGGGTGGGGTCTAACTCAAGGTTCCAAATAATCAGTGCTATATGAATGTCTCTCTGTTGAGTCATCTAGGGATGTTGGCTCTTATTGACAAGGTATGGAATATGGATCCACGTCTGCCTTGTGTTGTCAGCTGGGTGTCTTGGTAGAATGAGGTAATTCAATGAACTACTAAATTTCTTTGTCATTTTGGCAAGCAGGTTGCCCAATTTCGAAAGAGGGTCAACTTTTCTCTTCATTGGGAATTTCAAAGGATTGCCCTACTTCTGGAATCTCAACCTTTTGGTGTGGCAACTCAAGTTTTGGCTACTCAACTTAGACATCAGTTGAAGTTCATAGAACATCATAAGGCCAAGGGTGCTCAGGTCTATCCTCGGATCCACTGGATTAAAATTTGGTCATCGAGCTTCCAATAGTTTTTTTAAATCCCTCAGATCTACATATGCCAAGGAGCAAATTAAGGAAATTCAAATTTCCCATGCTTAGGTCACAACTATCTTGGATATTACCGTAGCGTTTGTGGAACATTATACATTTATCTTCCAAGCTTGAAATCCTTCATTTGAGAGTGAGGCAGCACTGGAACAATGTATTGAAATTATCCCTAGAAATATAAATTAGTAGGAGAGGAAAAAATTTCATGCCTCTCTCACCTTGGAAGAGCTTCATGGTGCCCTCTATTGTCTTATAAATGATAAATCTCATGGGTTAAATGGTTTTCCATGTGAATTATATAAAGTTTTTTTACATATTGTTCGTAAATATCTTCTAAGGATGTATAAAGAATCCTTGTAGAACTGGTGCCTTCAAGATATTATTAATAAAGGAAATATTAAGTTTATCCCTTAAGTTGGGAATCTAGAGTTTATTACTAGCTGAAGGCCCATTACTCTTCTCAGTGTTTGCTTTAAGATTCTGGCTAAGGCTCTGGCCATTTTTTTTGAAGATTTAGTTAGAGAAGGAATATGACTGAATTTAATGGACATTCATTCTTGCTATGTTTCATACTTTGGGTTTTGGCACTTTTTTCCTCAATTTTGTTCAGACATTATTTACAAATACCTCCTCTTGTCTTAATATCAATTTTCATTGGTATCCTTAAGTGAGGTTTTTCTGATCTATAAGACAAGGTTTCCCTCTTGCTTTGACTCTCTTCGTCTTGGTGGTTGGTGCTCTTGGTTATCTCATTACAGAGAGAGATGATCACTGACACATTCATGTTATGTTTCTCCGCAATCACAAGACTCGGGTCATCAATAGGAACTTTGTTGGCGATTGTTTTCTCACTTTAGTTGATTTCGAGCATAACATTCAGGAAACTTATCTTGCGTAGAAATTTTTGCCAAATCCTCAGATTCTAATTTTTAGCTCGCTAATTCTTTGTGATTCTACCAAAGCTCTTGGCCCATGCCTGATTGGTTGATCGCTCGCTATTGGAAATGGATACAACAAGGAGAAAACATTTGGTTTCTTGGAATCCCCTTTACCTTTAACAGTAATTTTGCTACTCTATGGTAGTTCATCATTGATCAGGTTGAAAAAAAGTTGAAAAAATGTGTCTCTCGACCCTTGTCCTTACAAAGAAAATTCCAAGTGTGCACTAAGGATTTTGATGCTACCCAAGTTTATTATTCGGCTTACTGTACCCTTCTCGGACTTCCTGTGAAAACTTGTCTAAGTTTTTTTAAGGGCCTACTTATGGTCAAGTTACAGATAGGGAGGCTTCCACTGAGTGGCGTGGGAGATTTGCACACTTCCATGGGACCAGGGTGTTAAGGGTATTATTGATGTGTACAGATAGAGCAGCTCTTTTTGTGCCAAGAGGGTAATTTGTAGCAATCATGGTAAAAATGCTTGGCAAATTTTACTATAGCACTGTAGCTCTTCTGGCTCTCCTTATGGTAAGAATTGTTGGAAGAATATTAATTTTCATTCTTTATTAATAACCAGAGTTCTAGAAAAAATACCTAGTACATTCGTGGTGAAGAGAATCTGGAAATATTTTGAGGCAGTGAAGCACCTGATGTGTTTGGTTGGAGATGGCTTCAATTTTGGCCTATCCTTCAATGATCACAACATCTGGTGGTCACATGTTTTCTCATCATACAAGTTTCCCCTTGGGGAGTTTCCTGATGTCAAGGTGTTGAGGCTTACTAGGAAAGGCATCTCCACTATTAGAGGTCTGGTCTGTATAATAGATTGGATCCCTTGGCTAGAGTGTAAACAGAAATTTCAGCTAGCCAATACAAACCTACCTTCTGTTCTCAAAATACAGTCTCTTATTTTAGGCATGATGCTGCACAAACTTGAGCTATAACCACCTATTGCTTGGTGGAAGGCTTGGAGATGGATTTTTGAAATACCTTTGTTGAACTATAACTTAGGGGTCATCTATTCCCTTATTTCCCTTATTTTTTCTGCTATTGACAAGCTTAATACCAGATGGAACTTTTACTCTTCCACTACTAGCTGGCTTCACCACATCCATCATGCTTGGAATCCTCAGTTTGACCCTAAGTTGGATTTCTTTCTTTGGTGCTTAATCTACCAAGGCATACCTTTGGGTGAGCAGTTAAGCCACATTGGCATCCCCAACCCCAAACGCTTTTTTTGTGGTCATCAAGAGTCTTTTAAGTATGTTTTCTAGTTCTATCTCTATGCTCAAAGTGTTTGGCATTGGATCCACTCCCTTTTCTAGCCTTATCATCCTAATGTTTTTATTGGAAGATGACCTTCTTTGGATATTGTACTAATTGGCTTGCATACATTTCTTCAATTTGGAATTTTTTCTGTTGTGTTATTCTCTTTCAGCTTTGGAAGGCTTGGAATAATGATTTTGTTTCAGCAATGTGATCTCAGTTTGGAGCTTTTTGTTAACGAAAGGTGGTGATTATTTCTTCTGTGTGTATGTAGAGCTAGGCATAGGCTCAAAAAGAGGCTCTGGAATTTTTTCACCTTCTGCAATTGCTCGACCATTGGGGCAGTGCGCCTTGCACCATGAGTCAGGTCCTTATAAATGACGATCCTCATACTCCTCCTCCTGCTCCACCTTACAAACGTCATAGTCGCACTCACAACCACTCTCGGAGTGCACGAATTTCTCCACCACAAGCTCGCCTTGGTTACTCCTCTTCCAGGCCCGACTGGAGTCCTCTTGCGCGAGAAACATTCACCACCATATCTTCAAACCCAGGTTCTTTTCCCGGGGGAGCGCCTATATTTAGAGGGTCACTTTCACCTACATCGGGGATTATGGTTCCGCTCGATATTCAAATGTTGGATCAGGATGACTTGATTGTTGACCCCTGCTGATGAGCCTAATAAACTTGGCTTAATTCTTTTGAGAGATGATCCACCACAACCTCCAAGTTTTTTTGTTGCGTGTGCCTGACTATGCATTAATGTAGTTTCTTTTTTATTGGTTTTGTGTCGCCCTCATAGTCTCTCTCTGTTGCCCTCGTGGCCGCTCTCTATTTCCCTCATGACCTTTTTTTCGTGTAGTCATGTGGGCATTGTTGGACTTTGGGTCGTGTTCATTGCTAGATACCCTTACTATATAACATTTTGTATTATTTTGTTAATATAATATAAATTCAGTTCCAATAATAAAAAGTTTATAAAAAATAATAACTATATAACTAACAAAAATTATAAAATTTATATTCTAAGTGATTTGAAATGTAATTGTCATAAAAGAATTTGTGTTTTTTACAAATTTAAATGTTATCCATAAGGAACATTTTTGGAAATATTTTTACAAACCCCTTAAAAGGCCGGTTCTTCTAAATGCAATTAGAATGTATTAATGTGAAAAATTAAAATTAAAAATCTTAGCATACCACAAAACTGGGTAGATGATTTTATTAATGAGAAACAAAGGCTGATCTTAAAAATGACTTACGACCACTGCATAAATGTAAGGGTTAAATTTTTAAAAATACGATTTAAACAGCATCTTAGCCATTTGGAGCTCAAAAGAGCATCAGCATAGGGAGAAAGAACGAAAGAACAGTGTAATTTTGAATCACGAGTCAATATTACTGAATATGTAAATCAAAATGGTACTAAAATAGGATAGTATCGGCGAATGTTGTGACGTCTAAGAGGACCACTCTAGATGGCTATTAATAGTAATATTTTTGTTGAGTAGATTTCATTCTTACTGTAAATTATTATATTTGCAATCCTATGCATGCGTTGAATGAATTTGTTAAAATTTTTATCTTTAGGTAAGATTCCTAATCGAATGTCTATGCATGTGGAATGAATATTATTATAGGTTTGGACAGTGGTTTTTGATACGTACATGCATTAATTTATATGTGAGATGTAATTGGACATAAATCAATTTTAATTAATATTACATATTTTATTATAGAAAATATGGCTAGTCTACATTATATAAAGAGTAGGGAATTTTAACATGATTATAAAGTTTAGAAAATTATGATTTTGTATGACGATCCTTGATTAGACACTTAAAATATGTCTTTTGAGTGCCACATTGAGTAAAATAGGTCTAGATTTCCTCATGAACAATTATAAAAATTCAAACTATCAAAACCATGCAAGAAATTTCATGTGTTTGGCTTAGCTAGTTCAGTTTAAAATCAATATGAAAGAATTATTGATGTAGTTATAGTTGGGGGTCCTAATGAATTGGTTCCTTATATCATGCTAGCTTAACAAATATAGGCAACAAAAAAAATTCAAAGACACGAACAAAAATATCTTGTATTTACCAACCAAGAATTATACAAAACATTACACACTCTACCAAATTTCTCTTATTACACACATAATTTATATAAGATTACAGAAATCCAACACTAAAGTATGGCCCAAGTCGATTCGATCCCTCTAGCCCTTTCCCCATATATGTGCACATATACCAAACATAGGAACCTTTGTAACCACATATTTAGGCTATGTAGTCACGAGATTTATGAATTCATTTCTCAAGTATTGTTATGCGTTTATAAAGATACATAATTAACCATTTACAAATTTTTCTTTAAGTTACAAGAAACCAATATGACATTGAATATGTATCAATCTTCTATGTAAGTTAAGGCCCAAATTGTAACAAAACTTGATGCATTTGAGTCATATTAAAAACTTCTAACTATGGGTTAGGTAAATCCTCACTAAATATTTATCCTATGATATTGAAACTTTTATGTTTCACAAGGATTGCATACAAACTATGCCTTGAAGAATACAAGGATGCCATCAAATTTGATCTAACCATATTATTTGATTCGTGAAATTAAATATAATTATTATATGGGTGCACACAAGATAAAGAACAAAATTGACTTTTCAAGTGTAATAGGCACCAAAAACTCCTACTAAAAAAATTCATTCTTCTTTCTCGAGTTGTGGCCCAAATAATAGAAGACCTTTCTTTCAAAAAACTTTGGGAGTTACAACTAACAAACCAAAAAAAGGAATGCATGGACATTTTTGCACATAAATTTTCAAACATAGGCATGCTTGATAGATCTAGGTGAAAAATAATACACTAAATGGCAATACTGGTGCATGGTGCAAAACAAAATACAATTTTTGTCTAATCTAACATTTATTTAAGTTTGATGCAAAATTTTCTTGTAAACTCAAATGCTCCTGCATAAGTTATCTTTTGTAAAAATCATAATCCATATTTAACTCTTTACAAAACCAATAACAAAAAGGAGATGTTTACAAGGACATTTTTAACCTTCCACTATTATATGGACCGTTATAATTCATTAAAATTGAAATCTACACTCATACACATCGACAATCAATCCTATCTCCAAACTGTTATCTTTTAATACATGAAATACCTAGTATTGTGTTGAATGAATCCTTGAATGTTTTACCTAGTTTCTTCATATGGGATGCTTCATAAATAAAATGAATTAGGGTCAATGCATGGAAATGGGGGGCAAAAAGGGGGTCAAAATTGGCTAGCTTTTTCCTTAAATCAGTAAAAACTAAAGTTCAACAAATAATTTGGCATGTATATGATAAAAATTTAACAATGTGATAAGAATAAGACTCGGAGTGCTAAGAATCTAGTTTCTAAACTAATATTTTTTTTAAATGGTGGAGATTAAAAAGGTCAAATGTTGTTCACACACAAAGCCTGCCTATTTTTATGTCAAAATGATAACATCTTGTTGTGTGTGCGCCCCCCCCTTCCCCCAATCCCCCCCGCCATTTTTTAGTTCCATAGACTATTTTACAAATTCCTTTAGTATAAGTTAGCTAAGACAATGTATGAGGCCCCGCTAAGTTTTCATATTTTTTGGATGAATATATAATATTTTACTAATTTCCAAAATCAACACAACCCAAAAATCAAATATTTATTTGTACACCCTACTTATTCTAATAAATATTTTTGAAAGTTATTTTTCTAGTGTGTATAGAATCAAGTTTAGATCAAGCCCTTTTTATTAAAAAAATGGATGATAAAATTGTCAATTATCTTTTAAAAAAGATAATTGTCTTTTATCAAGAAAAGAAGGCACTAGTAAAAGAAATTAACAATGAAAATCTTAAACGGTAAGTGCACCAAGATGGTGGACAATTAAGTGGACATAAAAACCTGAAATTTAGGTACTGAGAGCATGGTTTATAAACCACACTTGCACTTTTTAAACCGCTCTTGCGTACTTTTTTGTATAGGCTCAGTGATTTCCAAACCTAAAACCATGATCACAATTTACAAAGTCTGATTGTGGTCTATAAACCGTGTTCACTGTTTCAAACCGCGATCGCAGTACTTTGAGACAAAAAAGAACAGACCTGCAACTCCTTATTTTCCCTCATTTTTCCTTCCCAACCGTGATTTATCCTAAACATTTGGCACTCACACTTTGAATACCCCCTAAAAATTACTCTTTAGACTTGTTGATTGTGATAGTTTCAACCATGTCACCAAGACAAAGAGGTAAGCCCTCGATTTTGATAAATTTGTTTGCATTTTAGGTTATTTTCTGTTATTTTTAAGGGTTTTTCAATTTTTTGTTTGTGTATACAATTGTTTTGTTTTTTTAGTTGCTTGGCAAGCTCGTAATCTTGCAAACCATCAAAATATTCCTCAAAACACTCTAAACAATCCTCAAAACCCTCGAAACATTCCACAAAACCCTTCTCTAAACATAGATCCACCTCCTGTGGCTCCTTCTGTCCCCACGGAACCAACAAGAACACAAGCTGATATCGTTGGAAAAATCTGACAAAATAAAATTTCTATTGAGAACCTTATTCAGAATATAAGACAAAATCATGCCACAAATCCATCTTGCATGACTTTAGCCAACACATTGCAAACATCAATTTGCAAAGTTGACTTCGCAAACAACCAAATAGACAGATGGAATACCATTAGAGGTGATTTTAGGTAGTGGTATGCAAATAAATTATCCCATGTGGCCGTAAAAGACAAAACAATAGAAAATACCATATTTGTGCAGTATTTACTGACCCAAGAACCAACGGCCACCCCACAGTTACTTGCAAATGGTTCCCAGTCCATTGGTGCCACGATGACTAAATAAAGAACAATTTTTGGGACCGATGGTAGATGGTTTTTGATTATCCACCGTACAACAACAATGAGGTTCCTCTCTATTTTTTGAAGAAATTATATTGCGAGTTCGTGTTTAATGATGTCCTAAATTATTTTGAATTTTCTATTTTTTTATGGGCGAGGTGGAGGCTCTTCACAGAGTAGACCTGGAGCATGCGTAGGTCAACCAAGGATCCCCCATGCCCCAAAACCCCAACTGCCTTCATTTATCCCTCCTACAGTGAAGGAGATCATGGAGATTGACACACTACATGCATTGAGGGAGCTCAATGACACTGTGACCCAACATAGTGAGCAGATTGCATCTGGTGATGATGGTGGAGGCGCCAGTTGTAGTGCACCACACCACTGTGGATCATGTGGTTCCGTATGCACTGCAGGTGCGACATCATTTGCTAGATCACATGATTTGTTTTTTCTAGATGATATGATGGAAGATGTTTTTGGAACTGGTGTAAAGGATCTTGGTCTTTCACAGGTAAATATCAAATAAATATTTAATATATATATGCAATAGTTTAATTCATGTATGATATTTGAATATATATGTATTTCATTATACATTATGTACATACATGTAAAAAATAATTTTTTATTTTATTTTAAGTACCAAGAGGCAGTGAAGGAAACATCCAGTGTCAACATGCTAGCTACTGCAGCTCGGCATGTTACAAACATAAGTTTCAAGTTGTACTAAAATTTCAAATTTCATTTGATTGTGCACTTTTATTAATATAATGTTTCACATGTGCATGTACATAATAATATACGTTTTTCTTTTATATGTGTAGGAGTCTAGTGGGTCATCATCTTCTCTAGGAACTGAGGCTATTGGCACACCTCATGTGACTTTTACGCAAGTTAGTTTCTCTTTACACTTTGTTTCTAATTGTGGAAGCTCGCGTGGATAATTCTTTGCCTCTGTTATGTGGTAGTCATGTAGATTAATATTGATTTGTATATGTTTTTGGTATAGCTTATGACTGCTAGAGAGACTCTTCCATATATGCAGACTATAAAGGTTGTTGTAGATACTACAATAACATCTGCAAATCCACTAATTGAGGTAAAATTTTTCAAATTTGTTAAATTTATTTAGGAATTATTTCTTATTACTTAAATTTACAATATCAAATTTTTTTACATGAAATATTTAATTTGAAATTTAATTATTTGTATGTAGCTTACCTCTCATGAGTCTACTATTGTCCCTGCCATGCATCAACGAAAAATTGATAGGGATCATGATATTGCGGTAAGATTTCACATGCATTTTAACTAAATTCTAAGTTTCTAAATTTTAAATGTATTTTAAAAATATGGGTGTTAAAAACTTGTTGTTTATGAATATGCAGGCTAGGTTGCAAGCATGATTAGAAATGCCTAGGACTACATGGATGAAATTGGTAGTGGCATCTCCCTCCACTACATCCCCAGGTCATGGACATGCTACTTCTAGCAGGGAGAAGAGAGGGAAGATGTTTTGTGATTAGATTTATAAGACATGGATGTACATATATATATATATATATGCCATCTGGTCTTAGTTCATGATACTTCATAATGCATTGTATATATAGCCTTATGCAACCGCATGTGGTTCTATATGTATGACACACTTGGTTCGAGATGTACACATGTTATGAACTTATATTTTTAAAGAAGTGTGTTTACTACATTTAGTTTGATACATTATATATCCATGTGTTGGTTTTCATAACGATATTACTTCTATGTTTGATTCAAATTCATTACACATATATCCTTCTATGTATGTATACTCTATATATATTAATTCTATATGTATGTTTGATTTAAAATTAAAAAACTATGGTGCAACATATATGAATATAACGTTACTATGGTATAACATTGCATGGTAAAATTGTTAAGAAATTAAGGGAAGCATGTGTATTCCTCCATAATAATGGGCAACTTATAATTTTCCTCTTAAGTCATGAAAAAATATTTCATACCTTGAATCTTGAAATAAGATGTCTTCCCTTGGGTCATTTAGTTTTTGAACTTTGTATTTAATTTTATTTATCAGAAGGATATTATTTAATTTACCATTGATGAGTATGGTGGTGTATGACCAATCCATCTTTATATCCCCACCAATATCGTGATAGAAACTTTGGCTCAACAATATACCATAGGTAGCTAGCATGTCTTCCAAAAGTATTTCCATCCTGATTTTCTTGTCAGGGAAGTCTGCAAATTCTGGCTTGAGAATCTTTTACTTGGCCAAAAAGAGGTAATTTTTTTTTTTTCGTGTAGTAACAATGGCCAATAGAAATGCTGAGAGTGATACCAATAGAGTTAGTAAATTTTATAACCATGACATTGTTAGAGACGCTAGAGTCAATAATGTAATTATTCAATTTATAGGTCCATTGACCAACAAGGAAAGATAGAAAGGTTCTTATTTCCTAGAAGAGGATTATTTTAAGGAAAGAAGGTTCTAGGAGTGGGAAGTGATTCTTTAGTGTTGGTAGGATTCTTGGAACATGTATTTTTACTACTTCCTTTGATAAACTAGATGAGGATTAAAGTTGTTTTCTTGGGAAGTAGAAGAAGAGGCTTATTTATTTTTTTATGAGTGGGTGAACACTAAACAAGAGTAAATATTCATATCATCTATCAAGATTATTCAGGATCTTTGTTCGGTGAGTATTCATACTAACCAATAATTGCATAACCCTCTTCTTCTTCTCTTTCAATTTCCAATTCAACAATTTCTTGAAAAAATTGTAATTGTTGAAAAAGCTGTAGTTGTTGAAAATGTTGAAAATAGTGGGTCGTGGCACAAAACCAACTACACAGACATGTTTGGGTGCCTAGGTCAATGCTAGAGGAGGCGTAGTTTCGGTCCGCGACAACGTCGTTGCTTCTGGGCTACCTCGTTCGGGTAGAGTCCCTTAAGGGCCCTGAGACCGAAAAATAGTTCAACTTCCACGGGTGACTATGCACACTTTTGGGCACCTAAGGATGTCTAATTTGATCCTACACCTCAGTGTAGGTACCCTATAAAATATCCTGTCTTGGTTTTTTCCTTCTCCAATCGGTGCTCTCGCTACCCTATTGTTTGCAAATGCGTCGAATAGTGTAGTTTGAGATAGTGTAAGGATGTCAAACGATATATTTTGTAAATGATGGGTCATGGAAATGTTTGGATGGTAAGGTGAATGCTAGAGGAGGTGTCATTTTGGTGCAGGACAATGTCATTATTTCTGGGATACCTCGTTCAGGTGTAGTCCCTTAAGAGCCATTAGACTACAAAATCATTTAACTTCGAAGGGTGACTACGTGCACTCCGTGGCACCTAAGGATGTCTCATTAGATCCTAAAACTTGGTGTATGAACCCTCTACAATAGCCTATCTCATTTTTTTTCTTCTCTAATCAATGCTCTCGCTACCCTACTATTTGCAAACACGCCGAATAGTGTAGTTTGAGCCAGTGTAAGGCTGTCAAACGGTATATTTTGTAAACGGCGGTTCGTTGCACCAAATCGACTATGTAGACACATCTAGGTAGCTATGTTAATGTTAAAGGAGGATTCATTTTGGTGTGAAATAACGTCGTTGCTTCCGGGATACCTCATTTGAGCATAGTCCCTTAAGATCCCTAAGACCAAAAAATTGTTCAAATTCGACAGGTGACTATGTGCACTCTATGTCACTTAAGGACATATTGTTTGATACTACACCTCAATTAGGGACCCTCTAGAATATAGCGTCTTGATTTTTTCCTTCTCCAATCGGTGCTCTCACTGCCATATTGTTTGGAAACGTGCCGAATAGTGTAGTTTTAGCCAGTGTAAGGCTATCAAACGATATATTTTGTAAACGGTGGGTCATGGCACAGAATCGACTATGTGGGAATGTCAAGGTGGCTATGTGAATGTGAAAGGAGGCATTGTTTTAGCACATGACAACATTGTTGCTTCCTGGCTACCTCATTCAGGCGTAGTCCCTTAAGAGCCCTAAGACCAAAAAATCGTTCAACTTTGATGGGTGAGTATGCAGACTCTGTGGCACCTCAGTACATCTGATTTTATCCTACACCTTAGCCTAGGGACCCTCTACAATATACTGTCTCGATATTTTCCTTATCCAATCAATGCTCTCACCACCCTACTATTTGCAAACTCGTCGAATAGTATAGTTTGAGACAATGTAAGGATGTCAAACGGTATATTTTGTAAATGGTGGGTCATGGCACCAACTGACTATGCAGACCAATCTATGTGGCTAGGTTAACACTAGAGGAGGTGTCGTTTTGGTGTGCAATAGCGTTGTTACTTTTAGGCTTCCTCATTCCGGCGTAGTCCCTTAAGAGCCCTTAGACCAAAAAATTGTTTGACATCAACGAGTGACTACGTAGACTCCATGGCATCTAAGGATGTATCGTTTGATCATAAACCTCAGTGTAGGGATCCTCTATAATAATTTTTCTCATTTTATCCTTCTGCAATCGGTGCTCTCACTACCCTATTGTTTGCAAACGTGATGAATAGTGTAGTTTGAGCAAGTGTAAGGCTGTTAAATGCTATATTTTTGTAAACAGTGGGTCGTGGCACCAAACCAACTATGCAGATACATCCAAAAGGCCATCTAAACACTAAAGGAGGCATAATTTTTGTGTGTGACAATGTCGTTGCTTCCAGGCTACCTCGTTCAGGCGGAGTCCCTTAAGAGCCCTGAGACTAAAAATTTGTTCAACTTCAATGGGTGACTACGCAAACTCAATGACACCTAAGGACATCTCATTTAATCCTACACCTTGGCATAGGGACCCTCTATAATAGCCTATCTTTATTTTTCCCTTCTCCAATCGGTGCTCTTGTTGCCCTATTGTTTGCAAATGTGCTGAATAGTGTAGTTTGAGACAGTGTAAGGATGTCAAATGATATATTTTGTAAACGGTGGGTCATGGCAACGAACCGACTACACAAAAAATTCTAAGTGGCCCATTGAATACTAGAGGATGTTTCATTTTGGCACGTGACAATGTATTTTCTTTCGGGCTACCTCGTTCGGGCGTGGTCCCATAAGAGCCCTAAGAAAAAAAATCGTTCAACTTCGACGAGTGACTACATGGACTCCCTGGCACCTAAGGATATCTTTTTTGATCCTACACCTTAGCGTAGGGACCCTCTACAATAGTTTGGCTTAGTTTTTAACTTCTCCAATCGGTGCTCTCACTACCCTATTGTTTGCAAATGTGCTGAATAGTGTAGTTTGAGCCAGTGTAAGGCTGTCAAATGGTATATTTTGTAAATGGTGGGTCATGGCAATGAACCGAATATGTGGAAATGTCTGAGTGGAAAGGTGAATATTATAGGAGGCATCGTTTCCATGCACAACCATTTCGTTGCTTCTGGGCTACCTCATTCGAGCGGAGTCGCTTAAGAGCCCCGAAACATAAAAAAATGTTTAACTTCAATGGGTGAATATGCAGAATCCGTGGCAACTAAGGACGTATCATTAAATCCTTCACCTTGGTTTAGGGACCCTCTAAAATATCCTATCATCATTTTTTCCTTCTCCAATTGGTGCTCTTACTGCCCTATTGTTTGCAAATGCGATGAATAGTGTAGTTTGAGACAATGTAAGCATGTCAAACAGTATATTTTGTAAATGGTGGGTCATTGAATTGAACCAAATATGGGGACCTATCCAAGTGCATAGGTGAATGCTAGAGGAAGTTTCGTTTCAGTTCATGACAACGTCGTTGCTTCTGGGTTACCTCGTTCAGGCGTAGTCCCTTAAGAGCCCTGAGAGCAAAAAATTGTTCAACTTCGACGGGTGAGTAAATGCACTCCGTGGCACCTACAGACATCTCATTTGATCCAAGACCTCATTGTAATGGCCCTATATAATATCCTATCTTTATTTTTTCCTTCTCCAATCAGTGCTCTCGCTGCCCTATTGTTTGCAAACACACCTAATAGTGTAGTTTGCGACAATGTAAGGCTGTCAAATGTTATATTTTGTAAATTGTGGGTCATGGCACCAAACCAATTGTGTGAACACATCCGGGTGGCTAAGTGAATGCTATAGGTGGTATATTTTTTGTGTGCAACAACGTTTTTGCTTTCGGGGTACCTTGTTTGAGCGTAGTCCCTTTTTGAGCCCTGAGCCCAAAAAATTGTTCAACTTCGACAGGTGACTACGCACACTCTGTGGCACCTAAAGATGTTCCATTTGATCCTACACTTCGGTGTAGGTACCCTCTACAATATAATTTCTTGGTTATTTCCTTCTCCAATTGGTTCTCTCGCTGCCTTATTGTTTGTAAACACACTGAATAGTGTAGTTTGAGACAGTGTAAGGATGTTAAATGGTATATTTTATAAACGGTGGGCTGTGGAACCAAACATAATGCATGGATAAGTCTATGTGGCTATTAGAATGCTAGACGAGGTGTCGTTTTGGTGTGTGACAATGTCATTGCTTCCGGGCTACCTTGTTCGGGTGTAGTCCCTTAAGAGCCAAGAGAGTAGAAAATTATTCAACTTCGACGGGTGATTACATGTACTTCGTGGCACCTAAGGAAATATCATTCTATTTTACACCTCATCATAGGGACCCTATATAATAACATGTCTCAGTTTATTCCTTCTCCAATCGGTGCTCTCATTACCCTATTGTTTGGAAACTCACCTAATAGTGTAGTTTGAGACAGTGTAAGGCTATCAAACGTTATATTTTGTAAACGGTGGGTAGTGGCACTAAACCGAATACATGTGTGGGTGGCCAGGTGAATGCTAGAGGAGGAGTTGTTTTGGTGCATGACAACATCGTTGCTTCCGGGCTAACTCATTCAAGCATAGTCCCTTAAGAGCACTGAGACCAAAAAATCATTCAACTTCGACGGGTGACTACGCTCACTCTGTGGCACCTAAGGACATCTCATTGAATCCTACAACTCGGCATAGGGACACTCTACAATACCCTGTCTCGATTTTTTCCTTATCCAATCGGTGCTCTCGCTGCCCTATTGTTTACAAATGCACCGAACATTTTAGTTTGACACATTCTAAGGTTGTCAATCGGTATATTTTGTAAACGTTGGGTCGTGGCACCGAACCGCCTATGCACACGCATAGGGATGGTCTTGAAAACACTTGGGGAGGCATCATTTCAGTTCTCTAAGCTCCAGGTCCTTTTGGGATACTTCCTCTAGAGCCAAGTACCGCCTCCATAGGTACATAAATCATTGTTAATTGCTTCTCTTTTCTTGTAAACCAATGAAAGCTTCTCTTATCTTTGAGAATTAATAGTTCTCTACTAATAGTACCAACTACGTGAAGGTGGAAGATTGTTTGCCACCCCTAACCTGCATATAAAAGTGTTAGTCAAAGAAATTTAAGTTTCAAATCAAAACCATACTAGATATATACAAAATACACAAATTTAATAAAATTTATGAACTTAAATTTATCTAACTAACAAATTTATATATACCAAATAAATTATATATATGAAACAGGAGGATTGTAAATTCATTCCGATGAACCATCGAGATCGGATCTACTCTGAATAGCAGGCATGATCGCTTCATGATTTGACTCTTGAACCTTCCAAAGTATTTTGTTATTAGGCCTTCCTTGATATCTATACAGCTGAATATTTGTCGTTAGAACTAGATGCAAATATAACAGTATTTTCCTGTGTGTCTCAAAGTATTTAAAAACTCAAACAGAGGAGTTTTTTAATGGATACCGTCAAATCCAAGTTCTAGTAACTACAACTAACTTTGTAGGGTACTCAATATCTTTGCCATCTATAATGGAGAAGTCAACTTATTTCTTTCCTCGATGCAACTACATAAGAAATAGTTTGTTCCTTCTTCATTTTCAATTTTCATAATAACTACAAAGACATGTCCTACAAAAAAGAAGGTTTCAACTCAAATTTAAATTGTACATATTAAAATTTCGATGGACATAACTCAATACAAAAACTGTAAATAACCATAAATACCTTGTCACACCAAAATCAAAATTTGGTCAAAGTCCTTGGATGTTATAACTTCATCTGTAGAAATAAGTCATAATGCTTATATAGATTGATAACTAGGAAGCAGATTTAGAGGCCTACAAATCTATCCATCCACCCATTCTTGTGAATCACACTAAGCAGTGAAAAAATTGATACAAGATGCAGAAAAACATGTCAAATTTCTTTTCCATGTGGCCCAAGAAGTAGCATTTAAGCTACAAAATGAGTGCATATCACTGAACCCAATGAGTGGCATACAATCCTCGTAGTTAGCAATTTATTATTCCTCTATCAACAAAAAATATCTGTGAACCATGGAAATTTCTTGAGAACCTCGGGCCATGTTGTCAATACACCATTGCACTATGTTCTTTGCATATTTCAATTCAGTACCATCTTTTTACTTCAACTCTTCTCTTGTAAGAGCTCTTTTCACACATGCCCCTACACTATCATGCTCTCCTTTTCCATGTCCAGCCTCAGTGAAACTCCAAATATGTTGCACACCCATCTTGACATGTATCCTTCTCATCTAATAAAACATTAGTTCATTCTTAAACTCATACATGCAATTATCTAACCATATCTAATGTTGTTTGAAGTGGATGTCCCGATCAAACAATTTTCCATAAAATAACTAGAAACACCCTTGCAATAATTCATTAGAATGAGTACGGTCATCACTGATATAAAATTGGTACTCTCTTAAAAAAAATTGATCATTCTTTATACTATCAGGAGAATGTATAAATACTATATGCACAAAAATGGAAACTTGTATTGAGTTGTAATATTGTGATTGAACCTCCATTTGTGGTTGCAAGGTGTAATTCTTTACAAAATTGACAACTAAAACAATAGTACTAATAGAAAATGTGTTTTTGTATATCTTGAACTGTTCATCCAACCATCGAGCTCTGTGTGTATTCTATCATACTCGTAAACAATTTCATGCTTAAATTTTCTCATAAATTGAAAAAAAGGCATATGTTCTCTAACTAGCTCACACCATTTAGACTCTTTTCCATCTTTCAACTGGTATGAAACTTATTTATATTTATTAAACTCAACTAAATTATTTCCTATTGTAGCTTCAATTTTCTCATGGATGTAACTTTTCAATTTAGGTAATCCGCCACATGTACCACAACTTCCATCTAAACAATCCTAACTGTAAAAAAATGTCTAACTTCCTTTTCACAAAATATGGTAGGAATGAAATCCCTAGAAGATATTGTTGGAACTTGAACACCACATTCCGATAACATAGTTTCAAAATGTAAAATAGAATGAATACGTAAAAATATAGCATAATGCGTAGCAAATTCAACATGTTTCCTACAACAACAGTGGTGCAAGCGTGGTTGATTTTCACATAGAATGGTTTTAACATTTCGAAAACCATTGACTAATTTTAATTTCTAGATGCTCTTGTTCAAACTTACAAAAAAAATAAGTTTGAGTCATATCTAAGAAATGCTTTGGATGTGGTTCACAATTAATAGAACCAACTATACTTTTTACAACATCTCTTGTATTAGGTGAAACTCTAGTGTTATCATGCCAAAATTGAATAACAACTTCTCTTATAGCATCAGTATTATATTTTTCCTTACGCAGTGCTCTAGCAGAAAACGCTCAAAAATCGGTGTTATTGAGTGATTGAAAGATATTACATCTTTCAATTGCTTTCATTAGATTTTTTTGATTAACTTGCAACATTCGACTTGTTTGCATAATCAAACGTTATTTTTTTTATTGATTCACTTACAACACTAGTAACAAGTACAGGATGCACAATATTACTATCCCTAGTGCGTCTCTTGACACCAACAGTGTGATATGCATCATGAAGGTTTTCAACAATTGTATAGATTTGACCACGTATATTAGATGTTGTCAATCCTAAGGTGTTTAATGTAGGTCTCATTTTATTCAATTTCATCAAACTAACCAACAACTGACATCTTTAGGAATCATTTAAAATTTCAAAATGATTATCCCAAATTTCAGTGGCTTTTCTTCTTATTTGCTGTGAGAAAGTTTGTCACACATTGGTTTAAAAAAAAAATCATCAATTTCAATAAAATAATTAGGTTTCTTACGGAAAATCCTAGGAGCTGTTTTGATCAAATTTATCTTGTCTACAGTTTGAACTTGAATTTCTTTATTAACATTTTCATTTTCTGCTTCAATTTCAACATTTACTACATCACGAGTATTTAATTCTTCTTTAACATTGACAGTAAAAACATCTTCATCACAAGTATTTAATTCAACTTCAACATTGACAGTAGAAACATTACCTACTTCCTCATTTCTTATAATAGTAGCGGTTGAAGATGAACCTCTTCTTGATTCATGAATTTTCCGCATTCGTTCAGCATTTTGAAATCTATTTGGCTGTAATTCGTTTGGTGTTTTTTTACTTAATGACTTCCTTTTTTGACTTCATTTCTTATCTCCCGTGATGTTTTACTTCCAGTGAAAAGAAAAATGTGCAAAAAATGACAGAATTTCGTAGTAATTTGTAGGTAAAGTCAAATAGTAAAAATCAGATGGTAATTAGAACATTGGGATACGTATAAATATGATTTATGAACCATGATCACACGTTATAAAGTGAGATCACGCTTTATAAACCATGCTCATGGTTTATAAAGTGTGATCGTGGTTCTTGTTTAAAAACCCACGATCGCGGTTCTATCTATATCATCAGATCTGACCCTAAGGCTCACTCAATCTTTGTTTTTCCCCAACTAAAGCTGTGGAACGTTGTGTAAAGGGTAAAAAAACTTCAAATTTTCTCTTCCACACACTTGAACATTCTAAAAAACTAAAAACATTTCACAAAAATGGTGCCATCACGTAGGGAAGACTGTTATCTTCATAGAAATATTTATTTTAAAGTGAATAAAATAAGATAAATATAATTTTATAATTTTTTAGTAACAATAGGTATTTAAGACATTTTTTCCCGTGAATGTTCATGTCTACTTTTAAGACTACAACTTTTGTTTCATTTATCAAAATGTGATAAAACTTCTACCATCCCAAACGTGGAGAAATTTTATACATGTTAAAAAAAAATTGATTTTGATATTTTTTGATATAGTTATGGTGGGAAAATAGAAAGCGCTCCATTTTAAAAATCTTTTTAGACCACTTTCACAGAAAAAATCATTAAAAAAATATTTCTTGAAAAAATACAAAATAAAATCCATCCTAAGATAGACAACTACATCTAACTTTTCACCAAAGGAAAAAAAAAATAACAAGATTTGGTCATCCAAATCGCGGGCAAACGGAATACAATCTTATAGATTTTTTCAAAAACAAAAACAAAGTCATATAATTTTAAGTGTTTAATATAGCTAAACTTGTCTTTTTTGTAAAAACATTAGTTGTTTAGAAACTAGATTCTAGATACTACGATTCATATTTATATAAATGTTTCGAATTTTGATTGCACGTATTGCTAATAATCCATAAGAGTTGTGATTTTGCTGTTTTTTGCAATATGACATCCACTTATGACCCCTTTTTTGTCCACCAACTTGGTCCACTTACCCTAAACTAGTTGGATTTTAGAAAGAAATACATCAACACTTGAACATAAAATAGATCTTGAACTCATATTCATGTTTTTTGGAATATTGTCTTATAACACATGATAAATTGGTGTTTACACTTGAAAATGTTATGTTTTTCTTAAAAACATAGATTTATTCATGGATTACACAGTCCAAACCTTAGGCTTAGATATAAAATCTAAAGAGTGGGTGGCTTCCAAGCCAAAGAAAATAAAATATCCTTGCATTATAACATGCTAGATTTATAATGCATGCGTGTTTTGTTTTTCTTAGTGAAAAAATGAAATTTACATAGTAAAAAATGCACTCACATTATAAGTGTCATAACACGATTGTGTTATAATGTGACCAAACCATAATGCACTTGTGTTATATGGAAAATGGTCGAAAATGGATTTTGGCCACTTTTTGGTCCCCCATCTGCATGCACATTCCCGTTACACTCTTATAACTTTAATATCACAATGTTGTTTGATTCTCTAAGCTTCAATTATTTCCTTAATGCACTATAGAACATACATGTATTTTATAGAATTTTTTACTTTAAAGTATGACTATATTGGCATGAATTGCAAGAAAAAATAGAGTGGAAATTAGACTAAAAGAATCTAAACAATAATACAAATAAGGATAAGGGATTAAGGATCCAAAAAAGGGAAATGAAGCCATTTTTTTGGAATGTGCCCATTTTCATATGGATCAAAATGTGTAAAGGTCTCATACAAAGTCAAAGCTCTAGAAATAACAAAGAAACATGGGATAACATATAAAATTATTAAAAAGAGGAAAAATATTGTTCATATGTCATAAGAAAAAATAAACAATATTGAAAAGAAAGGAAACCATTAATGAAAGTCGATAAGAGGTTGAAAAAAATAAACATTACAACAAAATACATGCCTATAAGAGCTTAACTTAGACACATAGTCAATAAACATATATAAATGCACTAATACCGAAGTAAAATTAATAAATATTTTACAAATATTAGTTTTCTATATATTGCTCCACTTTGGTCAAGTTCTCTCTATCTATGTGTGTGTATTCAAATCTGTGTCTGTGTGCGCGTGTGTGTGCATGCGTGTGTGTGTGCGTGCGTGTGTGTGTGTGTGTGTGTGTGTGTGTGTGTGTGTGTGTGTGTGTGTGTGTGTGTGTGTGTAAATTTGTATCAAAGTGAGATAAAAAAGTTTATCTAGGATAAATTGAAGAATATTTGGTGATTGGAACTTATAAGGAATTCTTAAATTCAATATCTATATTGCTATTATATAAAATTCAAAAGAAAGGAGAGGGTATAACTTAAATCTTACAGTCCATATCAATTGGCCTATGGTAAACAGAAACTATATGATTCTCATAATCTTGTGTTTAATACCCTATGCTCATGAGTTTATATTTGTTCTCCTTCAAACATATGTAATCTAGATCGAGTAAAACATGTGGAACTCTATATATATATATATATATATATATATATATATATATATATATATATATATATATATATATATATATCGGTAGTATAAAGCAGAATCCTCGATAATAGGATAAAGTGTGTTAAATATTTTTTCCATATATTGCTTGGCCTCTTTAGTTTTTTCGAGGAGGACTTCCAATTCCTTGGTGATCTTGTCCATATTGGGTGTGAAATTGATGGCGTGGATACTTAACTCGTATTTTTTTTCTAATTATTCCCACATGATTGATTGTCACATGTTTGGTAAGTCAAATATGGTGTTTCGTTCATACCCTACACCTAGAAGTGTCATTTAACAAAAAAAAGGCTTGCAAACAATGATTAATAAGACATGATTACTTTCTTTCAAAGAGATAAGACAAGATATGTGGAATATATAAAATAGATATTTTAAAATAGGGATCGATGTCGATCCTATAGATCGATTTCGATATAGACGATCGATATTGATTGCTGATAAACCTATTTTGATCCAAATACTTTGAAACATATACTTATATCACCAAAACAACATCTAAATGTGACATGGATTAGAAAAACTTAATAAGGATTACATACCTTTGAAACTTGATGAAGTTGAGCTGATGAGATGTGTAGGATTATTTCTCCAAAGGGAATCTGAGATAACTAGAGATTTTTTTTATTCAACATTATTTCAATGCAAGAAGGTTGGGGAATCAGAATTCAATTTTGATTGCAGCGTCATGCTCTGAGTTAAAATTAGGCTTGAAAAAATGTTGTTGGGAATTCATAATGTAGAAAAATCATAATCCTTGGGAATATTCCAAGACTCGTTTATATAAGATCATTGTCATTGTAACGGATCAACGTCGATCTGCATAAATAATTTTTTATTGTGGGATCAGTTCAACTTCTTCCCTTTTATGGAGTTTTTAGTTCTCAAATGGGTTTTGTGTTGTTTTAAGTTCGTGGGAGGGCTTTTTAGATTGTTTTGATTATTTTAGTTTGTTTGATTTAATTTAATTTTTATTGATTTTGTTGCGTTTGTGGTTACAAGTGGTTATGGGTGTAAAATGGTAAAAGTAACTTGGTATAATAGGTAAAATAAATTTGTGAGACTATGAAGGAGTTTCCTAGAGTGTGTATGCACCTATTTGAATAAGGGTGTCCTAATTCTATTGTCAACACATGTTTCCCACTCTAGTATTATTTTCTTAATACGCCTTTTCTCTAGAAATATAGTTTGAAGATATTCAAAAAATATTACCAATTACCTTTTTTTAAAGCTTTAATCACTTGTCAATAGTTTTTCAATTAATTAAGATGTGAAATAATCTTATTTCTCTTGAAAAGCATTCTCAATCCTAATTTTCTACTATCTTGTTACTTATTGGGTCAACATATCCGAATTGAGATTTCGTTATTCAACAAGAGATTATAATTTAATTTGATGACTACAATACTTTTGAAATTATAAGGTATTTTTTTTTAAAAATAAGGGTTCAGATGTTTAAGTTTTACGCTAAAAACACTTCCTCTCCTTTCGACCACCTCTATAACCTACCCCTAATACCTAGTTTAAACTATTAATAAATTAGATCCTTTCACCATTAATTTCTATCAGTATATTGATTTTTATTTTATCAAATTGAATTAGCTCAACATGAACTCATGTGATAGGATATTTCCTAACTAATGAACTCCCATGTGGATTGAAACATGGACAAACATAGACAATACAAAGAATAATCAAGAGTCGAAGAGAGAGAAAACAAGGTCAAGATGGATAAGGAAATATTGAAGACACCAATAACAAAAAAAGGAATGGGGGATTCAGTAAGTAAACTTGTGGTATATTACATTCAATCATAGGATACTAAATAATACTCCTATTTCACGTTCTAATTTGTAATATTCTATTGTAAATAACTCCTCCCAATACACCATTCCTATTATAAATACCCCTTATATTACCTGATGTTACATATACATGTATTTTTGGTGAGATTTTAAATACCCTTTATTATTTGTATATCCTTCATGTTGAATGTGTTCTTTGAGTTTTAAAAAATTCGGTTAATGTTCAGATGTATTGACCTTTCAAAATGATGAAAAATTCAAATCTAAACCAAACATAAAAATTTGTGTCGATTCTAAGTTTCACTTATTGGTGACATTTTTTAAACATTAGCTTACGAAAGTCACCAATTTTTTTGAACCTTGCACAAGAATAAAAAATATAAAGAGCTTCTAGATATATTAAACATTGATTTTGGACTAAGTGTCCATGATCAATGTGTCAAGACTACTAGAGTTTATTAACATTTTGCACACCAATACAAAGATCAAAACCTCACAGAGTGTAATACATTAATATTTGAAAAGTGTCCATAATTGGTCTTCGATAGTGTTTGACCCTTGTATGAGGATCAAAATTTCAAGGCTATGTGGTGCATGGTTTCACTAATCAATTACAGGTGACGTTCATTGGCATAATGGAGAACCAAAAAGTTTGTAGTGGAGACCAAATTCTAAATTTTTTAAAGACACAACTACACAAATTAATGCCCCTTCACTGCTTATTACATGCCATTATATTGGCTACAAGATTTACATTCAAAAAACCCTCTTTATGAACATACATGATAGGATAATTTTTAGAATGTGAAGCCCCCATGGATAAAGATGAATTGAAATTCAAATAACATAAGAAACACATGGAAACAATATCCTATTTTTTACCCATAGTAAATAAACTAGCACCAAAATAATTGTTTCTAGTGTCATAACAAAATTAGGTGTCTAGAATATCATTATCACTATCGAAAAGTTTATCACTTTAATAATGTCAGATGTTATATTAAAATCTACAAAAAAAAAATAGCATGAAAAATACCTTTTAAGATCCATAATTTTTGGTGCCTTGCTTAAATTTTTCATATTAACTTATATCAAAAATGACCTTGTGTTAGTTTACAGTAGTATTTTTAATGTGTAGGATGCACCTTCAAATATGAAATATACATATACCTTACTTATGCATTTTTTTATGAGTAGTGTACTCATTTGGAAACTATATTACATAGATTGTTGGCATAGTTGCTCATGCTTTGGAGGAAGCATGTAGCGGAATTACAATTACAAGTAAGTGTAGAATCAAATTAGTGATCACCTTAAGTTGTTATGATTCATGAGGAAAATCCATCATTGAAATACTTACAACATCACAAATACTTCCTAATACGTATCAAAAAAATACACATGCTTCCCCATAAATGAAATTCATAAGAACTTATCTTGTCTAATTTGAGTTTTGATAAACGTTTGTACAACATGGTCAAGTAAAATGCACCACAGACCATTGAAGACAGTACCTTTGATTTTGTAATTATTGTTTTCTTAAATGAAATTGCTTATTTGTGATGTAATGTTTTGTTATATAGATATTATAATCAATACTTGTAATACCCTGTTCGGCATCGACTTTCGTGGTTACGTCCTTGTCCTTTTGCATGAGATTGAAAGGAGGAGGTCGTTGTGGCTAGTCTTGTGCAGCTAATGAGTTCCACCCAACTGAATGAAGAAAACATTTATCTTGCTCTTCTCCTAGCCTATGCGCCATTATTTTTTTTCCCTTTCCTAGCTTTGTAGTCAACTAGGTTGTAGCTGGTAGTTGGTGGTATTTTATGTTTTCTGTCCTTGCGTGAGGGATATGGGAGTCAGTGGAGTCCTAATTTTCTTCACCCTGATCTCATTTGGATCCTTTATTCAATGCGTATGGTTGGGAGGCGCTTGGCTCGTTCTTGGGTTTGCGCGGCTGGGAAAAGTGGACCACGTTTTTTTTGTTTTGGCCGCTTCCTTGTTCTGCTCTTGTAGTCCTTCTTTTAGTGGCCGCTCACCTGGTACAAATCCTCTCAGCAGATGAACCTGCTCCTGTACTACTCTTACCTTGCCTACTCTCTCTCTCAAACATTGCAGGCCGATTGGAGTTGGACAAAGAGTGTGTGGGTTGTGGGTCTCAGTTATTTGACTTCCAGTAAATGCCATTCGCGGGTTTGATCTCCCTTCCTTGCTGCTGCTCCTTCCCTGTTCCAAATATGCAGGAAAATGGAGGATAGGCACTCTGAAAAATGGAGTTTGGGCGCAGAAATGGGTTTGATATGGCGGTTTTAGTTGGAGCTTCAAGCTAGTGAAGCAGGTGTGCTGCCTCCACTTTCATTGGGTGCTGCGAGGTGTGTTCTTGTCGGGGATCCAGAGCAACAACGACCTGCAACAGGGATTAGCCAGGTGGTAGGTAGGTTATAGTTTAGTAGAAGCCTTTTGAGCGCTTCCAACAAGCAGGTTGTCCAACTATGTTGTTATCTGTTCAGAATCGAATGCATCCTCAAATTCGGTTTCTCCTTCAAGATTTTTTTTCAAAATTGACTATGTGATAGTGAGAGTGATTACCAGCAGACCTGATGAAATTTAGTTACAAAGATTCTCTATTGAGATCTTACTTGTTTTACGATGTAACTCATGGAAGAGGCAGGAGGGCGTCCAAAGCAATGGAAGAGGCAGGACGGCGATGTTGAATCTGGAGAAAAAGGCAAGATATTTCTACACTTTTCTACTGTTATTTTATTTAACATTGTTGTGAAATCGAACCACTTTTCCTTGCATTGATTTGTCAGTTGGATGTCATTATGGGTGACTTCCCCTTTCTGCTTGTTTCTTCTTGTTTTAGCTTTTATCGTTGACAGTATGCTGGTCGAAAGGATGCGTGTGCCCTTTCCCCTAAATGTTATGTTTCTCTTGCTTGAGTGATAGAACTTTGTCTGTTTGTTTATGTATTAATTCTTCTCTGCGATTGAGTTGCAAGTAATTATGTTGATCAAACTAGTATTTTCGATATCATGGAAGTAAGTTTACGATAACTATGAAGCTCCTCCCTAGCACCCAAGTTGTCTTTTGATGTTTCTTTGTTAGCTCCTTCGCAAGTCCCTTTGATAACTGTTGTCAAAATTTCACCCCCCTGGGTAATTTTGATAACATGCATCAGAATATTCAAGTCCCAGGCACATTGATTGATTCAGAGCAAACATCATGTTTCTGAGGTTCTCTCAGATATTTTTCTAACTCTCCTGTCCAGGTAGTTAGGAGCAAGCTCTGAGAAAATGTGGGAAAAGGTTGCAGAAGGCAAGAAGGTTGATCAAGAAAAAATGATGAAAATCGGCTAAGTCCTAGTCCTAGGAGCAATTGGGACATCTGGGACAAAAAGGCGCGGATCGGCCGAAAAGCCTCCAAGCGGCCCAAAAAGCATTTGGGACATCTGGGACAAAAGTACGTGGCGGGCGCGAAATGCTGGTTCGACCGAGAGAAAATCGACTAACTGTTGAGAGGGACAGTTCGGGACAAGTGGGACAAAAAGGCGTGAACCGGCCGAACCGGGTGAAATCAGCACAAACAGTCCGAAACACAATGGGACAAGCGGGCTGCGAGTATGCGAACCGGCCGAACCGGGTGAAAAAGGTCAAGGCAGTCCAAAGCAAAGTGGGACATTTGGGACAAATGGACGCGAACCGGCCAGTTCTCACGAAATCAGCACGAGGAGCACTAGGCGTTTGGGACATCCGGGATGAAAAGACGTGAAGGGTGCGAAAGAGCCGGCAGGGCCGAGAACCACCCAGATCACGCCACGTTTCTCAAGGAGAAAAGTCAAAAGTCAAAGGGAAAGTTTTAAAGGGTCAGCCCGAACCAATGGGATAGTGCCACGTGTCCCAGTAAAGGGCCCCACAAGGAAATTTCAAAGGAAAGCCCGCGAAAGATGGAGGAGAGAGAATTGCGCGACCAATCAGAGCATGCCACGTGTCATCCAAGTGGCAGAGTGTGGGAAATATTTCAAAATCCGTTTTCCCCTGTTTCGTGCCCTTATTCTTCAGATCGCCATAACTTTCGATCCAGAGCTCGGATTTGCATGTTCTTTATATCAACGGAAAGCTAGTGAAATTATGTACGTGATTCTGGGATCAATCTCGAGTTTTGGTGTAGTCTGAAGAGAGAAAATCGAGAAACAGCTCTGACGCATGTTCATGGCCAGAAATGACATTCCAGCGACCAAATTTAATGCAGAATGGGTCGCATTCTCCTGTAATCTGGTCAAGGTAATAGGGTATGGGTTTGTAAGGTCCCCCATGCTGATTTAATGCACCTACAGTCATGAGGAATGGGCTTGCATGTTTTCCTACGTTTCTGTCCCCTGGGCTTGACCCATGCAATGTAAAAGCCAGATTTGGCTCATTTTGAAAAGGAAGTTGTTCATTCTTTTTGCTCTGCCCTCCCTTCTTTTCTTCTCTAGGGTTGAAAATGGAGTTCGAACCTCCTCCCTTGCTCTGTAATGGCATTTTTGCCTTTTACTAATGGAATGATGTTCTGTGCAAACTTCTGGAGCAACAAAACGTGTTTTGTGATGCATCTGTCCATCCTTCCTCGTTTTTGCTTGTTCTCTTCTTACCTCTCTTCATTATAGGTATTCGTGCATGTTTGAATGTTCATTACAGGTCTGGAGCTATGTTCATGGAGTTTTGGGACATTTTTTGTGTGAAATCTATCCTTGGGCCTGTGATTCATCTGTCCATCCTTCCCATTGCTCACCTCTCTTTGTCCCATGGCAGTTTTGATAGATGTCCAACATTCTCCTTTTTTGGTGTATCACCGTTTTAGTGTAGGATTTTGCTATGTTTTCCTTCTCTCTCTCTCTCTGTCTCCTTGGCATGGTTAGATTAGGATTAGATTAGCTTACCTGCACTAGAATAGCTTGTGGCAGGTAGTTTAGGAGCAGGAACCAGCCTTCTCTGGAGATTCCTCTCTCAGTTTCACAAGTCCCACGCTTGTAGAGAGGTTTCCATGTTGTGCAATCACACTGGATGCCTGAACGTACACCTAGAAGCCTGATGTGTGTCCAGGGGCGCTGTGATTTTGTGCTAACAGTTTTGGTACACCCGGTGGGACTCTAGAGGTCTTCCACTTCATCTTTTGCAGGTTGGTGTGTTCCTGTGAAGATTTCAGTCTTTGGAGGCACTTGTAAACACATCTGGCGACTCCATATGATCAGCAACCCATTTTTCTGAAGTTGCAGACCCATTTCCATCCATTTTCATTCATCCTTCTTTCCACCCCTTCCATTCTTTTCCATTCTATGAAGTTGTGCAATCATGACTTCATTTCCATCATGGAATTCACATCAACAACAACAGTATTTTCCACTTCCAACATGTTTTACAAATCCTCCAGATCAGCATGCATACTCATATGAACAGCAGTGCCAAAGTCAGTTTGGCTATGGAGCTTTCCAAGAGCAAGGGTGTGCATACAATGAAGAGCATCAGATCCAAGATGCTGGTCTGTTGGAGAAAATCCAAAAGATGGAGGTGGGGATGCTGCAGTCTAGAGCAAAAGCACAAATGAAAGCTTTTGGAATCGGTTGTGGAGCACCCTGTCCATGGGTGGGACCTTTTCCAAGGCATTACAGCCCTCAGGAGAAGCTTGACTTCATGATTGCAACGCTGCCTTTGCTTGCAAAGTGGATTGAAGAAATAGAGGTGTATGAGAGGAGTTTTCAACAACCTTGTCAACGGGTAAGCACACCTTCTCATGCCTTTTCTTTTCCTCTTTCCCAATCTGTATCATTTCAGCAATGTCAAGTTTCGAAACCTCCATCTGCTGTCCCAAATGTTGAATCCATGTCTCCACCTCTCAGTCTTCAATCTCATCTCGATTCTTCTTTCCTTTTCCCTTCCAAATAGTCATCTCCTCCACAAGAGCTAACAGAAATACCCCCTCCTCTAAGGAAACAAGAGTTTCCATCTCCTCTACCACCACAAAAAAATGTCAAATCAGTTGAGTTTCAACCTATCCCTCCTTTTGCATTCCCAATTCCATGTGGGGAAGAAGAACTTGCAAAAATCAGTCATCAAGGACAACAAGAAGAGGAGCCCAACAGAAAAGAAATAACAGACGACTTGAAGGTTTGGGCTGCCAAGTTTGGGATGACAAAGATCCCCTTGATGGTTAAGCCTACAGAAGAGGCTAAGGTTGAACAAATGGTGGTCAGGACTGATTTTGTTGCAGCAGAAGAAGAAGATCTTGCAGCCCCAACTTGTCCTCTAGAGCAGCAGATTGAAGAGTTTGACTTGAAAAACTTCATGCTGGAGGAAGAGTTCAATCAAGAGCAAGATTGCCTTCAAACATTGGAGGAAGGAGAAGCTGCTCCAAATCCAAAAGAAGAGGAGCACAATCTAGCTGTGGAGGAGAAAAGTGCAGATCCAAAGGGTTTGAGCACAAAGCAGGTTACAGGAGAACCTTCAGTTCTTCTTTCTACTTCACTTCTCTCAGGTTCCAGTGCTGAAAAGGAGTTTGATCTCTCAAACTCAATATTGGAGAGTGAAGGAAACCATGGTGGTCAAGTTGTAGATCAAGAGGACACCATGGAGGAAGTTGAAAACAAGCAGCAGGACAGCAATGAGGCAGTTTACCTGTCAGATTTGGAGGACTGTTTTGATGGAGGAGAACCGGTTGAGCTTTCACCTTTCTCTCTTTCGTCACCCACATTCCAAACACAAGAGCCTATTGCCATAAAGGAGAGCTTTCATTTGCAGCAGACTGCATCTTACAGCAGCTCTTTGGGATCAAGATTGGAAGATTTTTATCTTCCATGTTCTTCATTGGAGGAAGAGAAAGGACAGAAGAATCCTACCATTTCTTCCACATCATCCATTCAGGAGGGTGTACAAGAAGACTCCATTCTTGGAGTTGAAAATCACAGCAATGGGCATATCAAATGAATCAGACCTTGCCCAATCAGGTATTTGGCTTCATTGGAGCCAAAGGAGAAGCCACAACAAGTCATGCTTGCTTCTGAGCATGAGGATGAGCTACAAAGTGTCAAGGATCAACTACCATACCTCTCCAATCCAAATGCAGAGAAACTAAAAGAGGTATTGGATTTTTCAGTTGATACCTTGATGATATGGATAGAAGACCAGCTTCTTGTCGATTTTCCATCCATCCAAACAGCCATGATCAGTGCCAAATCATTTGCATGGCTGTAAATTTTGAAGAAAGGAAGCTATTTCTCACAACCAGTTGCAGGGTTTGTTTAGCTTTCCTTTACTTCCAGTTAGAGTAGAGTAGCTAGGTTTGCTTTCAGCAGAAGAAGTGCTTGTGCACACTCTGCATGTTCCATTTGGGGCATGTATGATTTTCAGTTTTGTACATAGTTTTGGTGTTGCTGGTTTTGCTTTCGCACAGTTCATTTCAGTGGTTTTGGTGAGAACAACTCCATGCCCGGTGGTTTCCAAGTGGCTCAGAGGGGATATTTTTAAGTTCAGATCAGTTTTCAGGCTTGCTTATGACTCCATGCCCAATGGATTGCTTCAGGCTACTGGTCTTTTCATCTAGCAGGCAGATGACCCCACTGAGTCGCCAAACTGTTGTCAAAATTTCACCCCCCTGGGTAATTTTGATAACATGCATCAGAATATTCAAGTCCCAGGCACATTGATTGATTCAGAGAAAACATCATGTTTCCGAGGTTCTCTTAGATATTTTTCTAACTCTCCTATCCAGGTAGTTATGAGCAAGCTCTGACAAAATGCGGGAAAAGGTTGCAGAAGGCAAGAAGGTTGATCCAGAAAAAATGGTGAAAATCAGCTAAGTCCTAGTCTTAGGAGCAATTAGGACATCTGGGACAAAAAGGTGCGGATCGGCCGAAAAGCCTCCAAGTGGCCCAAAAAGCATTTGGGACGTCTGGGACAAAAATACGTGGTGGGCGCGAAATGCCGGTTCGACCGAGAGAAAATCGACTAACTGCTCAGAGGGACAGTTCGGGACAAGTGGGACAAAAATGCGCGAACCGGCCGAACCGGGTGAAATCAGCACAAACAGTCCGAAACACAATGGGACAAGTGGGCCGCGAGTATGTGAACCGGCCGAACCGGGCGAAAAAGGTCAAGGCAGTCTAAAGCAAAGTGGGACATTTGGGACAAATGGACGCGAACCGGCCGGATCGTGTGAAATCAGCACGAGGAGCACTAGGCGTTTGGGACATCCGAGATGAAAAGACGTGAAGGGCGCGAAAGAGCCGGCAGGGCCGAGAACCAACCAGATCACGCCACGTGTCTCAAGGAGAAAAGTCAAAAGTCAAAGGGCAAGTTTTAAAGGGTCAGCCCGGACCAATGGGATAGTGCCACGTGTCCCAGTAAAGGGCCCCAGAAGGAAATTTCAAAGGAAATCCCGCGAAAGATGGAGGAGAGAGAATCACGTGACCAATCAGAGAATGCCACGTGTCATCCAAGTGGCAGAGCGCGGGAAATATTTCAAAATCCGTTTTCCCCTGTTTCGTGCCCTTATTCTTCAGATCGCCATAACTTTCGATCCAGAGCTCGGATTTGCACGTTCTTTATATCAACGGAAAGCTGGTGAAATTCTCTACATGATTCTGGGATCAATCTCGAGTTTTGGTGCAGTATGAAGAGAGAAAATTGAGAAACATCTCTGACGCGTGTTCATGGCCAGAAATGACATTCCAGCGACCAGATTTAATGCAGAATGGGTCGCATTCTCCGGTAATCCGGTCAAGGTAATAGGGTATGGGTTTGTAAGGTCCCCCATGTAGATTTAATGCACCTACAGTCATGAGGAATGGGCTTGCACGTTTTCCTACGTTTATGTCCCGTGGGCTCGACCCATGCAATGTAAAAGCCAGATTTGGCTCATTTTGAAAAGGAAGTTGTTCATTCTTTTTGCTCTGCCCTCCCTTCTTTTCTTCTCTAGGGTTGAAAATGGAGTTTGAACCTCCTCCCTTGCTCTATAATGGCGTTTTTTCCTTTTACTAATGGAATGATGTTCTGTGCAAACTTCTGGAGCAACAAAATGTGTTTTGTGATGCATATGTCCATCCTTCCTCGTTTTTGCTTGTTCTCTTCTTGCCTCTCTTCATTGCAGGTATTCGTGCATGTTTGAATGTTCATTGCAGGTCTGGAGTTGTGTTCATGGAGTTTTGGGACATTTTCTGTGTGAAATCTATCCTTGGGTCTATGATGCATCTGTCCATCCTTCCCATTGCTCACCTCTCTTTTTCCCATGGCAGTTTTGATAGATGTCCAAGATTCTCCTTTTCTGGTGTATCACCGTTTTAGTGTAGGCTTTTGTTGTTTTTCCCTTCTCTCTCTCTCTGTCTCCTTGGCATGGTTAGATTAGGATTAGATTAGCTTGCCTGCACTGCAATAGCTTGTGGCAGGTAGTTTAGGAGCAGGAACCAGCCTTCTCTGGAGATTCCTCTCTCGGTTTCACAAGTCCCACGCTTGGAGAGAGGTTTCCATGTTGTGCAATCACACTTGATGCCTGAACATCAACCTAGAAGCCTGATGTGTGTCCAAGGGTGTTGTGATTTTGCGCTAACAATAACCTTTTGGAATCAAGAAAGAAAGGTTGTAGGATTGTGTGAGCAATGTGTGGGCTAGCCAGGTTAGAGTTTTGGTATTAAAACTGGTAGAATGAAAAGGTTTGTGTGTAATGTGTTTTCCATCTCACATGTTTAGACGCTCATATTATCTTTCATCTTGTTTCAAGGCTTTTAAGGCCATCCTCAAGAAGTACCTTGACCATGCCTATCAACTTGAACCATAACTAGCTTTTCAGATCAACTAAGCTCGAGGTTTCATTGTGCGAATCCAGTACCTCGTTGACACTAGAATAGTTTTTGTCTTATCCCCCTCTCGGAATTGTTGCTGATGGCGCTCTTCTATTTTTCCTAACTTGCATTATTTCTCCTTTGTAATGTTAACGCTATTAATTAATATTGGTCGGTTTTTATGCACATAATTACTTTAATATTTTGTGATGGAAATTTCCTTAAATGTGATCAATCTTCAGAAAAAAAAAAAAAAAAAAAAAAAAAAAAAAACTCATCTTTCATTTGATAGTCTTATGGATTCATAGTGGAAGGTTTTGTTTTGATAATGTCACTTAAAAATTTTGTTTGTATCTATGTGTGATGGTTGACGGTGTTGCCAAGGGATTGCCTTAAAATATTGTTGTTTTGGGAAATAGGTAATTTATTTTGAATTAACCAAACATTAGAATTGTTTTGGAGGTTTGCAAATCCTTAGTGTTATAAAATTGTTGATGATATTATTGTATACTCTTGTTTGACGTAACTCCCTTATTCTCTCGCGTGTTTGCTACTAGCCTGTAAGACTTTGACCCTTCTTGAATGATTGGAAAATCCTTGTAGTTAATGGTCAAAACTAGTATACTTTGCCTTCATTTCGAAACTTATGTTGTGTGTAAACTCTATTTGATTTCCGGTTTGAAACTCAATTATACATGGCTTTGTGTGTTAATTTTTGAAACCCATGGTTCCCCTTTCTTGGGCTGATCAACTCTTGTTCTTTTTGAAATATATTATTTTAGCCTATGCATTTGGTACCTTTGATAAATTTCTAGATAGTTGGTATATATATCAAATCTCAATCTTGTAATTATTGTTTAATTACTTACTTGATGGGAATTCTGTTTTTGCTAGATTGTTTATTTTCTCCTTATAGGGCTAAGGGCCATTCTCATACGATTGTTACTTTCATTACTTTTGCTCCTAACTGAAGTACAAGGTATTCTCCTTCTTTGATTGGCATGATGGAGGCTTTATTATAACTTGATGTGTTGATAGTGTTTAGAGGTTTGACCCAATTCTTGTAATAAAGTTCTTCCTCTTATGGTATTGTTAGATAATAGTTATGGTGGTTTTGTGTAGCCTTATCTTGCTCAGTTCTCGCGAACTGAATCTTGTGGAAAAATTTGTTGCAGATGGATTTTACGAGTAGATGAGAGATAGACTTGTAGATTTTTTTACATCAACCTGTTATCCAAAATTCACCCCTCAAGGTAATTTTGATAACATGCATCAAATTCTTTTGTCCCAAGCAATTATATTGAGTCTAGGAAAAAAATCATATTTCTAGGGTCCCCTCATATTTTTTCTAACTCCCCTGTCTAAGAAGAAGAGAGTAAGTTCTGAGAAAATGTGAAAAAATTACAAAAAACAATCTTGGGCCAGAAAAAATCATGAAAAATGGCTAAGTCCCAGTCCTTGCAATAGTCGAGACATGAGGGACATCTGGACGCGAACCAGCCGAAAGGCCGCCAGGCGGTCCGCGCAGCATTTGGGACAAAGGGACGCGCGGGATGCGGAGATCCGAACTGGCCGAAAAGTTGAAAAATTGACTAATTGTTGAAACAGGCAGTCTGGGATGCGTGGGAAAAAAGTACGCGAACCGGCCAGATTGGCCGAAATGAGTCAAGGCAGCCTGGAACAGTTGGGCCGAAGGTACGCGAAGTACGCGAACCGGCCGGATCGGCCGAAATGAGAACTTAAAGTCTGGGATGCACGTGACAAAAGGACGCGAACCGGCCGAACCGGGTGAATCGGGAAAATTTGTCCCAAACAATCCGAAAGCAAATGGGACATCTGGGCCGCGAGTACACGAACCGGCCGGTTCGGCTGAAACAGGGAACTTCAGCACTGGGCCAAATGGGACAAAGGGACACGCGGGACGTGGATAGCCGAAGGAGCCGAAGGACAATCAGATCACGCCACGTGTCACCGGTAGAAAAGGAACATGGAAGCCCATTTCGGGCAGTTTGAAAGAAATTGTCCCAAGCAGCACTGGGACATTTGGGACAAAGGGATGCGTGGGATGCGAAAAGCCAAAGCGGCCGAAGGTAGAGGAGAAAAGTCAACATTTGACCCATGGAACTTCAAACGGCCATAACATTTGACTCCGAGCTCTGATTTTCACAAAATTGGACTTTCTGGAACGAGCACGATGTCCTCTACACCATAAAAAACACCTGTTAGGCCCAAAATAGCTGCTCGCACTTAGAAGGCCATAAATTTTGCATTTCTCAACGAAATCACACAAAATTTGTACCATTGGAATCATGGTTCCGAGCTTGATGCACTGAAATCAAGAAATTCCATATTTAATCAGATATTGATTGATATTTTTAAGAAAACGTGGCCGGGTTCAGAACAGTGTTTTATTTGGTAGCTGGGAGTGCAATTAAGAGGCATGGTCATCATCCTTTCTCTGCTGCAGCACATGGGATAGTATGGGGAGCCTTTTGCAAGTAATGTATAACAATTTCACTCAATTTAATGCCTCTTACAGGTGGTTGAAGGACAGATTTCGGGATTTCCATTTTCCCTTCTCTTTTCCTTCTCATTTTTTCTATAAATTGGAGTGTTGGGCTCATTGTAAAGGAGAGATTTTTTGGGTAGCAAAGCTCTGCCAAAATTGGTTTGTGAAGCCAGTGTGTTGTAGGCCCTTGTAGTGGACTCCTTGCATGGTGATCCAGGCCCTTATCTTGTAATAGACTAAACTGTGCATACCAGGAAGCAATAAAATACAAGTTTGTGGATGTATCTTCCCCTGCTGTGTTTCCTTGCATTCTTCTTGCCCTTTTATCTTTCCACAAGAATATTGTGTCTATTATTATGTTCTTGTAGGAATTCATTATCATTGTGTGTACTTGGAATACTGCTGTGAATGCATTTTGCTAGATTATGGAGAACTGTCATCACCTCTTCTAGTGTGCACTTTGCCTTTGTATTTCACACATTTGGAGACTACTCTCACATCCTCCTTTTCTGGTGTATCACCGCTTTAGTGTAGGCTTTCATTTTATGTATTCTCTTTCCCTGGTCTCTTGAAAATTTAGATTAGAATAGTTAGCTTATCCTGCATTAGAGTAGATTGTGGCAGGTAGTTTAGGAGCAAGAACCAGCTTTCTCTGGAGGTCTATCTCAAGTAGCAAGTCCCACAACTTGGAGATAGTACCCATTTTATCCAATCACACTATGAGTTCAGGTATATGCACAGGGGTGCTATGATTCGGTGATAACACAACCTCAGTGAGAAGTTCTTTTGTATGAATCCTTTTTATATTGTTCAACTATTGATAACATCTAGTGGAAAACTTAGAAGAGGATCAATGTCTTAGTATATTGTATCGTGGATTATGTCGTCTTAACTTTGGAACCTTGAATTGTTTGACTATCTTTGAAATTATAAGAAAATTTGTTTACCGCTTGTTGAGTAACCTTATTTTTGTTTTCGTAAATGAATATTGTTAAACTTTATCCCTACGATTAAATGTTGAGCTAAATCTTTCTAAGACGTAGTAATAGTGTGTTATAAGTAAAATAATATGGGTTTTTTATACTTATAGAAGTTAAACTAAAATTTTATATTGCAAATAAATTGGTGTAGAGGTGACCAACTTGAGAGCATGTAATTCCATAAGTGATCAAAGATGAAACTATCCTTTGTTAAGTAACATTATATAACTTGATATCCCTAGCTACACTCATGAACACTATCCCTTTCATGGTGAAATTCTTAAACAAACTTAACGAAAATATATGGATTGTTCTGGAAGATAATAAGATTTAAAAAGCAGGAGATAACACTTTAGAAACCACGTAATATATCTCTTAGCCATTGGATTGTAAATTGTTTTATTTTTATAACTCATTTAGTAAACGCTAAGTAAAGTCTTTAATAATTCTGGTTAAGTTTTCAAGTTTCAATTATATCTTGGTAATAGCTAATAAGGCCTTGAAGATGTTTTCAACTCAACCTTCTCCCTCTAACCTTTTTCCAAGGTGCCTTGTCTTTCTTCTCTTAAGTATGTTGAACACAAACCCATGTTGTCATATGGGAATGAACAAGTCCTAGTCGTGTAAGTGTTAATAGATGGCCTTGTGGAATTAAATTCCCCCTTTTCTCTAAATAAACGAATTAAGAAAATAAATGTCATAATAGAGAATATTTAAGGATGATTACTCAGTCAAAAAGGAATAAAATTAGCTTGGTAAGATGAATTGTATGAATCGTATCCTGAGTCTCCTTGAAAACATAAGCTAAGAATTGCAAGATGTCTTTTTAAGATAAATAACCCTCAAGAATATCTCATTGTGGTTGGCCCTATTTGTTAGAGTGTTCTATGGTTGGACTTCCATGTTGTCTTGTCAAAAAAAGAAAAGTGTATTATCCTTTTGGGTGTGAACATTTCCCGGCTAACCTTGTGGTCATCCCCGTAACAAGTGGTTCCTAGAGTTGGTTGTAACTTTGTGACGACATGTTGTGTCGTGTTATGTGTCGAAGAAAGTCAAAAAAAATTTATCCTGTCTTTTACTGTGTTGTTCGTGTGTGTGATTTTTGGGTAGTTACACTTGGTATTAGAGCGAGGTTCATGCTCTCGAACCTATGGGCCAGATTGGTGTTGTATGGTGATGTTACATGATGGTGATGGTGTTACATGATACTGTTTCATGGAGATGATGGTATTGCATGATGATGGTTTATATTGGAAGAGTAATGTGGTACAAGTGTGATGTGATTATTTTCGTAATTGTGATATTTTGAATGCACGTGATGTGTATGTCACTCAGTGTGTATTTTTTATCATGTTGATATGTTTGGGATGGGAGTATTCTCTCTCCTTCTTGTGGATTCTATGAAGAGTTCACATGTGACTTATTGTTTGTGATGTGAGAAAAGAATTATAATGTGGATGACGTAGTGTTGGAGCATTGTGACATATTGTGATATGTATGTGTATCAATGTGTTGTATGACTAGATTGATGTTAAAAGAGATGAGTTGTATCATGATGTTTTTACCATGTTCTGAAGAAATGTGTGTACCACCTTGCTATGTTGCAATGGATGTTATGTTGTGATGTACTATGTTCATCGTATGTATGATTTGTGCAAATATGTAATGCTTCATGTTGTGATTTGGGGTCATACGATGAGTGTATGAACCCTATCATATGGTGATTGCACTTTGGGTGTAGAATGTGGTAAAGTGATGTGTTACACTTAGTGAATGTATGATTGTGATCTACCTTGTATATGTACCACCATTGTGTTGGTGATGTAGTTACATGTTATGTTGTGAACCTTACGCTAACCGACCCTAAGGGAAATTGGTAGAAATGTATTTTGAGAGTGAGGTATCATGTACCATGGGTCAATAACTCAAGCCGAAATTCAGTTTAGTAGATAACAACTTGTGATTCTTTCCTCTCTCCCTATGTGGTTGTATGTATGCAACCTAAGTGCAACTATGACTATGTTTAGCCTTGTCGAAGTGTTGGCGGGATGATTCAGATAGAGGTGATGACAGTTGTATTATTGATATGTATTTTGCGAGTTGAGGCTCGATGTTCCGAGTGCTAGAAACTCATTGAGTACCCCTTTGGTGGCTAGATAAGGCCACACAGTTATTGTAATGTGAGATTATTATAAGCTGATTTTATTCGTAAATTGAGCTTTTTACTTTATTTTATAAGGACCAGCAGCTTTTCTTGATTGCCATGCTTTACAATTTTGGTCATTTCCTTGGTTTGTGGCACTAACATGGGGATTTTGATACTAACTATGGCTATTCGGCCATTTATTTTGCTTGATTTTGGGTCTTCTTTTAAATTTGGAATTTTTACTGCCTTGCCCAAGGCTCTTACCTTGCCCCTTGGCACTTTGATTGGATTATTGTGTTGCTTCTATTGTCGTGATGTGTGAAATAGGGTCATGGGATGCACCATGAAATGGTTGGACCTATGGACCCGCTTCATTGTATGGGGGTACACCCCAAGGAGTTACAGATAAGTAGCGGGTTGTTGAACCACGCGTTATTATGTCACTTGGGTTAGGAGTGTTCGAACTCTATGTGTCTTAGGCCGTAGGGTCAACCGGCCTCCTTGAGGGAGGCATAAGAGTTTGAGGGAGGCATAAGAGACTTGAGGGAGGCATAAGAGTTTGAGGAAGGAATAAGAGACTTGAGGGAGGCATAAGATTTTGAGGGAGGCATAAGAGACTTGAGGGAGGCTTAAGAGACTTGAGGGAGGCATAAGAGTTTGAGGGAGGCATAAGAGTTTGAGGGAGGCTTATGATATTTGTCTGTATGGTTGATGTTTCAGGATATATGTTGAGTTATTATGATGTTTTGGTAGTGGTATTTTGATGTATGTGTTACTCATGTCAGATGGATGTGTTGTGATGTTGTGGACATGTCATTGATTCCCTTGTGGACACTATGTACCTATAGCATTTTTTTGGTGGTATGTGAATTTGTTTCATCGATGCAAATTGAGGAAATGTCTAGTGGATTGTAGTACTCTTTTGTTCAAGTATTGAATATGTCATTCATAGATGTGTGACGAGTACTATGTTATGTGGACTGTGCCTAATCCATTATGTATTTGAGTAACCTTTTGTGGTGTAATACAATCATGAAGAATATACTTGTGTGCTTTTGAATCTATAGTGTCTTTTTTGAACCTGATAGGGTGTTGTGTTAGCAGTTCATGTTGGTCACCCACAATAAAGAATAAACCAAAACTCTTCAAGGATGAAATTTTAAAAGAAATTAAACTAAGAATAATGTTAACGGAAAGAGACTAATGAAATAATAAATAAGAGGGAACTGCCAATCTTCACAGAACCTTGAAAGTTAAAATTTATACCGAATATTCCTAAGGCTACCTTGTGACCGTGCTTTAATCTACTAAAATTTTAAACCATAGGGTGTACTTTCTCCTGTACTTGTTCTAGATTACGAACCATTTCTTTTTCTAGTGTGTTATGTTGCATCAAGGAAGACGCTTTTCTTAAGGGGAGGAGAATGTAATGCCCTGTTCGGCATCGAATTTCATGGTTACGTCCTTGTCCTTTTGCGTGAGATTGGAAGGAGGAGGTCGTTGTGGCTAGTCTTGTGTAGTTAATGCATTCCACCCAACTGAATGAAGAAAACATTTATCTTACTCTTCTCCTAGCCTATGCGCCATTATTATTTTTTTCCTTGCCTAGCTTTGCAGTCAACTAGGTTGTAGCTGGCAGTTGGTGGTATTTTATGTTTTCTGTCCTTACGTGAGGGAGATGGGAGTCGGTGGAGTCCTGATTTTCTTCACCCTGATCTCATTTGGATCCTTTTATTCAATGCGTATGGTTGGGAGGCGCTTGGCTCGTTCTTGGGTTTGCGCGGCTAGGAAAAGTGGACCACATTTTTTTTTGTTTTGGCCGCTTCCTTGTTATACTCTTGCAGTCCTTCGGTTAGTGGCCGCTCACCTAGTAAAAATCCTCTCAACAGATGAACCTGCTCCTGTACTACTCTTACCTTGCCTACTCTCTCTCTCAAACATTGCAGGCCGATTGGAGTTGGAGGAAGAGTGTGTGGGTTGTGGGTCTCAGTTATTTGACTTCCAAAAAATGACATTCGCGGGTTTGATCCCCCTTCCTTGCTACTGCTCCTTCCCTATTCCAAATGTGTAGGAAAATGGAGGATAGGCACTCTGAAATATGGAGTTTGGGTGCAGAAATGGGTTTCATATGGCGGTTTTAGTTGGAGCTTCAAGCTAGTGAAGCAGGCATGCTGCCTCCACTTTCATTGGGTGCTGGGAGGTGTGTTCTTGTCGAGGATCCACAGCAACAGTGACCTACAACAGGGATTAGCTAGGCGGCAGGTAGTTTACAGTTTAGTAGAAGCCTTTTGAGAACTTCCAACAAGCAGGTTGTCCAACTATGTTGTTATCAGTTCAGAATCGAATGCATCCTCAAATTCGGGTTTCTCCTTCAAGATTTTTTTTTTCAAAATCGACTATGTGACAGTGAGAGTGATTACCAGTAGACCTGATGAAATTTATTTACAAAGATTCTCTATTGAGATCTTACTTGTTTTATGATGTAACTCATGGAAGAGGCAGGAGGGCGTCCAAAGCAATGGAAGAGGCAGGAGGGTGATTTTGAATCTGGAGAAAAAGGAAGGATATTTCTACACTTTTCTGCTATTATTTTATTTAAAATTATTGTGAAATCGAACCACTTTTCCTTGGATTGATTTGTCAGTTGGATGTCATGATGGGAGAGTTCCCCTTTCTGCTTGTTTTTTCTTGTTTTAGATTTTATTGTTGACAGTATGTTGGTCAAAAGGATGCGTGTGCCCTTTCCCTCTGAATGTTATGTTTCTCTTACTCGAATGATAGACCTTCGTCTGTTTGTTTATGTATTAATTCTTCTCGGCCATTGAGTTGCAAGTTATTATGTTGATCAAACTAGTATTTTCGATATCATGGAAGTAAGTTTACGATAACTATGAAACCCCCCTCCCTAGCACCCAAGGTTGTCTCTGACGTTTTTTGCTAGCTCCTTCGCAAGTCACTTTGATAACCCTTTTGGCATCAAGAAAGGAAGGTGTAGGATTAGTGTGATCAATGCTTGGGCTAGCCAGCTTAGAGTTTTTGGTATTAAAACTTGTAGAATGAAAAGGTTTGTGTGTGCAATGTGTTTTCCATCTCACGGGTGTAGACTCTTATATTATCTTTCATCTTGTTTCTTGGCTTTTAAGGCCATCCTTAGGAAGTACCTTGACCATCCCTGGCAACTTGAACCATAACTAGCCTTTCGGATCAACTAAGCTCGAGGTTTTTTTTGTGTGAATCTAGTACCTCGTTGACACTGGAATAGTTTTGGTCTAATCCCCCTCTTGGAATTGTTGTTGATGGCGCTCTTCTATTTTTCCTAAGTTGCATTATTTCTCCTTTGTAGTGTTCGCGCTATTAATTAATATCGGTCGGTCTTTATGCACGTAATTACCTTGATATTTTGTGAGGGAAATTTCCTTAAATGTGATTAATCTTCTTCTTCAAAAAAAAAAACTCATCTTTCATTTGATAGTCTTATGGATTCATAGCGAAAGGTTTTGTTTTGATAATGTCACTTAGAAATTATGTTTGTATCCATATGTGACGGTTGACTGTGTTACCAAGGGTTGCCTTAAAATATGGTTGTTTCGGGAAATGGATAATTTATTTTAAATTAATCAAACATTAGAATTGTTGTGGAAGTTTGCAAATCTTTAGTGTTATAAAATTTGTTGATGACATTATTGTATACTCTTGTTTGATGGAACTCCCTTCTTCTCTCGCGTGTTTTGCTACTAGCCTGTAAGACTTTGACCCTTCCTAGATGATTGGTAAATCTATTTGTAGTTAATGGTCAAAACTAGTATACTATGCCTTCGTTTCGAAACTTATGTTGTGTGTATACTCTATTTGATTCCCAGTTTGAAACTCATTTATACATGACTTTTTGTGTTAAATTTTGGAACCCGAGTTTCCCCTTTCTTGGGGCCCGATCAACTTTTGTTCTTTTAGAAATGTATTATTTTAGCCTATGCGTTGGTACCTTTGATAAAATTCTAGATGGTTGGTCTATTTATATCAAATCTCAATCTTGTAATTATCGTTTAATTACTTACTTGATGGGAATTCTGTTTTTGCTAGATTGTTTGTTTTCTCCTTATAGGGCCAAGGGCCATTCTCTTACGATTGCTATACTTTCGTTGTTATTACTCCTAACTGAAGTACAAGGTCTTCTCCTTCTTTGATTGGCATGATGAAGACTTTATTTTAACTTGATGTGTTAATAGTGTTTAGAGGTTTGAATCAATTCTTGTAATAAAGTGCTTCCTTTTTGTGATATTGTTTAGATAATAGTTATGGTGGTTTTGCGCAGCCTTATCTTGCTTAGTTCTCATGAACTGACTCTTGTAGAAAAATTGCTGCAGATGGATCTTGCGTGTAAATGAGGGATAGATTTGTAGACTTTTGTCATCAACCTCAGTTGAGAAGATCCTTTTGCTCGAAACCTTTTTATGTTGATCAACTAATGTTAACGTCCAGTGGAAAGTTTAGAAGAATATTAATGTCTTAGTATAATGTATTGTGGACTTGTCATCTGAACTTTGGAAACCTTGTATTGTGTGCCCATCATTGAAATTATAAGAAAATTTGGTTATTGTGGTTTGAGTGACTTGTGGAGTATCAGTATTTTAAGAAATGATGTAATCTTGTTTTTGTTCTCGTAAATGAGTGTTGCTTCAACTTTTCCTTGAGAATAAATTCTGAGTTAAACCTTGCCATGACTTAGTAATAAAGTGTCATAAGTAAACTGACATGGGATTGTTTAATACTTCAGGAAGTTAAATTAAAAGTTGTATTCAAATAAAGTAACGTAGGGGTCACCAACTTGAGAGAAAGAAATTCTTTAAGTAATCAAGGGCAGGACTATCATTGCAAGTAACATTATATAACTTGATACCCCTAGCGACACTAATGAACACTATCCCTTTCATGGTGGAATTCTTAAACAGACTTAAAGGAAATCTATGGTTAGTTCTGGAAGATAATAAGATTTAATAAACAGGAGAAAACAATTTTGAAAGCACACAATCTATCTCTTAGCCATTTGGAAAGTAAATTCTTTTACTCCTTGTTAATACTTTTTAGCGAAGCCTAAGTAAAGTTGTTGTTAATTCTGGTTAAGAGCCCTAGCTTCAATTTAATACTGGCAATGACTAATGAGGTCCTAAAAATGTTTCATCTCGACCTTCTCCCTCTAACCCTTTTTTCAAGGCACCTTATATCTCTTCTCTTAAGTGTGTTGAACTTGAAACCATGTTGTCTTGTGGGGCAAGAACGAATCTTAGTAGCGTTAGTGGTGAGCAGATGGCCTTGTGGAATTTAATTGCTTCTTTTTCTTGATAAACGAATTAAGCAAATAAATGTCATAATAGAGAAGATATTAAAGATAATTACTCAGTGTCAAAGGAATAAACTTGGCTTGGCAAGTTGAATCATACGAATCATGTCTTGAGCCTCCTTGAAAACGTAAGCTAAGAGTTGCAAAGATGTCCTTTTAAAAATAAATAGCCCTCAAGAATATCTCCTTGTGGTTGGCCCTAACTGTAAGTGTGTTTCTGTGATTGGACTTCTATGTTGTCTTGTCAAAAAAGAAAAGTAAAATTGTCCTTGATAGGTGTGAACGTTTCCGTGCTGCCTTTATGGCCATCCTTGTATCAAGTTGTTCACAGTGTTAGTTGTATCCTTGGTGACGACATGTTGCGTCATGTTATGTGCCAAGCAAGTCAAAAAAAAATAGTTATCCTGTATTTCACTGTGTTGTTCGAGTGTGGATTATTGGGTTGTTACAATGCTGGCTTAGTTTGAACAAATGCATCAACAAAATCTATTTAAAAAATTAGTTGAGATAGCATCTTGGGATATTTTTGTAAATATATTTTCTTATTCAAGATCAGTTTAAGAGCATACCTGTGATATACAAACAATCGAGTTAGTGACATGGTTTTCAATATCGTGCAGTGCATATTTTGAAATGTTCTTTTCCGCTAAAGTTTTGGTTCATTGCTGAAAATTGATAACAAAAAGGCTAGAACTGAGAAAAACGACAATAATGATCATTTCATTTGGTTTGTAAATCGGCAGATAAGGTCTGTCTCAATGAATGCAGTATTGCTCTTCAGATCCATTCTTTAATACAGCTTTAACTCTAAGTAAGAAATAGATATTAAAAATAATAAATAGAATAATGATTGAAGCTCTAATAAATAGATAGAAAAATTGAGATAGTTGCGTTACAGTATGTGCATTAGTGTAATAAATCTATTAAAAATCAAAAATAAAAAAATTTAACTAACAGAAATTTGAAATCAAAAATGAAATAAAAACTGTTAGCATTCATGGCCAATTTAACAATTATTGTAATCAAATTAATAAATATTAATTAAAAAAATATTGTCTTTAATGAAAATAAATGATTAATAGGGCATGTTGGGTACAATGGTAATGAAATCATTAAAAAATTTAGAAGGTTAAATTAAAATCAACAAAAATTAGGTCTTAGATTCAGGAATCAGAACTGTAAATAAATTTATTTAACTAAAAATTCGAAAAATATAGTATGACATGGGTTTCAAACTATAGTGCAGTTGGAGGTATAAAAATTAAATTTACATATGTAAAATTAATTTGGCTCATCTCTGTGGTGAGTTCTTCATAATATTTAAAAATTTATAGAATATTACACATTCGCAGGGAATTGGTTGGAAAAAAAAAAAATTGTAATGTGAAAAAAAATAATTAATAATAATTCCAGGTATTTAAGAATTAATTATCAAGCACTACTCCAACTTCCATCAGATATTATTAGTTAAAATTAAGGGGATTTTTTTTATTTTAAAATTCATAAAAAATAAAAAATGGCTAAATGCATACATTGGCTCTGCCAATTAATTAAAACAAAAATTTTATTACCTCTTTTTAAAAAGTAAAAAAAATCTAAAATTCAATGCCTCTCCTTCAAATTAGACGAACTTAAATTCAAATTGTTTCCTGTTCCTGTTCATCGTTCTGGGAGGTGTTTTATCTGTTATTCTTGGATCTGAGTGGATCATAATAGTTTCTTCAGCAAGTGTGATGTGTACATCCCTTAATCTTAGAGAAGGATGGATCTCGATTCATACAAATCAGTGAAAAAACACAATCTTAAAACAGTTGTATGGAGAGGTAAATGTGGAGCAATGCCATTGCATGGTCATCATCATGCATGGTCATTAATGGCTAAGCTTGAGATGATTGTCATTATAATAATCAGGAATCACCGATCCCCATCATCATAATTATTATCTATCAACATTCGCCGTCATACAAATCATCATGCTTTTCGTCATCAGGAATCTTCATGATGTTGTCATTATACTTCATCATCAGTAGTCATTTCATCTTCAAATCATTAATTAAAATCTACCCCATTTCGTCATCGTTAATTATAATCATCATCAATAATCTTGATCATAATTTAAGGGATCATCATCATTTCACCCACCACCACAAACTTACCACCACCACCCGCACCCATATTCTATCATATTCATCATCAATTAATTGCAGAAGTCATCATCAACATCATTGTCATTCAACCACCATGATTCGTCGTCATCATCTTTATCAGGACAATCTAAATATTATTTGGTATTAATATTATTGTTAGAATTTAATAATTATCAATATATTGCATATTATCATCATCATCATCGTTGTCTTCATAATCATGTCATCATCATTAACATCACAGACCAAGTTGATCATTTTCTTCATCAGCGAGTGGACCACCATCTTCAATCGTTGTTGTTAACCATTATATTGACCACCATCGTTTATCAACATGGTCATCATGGTTATCATAACCAATCGTTGATCATCTGTTGTCATTATTCACCACCATCAAATCATCATCATTATCATCACCACGATTGTCGATCATTGTTGTATCAGAGGATCTCACCAAAATCGTTGAAACTTTCATCATTATTGGGGATCACCAACATCGTTGATAATTTTCATCATGTTCATCAACATTGTTTTCATCCCCACTCATCATTATCAACATCAAATATCCCTCAATATTTTTATAGTTATTTTCATCATCATCATCATTGTAGGCTTGCATAATATTATCATCACCATTATCAAATTATTGTCATGCATAATTATCACTACCATGATGGACATTGTCAATTAAATCCCACATCGTCAACCATTTTCATTGTCAATACATCACCACCATCGTCACTTGATCGTCTTCATAAAGCATCATTCGGACCATGCCTTGATCATTTTCTGAACTGTCATTAGTCATCACCAACTTTGATCACTGCATCATCATCAATGTTGTCTTCATAATAATAAATCATCATCCTTATCATCATCATTTCCATCAAATAATCATCATGAAAATCATTATGCCCTGCATCAAAAGAACAAGGTTTTTGACCTTTATTTTTCATCTACCAAATCAATTAACATCATCTTCATCATCATTGTTTAGGAGTAATGCCATTAAGCATCATCATTGATCATCACCACCATCGTTGATCATTATTGTTGTCATTTGGATCATCACCACCATCATTTATCATTGTTGTTGTCATTATCATCACCACCATCATTCATTGTCATCATCATTATCATCACCAGCACATCGTACGATCTTTATCCTCATCAATGAGCTATCAAGACCATTGTTGAATCATTTTCATCACATTTTTGATGATGCCCATCTATCATTATTAACATCATCATTCCCATCTGCATTAGATCATTGCCACCATTAGATGAGGCTTTGATCGTTGCATCATAATCTATCTTCGTAATCACTATCATCATCATTATCATCACCACCATCATTGATCACTTTCATCATCGTGATCATCACAGCTATCATGGATCATGGATCATCGTTATTATCATCACCACTATCGTTGCCATTGTCATTTTGGATTATCATCAGCACCATCAGACATCGTCTTTTATAGACATGGATCATCAGCCACCATCATTTATCATTGTCCTCGTCATGATCACTACACATCATGAATCATATTCCTCGTCATTATCACTACCACCATCATTCAGACCATTTTTATTTATCATCACCACCATCGTTGATCATTATCGTCATCATTATCATCACCACCATCTGGGTGATCAGTTATCATCATCATTATCATTACCATGATAATTAATCATTGTCATCATCAGAAGATGGAAAATTTATTCATCATCATCATCATTATCATCGACTCATCATCGTGCATCATGTTGTCAAACGTCCATCATTTTCATCGCGGTGCATTCAGTATTTTTGGGACATCTTGACCATCAACATTCGACATGATCAGTTTGAGGTCATCCCCCATCATTCGGTCAACATAGTGTAATCATTTTCACATCATTATCAAGTGCAAAATCCACCAGAGTATTCGGGGGTCATTGTCACTGTCATTATAATCATTAGCAATCGTTGTTCATTTTTATCGCCATTATCATCACCATCATCATTTGATCATTGTTTGTCATTATGATTATCATTGTCGTCGTCATCATCGCCATCAAACCATCATGAACATCATCATTCTCATCCCCATAAGATTTTTTGACCATTAGTTTCATCATGACTCCTCCTGATCATTATGTGTCACCATCCTCATCAAAGTTATCTGGGGGTTTAAATACTATCAATGACATCGGGTCATTTGGGATGACATCACCACCATCATTGATGACATCACTGTCGTAAATTTATCATCACCCACCATTTTCGATCATGGTCACTCATCATTAGCCCTTAGCCACCATAGTCGATCATTGTCAGTTAAGCCGTTATTTTTCACCAATCCAAAGGGGCTTGATCATTTTCATCACCATAACCATTTGGGAAAACGTATGCCATTAATCAGTTTTCATGCAAAATGGACTTTTTAATATCATGCGAGAATAGATATACTTCATTATTTCTCAGAATCTTCTCTAGCCGAAATCGTCTTTTTCAACATCATCCTTTTCATTCCCATTGCAATTTATTTTTAGCTCTATGCATTAGTAATCATTCCTCATGCCTTGTAACATCGTTGAACTTGTGTAGTCATTAGGGGGGTTGCATGATCACCAGTTGTTAAAGCAAACACAATCATCAACATCATCATCCACCAATCGTTAATAATGGATCAGTTTCATTTTCATGCTTCATCACATGTTTTCAACGATATCATGAGTGGAAAGTCGATCATAAAAATCCTCGTCATGAGGAGTAGAGCCATACACTGGATTATCGTGGATCATTATCATAACCACCATCATTTATTACTTTCTGCAGAGAAGGTGAAGTGGTAGAACAAAAGTGATGAAGCATGCTCATGGTCTATTATCGTCTGTCACCATGTCGTTAGATCATTCTCATTGTCATTATTGAATTTACTACTACCATCGATAATTTTCGTCATCGTTATCACCACCATTATGGATCACCAGACATCTCTGAGGAGGCATTTTCATCATTATTATTATCATCAGTTTGAGTTGGAAAATTCCTGTCATCATTAGTCTGAGTGCAAATAATTTTGATCCCCATACAATGACTATTTCACTGTTATTTTCATCATCCTCAAGTTATCAGTTGAAACTGTGCGGCATAGAAAAAAGAGGATGATCAATTGATTCACTATCATCATCATTATCATCACCATTGGGTTATTGATCTATTGTCATCTTCGTGATCATAATTTTCATGCCATTAGATTGTGGATCATTTTCAGCTATCATTGAACATGCCCATCCTTGTCCACAAATTGTCGTACTGAAATTATTCGGGAGCAAGACAAGCATCGATGCAAATGGCATCGTCAATTATCAGTCACTCAAAATCACGTGCCTTCATAGTGAGTCGTGAAAAATAATCACCAGGATCATCCGAATCATATGGAGAAGAAGTAAAATGAAAGACCACGAGCAATGAAAGAATTATTTTCATATGATACAAAGTCCAAAACATCATACTAAGTCCTCTTCTTTAGGTGGGGAAACCTAATTAAAAAAGATTCACATGTGCCTACTGCAAGAACATCATGGGCACGATGAGACCAAAATACATCAAGAAGTAGACTGACCAACTGACAAAGATGCATTAAAGAAACATCCTCATCAATCATCATCATCATCATCATTATCTTTTTAATCATTGTCATCATCATTATAATCATCACCATTGTTTATCATTGTCATTTTATTATCATCACCACCATCATCGATCATTGTCATCGTCATTATTATCACCACACATTGTTGATCATTATTGTTGACATTACCATCACTACCATTGTTGATCATTGTCTTCGTCATTACCATAACCACCATCATTGATCATTTTCATCATCAAATTATTATTATCATCATGATAATATATTATTATTCTCATCATCATCTCTATCATCAACATCATCATTTTCATCCCCATCAATATTTTTACCATTATTTTCATCATCCTCCTCATCAACATCATCATCATCACCACCACCATCGTTGATCATTTTCATCATCATGATCATCACCACCATCGTTGATCATTCTCATCCTCATTATCATCACCGCCATCATTGAGCATTGTTGTCATCATTATCATTATCATCATAATAATATATTATTATTATCATCATCGTCTCCATCAAATCATCATAATAACATCACCATTCTCATCCTCGTCATTATTTTTACTATTTTTTCATCATTGTCATCATCATCATTTTTTTCGTAATCATTATCATCATCATTAACATCATTGTCATCATCATTACCATCACCACCATCGTTGATCATTTTCATCATCATTATTATTATCATCATCATTCTCATCCCCATCAATATTTTTACTATTATTTTCATCGTCCTCATCATCACCACCACCATCATTGATCATTTTCATCACCATCGTTGATCATTGTTGTCGTCATTATCATCCCCACCATCATTGATCATCGTCATCATCATTATTTTTCATCACTATCATTGATCATTATCATTGTCATAACAATCACCACCATCGTCGATCGTTGTCATCATCATTAGATCATCACTACCATCGTTGATTACTGTCTTCAATCATTATCATCACCACCATTCTTGATTATTGTCATCATTATTTAAATTATCATCATAATAGTATATTATTATTCTCATCATCATGATCAACACCGCCATCTTCGATCGTTGTCATCATCATTATCATCACCACCATCATCGATCATTTTCATCATCATTATCATCACCCACCATCTTCGATCAGTATCGTCATCATTATCATCACCACCATCGTAGATCATTATCATCATCATCTCCATAAAAATCGCCATCATCAACAATCATCATTGTCATCTTCATTTTCACTATTATCATCATCACAATTGTCATCAATGTTTCATTCTTATCATCATCATCATCATTGTCAACCGTCATCGTCATCGTCATCGTCAATAGGTTAAGGTTTTTTATCAAGTATTTGGGGAAATTAGCTTATAATATTCTTTATCCTTCATCGTTTCTCACACTGATCCACTATTATTTAAGGTGGTGTTTATGGTTCAGAATCTTCTATGAGTGATTAAGTTGATGAACTAATTTCTATGGAATATTCATTATGATAATATAATGTATGAAGTCAAAATGAGATAATCATTACACTTACTATTCGTCATATTATCATTTAAATATAATTAAATATTTACAAATATAGCAAAAGTGACAATAAAAAATATCCATGATTGCAAAAAATCAATTCCACAATAATGTTTTCCACGAGAACCAAGACTTATCTATGGATAAACTTATACTAAAGTTTTCTAGGATTGTAGAAGAATACAAACTACTAAAAAAGAAAAGACATCTAAACAGAACACGACTATTTTTCAACTCCACTAACATTAAAACTTTCAAGTGTTTTGGATACAAGAAATGACATCCAAACATAGCATTAATAGTTTCAAATTTTACTGTGTCGACAATATTGAAATCATTTTACATTGTTTGTATAAGAAAATAAATATAATGTCATCCCATAAAACCTGTTTTAAAAAATAAAATACTAAATTTTTCATCAAAACAAGTTCAACTGCCATATATTAATTTTGAATACCAAAATTTCTTAACACCCCTTATTTTTTTAGCCCTATTTGAGCAATCCTTTTAGCTCTCAGATTAGGGACTTCAATTCAATTCTTCATCAGTTTACTTCTGGGTTCAAATCTGATTACATCCTCCACATTGTCGTAGATAAGGCCAAATCCGCTAGAACGTGTTTTCTTTGTCCTAAATGAAGAAAGGAAAATAGTCCTCATATCACGAACTTTAAACCTTTTATAGATCTCTTCTTTATCTCATCGCGATTCAAATTTGGTCTTATATGATGAAGAATGTAATGCCACGCTGGGCATGAGGTTCCTTTTTGCGGCCTACCTGGCGTGAAGGAAAAGCTGTTCTGTGGGAGGGTTCTATTTTGGCAAGTGGTGTGTGGTTGGGCGCCTCCACCAACTATCTTATTTTTTCAAACATACTCGCTGTCACCAACCTACCATAATTTATATCTTGTCACCTCATTTTCAGCTGCTCCTCCTTGACGTGTTCTAGATAGTGAATTTATTAATGGTGAAATGAAGGTCTGTCGCCCTGAGGTTGCGTGGGTGGGTGTGGATCCTCAAAATCATGTTGTACAGGTAGCTTCTATGGAGCGCAGAACGGATCTTCACCTGGAAAGTGCCGTGAGGAAGTGGTTCGCTATATGCAGCAGCTACAGGGTAGAGAAGTAAACTTACCTCAGAAAATCGGTGGCCTCTAGGGAGAGCAAGTGCGACAGCTGTTGCAGGGTGAGCCAGGGAACCGTGGTGGTGATCCTGTTGTTCTAGTTGCACGCGATCACAGTCGTGATCAGTTGTTGGAAGATCTTGCAGCTGTATTAGAAGCCATTTTGAGCGGCTCCACCAAGCGGGTTGTCCAACTTTGTTGTTATCTATTCAATATCAATGCATCCTCGGATTCGGGATCCTCCTTCAAGATTTGTCTGTCAAATTTGACTATGTGACAGTGAGAGTGTTACCAGTGGTTTCTTTTTAACGATTGATCTAAGCTTCCCTTAAATGTATGTGTAGAGGTTTGATTGTGGATTTTTTTAGTGAATCTAAACTCGGGTTGCAGATTGTTCTTCCTTGCATTTGTGGTTTTGTACTACCTTTCTGAGTCCCGTGTCGTGCATTTCTGGTAAAGCTCTCCAAGTTTTTCCCAGTTGGGTGGCCGAGAATTAATGGCGTCGGTCAGAAGATGAAATAGGTCTCTCAAAGCAGGGAACAATGGCTTCATATGACAGGCCGCCATGAACATGACAAAACTACCAAAGTCATCCTACAGCACGTTTGGAAAGAAGTATACTGTGTTATCAGAGAGGCAGCAATGTATTTGTAGTTGTTCTGGTCCTGAATGGTGGAAGAAGATGTTAACATTATCTGCTACAGGCGATGCCATGCGTGTAGGCCCTTCGGTTAGTGTTTCCTGTGTTCGAAGTTGGTTTTTTTTAGCTATGCCTGAGACGGGAAGATTCAAGTGTGTCCGTGAAGAAGGAGTGGACTGGTGTGCACGTATTTTCTTGTTTCTACGACCTGCTCATCCTCCGGTTGCAGGCTTACATTCTATAAGGGGTTTGGTCTTTTATCCAAGTTGTGCATGTCTGGAATGTTGGGTTGCATCAGGGGACATTTCAACATATATGGATCAAGTGCAATCACTTAGCTTTCATTAATGGCATGGTATTTGTTTTATTTGAGTTCACATCCCTTGAATTGGGAGCCTGATCCTGGAGAAGCACAAGAATAAGAAGATTTAAGGAAGCATCCTCTGCATAATATATTTTTACAGCAATACATAGCAGCATCAAGAGCGAGGATAGAGAGTTCGTTTTGGAATTCTTATGCAATGGGTCGAGTGAAGATGCTAACTTCAGAGTATGAGACAGCCACCAAATAACAAAGACTAAGAATCCTTCCAAGGATGCTGAGACAGGGGGTTTTGTTCAGTGGTAGATGATGTCAGTTATGTGGTATGTAGAGCTTGTAGTTACAGGCAACAAAGTCTATGCATGGAAGCAATCTAGTGTTTGGACAGCCACCTATTGCATCCTTCAAGTCGTGCCTTCAAAAGGGAATCCTGGTGTGGTATATTGCAAGAAAAGACTAGTGGAACAAAGGATAAAGTGAAGGGCATGTGGCTGTAGCAGTCCTTGCTGGATGTACACGACTAGCGGATGCATTAAAACAGGCAAGATAGACTAACCATATACATAATATGCTAGCATCTAATAAACCTCTTGAAATGAAACTTTTTCTTTCTAGAAATTGGTTTAAATCCGTGATTTTGTGGATTTGCATTTAGTACATGGTTAACAGTTGTTACTTCTGGATTTGCCTCTGTTGGTTGTTCTTGTTGACGTGATCAACCCATTTTTTTTTATATATAAAACAAACAAAGGTTCTCAGTATATGCTTTGATGGATCATATGAAATATATATATATATATATATATAATTTTAAAGTTACTTCCTTCTGTAAAAATGTCATTGTTTCTTTTGTGAACCTGGGTATGTAATCACCCCTAGAACGTTGTAGCGTTGACTAGTATTGGTTTCCTGTTATGTTGTTGCCCTAGAGGAAAACATACAGTTAAATTATTATTATTATTTTTATGATAAGCGTTAGATTGCACTTCGTGTATTGTGTAAATTATTAGGGCTTTTGAAAATTAGAAGTTCAATATATATGCTTGTTAAGAAGGAAGTTTTGGGCCTAAAATATGTCCTGGGTTGATAGAAGGGCATAAATTATTGATAGAACCCCATTTTGATCCTACTCTTTCTATGAGTAAAATTTGATAAAATTAATGACCTTTATGGTGTTGAGATATAGTATGTTAATGATTCCTTGTGTGATCGATTTAATCATGTATAGACATAATGCCTCGATGGAGTAGGGTAATATCTTTCACGGTTCGTGAAAGTTAGGGTTTTCATCAACTGCCTAAGGTAACATGAAGTTCCTTAATTTAGTCAAACTTGTTTTGTACTTCCTTCCTGATGAGTGACCTTTCATTGCAAATTTAGAATGATTGTGATGGAAGGTCATGAATATATTATGTTGTCAAAAAGGGAAAAGAAGCTATGGAATAATTGTTTATGTGTCGAGCGTAATAATTGTAATTACATCGTTATTGAAGTTCATTATTGGAGGATATCTATCTTCAATGGTATATTATGTGTTTAATATCTGCATATGTTACTATAAACTTAGTGATGAGATGTAAATTAAGGAGATTTGAGAGAGCTTTTCCTTTGTATACATCGTTTATGATATTAGGAAGTGAGTTGATGTCGGAAAATTTCAACAAAGTCTAGATTCATGGCTATGCTCCTCTAAAACGGGAGGATTATAAATCTAAGGTATTATGAAAATTGTAAGGATGTGTTTAGAATGCTAGATTGCCTACTCAACTTGGGTATTAATGAGGCTTGTTACTATTCTGGCCCTGGTTATGTTCAGTAGGTAAGCTGTTAGGCAATACCTATTCCGGACATTCTTACCGTCCTTCCACTCATCCTTATTAGCTATGAAGTCACTTATTACCTAAGATATAATGGTTGTGGGTTTGAATATAAGATTTTTCATCCTTTAAACCTTTTTGATTATATGATGGAACTTTTTTTTACCCTCGTTGTTCGTTTATAGCCTATTAGGCCTATGTCCCTACGGAACGATTCCAAAACTATATTCTTTTTGGCAGCTAAGATCGGGCCTGGTTTTTATCTTTTGACTTCACCTTGAGAATGTGGATTGATGGGTTACACTTTAGATTTCAATCACGTAATCTACGGGATTACATGATTGAAATCCTTATACTCTCAACTCTTGTGTCTAATCATTTAAATTTCATAGTCTTGCGTATTTGGTTGTCAAACTTTTGTAGTTTTAGAGGTATTTTTCATAACTAAAACTTATGGTTTTCTTCTTGGTTGATATGTTGAAAATTATATCTTATTTCAAAGGTTGTTGGAGATTAGTACTTTGATCCATTTCCTAAAATAGAATGTTTCATTTCATGGTATTGTTATCTTGTAGCTTATTGTTGCTATGTATAGTCTTATCTTGCTCAGTTCTAGCGAACTGACTCAGGTTATTAATTGTTGCAGATGGCTTATGTGGTTAGATGATGGAAAGACTGGTAGATTATTGCATCAATCTTGGTTATGATGTTCCTTTGTACGAATGTGTATTATGTTATAAAATTTGGAAAGAACCTTTGGACATTTTAGAAGAAGGGTCAGTCCCTAGTAAATGTATTGTAGAGTATTGTTGTTGTAACTGTTGAAACTTTGGCTTGTTGGGTTCTCATGTGAAAGATGAAATTTTGATTACCGCTTGGTTATGGGATATTCTAGTGAATTTTAATCCTTAGAATAGTAGCGAGGCATGTCCCATGTTATTACTCTCTTGCTCCCGTCATGGTTCAATAGAGATGGTATGTCCCTTTGATTTGTGCATCATGTTGGAATGAATTGATATAACCTTGTTTTATTTCCGCAAACGAGTACTGTTAAAATTTGCTCTTGAGTTAAAATGTTGAGTTGTAATTCCTCCTAAGGCTTAGTAGCAATGAGTTTGTAAGCACTATAAAGTGAGCTGGATAATCCTGATAAAAGTTAAACGAAAATTTATGTATATGAACATATTTATGTAGATGTGACACACTTGAAACCTTTGAGACCTGGAACAATCAAGAGGAATCTATCTTTTGTAACAAAATATGATTACTTGTTTTTCTTTCCTGAGCCAAACCAATAAACACTATCCTTTTACAGTGAAACCTTAAATGATGTCTTGGTGAAATCAATGGTTAGATTATAGAAAATGATAGGGTTAAATAAGTAGGAGTGAAAGTGATTAATAAAACCTTAAATTTCTCTTTATCATTTGAAATGCTCTCCTATGCCAAACCTAATTAAGTAAATTCTAGATAGAACATTTAACCAATCACGGTAAAATCTTAACCTCAATGAATGATTGATAGTAAACAATGTGACCCTGAAGCTAAATACTGTTGTCCTATTCTGTTAACCCATGCCTTAATTCATGGTGATATTTCTTAAGCAAGGTCAAAATTTAATCCTTAAACAAGAAGGCTATTGTTATGAACCCTAAGCGGTACTTTTCACTCAATCGGAACTTATGCCTTCACCTGTGCAACATAGGTGTGGAATATGTGTTAGTGGGTTGAATAAGATTAATTAACCTTGTAAGAAATGGAAAATGTTCTAAAATCAAATGAATAAGAAAGATTTGGACATCAAATAAATGATCCCAGTTTAGAAAGCTTGGCCTCAAGCTATTTAGTCAAACGTTGAAAAGAAAGAAGTTCTCCCTTGTGAAAAGAATTGTGTGAATCGTTACATGAAACTGTATAAGAACGTAAGTTAAGAATTAAGAGACACTTTATTAAACAATAAAATTTAGCAAGAAATTCCTCATGCAATGCCCTAGCTGTGAGTGTGTCATGTGGATTGGACTTCCATGTTGTCTTGTCAAAAGAAGAGTACATTGTCCTTGATAGGTGTGAATGTTCTCATGCTGACCTTGTGGTGTTCCCTGTAGCAAGTGGTTCCTGGTGTTGGTTGTAACCTTGTGATGATATGTTGTTCCGTTTTGTGTCAAAGCAAGTCAAAAAAAGAAATTATCCTGTATTTCACTGTGTTGTCCTTGTGTTGGTATTTTTGGGTCATTACACTTTGGTATCAGAGCGTAGGTTCATGCTCTCGAACCTATGGTCCGGATTGGTGTTGTATGGTGATGTTGCATGGTGGTGGTGGTGTTACATGATGATACTATATGATGATGATGATGTTGCATGATGATGATTTATATTGGAAGAGTAATGTGCTTTAAGCGTGATGTGATTATTGTCGTAATTGTGATATTGTGAACGCATGTGATGTGTATGTCACTCAGTGCATATTTGTCATCATGTTGATGTGTTGGGGATGAGAGTATTCGCTCTCCTTCTTGTGGATTCTATGAAGAGTTCACGTGTGAATTACTGTTTGTGGCATGTGAAAAGAATTATAATGTGGATGACATAGTGTTGGAACTTTGTGATATATTGTGCTATGTAGGTGTATCAATGTGTTGTATGACCAGATTGATGTTAAAAGAAATGAGTTGTATCATGATGTTTTACCAGGTTTTGGAGAAATGTGTGTACCACCTTGTTATGTAGCAATGGATGTCAGGTTGTGATGTACTATGTTCATCGTATATATGAGTTGTGTAATATGTTATGCTTCATGTTGTGATTTTGGGTCATACGGTAAGTGTATGAACCCTATCGTATGGTGCTTGCACTTTGAGTGCAGAATGTAGTAAAGTGATGTGTTACACTCAGTGAATGTATAATCATGATCTACCCTGTATACATACCATACGTGAGATGTTATCATAGTTATGTGTGTGCCACCATTATGTTAGCGATGTTGTTGTATGTTATGTTGTTAACCTTATGCTAACCGATCCTGAGGGAAATCGGTAGAAGTGTATGTTGAGAGTGAGGAATGGAGTACCATGGGTTAATAACTTGAGCTAAAACTCGGTTTAGTAGATAACATGTTATTCTTTCCTCTATCCCTATGTGGTTGCATGTATGCAACCTAAGTGCAAATATGACTATGTTTAGCGTTGTCGAAGGGTGGCAGGATGATTCAGATGGAGGTGATGACAATTGTATTATTGATATGTATTTTACGAGATGAGGCTCGATGTTTCGAGTGCTAGCAACTCGTTGAGTACCCCTTTGGTGGCTAGATAAGGCCACACAGTTATTGTAATGTGACATTATTATAAGTTGATTTTATTCGTAAATTGAGCTTTTACTTTATTTTGCAAGGACCAACATCTTTTCTTGATTGCAATGCTTTACAATTTTGGGCATTTCCTTGGTTGTGACACTAACATGGGGATTTTGATACTAACTTTGGCTATTTGGCCCTTTATTTTAGCTTGATTTGGGGTCTTCTTTTAAATTTGGAATTTTTACCGCCTTGCCCAAGGCTTGTACTTTGCCACTTGGCACTTTGACTGGATTTTTGTGCTGGTTCTAATGTTGTGATGTGTGGAATAGGGCCATGGGATGCACCATGGATTGGTTGGACCTATGGACCCGCTTCATTGTATGGGGGTACGCCCCAAGGGGTACATATAACTAGCGGGTTGTTGAACCACGCGTTATTATGTCACTTGGGTTAGGAGTGTTCGAACTCTATGTGTCTTGGACCATGGGGACAACCGGCCTCCTTGAGGGAGGCATAAGAGTTTGAGGGAGGCATAAGAGTTTGAGGGAGGCATAAGAGACTTGAGGGAGGCATAAGAGTTTGAGGGAGGCATAAGAGACTTGAGGGAGGCATAAGAGTTTGAGGGAGGCATAAGAGACTTGAGGGAGGCATAAGAGTTTGAGGGAGGCATAAGAGACTTGAGGGAGGCATAAGAGTTTGAGGGAGGCATAAGATACTTGAGGGGGGCATAAGAGTTTGAGGGAGGCTTATGATATTTGTCTGTATGGTTGATGTTCCAGGATATATGTTGAGTCATTGTGATGTTTGGTAGTGGTATTTTGATGTATGTGTTACTCATGTTAGATGGATATGTGTTGTGATGTTGTAGATATGTCATTGATTCCCATGTGGACACTATGTACCTGTAGCATTTGTTTGGTGTTATGTGAATTTTTCATTGATGCAAATTGAGGAAATGTCTGGTGGATTATAATACTCTTTTGGTTAAGTATCTTGTATGTCAGTCATTGATGTGTGACAAGTACTATGTTATGTGGACTGTGCCTATTCTATTCTGAAGTTGTGTAACCCTTTTATGGTGTAATACAGTCATGAAGAATATACTTTTGTGCTTGTGAATCTGTAGGGTCTTGTGAACTTGATAGGGTGTTGTGTTAGCAGTTCATGTTGGGCACCCACAATAAGGAATAAATCAAAACTCTTAATGATGATATTTTGAAAAGAAACTAAAACTAGAAATAATGATAATTGAAAGAGACTAATGAAATGATGAACAAGAAAGAACTGCCAATCTTCACAGAACATTTAAAGTTAAAATTTCTACCAAATGTTCCTAAGGCTACCTTGTGACCGTGCTTTAATCAACTAAAATTTTAAACCATAAAGTGTACTTCCTCCTATACATGTTCTGGGTTGCGAACCATTTCTTCGCTATTGTGTTACGTCGCATCAAGTACGATGCTTTCTTAAGGGGAGGAGAATGTAATGCCACGCTGGGCATGAGGTTCCTTTCTGCGGCCTGCCTGGCGTGAAGGAAAAGCTATTCCGTGGGAGGGTGCTATTTTGGCAAGTGGTGTGTGGTTGGGCGCCTCCACCAACTATCTTCTTTTTTCAAAAATACTCACTGTCACCAACCTACCATAATTTATACCTTGTCACCTCATTTTCACCTGCTCCTCCTTGACATGTTCTGGATAGTGAATTTATTAATGGTGAAATGAAGGTCTGTCGCCCTGAGGTTCCGTGGGTGGGTGTGGATCCTCAAAATCGTGTTGTAAAGGAAGCTTCTGTGGAGCGCAGAATGGATCTTCGCCTGGAAAGTTCCGTGAGGAAGTGGGTCGCTATATGCAGAAGCTACAGGGTAGAGAAGTAAAATTACCTCAGAAAATCGGTGGCCTCCAGGGAGAGCAAGTGCGACAGCTACTGCAGGGCGAGCCAGGGAACCATGGTGTTGATCTTGTTGTTCTGGTTGCACGTGACCACAGTCGTGATCAGTTGTTGCAAGATCTTGCAGCTGTAGTAGAAGCCATTTTGAGCGCCTCCACCAAGCGGGTTGTCCAAATTTTTTGTTATCTGTTCAGTATCAATGCATCCTCGGATTCGGGATCCTCCTTCAAGATTTTTCTGTCAAATTTGACTATGTGACAGTGAGAGTGTTACCAGTGGTTTCTTTTTAACGATTGATCTAAGCTTCCCTTAAATGTATGTGGAGAGGTTTGATTGTGGATTTTTTTAGTGAATCTAAACTCAGGTTGCAGATTGTTCTTCCTTGCATTTGTGGTTTTGTACTACCTTTCTGAGTCCCGTGTCGTGCATTTCTGGTAAAGCTCTCCAAGTTTTTCCCAGTTGGGTGGCCGAGAATTAATGGCGCCAGTCAGAAGATGAAATAGGTCTCTCAAAGCAGGGAACAATTGCTTCATACGACAAGCCACCATGAACATGACAAAACTACCAAAGTCATCCTACAGCACGTTTGGAAAGAAGTATACTGTGTTATTAGAGAGGCACCAATGTCTTTGTAGTTGTTCTGGTCCTGAATGGTGGAAGAAGATGTTAACATTATCTGCTACAGGCGATGCCATGCGTGTAGGCCCTTCGGTTAGTGTTTCCTGTGTTCGAAGTTGGTTTTTTTTTAGCTATGCCTGAGACAGGAAGATTCAAGTGTGTCCGTGAAGAAGGAGAGGACTGGTGTGCACGTATTTTCTTGTTTCTGCGACTTGCTCATCCTCTGGTTGCAGGCTTACATTCTATAAGGGGTTTGGTCTTTTATCCAAGCTGTGCATGTATGGAATTTAGGGTTGCATCAGGGGACATTTCAACATATACGGATCAAGTGCAATCACTTAGCTTTCATTAATGGCATGGTATTTGTTTTATTCGAGTTCACATCCCCTGAATCGAGAGCCTGATCCTGGAGAAGCACATGAATAAGAAGATTTAAGGATAGAGAGTTCGTTTTGGAATTCTTATGCAATGGGTTGAGTGAAGATGCTAACTTCAGAGTATGAGACAGCCACCAAATAACAAAGACTAAGAATCCTTCCAAGGATGCTGAGACAGGGGGTTTTGTTCAGTGGTAGATGATGTCAGTTATGTGGTATGTAGAGCTTGTAGTTACAGGCAACAAAGTCTATGCATGGAAGCAATCTAGTGTTTGGACAGCCCCCTATTGCATCCTTCTAGTCGTGCCTTCAAAAGGGAATCCTGGTGTGGTATATTGCAAGAAAAGACCAGTGGAACAAAGGATAAAGCAAAGGGCGTGTGGCTGTAGCAGTCCCTGCTGGATGTTCACGACTAGTGGATGCGTTTAAAACAGGCAAGATAGACTAACCATATACATAATATGCTAGTATCTAATAACCTCTTGAAATGAAACTTTTTCTTTCTGGAAATTGTTTTAAATCTGTGATTTTGTGGATTTGCGTTCAGTACATGGTTAACAGTTTTGTTTACTTCTGGTTTTGCCCTCTGTTGGTTGTTCTTGTTGACGTAATCAACCCATCTATATATATAAAACAAACAAAGGTTCTCAATGTATGCTTTGATTGATCATATGAAATATATATATAATATATAATTTTAAAGTTACTTCCTTCTGCAAAAATATCGTTGTTTGCTTTTGTGAACCTGGGTATGTAATCACCCCTAGAACATTGCACCGTTGACTAGTATTGGTTTTCTGTTATGTTGTTGCCCTAGAGGAAAACATACAGTTAAATTATTATCATTATTATTATTTTATGATAAGCGTGATTATGCACTTCGTGTATTATGCAATGTATTAGGGCTTTTGGAAATTAGAAGTTCTATATATATGCTTGTTAAGAAGGAAGTTTTGGGCCGAAAATATGTCCTGGGTTGATAGAAGGGCATAAATTATTGATAGAACCCCATTTTGATTCTACTCTTTCGGTGAGTAAAATTTGATAAAATTAATGACCTTTAGGGTGTTAAGATATGGTATGTTGATGATTCCTTGTGTGATCGATTTAATCAGGTATCGACATAATGCCTTGATGGAGTAAGGTAATATCTTTCACGGTTCGTGAAGGTTAAGGTTTTCATCAACTGCTTAAGGGTAACATGAAGTTCCTTAATATAGTCAAAACTTGTTTTGTACTTCCTTCTTGATGAGTGACCTTTCATTGAAAATTTAGAATGATTATGTTGGAAGGTCGTGAATATATTTTGTTGTCAAAAAGGGAAAAGAAGTTATGGAATAGTTTTTTTTATGTGTCGAACGTAATGATTATTATTACATCGTTATAGAAGTTCGTTATTGGAGGATGTCTATCTTCAATGGTATGTTATGTGTTTAGTCTCTGCATAGGTTACCATAAACTTAGTGATGTGATGTAAATTAAGGAGATTTGAGAGACCTTTTCCTTTGTATACATCGTTTATGATATTAGGAAGTGAGTTGATGTCAGAAAATTTTAACCAAGTCTAGATTCATGGCTATGTTCCTCTAAAACGGGAGGATTATAAATCTATGGTATTACGAAAATTACAAGGATGTGTTTTGAATGCTAGATTACCTACTCAACTTGGGTATTAATGAGGCTTGTCACTATTCCGGCCCCAGTTATGTTCAGTAGGTAAGTTGCTAGGTAATACCTATTCTGGACATTCTTACCATTCTTTCCACTCCTCTGTATTAGCTATGAAGTCACTCTTTACCTAAGATATAATGGTTGTGGGTTGAATATAAGTTTTTCATCCTTTAAAACCTTTTTGATTACATGATGGAACTTTGTGTTACCCTCGTTGTTCGTTTATAGCCTATTAGACCTATGGCCCTACGGAATGATTCCAAAACTATATTCTTTTTGGCAGCTAAGATCGGGCCTGGTTTTTATCTTTTGACTTCACCTTGAGAATGTGGATTGATGGGTTACACTTTTAGATTTCAATCACGTAATCTACGGGATTACATGATTGAAATCCTAATACTCTCAACTCCTGTGTCTAATCATTCAAATTTCATAGTCTTGTGTATTTTGGTTGTCAACTTTTGTTGTTTTCGAGGTAGTTTTCATAACTAAAATTTATGGATTTCTTCTTAGTTGATATGTTGAAATTATATCTTGTTTCAAAAGGTTGTTAGAGGTTAGAACTTGATCCATTTCTTGAAATAGAATGTTTCCTTTCATGGTATTGTTAGCTAATAGCTTATTGTTGCTATGTATAGTCTTATCTTGCTCAATTCTTGCAAACTTACTCAGGTTATTAATTGTTGCAGATGGCTTACGTTGGTAGATGATGGAAAGACTTGTAGATTATTGCATCAATCTTGGTTATGATGTTCCTTTGTACGAATGTGTATTATGTTATTAAAATTTGGAAAGGGCCTTTGGACATTTTAGAAGAAGGGTCAGTGCCTAGTAAATGTATTGTAGAGTATTGTTGTTGTAACTGTTGAAACTTTGGCTTGTTTGAATTATCATGTGAAAGATGAAATTTTGATTACCGCTTGGTTATGTGATATTCTAGTGAATTTTAATCTTTAGAATAGTAGCGGGGCATGTCCCTTGTTATTACTCTCTTAATCCCTAGTCTTTGTTCGATAGAGATGGTATGTCCCTTTGATTTGTGCACCGTGTTGGAACGAATTGATATAACCTTGCTTTGTTTCCGCAAGCGAGTACTGTTAAACTTTGCTCTTGAGTTAAAACGTTGAGTTGTAAACCCTCCTAAGGCATAGTAGCAATGAGTTTGTAAGCACTATAAAGTGAACTGGATAGTCCTCATAAAAGTAAAACTAAAATTTATATAGATGAATATATTAATGTAGACGTGATCTACTTGTAACCTTTGAGACCTGGAACAATCAAGAGGAAACTATCTTTTGTAATGGAATATGATAACTTATTATTTTATTTTTATTTTATTTGAGCCAAGCTAATAAACACTATGCTTTTATAGTGAAACCTTAAATGATCTCATGGTGAAATCAATGGTTAGATTATAGAAAATGATAGGGTTTAATAAGGAGTGAAAGTGATTAATAAAACCTTAAATCTCTCTCTATCATTTGGAATGTTTTCCTTTGTCAAACTTAATTAAGTAAAGTCTAGATGGAGCATTTTAACCAATCTTGATAAACTCTTAATCTCAATGAAAGACTGATAGTAAACAATGTGACCCTGAAGCTAAATTCTGTTGTCCTGTTCTGTTAACCCTTGCCTTGATTCATGGTGATATTTCTTAAGCAAGGTCAAAATTTAATCCTTAAACAAGAAGGCTATTGTTATGAAATCCTAAGCGGTAACTTTCCACTCAATCAGAGCTTATGCCTTCACCTGTGCAATAGAGATGTGGAACATGTGTTAGTGGCTTGAGTAAGATAAATTAACCTTGTAAGAAATGGAAAATGTTCTAAAATCAAACGAATAAGAATGATTTTGGACATCAAATTGATGATCCCAGTTTAGAAAGCTTGGCCTTAAGCTATCTAGTCAACCGTTGAAAATAAAGAAGTTCTCCCTTGTGAAAAGAATTCTGTGAATTATTACATGAAATTTTATAAGAACGTAAGTTAAGAATTAAGAGACACTTTAGTAAACAAGAAAATTTAACAAGAAATTTCCTCATGGGATGCCCTAGCTGTGAGTGTGTCATGTGGATTGGACTTCCATCTTGTCTTGTCAAAAGAAGAGTACATTGTCCTTGATAGGTGTGAACGTTTCCGTGCTGACCTTGTGGTCTCCCCGTAACAAGTGGTTCCTAATGTTGGTTGTAACCTTGTGACGACATGTTGTGTCGTGTTGTGTCATAAGCAAGTCAAAAAAAAAAGTTATCCTGTATTCCACTGTGTTGTCAGTTCATGTTTGGTACTTTTGGGTCGTTACAGATATGGTATGTTGATGATTCCTTATGCGATCGATTTAATCATGTATAGACATAATGCCTTGATGGAGCAAGGTAAATATCTTTCACGGGTTCGTGAAAGTTAAGGTTTTCATCAATTGCTTAAGGTAACATGAAGTTCCTTAATTTAGTCAAACTTGTTTTGTACTTCCTTCTTGATGAGTGACCTTTCATTGCAAATTTAGAATGATTGTGATGGAAGATCGTGAATATATTTTGTTTTCAAAAAGGGAAAAGAAGCTATGGAATAGTTTGTTTATGTGTTGAATGTCATAATTGTAATTACATTCGTTTATAAAAGTTCGTTATTGGAGGATATCTATCTTCAATGGTATATTATGTGTTTAATCTCTACATAGGTTACCATAAACTTAGTGATGAGATGTAAATTAAGGAGAGTTGAGAGACCTTTTCCTTTGTATACATCATTTATGATATTAGGAAGTGAGTTGATGTCAGAAAATTTCAACCAAGTCTAGATTCATGGCTATGTTCCTCTAGAACGGGAGGATTACAAATCTAAAGTATTATGAAAATTGCAAGGATGTGTTTAGAATGCTAGATTACCTACTCAACTTGGGTATTAATGAGGCTTTTCGCTATGCCGGCCCTGGTTATGTTCAGTAGGTAGGCTGTTAGACAATGCCCTATTCTAGACTATCTTATCGTCATTTTCCACTCATCCAATTTTAGCTATGAAGTCACTTATTACCTAAGATATACTAGTTGTGGGTTTGAATATAAGATTTTCACCCTTTAAACCTTTTTTATTACATGATGGAACTTTGTTATTACCCTCGTTGTTCGTTTCTAGCCTATTAGGCCTATGGCCCTACGGAACGATTCCAAAATTATATTCTTTTTGGCAGCTAAGATCGGGTCTGGTTTTTATCTTTTGACTTCACCTTGAGAATGTGGATTGATGTGTTACACTTTAGATTTCAATCACGTAATCTACGGGATTACATGATTGAAATCCTAATACTCTCTCAACTCTTGTGTCTAATCATTTAAATTTCATAGTCTTGCGTATTTGGTTGTCAAAAATTTTGTAGTTTTAGAGGTATTTTCATAACTAAAACTTATGGTTTTCTTCTTAGTTGATATGTTGAAAATTATATCTTGTTTCAAAAGGTTGTTAGAGGTTAGAACTTTGATCCATTTCCTGAAATAAAATGTTTCCTTTTATGGTATTGTTAGCTAGTAGCTTATTGTTGCTATGTATAGTCTTATCTTGCTCAGTTCTCATGAACTGACTCAGGTTATTAATTATTGCAGATGGCTTACCGTGGTTAGATGATGGAAAGACTTGTAGATTATTGCATCAATCTTGGTTATGATGTTCCTTGGTACGAATGTGTATTATGTTATAAAATTTTAAAAGGGTCTTTGGACATTTTAGAAGAAGGGTCAATGCCTAGTAGATGCATTATAGAATATTGTTGTTGTAAACTGTCAAACTTTGCTCTTGAGTTAAAATGTTGAGTTGTAAATCCTACTAAGGCATGAAAGTAGCAATGAGTTTGTAAGCACTATAAAGTGGACTGGATATTCCTTATAAAAGTTAAATGAAAATTTATGTTTATGAGCCTATTAATGTAGATGTGATCTGTAATGCCCTCTTCCCTACGACATTTAGTTGATTATCATTTTGAGTTATGCAAACTTTTGGATATGGGATATGACTTATACTTACGTTGATTAGCATGATGTTTTGTGAGTAGATGCATTTGGGATATGATTGGATTTTTGTTTTCAGTATGATTTACACTGACTCATGGACAGACTATTGGATACCGATATTATTTTTATATGGATATATTGCATGTATTCTAACATTGGATTTCTTGGCCATGATGAGTAGAATGCAGTTGTTGAATTTACATTACTGTAATTTTGGATAATGATGAAATGCATAATTAAGTTGTGATTTAGACCTAGAAATAATGATTGATTGAATTACGTATAGATGTTAGTAAATTTCATGCATATGGTTATTTTGGATATTTTAACATGGCCGCAAGGTCTGAAGAAGGTATTTTATATTTTTGCAGGAAACACAACATGATCACAACCATGAGGGGGATTGGGAACCAAACACAACAGGATGTCGGGTGGTTACAACAATTGGTCGTCAAGGCAACTAGTAAATTGTATTGTGTTACCTTTGTTTTTTTTTATGTGTTGAGAAAAATTTCCATGAGGGGGAAATTTTCTAATGTGACCAAGGGGGTAAGAATTTTATTTACTTGTTTTTAACTTACTTTAGTAGGTGATTTTATTTGTGATATCTTTTTTTTTAATTTCTTTTGCTAAGTATGTTTAAATTAATTTAACATCTTTGCTTTAATTTTTTAAGTTTTGGAGGGGAAGTCTAGTGGGTGTAATTGATTTTGATGGTTGGCTCCTTGAGCCTTGTGTTGGGCCTCTTGTATTGAATGCTTGTTTTGAGTGTTGACCACTCCAAACCCTTTGAAACTCGAATTTGGGATTTAGGGCAATTTTAGGGGACTTGTGGGACAAGTTGAACTTGTCCCACACTTCCCAAAACCCCTTACCAACCATATTTATGGGTTGGGAAGCCAAAAAGGGGATTATTTATTATTTTGGGAAGAGAAATATGACTTTGGAGTGCACTTTTCTTCATTTGCATTTATTTTGTGCCTTAAGACACATGGGAAGGGATGGATGTGGGAAAAGAGTTGTCAATCAACCCAACCACCCATTTATGGTGTTTTGGGATTTGAGTTGACTTTGGGAGGTGGTTTGAGGATGTGTGATGTGGCATCCTACATGGAACCACAACACCCTCACTCCTTCCTTTTGTCTATTTATTGAAACTTCCTCTCTTGTTGAGGGGGGTTGGAGGTTTTTTTTGTTAAAAGTTCTTTTTGTTATTTTGGGGAGAGAAAAGAATTGGGAGAAGGAAAAAACAAAAAAAAAAGGAGCTTGGACTTGCATGCTTGGGATTGCTTTTGGAGGGAGCTTGTGCAAAGCTTCTTGGTTTAGGCTTCTCCAATGGAGAGGTAGGAAACCTTCTCTTTTTGTTGTTGCTTTCATATTGTTGTTGATGCTAAAATTGGTGAATAATGTATGTTTACTTTTGTGTATTGTGAAAATGGATAGAGTGCTTAATGTGTAGTGTAGGAGAGGTCTATGGGAAAACTCATGAGGGAGGCATAAGAGTAGAATAGGATATTGTGGAGGGAGTTTGAGAAGGATGCCCATCTTGGGGAAGAATGTTCACATTCTTACCATGTTCTTGAGGGAGCCATAAGAGGAGCGAGGCATAAGAGTATGGGAGGAAAAAGGTGGTACTTGAGGGAGGCATAAGAGTCATAGGGGCTTGAGTTTTATTTGTGGAGGGTTTTGGATGGGCCATCTCATCTCAATGGGGAGGCATAAGGAAAACTTTCCCATAGTTCCTTCTCTTGTTGGCTTGGATGCAAGCCTTGTTGTTAAATGTTTGGTGTTCTTTGTGTGTCTCTTTGTTTCTTCTATTTTTAGCTTTGAAATGTTGTGAAGAAATTGTATTGTGGAAGCAAGTATTGTTGCCTTGAGTTGGAGACCACCTCTATTCATTGTGTTGTGTTTGGGGCTAGGGGGGTCAATGGAGGAGATTGCTTCACTCTCTGCCCATTGAGTTTGGTTGGGAGGAGAGTGTTGCCTCTCCCCCTATCTTGGTTGTGATTTGAGCTACTTGGAACTTGGAGAATGGATGAAGGGCACCTTGGAGCTTGTGAAGACTCTTTCCATTTACCTTATATACTTTATTTTGTTGCAAATTTGTAGGAGAAAGAGAATTGTATCATCTTGTTTTCATTCAAAAATAATGGACATTGTAAATTATATTGCACCAAAAGTCACATGGTTTGAATGCAAAAATTTACTTGCAAGATGTTTACATTATTTAAAGGATTGTAAGATAATAAAGAAATGAGGTGTACAAAAGAAGGCTTGTGATAATTTTGTGAATGTATTAATAGAGAGATTGGTTGCAAATACCTTCTTGTGAAATGTTGGTTTTATTTCATTGTATTAATCAAATTATATGTGTAGTAAAAGCTAGTTTCTTCTTGTTGATAGATAGGAATTTGAAAACACAATTACTCCTATTTGGACAACAAGTAGACTAAAATATTAAATGGTAGTAAGAACTTCTTATTTGGTTCTCATTTCAAATGATTTCAACATGGATTAAAGAAAGGAAATTTACTTAAGCTACATTACATACAACAATTATCATTCCCTAAGAGAAAGGAGGATTAAACCAAGTGTATAAATTGTCAATAATTCCTTCTAGGTTCATTATTATCTTGATTAAAAAGTAGTATCTAAAACCCACAATAATGAAAATATTTTAATAATGGGTAAAATAAGTCATTATTACAATATATCTACTTTAACAAACTATAAATTCCTTTTATCTTTTTCAAAATAAAATTATTTTGCTATTCTCTCATGTGGGTGTATATATATATATTATATATATATATATATATATATATATATATATATGTATACACACACACACACACACACACACACCACACACACATATATATATATTTATATTTGTGTAAAATATATATATATAAAAAGAAATAATATTGAATTTCATATGCGTATTGAAAATAAAAACAAAAAAAAGGGCCACGGTCTGTCCTCTATTACCACGGATTGGGGGTGGGGGGAAGGGGCGCCGTCCCCATCCCCACCCCATATACCATATGGGGTGGGGATGGGGACGGCGCCCCCTCCTCCTCCCCCCCCCCCCCCCCCCCCCCCATTTACATTGCCCTACGCAGACTGTAATACAGCGAACAACAAAAAAAAAAACTACAAAAAATGGCGCGGCCATACAAAAAACGCGGCCTGTGTGTGTTCGGCCCTCCCACGGCCCTTACACGGCCATCACTGTATTTTTTCTCTCTCTTCTTATATATATAAATACATATATATATATATATATATATATATATATATATATATATACACACACACTCACATTAAATCCGCGCGCCCAGGGTTTTGGTGGCAACCCAATCAACCCTAACCAAGTCAGATCTACAATGAAAAACTCCTCCATCAAAGCTTGAGCCAAAGAAAAAAAAAATTGAGAAGAGTTCCATGGCTGTAATGGCCTCCATAGATGGAGCTTCTTCCTCCTTCTCCCTTAACCTGCAAGTGAAAATAAAACAAAAAAAATGAAATGAGAGCCTTGGGTGTAGGAAGGAAATAAAACAAAAAGGGATAAAAAAAATTATACATAAGGAAATCCATAAGGATTTCTAGGGTTTTCTTGCTCAACCTAGATCTAAGGGTGGGGAGAAAATAGATCCAATGGTGGAGGTTATATCCTACACCACTTAAGTGAAGGGCTTCTTTTGGTGGGAGTTAGAATGTTAAATAGATTTAAAAAGGGGGGAGAGAATTTAGCAAAAGTTGTGCACACTTGATCCTCCAAGCAAGTAATTAACTATTTTATTTGTATGACCTTGGACTACAAGACTTTAGGCCTTTGCATTATTAAATTTTAATATTTAATTTAAGGGTCCTTAAATAATTTAATCCAACCGGGATTAATGGAGCCTTGTGGAATAGCTAACGAAGTCCCTTAATTAAAACTCTAGGACCTTGTGGAGGAAGGTAACAAAGATGTAATTGAATTTGAAATTTGAGGTAGTTTTTAGTAGATCGATAATTTTCTCCGACGCCCTCACAACTGTCTTCTTGTTACCTAAATCTAATCAAAAAAAATTATTTCATAATTTTTTCTCTCTCTAAACCTGTTTTGTTTTGGCCTCATGTGAGTAGTTCCTACGGGTGTCACATTTTGGTATCAAAGCCAGGGGTTCGAAGCTTGGACCCTTGGGCACAAGCAGAAACACATGAAACAGAAACATTTAACTTAGTACGGAGCTGAATTTTTTTAAAATATATAACCACAATGTTGATAATTATTGTAAACAACAAATTCAGAAAACTGACACAAGACCTAGAACAATGAACTAACTCTCGCCTTGATCTGTGCAGGATGCGCGGATTGGGCGAGGGGTCTCTTCATATAGACTTAGACATACCACCGCCAGAGCAGGCCGTAGCAGCTCTCCTACCTCAGATCTTGCAGACACTCCAAGATGTCAATGCCGCTATACGCGGAGAGCCCTTGGGAGGACGACTTGCTAGACGTAGTCTGGAGCCATCAGTAGATGCCCAGGCATCCCCTCGACACAGCGAGGAGCACAGAGCAGAAAACTTCTGCGCATAGTTAGTTAGGGCAGAGTCACCACAGAGGGGATATGGGGACAGGATCTCAGGACATAGGGACAGGTCTCGAGCCCTAGACAGAGGGAGGAGCATACAGAGAGACCTAGGATTCGTCATACATCAGCTGCAAACCATATCAAGGAGATCCTGAAGCTGCGACCCTCTCAGTATTCAGGTGATACAGGTGGTTTTCAGGCGGAGGCCTAGTTGGTGAGCTTGAGTGGATGCTTCAAGCTCTGTCCTTGTAGTAGCAACACGAAAGCTCATGTAGCGATTCACCTTCTGAGGGATGGAGCAGGAGTCTGGTGGAGGACCGAGGAGCAGAAGCTCCATGTTGACTCAGAGACGGTTACCTGGGAGTTATTTGAGGAGTGTTTCAGGAGTAGACCTATTTACCCAGGAGATTTATTCAGTAGTGGATAGACGAGTTTCATGACCTCCCACCAGGCATCGATGACAGTAGCTGAGTATGAGAGTCAATTTCTGGACCTACTCCAGTACGTCGACTATATGCAGGATGAGCAGCTACAGATTCACAGGTTCATCCGGGGCCTGAACTTGGATTTAGGTGGCGCAGTGCGCATTCACTACCCACAAACATTAGCAGAGGCCATGGAGAAGGCCTATATTCCAGAGGAGACACGGGGAAAGACACAGTAGGCTAGAGACAGAGTTCGGAGCCGTATCCAGCAGATGTAGGATGATAGGTCGAAGGGGTCAGTTCCTCTTCCGCGTGGTGGACAGAATTCAGGGCAAGCTTCATTTAGGCCACCACAACAGCAGCAGACCCACCCACCTTACCGACCTCCTCAGAGATTCGATGCATAGAGAGGACGTAGTATGGGGCCTCCTCCTAGGGGTCCCATCAGGACACATGGGTGCACCGAGAGCTCAGTCAGTAGGAGCTCGTCAGCAGAGACCTCAGCAGTCCATCGCCAGATCGTCAGGATCTGTATCTCAGTCATCTAGAGTACCAGCTGGAGCTGCTTCCCACTGGAGAGGACCAGGCAGCTGTTATGGTTACGGTGTCGTTGGACATATTTGGAGAGATTTCCCACATAACCCTACCAAGGGTAAGACACAGAGCTCAGAGCCTACTGTTGGAGATATGGCACGGAGTCATCGGATCTACGCAGCGGTCGAGAACCGCCAGGCTGAGCATAAGAGTACTGTGATTGAGACGACAGGTAGTGTTGGTGGTATTTCCACCTCTATATTATTTGATTCTGGTTCTTCTGATTCTTTTATTGCACCATCTTTAGTAGAGCATTGTAGGCTGGTGGCAGTTAGGAAGGGTCGTAGTTGGGGACGTTGAGATGGCTTCTGGAGCCAAGATTTCTATAGACTCCCTAGTTAAGGAGTGTGTAGTGGATTTGGGACCCTTCACCACTACTTCTGATCTTCGGATCCTTCCATTAGGATCTTATGGCATCATTTTTGGGTATGGATTGGTTGTCCGCTCATAGATCTAGAGTGGATTGTTACCATAAGACTATTGCTTGCACTGATGATCTTGGGGTGGAGTTAGTGATATCAGGAGTTAGGAGACCCATCTCTATTCGCACCATCTCCGCTATGTAGCTTAAGCGGTGTGTGCGACGGGGTTGCCAGTTGTATGCTGTTACAGTTAGTGACAGATCAGAGGATGAGTCAGGAGGATCTTCCCTCGATGATCATCCCATCTTATCTGAGTTCGCCGATGTGTTTCCGGGGGAGCTACCGGGATTACCTCCCCCACGTGAGATCGACTTCCATATAGATCTAGTTCCAGGCGCAGAGCCTATCTCACGAGCACCCTATCGGATGACTACTCCTGAGTTATGTGAGCTCAAGTTGTAGCTGGAGGGCCTTCTGGAGAAAGGCCTAATCCGTCCTAGTGTATCCCCTTGGGGTGCACCATTTATCTTCGTAAAGAAGAAGGATGGATCTCTTCGGTTGTGTATTGACTACCGTCAGCTGAATAAAGTAACGATCAAGAATCGCTACCCCCTTCCATGCATTGATGATTTATTTGATCAGATGAAGGGGGCTACCATTTTCTCTAAGATAGATCTTAAGTCAGGATACCATCAGCTCAAGATTGCAGAGACGGATATTCACAAGACAGCTTTCCGCACGAGATATGGCCACTACGAGTTCACAGTGGTACCTTTCGGTTTGACGAATGCCCCCGCAGTGTTTATGAGTTTGATGAATGGGGTATTCAGGACCTTCCTCGATCGCTTCATGCTCATCTTCCTTGATGACATTCTGATTTACTCTCGCACTCGTGAGGAGCACGAGGAGCACCTTCGCTAGGTTCTTCAGTGCCTTCGCGAACAGTGCCTTTATGGGAACTTGGAGAAGTGTGCGTTCTTTCAGACTGAGGTGCAGTATTTGGGCCACATTATTTCTGGGGAAGGTATCGCAATCGATCCTTCCAAGATTCGAGCCATCATGGATTGGCCAGCACCCACTAGTGTGACCGAGGTGCGTAGTTTCATGGGACTAGCAGGATACTACAGGAGGTTTGTTCAGGACTTCTCTCGAATTGCGCACCCCATCACTTCTCTTCAGCGGAAAGGGAAGAAGTTTATATGGACAGATAAATGTGAGCAGGCCTTCAGTACACTGAAGGAGTGCCTTACGAGAGCACCTATCCTTGTAGTGCCGGATCCTCATGGAGAGTTTTTCGTATGCACAGATGCTTCCTTGGCAAGAATTGGAGGAGTACTAATGCAGGAGGGTAGAGTAGTTGCCGTTGAGTCTCGCAAACTCAAAGATTATGAGCTCAATTATCCGACCCATGACCTCGAGCTTGCAAGCAGTAGTGCATGCCTTAGTGCGATGGAGGCATTTTCTTCTTGGCCAGAGTTTTACACTCAGGATTGATCACTTGAGTCTTCGCCACCTCTTCACGTAGCCCAATCTCAACGCTCGTCAGCGGCGTTGGATGGAGTTACTTTGTGAGTATGACATGGAGATAGAGCATGTGAAGGGAAAGGAGAACGTGGGTGGCAGATGCCTTGAGTAGATGGAGACATGTGGCTATGGCCACCTCAGTGGGCGCAGATTTACGGAGTAGGATCTTGCAACAGCTCCCTCATGACAGCTTCTACCTCACAACCAGAGCAGAGATAGAGTCTCAGAGACCCCTTGAGGGGAGATTTGTTGGATTCTCGTTAGAGGCAGATGGTCTTCTCAGACACAGAGGGTCGAATATATGTTCCCAGAGATGGAAGTTTGAGACATGACATTTTGATAGAGGCTCATTGTGCACCGTATTCAGCCCATCCTGGGGTGAAGAAGATGCACGCCACCTTGAGACAGCTGTACTTTTGGAGAGGACTTCGGAGAGACATAGCTTCATTTGTATCCCACTTGTTTAGAGTGCCAGAGGGTGAAGGCCGAGCATCAGCATACGGTTGGCCTTCTCTATCCTCATGCCATACCAGAGTGGAAGTGGGACACCATCTCTATGGATTTTATTGTTGGGTTGCAGACGTCAAGATATCATCACGATGCCATCATGGTCACAGTGGATAAATTTACGAAGGTAGCTCACTTTTCTCCAGTGAACACTACCTACACGGCTAGTGCAGTAGCACGTGTGTATCTTGATGAGATTGTCAGATTACATGGGATTCCGCGGAAGATCATTTGCGACCGCGACCCTTTGTACACCTCCCATTTCTGGACCACCATGCAGTATGCCCTCGGGAAAAGTATAAATTTTAGTACAGCTTATCACCCTGAGACAGATGGACAGACAGAGAGGGTGAATCAGATTCTGGAGGACATGCTCAGGATGTACGTGATGGACCATCAGTCGAGATGGGAGGAGTATCTGTATTTGGTAGAGTTCGCTTATAATAATAGCTTCCAGAGTTCTATAGGCATGGCTCCTTTTTAGGCATTATATGGTAGAGAGTGCAGGACACCTCTTAGCTGGGACAGGATTGAGGACAGGGTTTCTCTTGGGCCAGCATTATTACAGGACATGGAGCAGCAGGTTACCTTGATCAGACAGAGATTGCAGGAGGCACAGGATAGACAGAAGAAGTATGCAGATCAGTATAGGGCAGATTACAGTTTTGAGGTAGGCACGAAGGTGTTTCTTCGTGTCAGACCGCATAAGAGCCCTATCCGTTATGCAAAAGGTTCTAAGTTTGCTCCTAGGTTTGTGGGCCCCTTTAAGATCTTGGAGCACCTCAGCCCCTTAGCCTATCGTCTAGCACTGCCACCTAGCTTATCGCGCGTCCATGATGTATTTCATGTTTCTGTGCTTAGGAGATATGTTTCTGATCCTTTTCATTTGCTAGATTGGACTGCATTGCAGGTGCAGGATTAGGGGCAGGTGATGGTGGAGCCCGTGCGCATTTTAGATCGCAGGACCCTGCGCCTTCGTGGCAGAGAGATTGATCAGGTTTGGGTCCAATGGGATAGGTACGATGAGACTGCTGCTACCTGGGAGGATGCCAAATCATTGCGAGCTCAGTTTCCACACTTATTTCAGTGACTTCCAGGAGGAATTCTAGTCTAAGGGGAGGGGGATGTAATTCCCACTTCCCTACGACACTTATTTGATTACCATTTTGAGTTATGCAGACTTTAGAATATGGACATGATTTATATTTATGTTGATTAGCATGATGTTTTGTGACTAGATACATTTGGATTATGGTTGGATTTTGTTTTCAGTATGATCTACACTGACTCATGGACAGACTATTGGATACTGATATTATTTTTATATAGATGTATTGCATGTGTTCTAACATTGAATTTCTTCACCATGTTGAATAGAATGTAGTTGTTGAATTTACATTACTATAATTTTGGATAATGATGAAATGCATAATTAAGTTGTGAATTATACCTAGGGATAATGATTGCTTGAATTATGTATAGATGTTAATAAATTTCATGCATGTGGTTATTTTGGATATTTTGACATGGCCGCAAGGCTGAAGAGGGTATTTTGCATTTTGCAGGAAACACTGCATGATCACAACCATGAGGGGGATTGGGGACCAAACACAACAGAATGTCGGGTGGTTACAACAATTGGTCGTCAAGGCAACTAGTAAATTGTGTTGTGTTACCTTTATTCTTGTATGTGTTAAGAAAATTTTCATGAGGGGGAAATGTTCTAATGTGACCATGGGGTTAAGAATTTTATTTAATTGTTTTTATTTGACTTTAGTAGGTGATTTCATTGGTGATGTCCTTTTATTTTATTACTTTTGCTGAGTATGTTTAGATTAATTTAATATCTTGTTTTAATTTTTTAAGCTTTGGAGGGAAGTCATGTGGGGGTAATAAATTTTGATGGTTGGCTCCTTGAGCCTTGTGTTTCCTCATGTATTGAATGCTTTGTTTTGAGTGTTGACCACTCCAAACTCTTTGAATCTCGAATTTGAGATTGAGGGCAATTTTAGGAGACTTGTGGGACAAGTTAAACTTGTCCCACACTTCCCAAAACCCCTTACCAACCATATCTATGGGTTGGGAATCCAAAAAGGAGATTATTTATTGTTTTGGGAAGGGAAATATGACCTTGGAGTGCACTTTTCCTCATTTTGCATTTAATTGGTGCCTTAAGGCACATGGGGAAGGGATGAATGTGGATTGTGGGTTGTCATTCAACCCAACCACCCATTTATGGTGTTTTGGGATTTGTGTTGACCAAAGGGAGATGGTCTTGAGGATGTGTGATGTGGCATCCTACAAGGAGCCACATCACCCTCACTCCTTCTTCTTGGTCTACTTATAGAAGTTTCCTCTCTTGTTGAAGGGGTTTTTTTTTTTTGGAGTTTTGTTTTTATTTTTGGTGAAAGAGTTCTCCTTGCTATTTTTTTTTTAGAGAAAAAGAATTGGGAGAAAGAGTAAAGAGAGAGTGCTTGGACTTGCATGCTTGGATTGATTTGGGAAGGAGCTTGGACAAGTTTCTTGGTTTAGGCTTCTCCAATGGAGAGGTAGGGAACCCTCTCCTTTGTTTTTACTTTCATAGTATTGTTGCTTCTATGCTAAAATTGTGAAAAATGCATGTTTACTTTGGTGTATTGTGAAAAATGGATAGAATGCTTATTGTGTAGTATAGGAGAGGTCTATGGGAATACTCATGAGGGAGGCAAAAGAGTAGATTAGGATATTGTGGAGGGAGTTTGAGAGGGATGCCCGTCTTGGGTAAGAATGGTTACATTCTACCTTGTCTTTGAGGGAGCCATAAGAGGAGGGAGGCATAAGAGTATGGGAGGAATAAGGGGTACTTGAGGGAGGCATAAGAGTCATAGGGGCTTGTGTTTTATTGTGGAGGGTTTTGGATGGGCATCTCGTCGCATTTGGGAGGCATAAGGAAAAAATTCCCATAGTTCCTTCTCTTGTGGGCTTGGATGCAAGCCTTGTTGTGTAATGTTTGACGTTATTGTGTGTCTCTTTGTTCTTCTATTTTTAGCTTGAATGTTGTGAAGAACTTGTATTGTGGAAGCATGTTTTGTTGCCTTGAGTTAGAGACCACCCTTTTATTGTGTTGTGTTTGGGGCTCAGGGGTCAATGGAGGAGATTGCTTCTCTTCTCCATTGAGATTTGGTTGGAAGGAGAGTGTTGCCTCTCCCCCTATCTTGGTTGTGATTGAACTACTTGGAACTTGGAGCATGGATGAAGAACACCATGGAGCTTGTGAAGACTCTTTCCATTTCTTTACATATATTATTTTGTTGTAAAACTTGCGTGTGAAAGAAAGTTGTATCATCTTGTTTTCATTCCAAAAATAAAAGGGACATTGTAATCTATAGTTGCTCCAAGAGACACATGATTTAATGCAAATTTTACTTGAAAAGTGTTTACATGATTGTAAATATGTTCCACATGAAGTAAAAGGTGTTGTAACAAAATAATGGAGGAAAGTTGTATTGAAATGTTAGTTTTCTCACTCAAAATTTATTGGAAATGTTGTTGATTTCTTGTGGAATACTGTGAAGAACTTACAAAAAGGAAATATATTAAGATTTTGTTTGGATACTTGAAAGTAATGTGTAGTAAAGATTGAAAAAAAAAAATAGTGCATTACTCCTTCTTGCATACTTGTTGGAAAGGCTTAAGTTTTTAATGATTTGAAATGCCAATAAAACCTTTTCAAGCTCTAGTTCCTTCATGTTTTATTCATCTATGAATTCATTGTAAAATCCATTGCAAATAAACAAGAAAATGAAATCAAAACCTCTTAGAATACCCCCTGCCATATCTATTGAACTGTGTGGGAAAGAGATTGTTAATACAAATTTCTATATTTAATCAAGTTCAATGCCCAATACCACGTTAATCATCTGATAAAAGAATTAATAGGTTCTGAAATATTATCCATGCTCTAAGTAATGCTGAAGACAAATGGATATCTAGTAATAGGAAATTTCACTGATATTACCACGTACTATTATGAATTATCCTTCATGTTAAATAAGTCCAGTAAATAATGCACAATGAAATCTCTAACAAATATACACATAAACTACCATCCAATTATCCTTAGGCAAACGAATTACATATTTCACCTACGTAGTGCTCCATAGTGGTAGTAACAGACCCCTATCTACACTCCCTGTCTATTCTGTGACGACGCAAACCGAAGCAAATCTTGCTTCATGACTATCCTAATATGAAACAGACTTTCGCCTCTGTCCCATGAGTTTTATTTTTTTAAAAATATCTTGAAGGTGAAACCACGGTTTGAGGGTGCATGTCAATACTCTGACTGGTAGATTTCAACATAGAGAGACAGCCTGTCCTCTCCGCCATGGATTACACCTTGCTGCACCCTGTCTGCCGGGTGATTCCATGGTTTATGACTCTCTGAAGCCTCCTTGGAGGATAGTATGTATGACCTGAAGTTGGTGTTATTGATCATCCCTGTGATCCTACTGCTGGCTGTGCATGGCTGACTGTGGGAAACCCATGGTGAGGGGATTGACGCCTAGTGTGGAGCCTGATGCGATTCCCACTATCCACAATCAAATTGCCAAACATCTCTGAAGGTGAAATCTCGAATTTTGAGGATGCATTCAGATACTAAACAGATAACAACATAGTTGGGCACAGGCTGCTGGCCCCATGGCCGTGGATCTCTCCCACCTCTAGCCCACTTTTGTTTTAAACTCGATTATGCACTGGCATACGCGTTTGCTCAAATACGAGCTTTTGTGCCCAAAACCGACTGCTACATGAGAATGCAAATAACAGAAGGAAATCTAAATTCGTTTTTGGTTAAAATAATTAAAAGATGGAGAGACGTCTCCAAAATTTGAAGAGACATGCCACTGCTGGAACTGGAAAATAGTCATGCCTTCGATACTGAGCTGAGAATAGCATAGGCCATCAGGACCCGGGCCTTAGAACATGCCCCCTCTGCTACGGTTCCCCTACGCAAACACCTCTGTTGAGATCCCCGCCTCGTTCGCACCTTTCAGCACCCAATGAAGGCGGTCCTAAAACTCGCCCCTGAAACGTCGACTGTCTTCCTTTCGGTGCGGCGCAGCGTCCAAGCCGATCCAAACACCAGCATCACGCCTAGCTCTGGATGTGTTTAAATGCAAGATTTACAAATCTAGCAGACGAGTTTGGAGGCGAGTGGCGCAGCTGAGGGAGACGGCACGCGGGATAGAGGCAATACGGGACAGCATTTTCGCCTTATTATTACCTGCCCAGTGTCTTCATCCTATGCCTTTCTCTCACCTACCCGCTGCGGCCAGGACAGTAGGAGAGGTTTGGGTCATCTGAGCAAGTAAGACTCTTAAGATCTAGTGTATCCATTTGAAACGGTGGCCTGGTTGTTTCTCCGCATGTAAGGAGAGAGTAATGAAGGTGGACAGGTGGTGGTTGGGTCACCCACCGCGCCCAGCCAAACAAATTAAAGCGTTGTTTGAATTGTTTCCCCCCCCCCTCATTCGAATTCTTATTCCTTAATTTTCAAATTGTAAATGATTCGCTGTCTTTATCTCGAGGAAAGAAAATTGGTCTTTTCTATTTAGTATTGACCTTCAAATTTAATGTAATAGATCATCCACTATCTTCATCTTCAGGAAAGAGAAGGAAACACGTCTTTTTTTTAATGAGATTATCATTTAATATTATAAATGATCCACTTTTGTTTGCACTTACTATTGCCGAGTAAAATGATGTGGATGGTCTCAAATTTATTTTTAAATAGCTTTTAAATTAATTTAATGTAGATTATATATTCATATTTATCAAAGGTCAAAATATGAAGGAAAAAAAGTTAAATTAAAATTAAGTCAATAAAAAAAATAACAATCCAATACTTAATAGGATAGAAGATTAAAAAAAAAAAAAAAAAAAATTGTCGCTTTTTCGGGTCGCTTGTTTGTTGCGGCGTCGTCGATGTCGTCGTCGAGCGAGCGTTACAAAAACCATGCAATATATATTAAGGGAACATTAATAAGAGCGTTCTAGACATTTTTTCTGTCCTACAAAATTGAGCAAATTATTTTTGAAATATATTATAAAGATTCTCTCTATCCACCTTTCTTGGAAATTGAAGAGCAAAAATAAATAAGCAAAAAGTAATGTTCAGAATATTAAAGCAGGCACGTTAATCTATATTACTCACAGCAAGAAGGAACTTCTAGTGAGTGCAGTATTATTTGGAGGATGGTCCCTGTTAAACTGTTATTGGCTAGATTTAGCATTTGAAGATCAGAAAAAAATCTTAAACTTGGAAAAATATTTCTAGTCAACAAATTGTCATTGAGCAGAAGTACTGTTATATTATTAGGCCACATTGAAGGTATCTTTCCCTTCAGTGCATTCTTATACAAGTCCACTATTACCCATTGATGAATATATATATATATATATATCACTTAAAAAATTTTACGGTTTTCAAAATTTGCAGCATGTTATGGAGTAATTATCTAACGGAATCCTGATTATTTAAAGAGTTTAAATTACTAAATATCAATACTTTTAAATTTAATTTCGTAAAGCGTTTCCAATTTAATACTACATTCATTATCATGCAAAATAAAGAAAATTTAACTAATCAACAATGTTTTTTTTTTTTTTTCCCTAAATTTAATAACTAATATTATTTGAAAATAAACTTAACTCAACTCAAAAAAATGAAAGGATATTTATTCATAATTAAGGTGGTAACTATACTACGGAATGTATAATAAAAAAGACTTAAAATATGTAAAAATAACGATCAAGTATACATGGAAAAATTGTAATCATCCTTAAAAATCAGAATCATGGAACAACCCCAATTGATATGACTGTTAACATTGTTGTAATGATGCACTGTTAATAGTAATATAAAAGATACATTTATATGAGAAAACACGAAGCCGCACCTAATGGAGTGAAGAAGGACACGTCTAGAATTAAATCTTCCTGTGAGCTCCAAGTATTATGTTTTCATACACTTTCTGCAGTATCTTCCCTCTTCGTCACCTGCACATTATCCATATTAAAACCTTTTACATTCATTTCACACTAAAATATACAGATTTGTAATTATTGCTTTTATGCCTGTTGGAATCGATCATTACGGTCAAAGAATCTATTTCATATTGGCCTGTTAATCGTGGGGTGTGTACTAAAACCAATGGAATACATCTCCCAATGGTTGTAACCATTTTTCACCACACAAAAGCATCCATGTAAGCACCTTCATTATACCGCTTACTCTAAATTTTCTGTAATGAAAGACAAATTTTGTTTATATCTGGTATTGTCAGTGGTTTTCTTTTTCCGAATCAGTTACAGAAATGCCAAGTGAAAGAAAATAAAAGTAAACCTAAACAAAGAACAAGAAAGCGATTGAACAATTCAAAGAAAATTTGTCCGTCAGTAATGGAAATTACGTAGATTCATTAATTTTTTATTTTTTATTCTTTAATTTTTTTTTTTTTATAAGCATTCATTCATTAATTAACAATTTATGTTTTTATGACATTTGTCAAGTGATTTATGGAAAACAGCTGCAAGACACATGTCAAAAATGATTGAGTAAAGTTATATAAGCCTATGGCGTTAGAAATTTCAACATTGAATCATTCATTCTGCATGGCATCCCTCTATAAATATTTACTTCATTTCTTTCATTCTTCATCTTCATATCCATCCCCACCTGCTAAACAGTATTACATTTCACCTTATCTTACGCAGCCAGCTATCTTTTTGTTGAGTTATTCAGTTGTATCCTGAACAGATTAATTGTCGAAGGTATCTCTGAAGAAGCTAAAATGGCAACAGAAATGTTTATCAAAATCGTGACGGTGCTGCTTGTTCTCAACGTTATATTTGCCGTCAAAGTCTCTGCTCGACATAACTTTAAGGAATATGTAAAAACAAATGCAGCTAGCAACTGTCTGTATTCAATTGTGGAGATGTCGGCGCATTGTATTAACTGTGGAACCCATATTTCAAATTCTAACTACTGCCGAAAATAAGATAAGTCTGCATATTGTTCATGCTGATAATTATCCAAAATGAAACAAAGAGGGGAACACACTTGCTAAAAAATGCAGAGACAATGCATAGCATTGAATGACTACAAAAGAATTGAGGTTTAACCAACCTGCGTATGGTGGGAGATCGAAAAGTGTCGATCTGGTGATGCTCGTCTCCCTCGTGATCCGCAAATAGGGAATTTTTTATTTGTATTTTTCATTAACAGATAAATTTTAATATACAATTCAGATTATCATATATATTTGTTTATATTCGACCTTGTGGATGGCTGAAGTAAACATTTTATGTCGGCTTCTTCCATTTAATGTTAACATTGTTAATCCTTGTTTCACTTTTTTCCAAATACGTCATGATAATCAATGAAAATTAAGCGTAACAACATTGTTGATCCATTAATTTATTTTTATTCTAATACTAGTAAGGGAGGAATGATGACTTCAACATGACAGAGTTAGCGATCTCCAAAATCATTCACCTCTTTATGTATTGCATAGCAACCAAAAGAGCAGTTTGCTTGTGCATCTGTAATATATTTGGATTTTGTGACCCAAATTACAACTGTCACTCACACTCAATAATATAACACACTTGGGATAATTTACACCAAAGAACTGCAAAGTTCTTAAAAGGTTAGATCATGCCATGTTATCGACAGAGCCTTTTTTTCCGTTTGTCAATTATTTTCAATTGCTGATGAAAGTATTGTCCCATATGGTTTTGTCTGATAATTTTTCAATGTGATTTCAATAGAACGTAATTTTCATCGGCATACAATTCATTACACCACATAGTTTTGTCTCAATATCACCCTTCTTCAGCATGGACCCACATTATACCATATCAAGCAGGTTGGATAGAGTAGTGGAGGGGTGGCATCAAGTAGGTGACATGCTTCCTTTGCACTTTTTAGCACTAACTAGCATTCATTCAACACAAAGCCTACTTTGCCACAACCTTTGAGTTGAGTCGTTCATTAACTACTCTACGGAAATCACCCTTTCATAATCCCTTGTAATCACAAGGGGATAATATCATAAATGCCTCTAAATCACATATGATTGCAATGTTAGGGGTGCACAGATCGAATTCAAGCTTCACTAGATCAAAGTTGGAGATAGAGTTTCCAAACAATTATTCTAATGCTTGAAATCCAAGCACTAGGACTACCAAATCAAGGCCATTCAGGAAGGCAATTAGCATCTTACTAAAGAAATGGATGTAGTAAATGCCTTCTTCCGCCACTATCAATAGGTGTTTAAAGCTCAAGAAACACTTGATCAATGCATTTTCATTGTCCCTTGCAAGATTTTTCGAGCACAAAGGGTATCATGTGACCGAATGCTTTCGAGTGAGTATCTTTATGAGGTGGCTTCGCACATGGCTAATGGTAAATCGTCTTACATGTGATGGTCTTCGTTATGAATAATATAAAACACTTTGGGGTGTTGTCAGAAGAGACCTATTCCAAGTTTATCTTACAGATTTTAACTCCGATTTGCTTGGGTGGTTTATTAACCACAATCATATAAAAATCATTCGGAAGATGGTTGACCCAAAGCTTATCTACAAATAGAGTCCAATCACTTTATTTAGTGTCTTTTATAAAATAATTTCCAAGGCCTTAACAATACGCATCTGACAATTGATGCCTATAACTATTGGTCTAGAAAAAATAAGGTTTATTCAAAGAAAATATATCCTAAACAATAGTATTTCTCTTTGTGAAGGTGTGGACTACGCTTGCTGGTCTCAACAGAAATCCTTATTTATGAAAATCGATTCTTTGAAATCCTTTGACATGATAAAATGGCACTTAATTTCAGAAATTCTCAAACCACTTAGTTTTAGGTCAACATTTATCCACTAATTGTCAATGTTGTTTTCTAGTGCTTCGTCTTATCTCTTTGTTATTGGTATCATCTCATAATAGTTTTCCTTCTTTCATTCAATTCAACAGTTCTTTCCTCTTGTACATGTGTTGTATGATTTAGCCACCAAAGGATTTACCTATCTCCTAGCCAATGCCTCTAAGAAACGGGTGGTGAAGGGAATATCTCTTCTAGGATTTTCTCCCACAAATCTTGCTAATGGCCACTCGGCTGATGAGTTGTTTCTCATCTTGCGAGAAGATAAGAATAAGTACATTTATCAAGTTATGCACTGGCTTGACATTTATTTCTTAACTTCTAGATTGAATATTCAATGGAAGTATACCCAATGTAACGTAAAATCCTTTCTACCTCCACCTCTATAGTTGTATGTGTTTTAATGGATTAATTAGATTCTACGTGGAGAAACATTCTAATTTATAGGAATTCCTTTTTTATATCAAGATACCTTCCCTTTCCTTTAGAAATGTGTAGTTGATAGAGTGGAGAAAAGGCTCTCCGATTGGATCACAGAACACTTTTCATGGCTAGTAAGTTTCACATTTTCGACCAAGTTCTTGCTTCCATGCATGTTTATTACTCATCTTCTAGGGATCCAATACTCTTAGAAAAAACATGAGAAATTGTTGAAAGAATTATTACGAGATAGTTTGAAGCTCAAAAAATATTTTCATATAAATTGTGGTGAATTTGTTTTGTGCATTATGAGTTTAGTGGCCTAGGATTGTTCGACATTGGGTGTCAAGGCAATTCCCTTTAAAACAAATTGATGATTCATGATATTGAAGGGAATGAAGTTTGAAAATTCCTTCTGCGTAATTGTAACTTAGAAGGCATATGACTTGGAAAGGGTCACGATATCAGAATCTAATCATTATTCAAGATCGAATATAACTAGTTTTCTCATTCATTATTGAAAGCATTTGGATGTATTGGGAAAAATTAAACATTATGTTTTTCTAGAATGAATATGAGCTCAAAAATGAGCTTTCCATGAATGATCAGTTGGTATAGTGATGCCCAATTATTTGTAAAATTCCCATTTTAAGACTTTAGAAACAAGGGGAAAAAATTGCATAAAGTTCTCTCTTCTAAATTAACATAAGTTAGAACACATATTTTAAAACCAATCTATCTCATAACAAAAAACCATATGCTACTGTAAATGACTCAGTATCATACTGATATCTCACGTCAACTGTATAATGTATATACTATCTATACTTGGTTTTGTTACCCTTTTAGACGTATCAAGTATTCTACTTAAGAGTCCTATCTAAATATTTTTTACCGATACTCATATGAAAACTTGTTTCTTAAACTAGGTGACATAGGACAATGCAACCAGTAGCTTGTGATACTTTGGCCAAAGATTTTAAACATACTATTAATGTATATATTCCTAGATGACATACTCGTCAAATAGAATAAGGCCTTCACCCAACTTGATCAGTTATCTATAATGGTCTTCACTGACTTCTGTCAGTCCACTCATTCAAAGTTTAACACTAGACAAGGTTAGCAACATGGAAAAGTGTGGAGGAATACTTACAGTGACTAAGGGTACTTAGACATACTCAATCAACTTATGTCGATTGGGTGTGTCTATTTATTCTAAGTCAACGTGAGTTACCCCAGCCACTAGATCATGCACCTATCTTTACCTAAGGAAGAACTATGATAAAATTAGAGTTTATGTTAGCCTAGTTGAACAAAATCTAAATGGTGTTTAAACATTTCAATTACAAAATACTATCCTTGTGAAGGCCCTTGTAATCGCGAAGGTACTGTGCTGCAATTGGCATGTGCCAACATCCAACTGTGTTTTCCTCATTTGGATGAACATACCTTAACTAGGAAGTTATATCTTATTAATTTCTTCATAACCGATTAATGACATCAACCCTACTGAACAACTAGGTTCGTTAATTATTAAGCTTCGGAGTTAAAACTGCATTAGATGAAGTTATGCAGATAAATCTTCTTTCTATCCAAATCACATGCTATGATTTGAACTACTAAAATCCTCATTCCAATTTTATATTTAAGGCCTAGTACACATGGAAGTTTCGTTTATTCTCTCACTTAATACAACCCTAGCTTATATACATTTTGAGAAGGTCCTTTTTCATATTAGTCTTCATTGAAATGAAGTCTAATTCCCTTTTTAATCATCTTTTCCCACATTCCTATTTTAATTAATGAAGTCTAAATGAGAAATCAAACATTCTCTAACTACAAATAACAATAAGGATTCATATCAAAAAGGTCTTAAATTAGGACTATGATTCATTTCAAGGGAATTGTCTTGCATTTACCTTATCAAGGGTTAAATTCTCTTATAAACCCATTTTACATTACAAACTATTATCAATGTTTGATTCTCATAAAAACATTTGATTTAAATATAGTCATAGAGATATAGTTGAGTTTCAATGTAAGAAAGTCAACTTTATAAGTTGCATCCTCACTGGAGAGGGTAATACATCTAACACCTCAGACTTCTATTTATTCCATTCCACACCTTAAGAATATTCTATTGTTTGTGAAATAAAGTAAAATTCATTATTTCCACTCATTGCATGCCAAAAGGAATTACATCAAGTACAAACAAATTTCACACATCTTTCGTTCAACAAGGAGGAAATTATACATTTACATGTCCAAACGCTTCAGATATTACTAATATCAAACAACACTATTTCAATCAATTTTAGACACAACTTTATTTTCCATCAAATAAATTTCAGTAATGAACCATATTTCATCATAAAAGTATCATGTCTCTTTGATAAACAAATGTAACTTTCTAAATATATTTCTCCTTTCATCACTTACGAAGTTCATCTATAAAATTACTAGCATGGGTCAGTTCATTGAATGAAGCATGATAACCACTAATTCATTAAAATGATGTGACTTTAACTAACTACTTCATAAAAATAACTATGTTGTTATGAAATAGACCTGAAGCAATTCAAAAAGACACAACAAAAAGGAGTTACAATTCTCAAACAAAATAAAGAGAGAAAGAGATATACAAAAAATCAAAAGTAAGGCTAGGTCATGAAATATAACTACTTCATCAATCCATAATATTGTCTTTTATCAAAAGAATTTAAACAGTAATTCTGATAAGTAATATTTCAACAAAATTTCACTACTACTTTCATATATTTCTTTTCATGATCACTCATTCAATTAGATCCATTTAACAGAAAAAGGTAACTATCCTAAATAGCTTTTAGGCATAGTTCACAAGTAGATCACTTACAACCATATTCCATCTCAATATTTTCTTAAGCTATATCCATCCTAAAATTTTAGTTGCCAACAATTGAACTTACATATCATAAGAAATAAGTTAAAATAACCAAATCATCTTAACATTTAAATGTCTCGTTTTAGAGTATCTTAATACTCAAACTCAAAACTGGGAACCAAATCAAGTTAATAACCAAACAAGATAAATCAGAATACTTAAAAATGTAATATTACTTCCAACAAGAAAAAGAGTTATACTCCAATCTCAAAAAGAAGCACCATTGAAATAATTACCTCAAGTAGTTAAATGTTTGATTTTTTACTCTATACTAGCTTATTAAACCATTCAAATACTTCCATCCTAACACATTATTCCATTAAATTGATTTCAACTTCAGATATACTTCCCTAACAACATTCTATAATCATTCTTACCAGACAACCAAGAAGTTGCATAATGAAACAGACCAAAGAGAGACAACATCTTCAGCAAGTGCAAAGCTGAAAGAAGAATAAAGGAAGCAGAGGGAGAAAGATCACAACCCCTCAACTCTTGTATGATTAAACGTGAACCTAAAGAAACTAATAACCTATATTGAGAAGGTCATTATCTAGTGTCTCAAGCCGAAATCCAAAATGGAGATCTAATTTGGGTTTGAATTGAATGAACAACAATCAGGGAACACTAAACATAGCCTTTATTTCCACAAGATAACAAATAAAACATTACTCAAAATATGAAAAGATGGAATGAATAATTTTAATAGATGGTGAAGTCTAAACAAGAATCCTAACTCATATTCATAAAGGAGACGAAGCAATCAAAATGATTTAACCTAACAGAAGTCATCGTTCTATTTTCACAAAAAATACATTTCCTAAGCTCTGTAATATCGATAGAATTATCAAGAATTTCAAGTTGATAACAACAACCGAAAAACAATAAACCAATACCCAAGGGAGTTTTCCCTTTTTAGCACATATTGCCATAATTTCATAGGTTACCCAATGACCCAATAGGGTAGAAAATTAAATATCCTTTCCCTTACGGGATTCCAAAAATTAGGCTTTGTGAAAATAACAAATCAATTCTAGAGCATATAAGAAGTATAATTTTGAGGGACTTTTAAAAATAATAATCGGAAAAAATTAAACAAGTACATGAAGACGTTTAACCAATTGCAAACAAAATCCAACAACACTTTAACTTTCCTTAGTAATCATATTGCCCAAGTCTACAACCGAAATAATATAAACAAAAACCCAGATTTACAATCACAGACAGCGATAAGAAAATATGAACGTTCACCAATTCAGAGCCTTCTAACTGTACAAAAAGAATATGAATAAGTAGGAATCACATAATGTTATATTCCCTGAAGAATCATGAAGATTCAATCAAAATTCAAGTATTCAAAACAGTTTAATAACTACGATTTCCCAAAAAGAGAGGAAAGAAGACCATTCTATAACAAGGTCCAAAGATTAAAGCAAACCAAGCTACCTACAAGATTTAAATAGTTCAATAAAGATCACAATTTTTTTTTGACTTGATCTCAAACCCATGCAGAAGGATTATATCATAACCCAACTATCAAATCAAGAAATCGAAAACCCAGATCACACTCTCCATCATTCAAATAGAACCAAAAAAACATTCCCAATAAGCAACAAAAAAACCTCAAGCAGGTAAATCTTATTAGTAGAATGAACACTAGCCTATTCCAAAGAGGAGTTATTCTTATGAAACACTTAAGTAAAATAAAAAATATTAATGAACAGAGCCTTTCATGCCTGATAGCACTTCGCCTTCACCGAATCACAGAAGTATCCAAATAGAGCTTCAATCTTCCTTTCAAAATGCAAAAACCACGTAAAAACTTCCTATATATCCTTCTTATAGTCGCATAGTTCCAACCCTTTCTTCCACACCATGCAAGGAAGGAAAACTCATGTATTGACACATTGCATGAAAAAATAGAACAGGAGGTTCGAAAACAAAAACAACCATATGCAGAGCTCTAGCTCCAAAACCAAATGAATAAACAAAACCAAACCATCTATATTCTTCCTCGACGGTTTTGGAAATTTCCAAAAAATTAAATACAAAGTAGGATTTTTAGTCATTCCTATTTTTCCACCACCACCATCTCCAAATTTGGAGTTGATTTAATTCAAACAAAACATGCCTCATAAAACTTTGGTAAAAATTCCATCTCATCCCTCTTAAATTTGTAACTACCTTTGCCAAATTTGGCTGTAGAAAGAGATGAGGTTTCATAAATTGCCTTAAATTCCTTGAATTTTCTACCTCCCATTTGCCTCTTTTCCCATGTCATTTCATAGGCCCCTCTAGGCTAGCCATTCCATTAGTTAGGTTAGACACTAATTTAAGAATCAACATTCATCCATAGGGAAGTACATAGTTTTAGTCTAAGTCACTCTTAATTCCTTTTCATCCCAATTTAACAAAATAACTTATTAACTTAGGTTAGGTTTAACCCTTAGGATAGAGTTACTAGTTTTAGATCAAAGTTCTATTCTGTCCCAGGTCCGCAATAAAAAATTCATCATACCATAATAGAAAAGAAGAACCAAATAGTTACTTGATTAAATGTGAAGTAGAGATATATGGAGTGGTTCATTGATAACCTTTGTACATTGCAGGTCCAGAACTCTTCCATTTGTCCAAATTGTACATCATGATAACAAGACATGAAAATTAGAAGTATACCTTGGATCAATGGAATTGATCCTAGGTAATGTTGTTTGAATCCCCTTAAATTATAAAAACTAAAACCCAAGTTCATAATCCCTAGTAGTGGATTTATTTTACATAAAAGAGATGGATTGCTTCATTTTCAATTAAGAAAAATCATGATAGAATATACCTATTCCCAATAGATAACTTCTTATCTTCTGCAAATATGATTTTCTAAGTCATAAGAGTACACCATCTTAAGACAAAATCACATGTCAATGTTTTTACCTTCTATAGTACAGAAGTCATCATAGGTACCACTCATGTTAGAGGTGTTACATATGTCCCTCCTAAAAAGCATCATCATCCCGATGATTAACTTAGGATAATAACTTTAAACAAGAATCGTAATCCAAATTATAGTTCTTTCATCCATAAGCTCACAACATAACCAGATTTGGAAAATTCAAATTTTCATAATTATTCAGCAATAAAATAGTTGTTTCAATACTAATGAATTTAGTATCTTTCCAAAACTAGTAGGTTTATTGATATAATAAGAATAAAATATTTAATTTTTATCAATCAACAAAATCAACAATGTTCAAATAAATGTGGAAAATCAATTTTCATATCTTCGAGGTTCTGTTGCACTTTCTTCATTAAATTGGTCCCACTGGACCTTGCATTGACTTATTTTTTGATTTCTTAAGTGTAGTTGGCGAGTTTCTAACACTCGAATGGGTTGAACCAAGATTATTCCTAGGTCTTAGACCTACAATGAATTCCAATTTAACACATGTGATATATTTGAAACGTATTTCTTAAGTAAATAAATATGGAAAACATCATGCATTCGTGCTAAAGCAGGTGGTAAAGTTAAATGATTAGCTACATGGTTGATTATATCATCAATTTCAAAGGGTCCTACATAACGAGGTGATAATTTGGCATCCTTGCCAAAGGTTATATAACTCTTTTCTGGTTTAACCCACAAAAATGCCTTCTCACCAAGTTCAAATTTCTTGTCAATCCTTTTTAAGTTTGCATAATTTGTTTTCCTATCTTTTGCTTCCTTCAAACATTCACGAATCATTTTCACTTGTTGTTCCATTTCATTAAGGATCTCAGGTGTAATTACCTCTTTGTCCTCAATGTTATCCCCACAAACTGGAGTTATGCATTTCCTTCTGTATAATCCTTCGAAAGGTCACATATTAAGAGAGGCGTGAACATGTTATTATAAGCAAATTCAACTAATGGAAGGTAATCTTCCCATTTATACTTTTGATCCATGTAGTGCATTCCTAACATATCTTCCAAAAATGTATTAAATATTTCAATTTTCCCATTTGTTTCAAAATGGTATGCTAAACTCAAATTTAGTTTAGTTCCTAATGATGCATTGAGTGTTTGCAAGCATCTAGATTTCATCCCTGGATCTCTATATGATATGATCAATTTAGGTACACCGTGTAATCTAAAATTTTCATGCAAAAATGTTTTTGCTAAAATAGTTGAATCATCCTTAATATTACTATTAATAAAATGTGTTACCTTTGTTAATTTATCAACAACAAATAGAATAACATCATGCATATTTCTTAACATTTGCAGCCCTTGAAAAAAAACCATGCTAATTACTTGCCATTTATACTACGATATGCTCTAAGGGTATAGTAAACCAGCTAGATGCATATGGTTAGCCTTAACACGCTGACGTTCTAAGCAGTGTGTCAAAAAATAAGTTACGTCCTTTTTTATCCCTTTCCAAAAATATTGATGTTTTATATCAGCAAGCATTTTCATAATGTTGGGATGCCCTGAATAAGGTGAATTATGAAATTCAGTTAACAAATTCCTCCTTAATTCATTTCCCAAAGGTGTATATACTCTATTATCATATCACAAGATTCCCTTGTCATCAAAGTGAAAACCTCTATATCTCATATCATTTAGATCTATAGCAAGTGTTGTTTTTACTTGCTAAAAATAAGAATAAGATTCCATGATACTTTTTACTTCATATTTAAACTATGTTCTTAATGTTATAAGTGTAGAAATATGTTTCCTATGACCTAGTACATCTGCCACTCTAGTATTCTTTGCCTTTTATATAACTTATATCAAAATCATACTTAGATAGGAATTATAACCACCTTCGTTGTCTTGCATTCAAATTTGGGTGAGTGAAAATATAATTCAAACCAAGAGGTTATTTTTTAATTTAAAAGGTATACCTAAAAGATAATGCCTCCATACTTGAAGTGCATGAACAATGATAGAAAGCTCTAGGTTGTGGGGAGAATAATTCAGTTCATGTAACTTGATTTTTTTGCTTTTATATGCTATAACATGTTCATTTTGTAATAAAATACCTCCAAGCCCTTCCTTGGAAGCATCTGTTATTATAGTAAATTTTCCTTTTGGATCAAGTATAGCCAAAATAGATGCAAATGTTAGTTGTTTCTTTAGACTCTTAAATGCATATTCACATTTTTCACTCCACAAAATTTCTTATCTTTCTTTTGATATGAAGTTATTGGTGCAACAACCTCTGAAAAGTCCTTAACAAAATTTTTATAGTAACTAGTGAGACCCCTGAAGCTTTTGACTTCATGTACATTCTTAGGTGTAGGCCACTTAGTTATTGTAACAATTTTCTTATGGATCTACTTTTATTCCATCTTTACTTATGACATGCCCTAGATAGTGCACTTTTGTCTCGTAGAAAGAACATTTAGATAACTTACCATGCAATCTTATTTTTCTTAAGATTTCCAAAACTGTCTTCAAATGCTCATGATGCTCATAAATGCTTTTAGAATATATGAAAATATCATCAAAGAATACAAGCACAGATTTGTCCACGTATTCTTGAAAGATATTATTCATGAAGTTCATAAAAGTTACAGGTGCATTTTTCAAACCAAAAGGTCAAACTACGAATTCATAATGCCCATACCTTGTCCTAAAAGTTATTTGATGAATATCTTCATCATTGATTCTTAATTGATGATACCGAGATTGAAGATCTATCTTAAAATATACTAATGCACCACGCATTTGATCAAACAGATAATCAATTCTAGGAAGTGGATATCTATTTTTTATTGTTGCTTTGTTTAACATCCTATAATCAATGCAAAATCTAATTGTTCCATATTTATTTTTCATAAATATTGCCGGTGCTCCCCAAGGTGATATACTTGGTCTTATCAAACCTTTAGACAACAGTTCTTGTAACTATGCCTTAAGCTCTACCAGTTCAATAGTAGTCATTTGATACGGTTCCTTGGAAATAGGTTCGGTTCCCAACTTGATCTAAATCATGAAATCAAACTCCCATTTGGGTGGAATATTGGGTAGTTCTTCCAGAAACACATCACTAAAATTTCATAACAATGGGTATCTTTCTAAGAAATAACTATCCCCTTCAGTTGTTTCAAAAAAAAATACTGTATACAGGGTGCAACCTTTGTTTTTTGCCTTTTTAAGCTACATTGTTGATTATTTTCTAACTGAAATCTCACTTTTTACCCCTAGATGTCTGTTGTTTTTTGCAGATCATCTAGACAACTAATATGTATTTCAAAACAACCAATCTTTGCTTTATGATCATAAATTCAGTTAACGTAATGCCCAGCTGGGCATCAGATCCTCCTTCTTCCCACCTGCCACCTTGGCTTCCCCCCCAACCACCTACCTGCCCAACGATTATGGCTGTCTTGTCTGTCCTTGCATGAGGAAAGGGGTGGAGTCCACATTTTTTTTTCTTTGTCGTGATCTCTTTAGGATTCTCCTTCAATGCGTATGGGTGGGTGTTGGGCGCATTCTGGTTGTCATGGTGGTTAGTGGAGTGAAGCTAGAAGCTAGCTAAACAGGCTGTCCAGCTCTATTGTTGTCTATTCAGTATTGAACGTATCCTCAAAATATTGCTGTACAGGCAGCTACAGTGGAGCGCGGAACTGAAATTCTCCTAGGAAAGTGTTGTGAGGAAGTTGCGAGGAAACCTCTTTCCCACTTGTTCAAACGTCACGTATTTCTTATCCCTTCCCTGAGACTCAGTATTTCTATATCTTTGCTGTGTGTTTTGCAATTCACGCATTCATTCCTCCTCCTTCTTCCTGCCCTGAACCACGAATGCTTGCCTGCGCTCCATCAAATGCTGAAACAGATGAAATTGCTACAGCGTGTTCTGGAAAGTGGTTTCATTAATGGTGAATTGAAGGTCTGTCTCCCTGGCGTTGCGTGGGTGGGTGTGGATTCTCAAATTCATGCTATGCAATGGAGCAACTTGCAGTGAGTCCAATGGGAGAGATTCTCAACACTCCTACATTCAGACTCTGTATTCATGTTGTAGTAGAACTTGATGAACCAGTGGATATTTCTGACGCTAAGAAAACTATATGTGAACTTCTCCTCTCACAGAGCCCGCGATTCTCTTCTATTCCGATTATGAAGGATAATGGAGTGGTGCAATGGAAGAAAACTGAAGTGAACGTGGACGACCATGTTTTTGTTCCTCAGTTCCCTCCTCATCTCACATCATACGATGAGTATGTGGAGGAATATGTATCAGATATGCATTTAAGAAAGCTCTCTCCCTCTCGCCCTCTTTGGGAGTTCCACTTCCTTAACTACAAAACCACAAATGGAGAAGCCATAATGATTGTGAATGTACATCATATGCTGGGGGACGGTGCTTCCCTTGTGGCTTTAGCCAGGGCCTGCTCTACAAGGCCTAGTCATAATCCCACCCTTTCCCAAACTCTTATATCTTCCACTTCCCACCACACAGAGCTCCCCGCACAAGTTCATAAAATTAGGTCACTAGACACCACCTGGTTCGGGTTTGATGGTATATACAGGTTATGGAATCTGGTGTTCACTGTTGTGCTTGTAATGTGGTACACATTACTTGATCTGATTTCAACTTTTTCAAGGTTTAAATGGGTGGAGGATAGCAGGTTCCCCATTAGAGGACATCCTGGAGTAGAGATGTTGCCAAAAGTTATAGCTTCCAACAAATTCAAACTGCATGATATTCGAGAAATAAAGAATCGTGTTGGAGGGACTGTGAATGATGTGGTAATGGGTGTTGTATTCTATGGGTTTCGGCTGTACTGTCAGATGGATCTTCCTGGTAAAATAACCCTACTTACACCTTGAAAATACATTTAAACAGATTAATCGTCATTTTAAACAGATTAATTTTTAATAGAGTTTAGCCTGCCACATTTTTTTATTGGGTGGTCATTTACTCAACCACCAATCTTATGTATTGTTTCCGGTTAACCTGTTGTGCATAATGTCATGAAAAACAAATTGCTTGCTATTATATGAGTTTCTTCAACGAGTCACTAAGTTGGCAGGCATAAAGGTTTCTGTTGGAATTATCACACCTGACAAGCTACAGCTGAAATGTTGCACCGAGAGTTTGATGCTGTCCTCAAATCTGATGAAGGAAAAGGTTTAATTACCATTGCGGTAGATGCCTTTCAGAGCCAGGAGCGATGTTGAAGCTGGAGAAACAGGCAAGATATTTCTACACCTTTCTACTGCTATTATACTTACAATTATTGTGAAATCGAACCACTTTCCTTGCATTGATTTGTCAGTTGGATGTCATGATGGGAGATTTCCCTTTCTGCTTGTTTCTTCTCATTTTAGCTTTTATCGTTGATAGTATGTGAGTCGAAAGGATGCGTGTGCCCTCTCCTCTGAATGTTATGTTTCCCTTACTCGAATGATAGACCTTTGTCTGTTTATTTATGTATTAATTCTTCTCTGCGATTGAGTTGCAAGTTGTTATGTTGATTTACTAGTATTTTCGATATCATGGAAGTAAGTTACGATAACTGTGAAGCTCCTCCCTAGCACCCAAGTTGTCTTTTGACGTTTTGTTAGCTCCTTCGCAAGTCCCTTTGATAACCTTTTGGCATCGAGAAAGAAAGGTTGTAGGATTGTGTAATCAAGGCTTGGGGCTAACCAGCTTGAGTTTCGGTATTAAACTTTTTGAATGAAAAGGTTGTGTGCAGTGTGTTTTCCGCCTCGCGGGTGTAGACTCTTATACTATCTTTCATCTTGTTTCTAGACTTTTAAGACCATCCTCAGGAAGTACCTTGACCATCCCTGGCAACTTGAACCATAACTAGCCTTACGGATCAACTAAGCTCGAGGTTCTTTGTGCGAATCTGGTACCTCGTTGACACTGGAATAGTTTTGGTCTAATCCCCCTCTCAGAATTATTGCTGATGGCGCTCTTCTGTTTTTCCTAACTGGCATTATTTTCTCCCTTGTAATGTTAACGCTATTAATTAATATTGGTCAGTTTTTATGCACGTAATTACTGTAATAGTTTGTGATGGAGATTTCCTTAGATGTGATTGACCTTCGGGAAAAACTCAGCTTTCGTGTGATAATCTTATGAATTCATAGCGGAAGGTTTTGTTTTGATAAAGTCACTTAGAAATTATGTTTGTATCTTTTTGTGCAACGGTTGACTGCGTTACCAAGGGTTGCCGTAAAATTTGGTTGTTTTGGGATATGGGTGATTTATTTTAAATTAACCAATCATTAGTACTGTAGTGGAGGTTGCAAACCTTTAGTGTTATAAAAAAAAAATTGTTGACGACATTATTGTATACTCTTGTTGGACGAAACCCCCCCCCTTCTTCTCTCGCGTGTTTGCTACTAGCCTGTGAGACTTTGACCCTTCCTGGATGATTGGTAGATCTCTTTGTAGTTAATGGTCAAAACTAGTATACCTTGCCTTCGCTTCGAAACTTATGCTGTGTGTATACTCTATTTGATTTCCGGTTTGAAACTCAATTATGTATGACTTTTAGTGTTAATTGTTGAAACCCGTGGTTCCCCTTTCTTGGGCCGATCAACTCTTGTTCTTTTAGAAATATATTATTTTAGTCTATGCGTATGGTACCTTTGATAAATTTCTAGATGACTGGTATATGTATCAAATCTCAATCTTGTAATTATTGTTTAATCACTTACTTGATGGGGATTCTGTCTTTGCTAGATTGTTTGTTTTCTCCTTATAGGGCCAAGGGCCATTCTCATATGATTGTTACTTTCATTGCATTTACTCCTAACTGAAGTACAAGGTCTTCTCCTTCTTCGATCGACATGTTATAGACTTTATTATAACTTGATGTGCTCATAGTGTTTAGAGGTTTGACCCAAATTCTTGTAATAAGGTGCTTCTTTTCATGATATTGTTAGATAATGGTTATGGTGGTTTTGTGTAGCCTTATCTTGCTCAGTTCTCGTGAACTGACTCTTGTAGAAAATTTGCTGCAGATGGATTTTGCGTATAGATGAGGGATATATTTGTAGACTTTTGTCATCAACCTCAGTTGAGAAGATCCTTTGCTCGAAACCTTTTTATGTTGTTCAACTTTTGTTAACGTCCAGTGGAAAGTTTAAAAGAGGATTAATGTCTTAGTATAATGTATTGTGGACTTGTCATCTGAACTTTGGAAACCTTGTATTGTTTGACCATCATTGAATTATAAGAAAATTTGGTTATTGTGGTTGAGTGACTTGTGGAGTATCAGTATTTTAAGAAATGATGTAATCTTGTTTTTGTTCTCGTAAATGAGTGTTGCTTCAACTTTGCCTTGAGAATAAATTCTGATTTAAACCTTGCCATGACTTAGTAATAAAGTGTCATAAGTAAACTAACATGGGATTGTTTAATACTTCTGGAAGTTAAATTAAAAGTTGCATTCAAATAAAGTAACGTATGGGTCACCAAATTGAGAGCAAGAAATTCTTTAAGTAAACTAGGGCAGGACTATCATTGCAGGTAAACTTTATAACACGATAACCCTAGCTCCTCTAGTGAACATTATGCCTTTCATGGTAAAATTTGTAAAATGACCCTAAGGTGAAATGAACTGTTATTTGTTTGAGGATAATAAGATTTAATAAACAGGAGAAAACAATTTTGAAACCACACAATCTCTCTCTCAGCCATTTGGAAAGTAAATTCTTTTACTCCTTGATAATACTTTTAGCGAAGCCTAAGTAAAGTTGTTGTTAAAACTGGTTAAGAGCCCTAGCTTCAATTTAATACTGCCAATAACTAATGAGGTCCTAAAAATGTTTCATCTCGACCTTCTTCCTCTAACCCTTTTTCAAGGCACCTTATATCTCTTCTCTTAAGTGTGTTGAACTTAAAACCATGTTGTCTTGTGAGCAAGAACGAACCTTAGTAGCGTTAGTGGTGAGCAGATGGCCTTGTGGAATTAAATTAGTCCCTTATTAAATAATAGAACTAAACAACTAATTGTCGTAAAGTGAAGACTTTTAGTGAACTTCTCTACAGTGTATAAGAAATTAACTCTGTTGGTAAAATGAATTTGTGCGAATCATATATTGAATCTTTCTGAAAACATAAGTCATGAGTTAAAGGGTGTTATATCAAAATAAGTAACCTTCAATCATTCTTACTGTGGCTTGCCCTATTTGTTAGAGTGATCTGTCGTTGGACTTCTATGTTGTCTGGTCAAAAACAAGAAAGGTGTATTATCCTTGGGGTGTGAACGTTTCCGTGCTGACCTTGTGGTCCTCCCCATAACAAGTGGTTCCTAGTGTTGGTTGTAACCTTGTGACGACATGTTGTGTCGTGTTATGTGTCAAGCAAGTCAAAAAAAAAAGTTATCCTGTATTTTACTGTGTTGTCCTTGTGTGGTATTTTTGGGTCGTTACACTTTGGTATCAGAGCGTAGGTTCATGCTCTCGAACCTATGGGCCGGATTGGTGTTATATGATGATGTTACATGGTGGTGGTGGTGTTACATGATGATACTGCATGATGATGATGATGTTGCATGATGATGATTTATATTGGAAGAGTAATGTGCTTTAAGCGTGATGTGATTATTGTCGTAATTGTGATATTGTGAACGCACGTGATGTGTATGTCACTTAGTGCGTATTTGTCATCATGTTGATGTGTTGGGGATGAGAGTATTCTCTCTCCTTCTTGTGGATTCTAGGAAGAATTCACGTGTGAATTATTGTTGTGATGTGTGAAAAGAATTCTAATGTGGATGACGTAGTGTTGGAGCATTGTGGCATATTGTGATATGTGGGTGTATCAATGTGTTGTATGACTAGTTGATGTTAAAAGAAACGAGTTGTATCATGATGTTTTTACCATGTTCTGAAGAAATGTGTGTACCACCTTGTTATGTTGCAATGGATGTTATGTTGTGATGTACTATGTTCATCGTATGTATGACTGTGCAAATAGGTAATGCTTCATGTTGTGATTTTGGGTCATACGGTGAGTGTATGAACCCTATCGTATGGTGATTGCACTTTGGGTGTAGAATGTGGTAAAGTGATGTGTTACACTCAGTGAATGTATGATTGTGATCTACCCTGTATACATACCATACGTGAGACGTTATGGTAGTTATGTGTGTGCCACCGTTATGTTAGTGATGTTGTTGTATGTTATGTTGTGAACCTTACGCTAACCGATCTTGAGGGAAATCGGTAGAAGTGTATGTTGAGAGTGAGGAATGGTGTACCATGGGTCAATAACTCGAGCTAAAACTCGGTTTAGTAGATAACATGTGATTCTTTCCTCTCTCCCTATGTGGTTGTATGTATGCAACCTTAGTGTATCTATGACTATGTTTAGCCTTGTCGAAGGGTGGCGGGATGATTCAGATGGAGGTGATGACAGTTGTATTATTGATATGTATTTTACGAGCTGAGGCTCGATGTTCCGAGTGCTAGCAACTCGTTGAGTACCCCTTTGGTGGCTAGATAAGGCCACACAGTTATCGTAATGTGACATTATTATAAGTTGATTTTATTCGTAAATTGAGCTTTTACTTTATTTTGCAAGGACCAGCATCTTTTCTTGATTGCAATGCTTTACAATTTTGGGCATTTCCTTGGTTTGTGGCACTAACATGGGGATTTTGATACTAACTTTGGCTATTTGGCCATTTATTTTAGCTTGATTTGGGGTCTTCTTTTAAATTTGGAATTCTTACCGCCTTGCCCAAGGCTTGTACTTTGCCACTTGGCACTTTGACTGGATTGTTGTGCTGGTTCTAATGTCGTGATGTGTGGAATAGGGTCATGGGATGCACCATGGATTGGTTGGACCTATGGACCCACTTCGTTGTATGGGGGTACGCCCCAAGGGGTACATATAACTAGCGGGTTGTTGAACCACGCGTTATTATGTCACTTGGGTTAGGAGTGTTCGAACTCTATGTGTCTTGGACCATAGGGACAACCGGCCTCCTTGAGGGAGGCATAAGAGTTTGAGGGAGGCATAAGAGTTTGAGGGAGGCATAAGAGACTTGAGGGAGGCATAAGAGACTTGAGGGAGGCATAAGAGACTTGAGGGAGGCTTAAGAGTTTGAGGGAGGCTGATATTTGTGTGTATGGTTGATATTCTGGGATATATGTTGAGTTATTGTGATGTTTGGTAGTGGTCTTTTGATGTATGTGTTACTCATGTCAGATGGATAGGTGTTGTGATGTTGTGGTTATGTCATTGATTCCCTTGTGAACACTATGTACCTGTAGCATGGTTTGGTGTTATGTGAGTCTTTCATTGATGCAAATTGAGGAAATGTCTGGTGGATTGTAGTACTCTTTTGTTTGAGTATTTGGTATGTCAGTCATTGATGTGTGCCGAGTACTATGTTATGTGGAGTGTGCCTATTCTATTCCGTATTTGAGTAACCTTTTTGTGGTGTAATACAATCTTGAAGTATATACTTGCATGCTTGTGAATCTGTAGTGTCTTGTGAACCTGATAGGGTGTTGTGTTAGCAGTTCATGTTGGGCACCCACAATAAAGAATGAACCAAAAACTCTTCAATGATGAAATTTTAAAAGCAATTAAACTAAGAATAATGCTAATGGAAAGAGACTAATGAAAATAACAAACAAGAAAGAACTGCCAATCTTCACAGAACATTGAAAGTTAAAAATTCTACCAAATGTTCCTAAGGCTACCCTGTGGTCGTGCTTTAATCAACTAAAATTTTAAACCTTAGGGTGTAATGTCTCCTCTACCTGTCCCTTGTTGCGTACCATTTCCTTTCCTCTGTGTAATGTCGCATCGAGGACGATGCTTTCTTAAGGGGAGGAGAATGTAATGTCGTTCATTGTGCTCCAGGCAGGCGGCCTGTACCCCTCAGTGCGTCTGTCCTTGCATGAGGAAAGGGGTGGAGTCACTTTTTTTTCTTTGCCAAAATCTCTTTAGGATTCTCCTTCAATGGTAAAATAAAAAGCTACAAGCTAATTTATCCAACTATGGTAGCTCAGTATTGAATGCAGTGGCTGTGAAGCAGCTACCTTGGAGCGCCTCCTGGAAAGTTAGTGGCCGTTGCGAGGAAACACCTTGTTCAAACCCATTTCTTTTCCCTGAGACTTAAAACTTTGACTTTTGCAGTTCACCATCTCCTCTCACGTGATGTCTTCTTCTTCCTGCCCTGAACCACGAATGCTTGCCTGCGCTCCATCAAATGCTGAAACAGATGAAATTGCTACAGCGTGTTCTGGAAAGTGGTTTCATTAATGGTGAATTGAAGGTCTGTCTCCCTGGCGTTGCGTGGGTGGGTGTGGATTCTCAAATTCATGCTATGCAATGGAGCAACTTGCAGTGAGTCCAATGGGAGAGATTCTCAACACTCCTACATTCGGACTCTGTATTCATGTTGTAGTAGAACTTGATGAACCAGTGGATATTTCTGACGCTAAGAAAACTATATGTGAACTTCTCCTCTCACAGAGCCCGCGATTCTCTTCTATTCCGATTATGAAGGATAATGGAGTGGTGCAATGGAAGAAAACTGAAGTGAACGTGGACGACCATGTTTTTGTTCCTCAGTTCCCTCCTCATCTCACATCATACGATGAGTATGTGGAGGAATATGTATCAGATATGCATTTAAGAAAGCTCTCTCCCTCTCGCCCTCTTTGGGAGTTCCACTTCCTTAACTACAAAACCACAAATGGAGAAGCCATAATGATTGTGAATGTACATCATATGCTGGGGGACGGTGCTTCCCTTGTGGCTTTAGCCAGGGCCTGCTCTACAAGGCCTAGTCATAATCCCACCCTTTCCCAAACTCTTATATCTTCCACTTCCCACCACACAGAGCTCCCCGCACAAGTTCATAAAATTAGGTCACTAGACACCACCTGGTTCGGGTTTGATGGTATATACAGGTTATGGAATCTGGTGTTCACTGTTGTGCTTGTAATGTGGTACACATTACTTGATCTGATTTCAACTTTTTCAAGGTTTAAATGGGTGGAGGATAGCAGGTTCCCCATTAGAGGACATCCTGGAGTAGAGATGTTGCCAAAAGTTATAGCTTCCAACAAATTCAAACTGCATGATATTCGAGAAATAAAGAATCATGTTGGAGGGACTGTGAATGATGTGGTAATGGGTGTTGTATTCTACGGGTTTCGGCTGTACTGTCAGATGGATCTTCCTGGTAAAATAACCCTACTTACACCTTGAAAATACATTTAAACAGATTAATCGTCATTTTAAACAGATTAATTTTTAATAGAGTTTAGCCTGCCACATTTTTTATTGGGTGGTCATTTACTCAACCACCAATCTTATGTATTGTTTCCGGTTAACCTATTGTGCATAATGTCATGAAAAACAAATTGCTTGCTATTATATGAGTTTCTTCAACGAGTCACTAAGTTGGCAGGCATAAAGGTTTCTGTTGGAATTATCACACCTGACAAGCTACAGCTGAAATGTTGCACCGAGAGTTTGATGCTGTCCTCAAATCTGATGAAGGAAAAGGTTTAATTACCATTGCGGTAGATGCCTTTCAGAGCCAGGAGCGATGTTGAAGCTGGAGAAACAGGCAAGATATTTCTACACCTTTCTACTGCTATTATACTTACAATTATTGCGAAATCGAACCACTTTCCTTGCATTGATTTGTCAGTTGGATGTCATGATGGGAGATTTCCCTTTCTGCTTGTTTCTTCTCATTTTAGCTTTTATCGTTGATAGTATGTGAGTCGAAAGGATGCGTGTGCCCTCTCCTCTGAATGTTATGTTTCCCTTACTCGAATGATAGACCTTTGTCTGTTTATTTATGTATTAATTCTTCTCTGCGATTGAGTTGCAAGTTGTTATGTTGATTTACTAGTATTTTCGATATCATGGAAGTAAGTTACGATAACTGTGAAGCTCCTCCCTAGCACCCAAGTTGTCTTTTGACGTTTTGTTAGCTCCTTCGCAAGTCCCTTTGATAACCTTTTGGCATCGAGAAAGAAAGGTTGTAGGATTGTGTAATCAAGGCTTGGGGCTAACCAGCTTGAGTTTCGGTATTAAACTTTTTGAATGAAAAGGTTGTGTGTGCAGTGTGTTTTCCGCCTCGCGGGTGTAGACTCTTATACTATCTTTCATCTTGTTTCTAGACTTTTAAGACCATCCTCAGGAAGTACCTTGACCATCCCTGGCAACTTGAACCATAACTAGCCTTACGGATCAACTAAGCTCGAGGTTCTTTGTGCGAATCTGGTACCTCGTTGACACTGGAATAGTTTTGGTCTAATCCCCCTCTCAGAATTATTGCTGATGGCGCTCTTCTGTTTTTCCTAACTGGCATTATTTTCTCCCTTGTAATGTTAACGCTATTAATTAATATTGGTCAGTTTTTATGCACGTAATTACTGTAATAGTTTGTGATGGAGATTTCCTTAGATGTGATTGACCTTCGGGAAAAACTCAGCTTTCGTGTGATAATCTTATGAATTCATAGCGGAAGGTTTTGTTTTGATAAAGTCACTTAGAAATTATGTTTGTATCTTTTTGTGCAACGGTTGACTGCGTTACCAAGGGTTGCCGTAAAATTTGGTTGTTTTGGGATATGGGTGATTTATTTTAAATTAACCAATCATTAGTACTGTAGTGGAGGTTGCAAACCTTTAGTGTTATAAAAAAAAAATTGTTGACGACATTATTGTATACTCTTGTTGGACGAAACCCCCCCCTTCTTCTCTCGCATGTTTGCTACTAGCCTGTGAGACTTTGACCCTTCCTGGATGATTGGTAGATCTCTTTGTAGTTAATGGTCAAAACTAGTATACCTTGCCTTCGCTTCGAAACTTATGCTGTGTGTATACTCTATTTGATTTCCGGTTTGAAACTCAATTATGTATGACTTTTAGTGTTAATTGTTGAAACCCGTGGTTCCCCTTTCTTGGGCCGATCAACTCTTGTTCTTTTAGAAATATATTATTTTAGTCTATGCGTATGGTACCTTTGATAAATTTCTAGATGACTGGTATATGTATCAAATCTCAATCTTGTAATTATTGTTTAATCACTTACTTGATGGGGATTCTGTCTTTGCTAGATTGTTTGTTTTCTCCTTATAGGGCCAAGGGCCATTCTCATATGATTGTTACTTTCGTTGCATTTACTCCTAACTGAAGTACAAGGTCTTCTCCTTCTTTGATCGACATGTTATAGACTTTATTATAACTTGATGTGCTCATAGTGTTTAGAGGTTTGACCCAAATTCTTGTAATAAGGTGCTTCTTTTCATGATATTGTTAGATAATGGTTATGGTGGTTTTGTGTAGCCTTATCTTGCTCAGTTCTCGTGAACTGACTCTTGTAGAAAATTTGCTGCAGATGGATTTTGCGTATAGATGAGGGATATATTTGTAGACTTTTGTCATCAACCTCAGTTGAGAAGATCCTTTGCTCGAAACCTTTTTATGTTGTTCAACTTTTGTTAACGTCCAGTGGAAAGTTTAAAAGAGGATTAATGTCTTAGTATAATGTATTGTGGACTTGTCATCTGAACTTTGGAAACCTTGTATTGTTTGACCATCATTGAATTATAAGAAAATTTGGTTATTGTGGTTGAGTGACTTGTGGAGTATCAGTATTTTAAGAAATGATGTAATCTTGTTTTTGTTCTCGTAAATGAGTGTTGCTTCAACTTTGCCTTGAGAATAAATTCTGATTTAAACCTTGCCATGACTTAGTAATAAAGTGTCATAAGTAAACTAACATGGGATTGTTTAATACTTCTGGAAGTTAAATTAAAAGTTGCATTCAAATAAAGTAACGTATGGGTCACCAAATTGAGAGCAAGAAATTCTTTAAGTAAACTAGGGCAGGACTATCATTGCAGGTAAACTTTATAACACGATAACCCTAGCTCCTCTAGTGAACATTATGCCTTTCATGGTAAAATTTGTAAAATGACCCTAAGGTGAAATGAACTGTTATTTGTTTGAGGATAATAAGATTTAATAAACAGGAGAAAACAATTTTGAAACCACACAATCTCTCTCTCAGCCATTTGGAAAGTAAATTCTTTTACTCCTTGATAATACTTTTAGCGAAGCCTAAGTAAAGTTGTTGTTAAAACTGGTTAAGAGCCCTAGCTTCAATTTAATACTGCCAATAACTAATGAGGTCCTAAAAATGTTTCATCTCGACCTTCTTCCTCTAACCCTTTTTCAAGGCACCTTATATCTCTTCTCTTAAGTGTGTTGAACTTAAAACCATGTTGTCTTGTGAGCAAGAACGAACCTTAGTAGCGTTAGTGGTGAGCAGATGGCCTTGTGGAATTAAATTAGTCCCTTATTAAATAATAGAACTAAACAACTAATTGTCGTAAAGTGAAGACTTTTAGTGAACTTCTCTACAGTGTATAAGAAATTAACTCTGTTGGTAAAATGAATTTGTGCGAATCATATATTGAATCTTTCTGAAAACATAAGTCATGAGTTAAAGGGTGTTATATCAAAATAAGTAACCTTCAATCATTCTTACTGTGGCTTGCCCTATTTGTTAGAGTGATCTGTCGTTGGACTTCTATGTTGTCTGGTCAAAAACAAGAAAGGTGTATTATCCTTGGGGTGTGAACGTTTCCGTGCTGACCTTGTGGTCCTCCCCGTAACAAGTGGTTCCTAGTGTTGGTTGTAACCTTGTGACGACATGTTGTGTCGTGTTATGTGTCAAGCAAGTCAAAAAAAAAAGTTATCCTGTACTTCATTGTGTTGTTCGTGTGTGGATTTTTGGGTTGTTATGGGTTTTAGATTTTCCTATGTATTTGCTTGCTTGACCTTTTGACTACCCTTTCCCTCTTTTGGACTTGATTCCTTTTACTAATTTTTATTCATTTCAGGGCTTGAGATCCATTAGAATCTCTTAGTCTAAAGTGTGATAGAATGATGCCACGTTTCGGCCTTAATTTCAGATTTCCCTCGATGTGTAGGCCCTCATGAGGCTTTAACCCTGTATCTCGTATGCCCATTAAGAATTTTAAGCCAATGAGAAAGCTCCATGCACCTTCGTAGTGTCAGACTATTTGATAGCCCCTATGATCTATCGTGAAGCATAAACCAATGAGGAAGCCCCCACACTACTTCACAATGTTAGTTTTATTTTAAGAACCTTGTTAGAGTGCAAAGTATAAACCCATCATTAAGTTCCATGCTACTTTGAAATGCATAACTTTGATAGCCCCATTTTTATCACTACAAAACATATAGCCAATGAGGAAGCCCTACACTCCTCACACTATCAATATTATGGTAGCCCTCTCCGAATTTTTAAAATATGAGCCAATAGGAAAACTCCATGCTTGCTTTACAATTCACTTTCTTTACAATTCACTTTCATTTATACCGACCATCGTCAGAAAATGAATCATAGATCAATGAGAAATATCCATGCCCCTTATAATGTCAGAATGTGTTAGACCTTGACTAATCACTATGAAAGGTGAACCAATAATAAGGATCCCCGTGTCTTTGGATTTCACAATGCTAGACTGACTTTTTATTTATATTTTTTAATGTGCTTTCTTTTTCACCTTGAGCTTGTGCCATGTGTCGACCTCTAAATTTTTCTCTTCCTCTAACCTTTCAACCATGAATTGTTGTTCCCCGTACCCCAAATTTTATTGAATTTGGTTCCTTTTACCGACTTGAAGTCCATCGAACCTTAATGGCTCAAAGAGACTAAGAATCCCACATTGTGTCCCTAGCTTCATGGGCATTTGAAATTATTTACGGGGTAGACTTTTGATGGGTGCTTGGAGGTTTTTTGGGATTTTAAATGGCTAAGTCCATTTATAATAAGCTATCCAAATTAATCTGAGATTTGATAGATGTGTATGCACAATGTGTAAGCATACACAAGGTGTGTGAACTATTTGACAAAATGCCTCAAAAAAATGTGTTCTCATTGACAACAGTGATAGAAGGCTATGTACAAAATGGTTTTTTCAAGGATTATGAAATTCTCTAAGCTTTCTCCTTGTACTATCCCATGATATCTAACTCATAAAAAACTCTTTCCCATTTTCTATGTTGTTTATCTTGCAAAAAAGTTCCCCTATGTTGTAAAATGGTAAGAAAATCCATTCACAACTTCTACCAACATTAGAGATTTGGAATAGGGCATGGAAATCCTTGACACCATAATCTAGTTAAATTTCATGAATTCTAAAAATTGTGGCATATGTGGTATATGTGTCAGTTGAAAAGACTGCAGAGACATTTAAGAAAATGCATCTGTGTAACACCCACAAATATACACACAAAGACAACAAGAAAATTATCAGATAATTTTCTTTACTTGCTTAAAGTTTATATTACTTGCTTAAAGTTTATATGACACCATAGGTGATATCAAAGGGCTACACCCAACTCATAATAAGCTTTACAAAACACTAACCCACATAGGAAACACAGAAACATAGAACACCCATCAAGACCAATTATCTTCTTTTTTTTGACAAGGAACTACATATTAGTCCAACTATAGTACACACCTATAAGTAGGGTCTTCCCATGGTATAACCTTATAGGATTACGTAATTTTTATAATCATATTTCAATTCTTAACTTAAGTTCTATAAGACTTATGTTATCTGATTCATACAATCCTTCTTATAAGGCCTAGATCTTTTTTGTACTATTGAATATTTAGCTTAAGATGTAAACTCCCTGAATAAGGATCATCCAATATATGGCAATTACTTGCTTTATTTTTTGTTTACTAAAAGGGGTATTCAATTACTCACAATGCTAATACATGCCCTCTAGACTACTTGACATTATCCATAGGATTCACTCTTAAGTGCCCTCTAGACTACTTGACATTATCCATAGGATTCACTCTTAAGGGCATGGATCCTAAAATTATATCAAACCTCTGTTACACAGCAGATAAAGGTTAAGTCTAAATGAGGTGAAGTTCACTTTTTCTTATATATATATGGTCATGTTTCCCTCACTAACTAATAAAATGATTTAGTATGCAAGAGGTAATAAGACAAAAATAGGCTCTTTAAACCACAACAAGAGCGTTTATACACATTATGAGAAATATTATATTTGATTTACCATAGAGTCAGCACAACATGGATCTTTTTTAATCACCATAATAAGGATTAAACATTACAAGAGAATGACCTAAAAAAACTCTTCTCCAAGCTCACTAACAAAGGCTACATTCCTACAAACCATTTTAATTTCAAAAGGTTATCGTGGTTCACAAGTATCTCTTAGTATTGATCCATAGAACCAAATGATAAACAAATTGGATAATGGGTTTAATAATGATTCCAACTCTTAAGGTGACATTCCAACTCTTAAGGTGACATTCAAGGTTCATTAGCAGTTTTCACCAATCAATAGGTGTTCGGTCCAAGTGGGTTTTTACATAATGATTGAAGTTGGTTTTCTATTGAACAAGACCCTAAGAGAAGACATTCTCCTTAAAGCACACCCAACAATCCAATATAAGGGGGAAAAACATACGCCAGGACAAAGTTAAACTATGTCGATCTTGAATGTCAACTTTATAACTTGCATCCTCACTGGAGAGGGTAATACATCTAGTACCTCAGACTTCTATTTACTCCATTCCAAACCATAAAATTATGCTATTGTTTATGAAATAGATTAATATTCATTATTTCCTCTCATTGCATGCCAAAATGAATTACATTAAGTACAAACAAATTTCAAACATATTTCATTCAACAAGGAGGAAATTATACATTTACGTGTCCAAACTCTTCAAATATTACTAATATCAAACATCACTATTTCAATCAATTTTAGATACAACTTTCTTTTTCCTCAAATACATTTGAGTAAAGAACCATATTTCATCATAAAAAGACCAATACTCTTTGATAACCAAATGTAACTTCCTAAAGATCTTTCTCCTTTCATCACTTATGAAGTTCATCTAAAAAATTACTGGCACAGGTCAGCTCATGGAACTACTCACGATAAACACTAAATCATTAAAGTTATATACTTTTAACTAACTATTTCATAAAAAGAACTATGCTGTTATGAAACAGTCCTGAAGCAATTCATAAAGACACTGCCAAAAGGAGTTACAAAACTCAAACCAAATAAACAGGGAAACAAATATACAACAAATCAAAATTAAGGTTAGTTCATGATATATAACAACTTCAGCCATCCATATTATTGTATTTTATCAAAATAATTTAAACAGTAATTATGATAAGTAAAATTTCATCATAATTTCACTACTCCTTTCATATATTTCTTTTCATGATCACTCATCCGATTAGATCAATTTAGCAAACAAAGGTAACTATCCTAACTATATTTTAGTAATAGTTCAATAGTAGATCATTTGCAACAATACTTCCATGTCAAAATTTCCTTAACCTATATTCATCCTAAAATCCTATCTTCCAACAATTAAACTTAAATATCATAAGAAATAAGTTAAAATAACCAAATCATCATAACAGTTAAGTGTTCTGGTTTAGAGTATCCTAATAATCACACTCAAAACTAGGAACCAAATCAAGTTAAAAAACAACCAAGATAAATCAGACCACTCGAAGATGTAAGATGACTTTGAACAAGAAAAAGAGCTACACTCCAATGTAAAAAATATGCACCATTGCAATCATTACCTTAAGTAGTTAAATGGTTAATTTTTTACTCTAGACTAACTCATTAAACCATTCAACTACTTCCAGCCTAACACATTATTCCATCAAATTGATTTCAACTCCAACTATACTTCCCTAACAACATTCTCCAATCATTCTTACTAGACAGTTAAGAAGTTGCATAATGAAACAGACAAGAGAAAGACAACATATTCAACAAGTGTGAAGCTGAAAGAAGAATAAGGGAAGGATATGGAGAAAGATCACAACCCCTCAACTCTTTTATGATTAAAGGAGAACCTAAAGAAACCAATAACTTACATTGACAAGGTCATTATCTAATGTCTCAAACCAAAATCCCAAACAGAGATCTAATCTTGGTTTGAATTGAGTGAACAACAACCAAGAGATGGTAAAGATAGCTTTTATTTCCACAAGATAAAAAAAAATCATGACTTAAAAGATATAACGATGGAAGGAATAATTTTAACATATTGTTAAGTCTAAACAATCCTCCTAACTCGGATCCATATAGGAGAAGAAGTAATCAAAATGATTTAACCTAACAGAATTCATCATTCCATTTTCATGAAGAAGACATTTGATAAGCTCTATAAGAACTGAAACCAAGTTTAATTGTCCAAGGTCTAATAAACGGACTAACAAAATACATCAAAATAATACCAATAGAATTATCAAGAAGTTCAAGTTGATAACAACAACCGGAAAAATGTAAACCAATACCCAAAGGAGTTTTTCCTTTTTAGCACATATTTCCATAATTTCATAGGTTACCCAATGAGCCAATAGAGTAGAAAAATTAATCTATTTTCCCTTATGGGATTCCAAAAATTAGGCTTCGTCAAAAATAACAAATCAATTTTAGAGAATAGAAGAATTATACTTTGCCAGGACTTTTAAAAATAATAATCGAAAGAACTTAAACAAGTCCATGAATACATTTAACCAATTGCTAATAAAAACCCAAAACAATTTATCTTTCCTTAATAATCACAGGGCTCGAGTCTACAACCAAAATATTACAAACAAAACCCATATTTACAATCACATACAACGATAAGAAAATAGGCATGTTCTCAAATTCAGAGCCTTCCAGCTGTATAAAAATAATATGAATAAGCAGGCATCACAAAATTTTATGTTCCCTGAAGAATCATGAAGATTCAATCAACAATCAAATATTCAAAATAGTTGAATAACTGCATTTTCCCAACAAAGAGAAAGAAGGACCATTTTAGAACAAGATCCAAAGATTAAAGTTAACAAAGCTAACTACAAGATTCAAATAGTTCAAACAAGATCACAAACAATTTTTGACTTGATCTCAAGCCCATGCAGAAGGATTAAAGCATAACACAACTATCAAATCAAGAAAATCAAAAACCCATATCACACTTTCCATCATTCAAATAGAATCGAAAAAGCATTCCCAATAAACAACACAAAAACCTCAAGTAGAGAAATTTTATTAGCAAAATGAAAACTAGTCTATTCCAAAGAGTATATTTGTTCTTATGAAACACTTAAGTAAAAGAAAAAATCTTAATGGATAGAACCTATCATTCCTGATAGCACTTCTCCTTCATTGATTCACATAAGTATCTAAGAAGAGCTTCAATCTTCCTGTCGAAATGATAAAACCACACAAAAACTTCCTCTATCTCATTTATATGGTCTCAAAGTTCTAACCCTTTCTTCCACATCATGAAAGGAAGGAAAACTCATGAATTGATACATTGCATGCAAAAATCAAACTGGAGGTTTGAAAACAAAAAAAACCACATACAAAGCTCTAGCTCCAAAACCAAATGAATCGACAAAACCAAACTCTCTATCTTCTTCCTAGGTGGTTTCACCAATTTCCAAAAATTAAATGTAGAGTAGGAATGTCAGTCCTTCCTATTTTCCCACCACCACCATATCCAAATTTTAATTGGAATCAATTCAAACAAAACATGCCTCATAAAACTTTGGAAAAAATGTCAACTCATCCGTCTTAAGTTTGTAACTGCCTTTTCCAAATTTGGTTGTAGAAAGAGATAAGGCTTAATAAATTGCCTTGAATTCATTTCCTCCCACTTTCCTCTTTCCCCATGTTATTTCAAAGGCCCCTTTAGGTTATCCATTCCCTTAGTTAGGTTAGACACTAATTTAAGAATCAACATAGGTCCATCTGGTAAGTCCATAGTTTTAGTCTTGGTCCCTCTTAATTATTTTTCATCCCAATTTAACAAAAGAACATATTAACTTATGTTAGGTTTAACCCTTATGATAGAGTTACTATTCTTAGAACATAGTTTTATTAGGCCCCAAGTACCCAATCAAAACATCACCATAACATAATAGAAAATAACCAAGTTGTTACTTGATTAAATGAGAAGCAAAGATCCATGAAGAGGTTCGTTCATAACCTTTACACATTCTAGGTCCATAACTATTCCATCTATCCAAATTAGACATCATGACATGAAAAATAGAAGCATACCTTGGATTAAAGGAATTGATCCAAGGTAATGTTGTTTGAATCCCCTTAAATTATGAAAACTAAAACTCAAATTCATTATCCCTAGCTGTTAATTTATTCGGCATAGAAAAGATGGATTGCTTCATTTTCAATTAACCAAAATCATGACAGTATGTACCTATTCCCAACAGATAACTTCTTATCTTCTACAAAAATGATCTCCTAAGTCATAAGAGTACACCATATTAAGACAAAATCACCTGTCAACATTTGTACCTTCTATAGTAGAAGTCATCATAGGTACAGTCATGTTAAGGCATTAAATTACTAAATTCCATAATGTATCATTATCATAGGTGCCATGGATATATGCCTTCAAAATATTAAGATGAGGAATTCACAGAGTACATGATGTTAATTGCAATCAGCCAAAAAAATTAATAACATGGCCAAAAGCTAAGCTAAAATTATATTTGGCCACTTGTGATTGGGAATATTTCTAGACAATTATTGATACTATTTCAAAGGAAATGTCATATACAATTGGGGTTTCTTTTTCCACTCCACAAATAAAATATTAGAAACAGTGTAACACCCATAAATTCAACGTTCGAAACCGAACTAAAACATATTAATTTAGTGGGGAAAATTTGCGAAATTTTTTTTAAGGGGTTGCAAGAGTGATACATTGTTCATGATTTAATTAATTTCTGATTAATTATTTATCTAGTTTCACAACTTAGGTCCTTAATAAATTTTATAAAACAATTCTTAAGTTAAAGTGGTCCCATTTATCTATGTCTTTTATACCCTTATTACACCTTTATTCTAATTAATTAATTTTCATATAAACACTTTCCCTTTTTAACCCCTTAATTAATTTAATGAAAAATGTCCCATTAGCCACTTTAGTTTTAATATCTAGAAAAAACATCATTTACTTATTTATTAAATTCAAAGTGGAAGGGGAGGGGGTCTTAACATAGTCTAATCCACAAGTGTAGGTACCCTAGGGCCTTATTTGTTAATTAGATTTTTAACATTGTGCACATACACATTCCCACAAAATATAACATCACTTAAGTGATGTAGGATTCATTCTAAAACATTGGATTAGATCTATCTTGGCCATTAGATCTCAAGTTAGACTAAAACCTATAAATCCATATGATCTCTCCTATTATTATTTTCTTACCATATTCTTATCATTTTAACTCTTTTGTTTCGCAAGTTTGGGAGAATGGAGGCCATGGATCCAAAGAGAGATTGTGAGGTTTTTTGCCTTGTTAAAAGGATATACACACCATTCTGGGTATTTATATTATCTACATCCATGTCCTAGGGTTTGCTTTACATTTTATTGGTTATTATATTATTATTCTTTTTTGGGTTTAACCTATTTGGGTATGGGAATTTTTGCCCCATTTTAATTCTAGATCTAAATGAAGCATATACACAATCCAGGTTTTATATATATATATATATATATATATATATATATATATATATATATTATATTTGTTTTAGATTTATTTTTAAAAAATATTGAATCAATAGATTAAACATTTTATTTTAACCTATTTTTTTAATAAATCTAAAACACACACACACACACACACAGGTGTGTGTGTGTGTGTGTGTGTGTGTGAATACTAAAAGTGGTTATGGGTCAACCAATCTATATAAAAAAATAGCGCAAAGTATATGTTTAGCAGTTGCAGCTAACAATATGTGCAGGTTTAGGTTTGGGTGGGGGTGCCACCCCACCCCACTCCATAATGTAATATATATATATATATATATATATATATATACACATACATATACATATATATATATATACATACATATATATATATATATATATGTATATATATATGTATATATATACATATCTGTGTGTGTGTGTGTGTGTGTGCATGTGTGTGTGTGTGTGAATACTAAACTAGGTTATGCGTCGGACGATCTATTAAAAAAATAGCGCAGAGTATATGTTTAGCAGTTGCGGCTAACAATATGTGCAGTTTAGGTTTGGGTGGGGGTGCCACCCCACCCCACTCAATAATGTAAAATGGTCTCATGGTGGGGTCATCGCCCGCAACCCTTTGCCTGTTTATCATATACAAAGGCTTGGCCACATAGGTCTATTCGGCCCAATATATAGACAATCCTTTTCTTATATTCGGTAAACTACGTTCTATTTAAACTTTTCCCCACCTATTTTTTAATATATAGACACTCAAATTAAAAAAATTTAATTTGTGTGTGTAATATAATATAAATATTGCGTTAAATAGATTGATATGATTATAAATTATATAACTGTATAAAGTTAGATATATAACTTTATATAATTATAATATTTAATTTATTTATTTTTTATTTTTTGTGTTTTATTTTTTTATAAAAAACAATCAATTCAACTTGTTTGTATAACAACTATAAGGGTATAAGTAGTAGTTATAATTTCACATCTATTCAAGTATGTGGAAATAGTAGAAACTAATAACACTCCAACCCCCCCACCCCCCACCCCCTTTTTCTTGTGTTTATAACTATATATTTTCCTAAGGAATTTAAGGAAGTTTCTACACAAGTAAATAGAAGGAAACATTTCCTTTACAACAAGGTAAAATTTGATTATAAAATAAACTCAAATATTTCATATTTACATATTCCTTTTTGAACGGAATGAAATTAAAACATGTATAAATGAAACTTATTCCTTCCCTCTTTTAAATCAAGTTACCAATTTTACAAAAAGAGAATGAATATATACTTTCCACAATACAACACCATCCTTTTAAAATGAAGATCCATAATACATTTTCAAATCAAATTTTAAATATGAAATAAAATTTTCCATTCCAAATAAGGAAAGTTTTCCATTGAAAATTAAATGCACTATAGGTATAATTTACAAGTTTTAAGAACGCATCATAACAATAAAATGCAACTTCTCATACCTCCTTTCCAAAATATACATTTTTGGATAATCAATACAAATCAATATTACATAATACATTTACAAGAAGTTGAAACTTTTTAAAATGCAAGTTACAAATCCCTCCACTTAGGTGGAGAAAACATGACAAAAATTTACAAAAGTAGGAATTCTTTCATGGGCTTAACAATAATTGTCTTCACTCCAAGAGAACCACTTCAGCTCCATAGCTTTTCCTTTCTTCAAATCACAATGCAAGGGACGGGGTGTAGGTAACTCTCAACTCTCAACCTTTATTCCAATGAGGGGAATAATCCATTCTCCTCATTGGCCCCCTTGCCCCGACCATATGAAATAAAATATGTTTGCAACCAATATAAGATTTAAAAAATGCTTCCACATTACAACACACATACAGAAATTCATTTTAAACACACAAACAAGCACAAAAATACAAAAACAATAACATGAAACTTTCAACACACAAGGATTGAAACTCAAGCCAATGGAGCATGGAAATATGGGGAATCATTATACCTCCTAATGGGTTAAGTGTCCACCTTGAAGCCTCCAAAAACACAAAACAAACCATACAATACTCTTATGCCTCCTTCAAATATCTTATACCTCCCTCTATCTCTTATACCCTCCTCAATATCTTATTTCTCCCACAAGTTAAATATACAAGAAAAGTAATAATTTCTCTTATCTAAACAGACGGGACACCCAAAATCCCTCTAAAATATGCAATAATAGTTTTATGCCTCTATCAAAATATCCCAATAAACCTCCTCCTACACACTACTTAAGGTAATTCTAGCCAAGGTCTCAAAACAAGAATACACATAACCATTCATTTACATACAACACACACATATATAAAAAAAATACATGGGTGTAGTTCCTACCTATCCATTGCAAGAAACTTGATCATAAAATCACAACTCTGAGCTCCTTCCAATCTCAAATCCAAATCTAAACAAGCTCCAAGACTACCAAGAAAGAAAATCAAGCTAAAACTTCAAAATACCAATGCACAACAAAATTAATTAACCCCAAAACCATCAACTAATCTTGTATAAATAGAGAAAGAGAAGAGGAGGCTAAGGTGGCTCCATGTAGGATGCCACGTCACTTCTCCTCAACTCCACATCACCAATTCAAACATCAAACCCAAGGATAACAAATTGGTGGGTTAGGATATGACAAGTCAGTTACACACACTAACCCTCACTCCATACCTATAAAGGAAACCATTAAAAAATCATGTAAGAAAGTGGAATAATTTAAAGTTTTTACCTTTGAAATCATATAATGGGTTCTAAATTTTACCCCTCACCCCATACGTATAGTTGGTGGGTCAATTTAAGAGGTGAGGAAAAAGCTTAACTTCTCCCAAAAACCTCAAAAAATGGCTTAAAGGTCAAATTTTAAATTTTGAGAGACGGGTTGAGTCACAACAACCAAAATCAATTAAATTAAACTCAAATCAAAAAGTTCACAAGGAACATCTGCCCCTAATAAATTCCCTTTTGTCACATCCCAAAAATTAGCTTAATTAACATAATTAATTACTAAACAAAGGTAAATTTAATGAACAATACAAAAGTGAAATGCAATGCAATAATAAAATACATACTCACAAATTAATCAGAGGAAAAGGTGAAAGAAGAAACACATATCCCATGGTCATAATTTAAGGTCATCCCCTCCATGGGGACATCCTAACATCCTAACAATATACAAAAATAACATAACACAAAGTTTCCATGGTGATCATCATTACAACCATCACATATTCTGCTACGGTTGGTCTCCTAACCCCCTTATGTTTTTTGTGATACAATAACCTAGAAAATCAAACAATACCTTCATTGGCCTCATGGCCGCATCAAATACATCAAAATATAAAATAAATGCATATTCATCAATAAACATCATCATATCACAAAATCATCATTAAGCTAAGTAATGCTACCAATCATTTACAATTTTATAAACCTTTCAATTTTTCAATTTCATCAATACCAGTGAGATCAAAAGATTAGTTCAAACAACAAAACATGGTCAATACGATGAGAATTAATAATTTTAGTATATATATAAGCTAACAACACATCATCACCAACAATACATAATATATATCCATGTATTTAAGAATCCATACAAACCACAATATGAATCACAACATATCAATAGGCAGAATATCTATATCATCTAACATCATGCTTATCCAAAATAACATAAGAAGGTTCATATATATAGTCCATGATAAATCAAAATCATGTTATAAAATGTGTTGAAGAGGAGTGGGAACTACATCCCCCTCCCCTAAGACTTGAATTCCTCCAAGAAGTCACTAAAATAGGTGTGGAAACTGGGCGCGTAACAAAGTAGCGTGCTCCCATGAAGTGGTAGTCTCATCATACCTATCCTATAGGAATCACATCTGATCAATCTCACGGACTCAAAGGTCTAGGGTCTTATGATCTATAATTCCTATTGGATCCATAGTCACATTTCCCTACTCCTAAACCTGCAATGTAGTCATATCCATTATATGAGAAGGATTTTGAATGTATTTCCGTAATACAGAAACATGGAAAAAATCATGGATGTGAGACAAGATAGGTGGCAAGGCTAGACAGTATGCTAAGAGAACAATCCAGTCCAAGATATCAAATGGGCCCAAAAATCTTGGAGCTATCTTATAGCCTTTTGTAATGAATAGGGCTCTTATGAGGCCCGACATGAAGACACACCATCATGTCAACCTCAAAACTACGGTCTGTCCTCCTCTAATCTGTCTACCTATCCTGAGCCTCCTGCAATCTCTACCTAATCAAGATAACCTTGTGTTCCATGTCCCCTAACATTTCTATCCCAAGAGATACCATATCCTCCAACCAATCCAAACACAATGGTGTCCTTCATTCCCTACCATATAGTGCCTATAATGGTGCCATGTTGATGGAATTGTTAAAATTGTTGTAAAAAAAATCAACCAAGTATAAATACTCCTCCCATCTCGACTAATTATCCATGGTGTACATCTGAAGCATGTTCTCTAAAATATGATTCACCAACTCTATCTTACCATCTGTCTCAGGGTGATAGGTTATACTGAAATTAATTCTCGTACCTATAGCATGTTGCATGGTAGTCCAAAAATGTGAGGTGTACAAAGGATTGTGGTGACAAATAATCTTCCGTGGAATCCCATAAATTCTGACTATCTCATCCAAGTACACTCATGCTAGCATACTATTTATATAGTTGGTCTTCACTAGAAAAACATGATCCACTTTTGTTAATTTATCAACCATTACCATGATGGCGTCATGGTGATATCTCGAAATCAGTAACCCAAAAATGAAATCCATGGAAATGGTGTCCCACTTCCATTTTGATATGACATTCGGATAAATTGTAAGTTTTGTTTCATTTATCAAAATGTGATAAAACTTATACCATCCCAGGCATGGAGAAATTTTATAGATGTTAAAAAAAAATTGATTTCGATATTGTTTCATATAGTTATGGCAGGTAAATGGAAATCATTCTGTTTTCTAAATCTTTTTAAACCTGTTACACATAAAAAACATAAAAAATATATTTCTAAACAAAAAATAAAATAAAATCCATCCCAAGAGAGACAACTACATCTGAATTTTCACCAAAGGAAAAAAAAAACAAGATTTTTTCATCCAAATCGCAGGCAAACAGACTACAATCTTATAGGTTTTTTCAAAAAAAAAACAAAGTCATATAATTTTAAGTGTTTAATATAGCTAAAGTTGTCCATTTTTTAAAAAAATAGTATTTTAGAAACTAGATTCCGGATGCTATGATTCATATTTATATAAATGTTTCTAATTTTGAATGCGTGTATTGCTAATAATCCCTACAAGTTGTGATTTCACTGTTTTCTGCAATATGACATCCACTTATGACACCTGTTTTGTCCACCAACTTGGTGCATTTACCCTAATCTAGTCATATTTTAGAAAGAAATACATCAACACTTGAACATAAAACAAAGATTGACCTCATAGTCATGTTTTTTGGAATATTGTCTTATAGCATATGATAAATTGGTGCATACACTTGAAAATGTTATGTTTTTCTAAAAACATAGATTTATTCATGGATTTCACAGTCCAAACCTTAGGCTTAGATATCAAAGCTAAAGAGTGGGTGGCTTCCAAGCCAAAGAAAATAAAATGTGCTCACGTTTCTAGATTTATAAAGCATGCGTGTTTTGTTTTTCTTAGTGAAAAATATAATTTACATAGTAAAAAATGCACTCGCGTTATAAGTGTCATAGCACGAGCGTGTTATAATGTGACCAAACCATAATGCACTCGTCTTATATGGAAAATGGTTGAAAAATGGATTTTGGCCACTTTTTGGTCCCCCATGTCCCTGCACATTCCCATTACACTCTTATAACTTCAATATCACTATTCTATTTGATTATCTAAGCTTCAAATATTTCCTTAATGCACTATAGAACATACATGCATTTATAGAAATTTTGAATTTAAAGTATGACTATATTGGCATGAAATGCAAGAAAAAATAGAGGGGAAATCAGACAAAAAAAAGTAAAATAATAATACAAATAAGGATAAGGGATTAAGGATCCAAAAATGGAAATGAAGCCATTTTTTTGGAATGTGCCCATTTCCATATGGGTAAAAATGTGTAAAGGTCTCATTAAAAGTCAAAGCTCTAGAAAACACAAAGAAACATGGGATAAGATATAAAATTATTAAAAAGAGGTAAAATATGGTTCATATGTCATAGGAAAAAGTAAAAAATATTGAAAATAAAGGAACCCATTAATGATAGTCGATAAGGGGTTGAACAAAATAAAGATAACAACAAAATACATGCCTATAAGAGCTTAACTTAGACACATAGTCAAGTAACATATATAAATGCACTAATACCAAAATAAAATTAATAAATCTTATACACATATTAGTTTTCTATATAATGCTCCATTTTTATCGATTTATCTCTCTATGTGTGTGTATTTAAATCTCTATGTGTGTGTGTGTGTAAATTCATATCAAAGTGAGATAAAAAAGTTTACCTAGGATAAATTGAAGAATATTTGGTAATCGGAACTTATAAGGGTCTCTTAAATTCAATATCTATATTATTGTTATATAAAATTCAAAAGAAAGTAGAGGGTATAAATTAAATCTTACAGTCCATCTCCATTGACCTATGGTAAACAAAAACTATATGCTTCTCATAAACTTGTGTTGAATACCCTATGCTCATGTTTTTATATTTGTTCTCCTTCAAACATATGTAATATAGATCGAGTAAAAAATGTGGCACTATATATATATATATATCGGTAGTATAAAGTGGCATCCTCGATAATAGGATAAAGAGTGTTGAATATTTTTTCCATATAATTGTTGGCCTCTTTAGTTTTTTCGAGAAGGACTTCCAATTCCTCAGTGATCTTGTCCATATTGGGTGTGAAATTGATGGCGTGGAGACTTAACTCATATTTTTTGTCTAATTATTCCCACATGATTGATTGTCACATGTTTGGTAAGTCAAATATGGTGTCTAGTTCATACCCTGCACTTGGAAGTGTCATCTAACAAAAAAAAAGGCTTGCAAACAACGATTGATTAGACATGATTACTTGCCTTTAAGGAGATAAGACACGATATGTGGAAGATATAAAATAGAAATTTTTAAACAGGGATCAATGTCAATCCTACATATTGGTTTCAATCTAAATGAACGATTTTGATTGCTGATAAAACTATTTTTTATCCAACTACTTTGAAACATATACTTATATCACCAAAACAACATCTAAATGTAACATGGATTATAAAAACTTAATAAGGATTACATACCTTTGAAACTTGATGAAGTTGAGATGATGAGATGTGTAGGATTATTTCTCCAAAGGGAATCTGAGATAACTAGATATTGTTTTTATTCGACATTCTTTCAATGCAAGAAGGCTGGGGAATCATACGTCAATGTTGATTGCAGGGTAGTGATTTGAGTCAAAATTACACTTGAACAAATGATATTGGGAATTCAAAGTTTATAGAAATAATAATCCTTGGTAATATTACATGACTTGTTTATATAAGATCGTTGTCATTGTAACAGATCATCGTCGATCTGCATAACTCATTTTTTATCGCGGGATCAGTTTAACTTCTTCCCTTTTATGGAGTTTTTGGTTCTCAAATGGGTTTTGTGTTGTTTTAAGTTTGTGGGAGGGTTTTTTTAGGTTATTTTGATTGTTTTAGCTTGTTTGATTTAATTTAATTTTTATTGATAATGTTTCGTTTGTGGTTGCAGGTGGTTATGGGTGTAAAATGGTGAATGTAACTTGGTAGAATAGGTAAAATAAATGTGTGAGACTATGAAGGAGTTTCCTAGAGTGTGTCTACACCTATTTGAATTAGCGTGTCCTAATTCTAGTGTCTGCACATGTTTCCCACTCTAGTATTATTTTCTTAATACACCTTTTCTATAGAAATAGAGTTTGAAGATATTCAAAAAATATTACCAATTACCTTTTTGTTAAGCTTTAATCACTTATCAATAATTATTCAATTAATTAAGATGTGAAATAATCTCATTTGTCTTAAAAAGCATATTGAATCGTAATTTTCTACTATCTTGTTACTTATTGGGTAAAAATATCCGAATTGAGATTTCGTTATTCAACAAGAGATTATAATTTAATTTTATGACTACACTAATTTTGAAATTATAAGGTATTTTGTTTTAAAAATAAGGGTTCAGATGTTTAAGTTTTATGCTAAAAACACTTCCTCTCCTTTGGACCACCTCCATAACCTACCCTAATACCTAATTTAAACTATTAATAAATTAGATCCTTTCACCATTAATTTCTATCGGTATATTGATTTTTATTTTATCAAATTGTATTAGCTGAACATGAACTCATGTGATAGGATATTTCCTAACTAATGAACTCCCATGTCGACTGAAATGTGGACAAAATTAGACAATACAAAGAACAATTAAGAGTCAAAGAGAGAGAAAACAAGGTCAAGATGGATAAGGAAATATTGAAGATGCAAATAACAAAAAAAGGAATGGGGGATTTAGTAAGTAAACTTTTGTGGTATATTACATTCATTCGTAGGATACTAAATAATACTCCTATTTCATGTTCTAATTTTTAATATTCTATTGTAAATAACTCCTCCCAATACACCATTCCTATTATAAATACCCCTTATATTACCAGATGTTACGTATACATGTATTTTTGGTGACATTTTAAATACCCCTTATTATTTGTATATCTTTCATGTTGAATGTTTTCTTTGAGTTTTAAAAAATTTGGTTCATGTTGAGATGTATTGACTTTTCAGAATGATAAAGAAGTCAAATTTAAACCAAACATAAAAATTTGTGTCGATTTTAAGTTTCACTTATTGGTGACTATTAAACATTAGCTTACAAAAGTCCCAAATTGTTTTGAACCTTGCACAAGAACAAAAAATATCAAGAGCTTCTAGATATGTTGAATACTGATTTTGTACTATGTGTCCATGATCAATGTGTCAAGAGTACTATAGTTTATTAACATTTCACACACCAATAAAAAGATCAAAACCTCAATGAGTGTAATACATAAATATTTGAAAAGTGTCCATAATTGGTCTTTGATAGTGTTTGACCATTGTATGAGGATCATAATTTCAAGGCTATGTGGTGCATGGTTTCACTAATCAATGACAGGTGATGTCCATTGGCATAATGGAGAACCAAAGAGTTTGTAGTGGAGACCAAGTTCTAAATATTTTAAAGACACAACTACACCAATTAATGCCCCTTCACTGCTTATTACATGCCATTATATTGGCTACAAGATTTACATTAAGAAAACTCTCTTTATGAACATACGTGATAGGATAATTTGTAGAATGTGAATCCCCCATGGAAAAAGATGAGTTGAAATTCAAATAACATGAGAAACATATGGAAACAAGAGCCTATTTTTTACCCATAATAAATAAACTAGCACCAAAATAATTGTTTTTAGTGTCATAAAAAAATTAGGTGTCTACAATATCATTATCACTGTTGAAAAGTTGATCACTGTAGAGGTTATATTAAAATCTACAAAAATAATGGCATCGAAAAGACCTTTTAAGATCCATAATTTTGGGTGCCTTGCTTAAATTTTCCATATTAACTTATAGCATAAATGACCCTCTATTAGTTTATAGTAGTACTTTTAATATGTGGGATGCACCTTCAAATATGAAATATACATATACCTTACTTATGCATTTTTTTTTATGAGTAGTGCACTCATTTGGGCACTATATCATATAGATTATTGGCATCCATGATGATGCTTAGGAGGAAGCATGTAGTGGAATTACAATTACAAGTAAGTGTACAATTAAATTAGTGATCACCTTAAGCTGCTATGCTTCATGGGGAAAATCCATCATTGAAATACTTACAACATCACCAATACTTCCTAATACATATCAAAAAAACACACCTACTTCCCCATAAATGAAATTCATAAGAACTAATCTTATCTAATTTGAGTTTTGATAAACGTTTGTACAACATGGTCAAAATCGTGACGGTGCTATTTGTTCTCAACGTTATATTTGTCGTCAATGTCTCTGCTCGACGAAACTTTAATGAATATGTAAATACAAATGCAGCTAGTGAAAGTCTGTATTCAATTGTGGAGATGTTGGTGTATTGTACTAACTGTGGAACCCATCTTTCAAATTCTAACTACTGCCAAAAAAAGATAAGTCTACATATTGTTCATGCTGATAATTATCCAAAATCAAACAAAGAGGGGAACACACTAAAAAATGCAGAGACAATGCATAGCATTGAACGACTACAAAAGAATTGAGGTTTAAGAAACCTGCGTATGGTGGGAGATCGAAAAGTGTCAATCAGGTGATGCTCAGCTCCCTCGTGATCCGCAAATAGGGAATTTTTTATTTTTATTTTTCATGAACAGATAAATTTTAATATACAATTCAGATTATCATATATATATATATTTGTTTATATTGGACCTTTTGGATGGCTGAAGTAAATATTTTTTTTCAGCTTCTTCCATTTAATGTTAACATTGTTAATCCTTGTTAAGCTTGCATGCCACCTTCCTCACTTTTTTCCAAATACGTCATGATAATCAATGAAAATTAAGCACTGTATAATTGACCCTATATTAACAACATTGTTGATCCATTAAATTTATTTTTATTCTAATACTAGTAAGTGGGGAATGATGACTTCAACATGACATATTTAGCGATCTCCAAAATCGTTCACCTCTTTATGTATTGGATAGCTAGCAAAAGAGAAGTTTGCTTGTGCATCCGTAATACATTTTGGTTTTGTGACCAAAATTACAACTGTCACTCACACTCAATAATATGACACACTTGGGATAATTTCCACCAAAGATCTGCAAAGTTCTTAAAAGACTAGATCATGCCATGTTATCGACAAAGCTTTTTTTCCCGTTTGTCAATTATTTCCAATTACCGATGGAAGTATTGTCATATATGGTTATGTCCGATAATTTTTCAATCTGCTTTCAATAGAATGGTTTTTTCATCAACATACAATTTATTACACCACATAGTTTTGTCTCAATATCACCCTTCTTAAGCATGGACCCACATTATACCATATCAAGCCGGTGTGGAGCTTAGTGGCAATGCCAACTTGATAAGTAGGTCGGATAGAGTAGTGGAGGGGTGGCATCAAGTAGGTGACATGCCTCCTTTGCTCATTTTAGCAATAACTAGCATTCATTCAATACAAAGCCTACTTTGCCACCACCTTTGTGTTGAGTCGTTCATTAATTACTCTAGGGAAAGCACACTTTCATGATCCATTGTAATCACAAGGGGATAATATAATAAATGCCTCCAAATCACATATGATTGCAATGTTAGGGGTGCGCAGATCAAATACAAGCTTCACTAGATCAAAGTGGAAGATAGAGTTTCCAAACAATTATTCTAATGCTTGAAATCCAAGCACTAGCACTACCAAATCAAGGACATTCAAGAAGGCAATTAGCATCTTACTAAAGAAATGGATGTATTAAATTCCTTCTCTCACCATTATAAATAGGTTTTTAAAGCTCAATAACCTTATCTAAAGTGACAAGAAACACTTGATCAATGCATTGTCGTTGTCCCTTGCAAGATTTTTCAAGCACAAAGTGTATCATGTGACCGAATGCTTTCAAGTGAATATCTTTATGAGGTGGTTTCCCACATGGCTAATTGTAAATCCTCTTAGCTGGGATGGTCTACCTTATGAATATTATAAAACCCTTTGGGGTGTTCTCAGAAGAGACCTATTCCAAGCTTATCTTACAGATTTTATCTCTAATTTTCTTGGGTGGTTTATCAACCATGATCATATAAAAATCATTCCCAAGATGGTTGACCCAAAGCTTATCTACAAATAGAGGCCAATCAATTTATTTAATGTATTTTATAAACTAATTTCTAAGGCCTTAACAATACACATCTGCAACTTGATGCCTATAACTATTAGTCTAGAAAAATAAGGTTTATTCAAAGAAAATATATTCTAAACAATAGTATTGCTCTTTAGGAAGGTATGGACTACACTTGCTGGTCTCAACAGAAATCCTTAGTTATGAAAATTGATTTTTTGAAATCCTTTAACATGATAAAATGGAACATAGTTCCGGTAAAGCTCAAACCACTTAGTTTTAGGTCAACATTTATCCACTCATTGTCAATGTTGTTTTCTAATGCTTCGTCTTATCTCTTTGTTATTGCTATCATCTCATAATATTTTTTCCTCTTGTACATGTGTTGTATGATTTAGCCACCAAATGATATACCTATCTCCTAGCCAATGCCTCTAAGAAAGGGGTCATGAAGAAAATATCTCTTCTAGGATTTCCTCCCACACAAATTGTCAATGGCCACTCCACTGATGTGTTATTTCTCACCTTGTGAGAAGATAATAATAAGTACATGTATCACACTATGCACTTCCTTGACATTTATTTCTTAACTTCTATCTTGAACATTCAATGCAAGTATACCCAATGTAACAGACAATCCTTTCTACCTCCACCTCTATAGTTGGATGTGTTTCAATGGATTAATTACATTTGACAGGGAGAAATATTATGATTTATAGGAATTCCTTTTGTATTTCAAAATACCTTCCCTTTTATTTTAGAAATGTGTAGTTGATAGAGAAGAGGAGAGGCTCTCCTATTGGATTGCAAAACCCCTTTTCATGGCTGGTAAGATTCACATTTTCTGTCAAGTTCTTGCTTCCATGCATGTTTATTACTCATCTTCTTGGGATCCCAAAATCTTAGAGAAAACTTGAGAAATTGTTGATAGAATTATGACGTGATAGCTTGAAGCTCAAAAAATATTTTCATATAAATTATTGTGAATTTTTTATCTACATTATGAGTCTAGTGGCCTAGGATTGTTGGCCATTGGGTGCCAAGGTAGTTCCCTTTACAAAAAATGGATGATTCATGATATTGAAGCACTACTACAAGGGGGGGTATTTTGAGACATTAATAGAGACAAAATTTGACTAAATTTTCTCAAATAGAGACAATACAAAAGTTGTATATCATATCTGTTATTGTCTCTAATTATTGTCTCTCAAGAGACAATACTGATTGATACATATTTTGTCTCTTGAGAGACAATATAATTTTTGTCTCTCTAGAGACAATATCATTTTCATCTCTCTAGAGAAAATATCATTATTGTCTCCTTAGAGACAATACTAATTTAAATTTTTATTGTCTCTCTAGAGACAATACGAATTTAAAGAATGAAAAATATGAATTTTAAAACTACATAATAACCAAATATCATATAGTGCAATCAACGAAGTTACATATTATCTATGATGTCAGAGTGTCTTGTAATTAATATTATAAATTAACAACAATTTGATTTAAATATTGTTCCCAATAAATGGGTCCACAAATATTTTATTAATATCAAATAAGATAAAATACAAAAGGGTGTCTGAATTCCGTTAACCCTTGATATACAATATTAACACCTTCTCTCCACCACCAACTTCAAGTGATCCATATGATTCCCTAGTGCTACTTTGAGGTTATTTTTCTTAAATTTAGTAACTACCATTTTGAGGAATTGCCTCTCCATTGGCAGCAATCATCTTCATGTTCTTTGCTTTGATTGTCTCAGCTTTTATGCAATTCTCTAATATCATTAGCAGTGAAGGTGCATTGGATTATAAGAAATTATGATCACATATTTTACTCCAATCCTGCCAAAAGTATTCACAAATTACATTTAAATTAGGAAAATAATTAGTTTTTACTAAATCGACTTGATCTTTAAATTTTCTTCTATAAAATTAGTTATCACTAAGTCATTACTGCCAATCCATTTTCATAAATTATATCAAGGAATAACCTCAGACATTATAATCCCTAGAATTCCACACATGCCTAGTGAAAATGTTTCGATATAAGCCTGTACATAAAAACAAAAAAGAAGCCATTATTCATCTATTTTTTCTTTAGTGGATATTCTACACTACATGCATGAAAATTGAGTAAAAATGTGCAAGCATTATATACAAACAATGCCCAGTGAAACCATGGAGGCACAACACTCACCAATAGATAAGTTAAACCTACCTTGCTTCAAAGCAATTTCAAATCATATTGATGAGAATGCCCCTGTATAATAGAAAATGAGTCAAGATAATCAACAATAAACATGTATAATTGTGATCTTTGCTCTTATTTCTATTTTGTAATTTATACTTTTATGTACTTGGTGATTTTCTTAAGTGATTGATTCTCTCCTTATGGACGTATGGAACATCAAAGCTCCATTGTCAATAAAATTATATTATATTCAACTACATTTTTGTTTTGTCTTTAGATCAGTTTGTTTGCATGTTAGTTTGTTGTTGGGTTTTCCTAAAGTTATTTGCATGAAGCTTGACATTTTGGATCCCACTTCTGGATTCATCTTCAGATGATAATGGCATCTCCATACTAGTATTACGAATGATTAAAAAGATAATTACTACTTCATTTGCATCTGTATACCATTATCCTAATTGTAGTGAACAATTTAATTAAATGAAAATAAATCACAACAATAAAGATGAGTGGATATAAATATGTGATAAGTGTAATTACCAGTATGTAAAAGGACAATCCAACCACAAAGCAACTGACGCTCATTCCTCCAATAGCAATCTAAAGAAAATTTTCTCTTAATATTCATGTAAATAAGCAATGAAAATCCTCATAATAGCCTTTTATCAGAGCCTAAGTTCATACCATAAGAAGTGGTCGTCTACCAGATTTGTCCATTAGCAATTCATCTACTATTGTCATTGGCACCTGCCAAGCAATATATACATATTGATAAACACAGAAAATGTGCTTCATCATGGAGACAAGCCAAACGGGGTGTTATGGGGTGTTATTATATAAGGAATTAGACATATTTGGCACCTGGAGTATAGCTATTCCAACTGATGTTTCCATCCTATGATTTGTCTAAATGACCTGTTAGCTACCATGAATTGTTTCCTGTAAACACTCAAATCCCCATAAATATCACATGAATGAAGAGGTGTCAAGATGGAGGGAAAAAAAGTGAACAAACATATAAGAATGTATGAATAATTCATATCATAAGTAAAGACCTGGTATGATGTTGTTATTAAGACTTTGGAACTAGCTTCAAGATATTCTTCATGAACCTAATTAATGATACAATAGTAATGCATATAGGAAATTAGAGGAATAAGACACAAATTATATTATTTGTTTAACATTGATTATCAACAAGAATAACTAACAAAGAAGAACATGACAATTTGAAAAAAGGAAAAAAAGGTAGGCTTTGAGATTGTTTCGAATGCATTCTTATGATGAATGTAACATTTGTGTGAATAGTGAAACAAGGGATCAACCTCAAGAAGTTTAGGAATCTCTAAAACCATAAGACACTTGTTGAATCACCTAGGAAGTAGAAAAAGTGCAAAAGGACTAGGTTGAGTAACCAAGAGGAAAATTGAACATTAATTGATTCAAAAACTTAAGAGCATATTGACCTTGAAAAGGATGTGCTGCTTAAGAATCGGGGAGAAGATATTATAGGCCATGGAAGGTGAACTCTATCAGGTGAGGAAAGATTTGAGAAAGAAGAACAGTTTGGCTATATAGGATTATAAAGGATACTCAAATTCCAAAGCTAAGTTGAGTTGAAAATGCTATAAATTCTAGATAGTTGATGTATTTATGTGAATGTGTGATTCTTTGTTACATCAAATAAGTTCCTAAATAACAGTTTACCTAAATCATCAACTAAGGGAGTTATTATGTCTCACCTTGTTGACCTTTTCTAGTCTGGCCCTCCCTCTTATAGATGTTGTCCAAAAAGTGAGCCTCATACCTACTTATCCATCTATGTATGCAGGATTTCATGATAACAATTACAATAATTTAATATCCATTACGTAAACAATACAAGAACATTGTTAAGCTTAATGTGAAGAACAATTACTGAGAGTTGCAGGGATTTTTGATTTCAACTTGTTGAACTACAGGTAAAGGTATTTTAAATTGTTAAGCTTTCCAAAATGAGACAGAATGGTCCTTGTGATATTATTGTGAGAAAATGCAATGTAATATAATTCAGAACAACTACTGACAGAAGGTGGGATAGAACCAGTAAGCATGTTTCCTTCAAGGTAAAGATAGGACAGATTCTTAATCAAGCTCAAAATAGGGGGGATTTTTTCAGTGAATTTATTGTAGCCAATGCTCAATTCAATTAGAGATGTGTAGTTGCTTAAAGAAATTGGAATGCTTCCACCGAGATGATGATCAGATAAGGAGACGATTTATTGGATGTATGTATTTCGAATCACTTTATGTATTTTTAAGATGATAAATAATGGAAAGTGAATCAAAAATCACACAGAGTTGATGGCAAAAATATTTTATTAATTTCATGGATGGTGGAAACATCAAAAATCCTATTAAATGTTTGGTTTAATCCTTATTTTTATTGATTTATTACTGTAATACATTGCTAGCTTGTTAAATATTATTGCCACGATCTGACTATTTCTATGAAGGAGACAAATTAGCAATGTCTACATAGAGCAGGGTGATTTTGAGCATGATCAAAAATCTCCACCTAGATAAGAGAAATAACGAGCATATTCAACTGATCTTGGATGCTATTGATACACTTCCAAATCTAGGAGTGATGAAGGCATTCAATTTCTTAGTATTGTTGTTGTGGGAGACCATTCGTCTGGTAAATCTAGCATGCTTGGATCTTTGGAAAGTATTAACCTACCTAAAGGCTAGGGGATTTGTACTCAAGTTCCCCTCATAATGAGGTTGTAGATTTATAAAAGACAAGAGACTAAGATTACCATATAATACAATGGAGTGAAGAACAACATTTTTTAGTACAAAATTACAGAAGCTCTAAATGCCCTACAGATGAAATTGTAGGAGCCAGGAAGGGTATCAGTGACACCCCAATTACATTGAACGTAAGAAAATCAAAAATTCCAGATCTCACAATGGTGGATTTGTTATGCATCACCAAGGTGCATGTACATGGCTAAATGTAGGAAATTTATGACCAAATTTCTTAGGTTATCAAATAGTGTATAACACTTAAAGAGAGTATAATTCTGAATGTGTTGCCTACCTCTGTCAATTTCCCAACTTGTGAATCTATAAGAATGTTACAATTAGTTGATGAAAATGGTGAAAAAACTTTGGCGGTGGTTAAAAAAGTTGAAAAAGATGTTTAAGGTTTGTTTGAGAATGTTATAGTGGATGTTCTGAGTGTGAGTATCGGCCATGGATATGTCTTTGTTAGAAATAAAATTGGGAATGAATAAAATGCCTAGGCAAGGTAGCTTGAGAAGGAAATGTTTCAAAGAGACCCAAATCTTTCAAATATCAACAAATCCATGGTTCGAATACCTGTATTGGCCAAGAGGCTGATGCAGATCCAAGCAATAGGTATAAGAAAATGCTTTCCTCAAATTGTGAAAAAAATAGACTCAACGTTGTCTAGGAGGAAGTCAGAGATAAATGCATTGCCTAGGAATTTTTCTAACTTAGTGGAGGCTATGATTGAATTCAAAAGACTAATGAATTCCATCAAGGGAATGCTACACAAGCTCATTATACATGGAGACATCGAGTTGTTTCCTGATGAGCCCGACATGCATTGTATTACTTATCTCACTAGAATGTTCAAGGATTACTAGCATGACCTCCTTGCTGTAACAGTTGTACTCTTCATGGATAAGTTTCTTGTTGAAGAAATAATTTTGCTAGAAGAGGCGTAAGGAGTTAGTATTCCCAACTTCTTACCTATTTCTATTTTCCTAAACCTTCTTCAAACTCATGTTTATTCATTTGCTGAGAGGAGCAGAGATTTCTTTTGCAGGCCTGTGATTATTTAGACAGAATCATGTATCTTGTGATAGATCCCCAGTTCCAAGATTCCTCAAGAAGATCCTTTCAAGCTCTTATTGATAGGAAAAGGGACAAATGTATTCAATTCATGGAATATGCCATGCAGATGCATAAATCCATTATGTATACAAATAATCCCAACTATTCAAATTCCTTGCAGAAAATGCAACAAAGGAAGGAAAGCTTCATTAAATTGATAAGACAAAATCACAAGGATGTTAAAATTTATGTCTTGTTTGGATTGCACACCAAATTCAAGCACAACAATGAGATATATTGTCAGTTGTGTGACTGCAATACAAGATAACCTTAAGAGAAATTTGGTTCTCGTATAAAACTTAAACTAGTGCAATGAGTAACTAATCTAATGCTAAACTAAAATCTTTCAAGGAGAAAAGGGAAGAAAAAAATAAAATTAAAAAGGTCGGTGATGCACCAAGAATGAGTTTGGGGCTCTTTGACTCCTTCCCCTACCTAAAAATTTAGGAAACACAATATACAAACATGCAAGAGGTAAGAAGCAAAATGAAATTAGAGGACGGACAAAAAATAATCACAATAATAGTCATTAGCGCAGGAAATATACACTATTTGCATACAGATCACAAGGTCAGACACTCATATTCAACAAATAAAAAGCTGAGATAACATGAAACAAAATTTGGCTCACGTAGGTCCAAGGAAGTGTGCCATAAAGCCCAGAAATGTACAGAGACTCCCTCTTCTTATATAACTGAGAAGGAATTAAAATGCTCAAAATATTAACTTCATAGTCCCTTCGTTCATGCTCTACAATAAATAATATAATCTTCCTTTTAAGTAGAAGTGACCCATATCTATATCAAATCTCCATCCTAATATAACTAGATCTTCAATGATGTGGTCTCAAGGAACAAACAGTCACTTAATTTCTCAAAAGTCTCCATATGCACTCAAGAGACACTGCAGAGCCTTGGGACAAATAAAACATTCAATGGCAGCTGCATAAGAGAAATATCAAATCTGAATTTGGGCTCATTGGGATCTAAAAAAACATCTTTTAAATATGCAAAGGCATTGTGATTCATTGGAGGGCTCAAATCATTAAATGAGAGTCTTTGGAGTGGGTGAGAATCTTCTAAAACTTGTTTTGAAAGGAAAAAATTTCCGAGGGACTACAATTGTGAACTGTGGGCCCAAATCTGTACAAGTCATGAAATATTTTAATTCCTTTCTCAAACCTAAGGAGGTCGGAGCATCCTCTTATCAAGGCATTGATATTTCCATTATATTTCAAATTCGATGAAATCACTTTATAGGCTTCACACCTAGTGTCAAAGGAAGAGAAGATAGGTTGCCCAACAACCAAGTGCTTCACTTGTTCCCATGCCTTCCAAATTTCCTGAAGATCAGAGGACCCATGAGGAGAAATCAATCTTGATGGTTTAGGTATCACTCTATTTTGGATTTTGAAGTTACTACTAACATTTATCTTTTTATTTCAAATGACTACATCTAAATTTCAAGTTCCAAATACAATTTCTATCTCCTTAAAAAACTTTTAGATGTCCCTGCTAATACTAATACCACAAGCAATTCTAGACTCAGTGCTGCTGTTTATACTAGTATTAATTTTTGAGGCATTTTGTCAAACATTCAAAGAAATTCCTACTAATGTTTATACTAGTATTATGGTCTACTATTTTTTGAGGCATTCTATCCAACATTAAAATAAATCCTAGGCCTCCTCTTAGCATCTGCATATTTTATACACGATACCCCCAATCAAGAAATTCAATATTTTAGTTGCATAAAGTTACAAATATCTAGCTTGGGGAAAAAATTACCTAAGATATTCTTACAAACTAATTCATTTTTATGAACTGTATGTAGAAATTATTCCTATGTTTAATATATATAATTAAAAGGTATCCATATAAAAGACTTTAGAGCTTGAAATGCAATCCCCCATACTTTACAGAGATAAATAAAGGCTTTAAATCTTATAACCTTCAAGCTGGCATTCATTGGATTTTAGGTAGAGACTTCAAAATGATTTACAAATATTAACAATATTGGAAAAGAAGAAATAAAAAAGTTGACTTCATTTCAATGTTTGAAAAAGAATAATCTCTTTATAAATGCTAAAGAATACCCTTATTATTGTTATCTAAAGTTTACAAAAAAAAAAAAAGATAGATTCTAGCATAATCAGGATTAAATGGTGTTCGGGGTAGTTGTCACAACTGGTTCTGAGCTTTCTTATCTTGCCTATAGAACTACAAGAAATATAACTAATATTTCCTATAGTAGGAAAAACGATGGTAAATATTGAAAAGAGAAGAAAGGAATGGTTTAAGAGAGAAAATTTGAGGAGAGAAGGCTATCTTTACGGTTGTTTAATGTGCCTCCTTGTTAGTACAATTTTAATGGTATAAGACTTACAACTAAGTGCACTGTAACTTATTCCTATTTTTTGTAAAATTCTCTGAGCACAAAGATAGGCTATATTTGAAAATATTAATTGGAGTAACATAACAAAAAACTAGAATAAACTCTTGTCATTATAATATATATTGACAATATCAATGCCTTGACAAGACGCTGCTCTACCCTCCTTTGGTTTGAGAAAGGAATAAACATATTACATGACTTGTACAGATTTGGGAAGTGGATGGAATGGACAGACCATAAAGCTCATCTATAGGATTCCTAGGAATCTGTAAAGCATAAATATACAATTGTGCATTTAGTTTGCAAGGTACCTTTCACTCTTGTAAATGCATGCTACTGTGTAGTGTTTCAATTTACAGTTATAGGAGTCTTTTACCTTTTGTTCTTCATTTTGTACAATTACGTGCATCATGAGCTTATGAATAGAGCATTGCAAAAAATTCAGGAGCTCCTGGAACTCTAAACCATATAGTGTGGTGTCTCTATTATACATATTCTCATAGGGATTATTTATATTAGACATCTATCTTCCAGTTTGCTCTGCATCTAAGGTTCTTTGGAGCTTAGACCTGGAGTTATTTTCAGCTCACTCATCAATTATTGCATGAAGAGAATTTGGTATACCTCCATATGACTTAGGACTTCTTCCAACATGACGTCCAACTTCATCTTGGAATGATGATAACGATACTACGTGGGAGTAATATTCTCTGTGAGCACATATTACTACTGAGATCTTCATATTGACAATAAGAAAACTTGTAGTTTGTCTATAGAAGTCCCAGGTCTATAGTATAGGCAAAACATAGAGATATGATTGTGTAGGCTATTTGCTAAGGTACCTTTGATTCACGTCAATACATGCTACTAAGCAGTATTCCAATTCACTTATAGGATTCTCTTTCATCTGCTTAGATCTATACATAAGACATGCATCACAAGCATATGAATATAATATTGTTAACAGTGTAAGACCTCTTGGAAATATGTACTACAGTATTATGGGATCTCTATTATACACACCCCAAAAAGCACATACCAATTCATGGGGATATTATGATCAAAGGTGTTTTTTATTCTCAGAGTATTTTATGAAAAACAAGGGAAAGAAATATCATGAAACAACAATGATGCATATTCAACTTACTAGAAGTCATAAAAGAAACCATTTTGTACATATGCCACAATCATATCCATCTATGAGACATCCCTTTGAGGCATTGTTTGAAAGAGTTTAAGTGCCTTATCAATAAGTCTATTCTGTGCATACCCTATAACCATAACATTCAATGAGACAATATCTAGTTGACAAAAATTATCAAAACAAGTTTATGCCTTTTCAACTTTCCCACATTTCACATACATATGTAGAAGGGAACTCATGATAAGGTGTCAAAATACAATCCTCCTCTAGTTATTTTTTCTGTGTATCTCATCTCTATGCTTTAGATATAGACTTTCGTAACCCAAATCAAGTCCCAAAACACTTATCCATACCTATCATGACACAAGATCAATAATTCTAGGTCTCCTTTATGCATTCAAGATGTCTTTCAACTGTATAATCTTTCTTAATGACTTAGTACAGTCGTATACCCTGTACAAATCTGATTAGAAGAAGCCTACATGAGTTTTCATCACACATCTGTGAAATTAAAATATGGGATGGATCTTCATCACACATTGTTGAAATTAAAATGTCTTATCCACATTTACTTAACATGGCTATCAAAGGAATAGGAATGAACTCAGACAGAAAGAAAAGCTCAAGAAACAGATAGACAAGTTACTAGGTATGTTGAAGACACATATAATGTATCCTTGTATGAGTTACTGATTTGATTGGTAAGGTATAATTCAAATTTTTACAAGTTCGCTAGTATACTTTAAATTCAAATCATTAAAAAAAACCAATAACTTCACTAGTAATGAAATAGCCAATAATTCATAAAATAATAGTCAATTTAAATCTATTTAGCCGGATAGGAAAAATATCTATTCTTTTTTGTCCTCTTTTGACGAGGAACTATAGAAAATGGTGCAACATGATAATCATCTTGGACTATTATCTGTTTGATTTCTGGGTTGTTTTCCAAATGAGTTGCAAGATGGTCAATCGATTTATTTCTTCCAACAAAAAAATCATCACATCCTTCTATGGCATCTTCATGTTCACTATTAGTTGCATCCTTTAAGGAGTTTGATTGTTGCACATCCTATTAAACAACACACTTTAGTTAATTAAATTACCACAACATTGATACTTAAATGTTTTATTATGTCATCAAATACTATAATAAACTTACCTCGGATTCATGCCCAATGACCAAATTCTCCCCTCGATCTATCATATGTTTTCGGAAGCCTTCGGAACCATGCATTAAAGCATATTTTAGATCTTCATCTAAAGCTTCCTTTCAAAATTAGTGAACCTAAGTGTATAAAGACATTTTAATTTATCAAGTATCATTTTTCATCCAATACATTCAATTCACCAAAAAAATATTAGTAAACATGAAATTATTCACTTACCAAGCTCCCACAAATACTATTATACCCACCCGACCTCAATTTATGGAACCCAATACTTGACAACCTAGCTTGGGTAGCCTTTGTTGTATCTCGAAGCCATCTTTTACGTCCTTGTGCAGATGGCATGTAGTTGGATTTTTGAAGGATTTTCTCTTTAATTTGGCATCTTTGATAAGCTCGTCCCATTTTGTTTGGTTAGTGATCCAAGCTGATGAGGGATATCTCAGGTCATTTGTCAGCTTTGATCTTATTTTGTCTCTTTTAGAATTAATTAATTTCCATGCATAATCCATTATGGAATCCTTGTTAAAACTAGGATTTCCAAACTCTTTTATGACATCTTCAAAGAGTTCATCTTTCTTAGAATTGGCTTGCTTTCTCCAATCCACTTTTATGGTATTTCAAAATAGGCATTCTACGCGATGAAATAGAAATTGGAAAAATTTCGACCCCATTTCATCTTTTAAGACATTTCCTTTCGAGGTTAACAACATTATAACCTCTTTCTTTCCTTTTGTGTTCACTTTGGATATTTTAGGAGTATGTATACTTCATGCTTGATTGAACCTATAAGAAGTCAACCTATAATAGAGAATAATCTTGGAACGAAAACAAGGAAAATGGTTTAAAAAGTTTTTCAAACCTTAACTAGCCCTGAGGAACCTTCATAAAGAGGAAAGGATCATACTTGGCTTATATGTATCCCATAAACTTAAGATATCTTTGTTTTCATGAGAAATATAGTAAAATTTACATCATTAAACAAAGTGTGTAGATCATTCAAGAGCCATTGAAGGTTCTAGCATGCTGACAAGGTAAAGATAGTTGTCTAGGTAATATTTCATGCTTTGATATAAGGATTAAGTATTTTCCTTATAGACTTAAAATCTCTACTTTAGGATTAAATTGAGAAAGGATTTTCCTTATGATTGAGGTGAAGTTTTAGGGTGGAAATTAAGTTTTAGACTATATTTCAAGTGTTTTACAAATATTGCATTTATCGTCTTAATATTTCTCAAAAGAGGAGATAATGAAGTGAAAAGTAACTTGAAATACATCAAATTAAAGAATAATTTTAATACCTTTTAGCTTACTAGGACATAAACCCTATACTTCTGGATTAAATCCAATAGCATTTTTTTCAAAAAAAAAAAAATTATATCGGGAATTGAATTTTGGATTAAATCTAATAGCATTTCCACAATTGGGTGATGCTTAAATTCATTTGCCCCATTGAAAATCCACAAGTCTAGTCATTTTCTAGGCACAAATAGGGTATTGTCATGCCCATATCTGAAAAAATGCTTTATTCCTACACACAATTACCATATAACCATCCCAACACCAACACAAACTCTAGAACAATTAATCCAACCTCAAGTGCCCCTGTTTGAAAAAAAACCCACATTTTCTACAAGTTTAGAAGACCTTAAAAAATGGAGAAAATGGGCTCAAGATTTGGCAAACTCAGTTGGTTCAAGCTATTTAGAAATAGATGGGGGGCCTAAGTCTAAAGACTTATTAAGAGGGAGTGAATGGCTTTTGGAAGATGCAGTGATTAGGTACTACCCAAATTTAGTAATGCCCCCAAATTTGGATACGAGGGAAAGTATTGAAGAGTTGTATGTATTGTGGAGGGAGAAAATTGAGAAGAGGAGGCCATTTCAATACATTGTGGGGTGTGCACATTGGAGAGACTTGGTGTTGTCCGTGTAAGTGGGTGTGTTGATTCCAAGGCCGGAGACAGATTAACTGATAGATATTGACAAAATGTGATATTGAGAGACGGGTTATTGGCTGAGGGGTTGTGGGTCAATTTTGGTATTGGAAGTGGGGCACTTGCCATTGGGTTGGGATAGTTATTGGGCCTTGGAGGTAGAGTGGTTGTAGTTTATTTGAGTCATGTTGTCGTATCAGTTGCTAGGTACAATGTGCAGAGATATAACTTGCAGGTATATTGATTTATTCCCATTCTCCTTTACTTCATTCAATTTATTTTATAAGTGATTTATTCACATTCTTCCTTCTTTCCTTCAAAGCCTAGTTTGAGACTAGGATTCAACAGTTCCATTTTGGGCTTGGCCTCGGTTCCATAGGCTGTCTTTAGTAGCCTCGTGGACGTAAAAATATCTTCTTTTTATTCTTCTTAAAGTGTAGTTTAAACACTAGGACAGAGCATGCTCATTTTTGGGCTTAGACTCAGACTGAGGATGCCCAATTTGAACTTGGACTTGGATTTGACAAGTCCAATTCAAGCTTGGACTCAGACTTGGAAGGCCACCTTTGGCTTGGACTTGGTAGCCCCATTTTTGGCTCGGAATGGAAAAAACCATCTCAAACTAAAATATCGTATATTTTATTGTATTTCACTAAAATAAATGAAAAAATGTCAGATTTGCATAGATAATTCATCCCGGGGAAGTTTCAGGTTCAGGCTCGGCAGATTTATCAAAGCATTTTTTTGGGATTTGGACTAGGCATGGCAAATGTGGGTTTGGCCTTGACTCAGTTTACTTAATCTGGGTTGGGACTTTCCTAGTCCAATTGGAGTTTGGACTTGGCAGGCCATCTTTGGGTTGCACTTGGCTGACCCATTTTTGGCTTCAGGTGGAAAAAAATGGCTAGTTAAAAATATGTAAATTCTAGCATATTTCACAAAAATAAGTAAATAAAAGTCATCTTTGCATAGGCATTTTGTCAGGGAAAATTCAGAGAGATTATTACATGTAGTTTGGAAGAAACTCATAGCTACACTTTGGTAAATGATTTGCATATAAAAACATACATACATTTTAACATGTGATTTGCATGTAAACTCATAGATACATTTTGACAAACAGTTTGCATATAAACTCATATGGACGTTTTCACAATGGTTTGCATATTAAGTCATAACCAACATAATTTTGAAGGAATAGCAATAGGATTCCACAAACACAAACAAGTAACAAAATAGTTTGTCTTTAAGTGCCAAAATACTAATTAAGAAATTAGCTGTATTTTCACAAAAAAATTGCATATAAACTAATACAGACTTTTGAGTAACAGTTTACATGTAAAGCTAAAACCATTGTATAGATAATTTCAAAGGAATATCAATAGGAATCCACAAACAAGCAACATAACACTTTTTTTTTATGTGCCAAAATACTGACTAAGAGATTTCTTGTATTTTCACAAAACGTTTGCATAGAAACTGGTGTTTGAGGCAAAGCCAACGAAGATGTTTAATGGATTTAGGGCTGCCACAAACAATATACTTGGGATCTTCCATTTAACTATTCATGTCTTTTCCCCTAGGTATGAAAAAAGCCACTGATTGGTATCCTTTAGATAATGTCTAAGGAAGGGTTTGTTTGTCAAGTTACCAATTCTAGTCGCACCACCAGAAAATCAAGGGTTAATACTGAGGTGAGCTCCAAAATTATTCTACAATTCCTCTGTTAAAATTACATAGCGTAAACTCTAATTTCTTGCCAGAGTTTCCTATTACAGAGCTGATGAGAATATCTACCTTTCTTTGTTTTGATACCCTTTTGTTATAATTTGAAGCAAAAAACCACAGCTTGTGTTGAAGCCTTGAGGAGCACCAGTTACTGCAGAGTACTAGAGACTACTAAAGTTAGTGGGTAATAAGGACAGTCCAATTCTGAATTATTCACCTACCACATGAATATTCGTTTGATAATTTACCAGTAATTATAATTTCTATAGATGATAAAGGTGCCAAAAATAGAAATGTCAACTGGGACAATTAGAAGATTATGGAAATTTAAATGAGACCAACACTGGGTCGATGAGAAGGTTATGAGGATTTAGTTGAGACCAACAACTAGGCTAGTGAGAATTTAAATGTGACCAAAAACTCATTAACATATATGCTAGAAGAATTTTCCACGTGTAGTTGCCTTTTATGGCCCTGATAATCCATTCAGACAGACGCTGAATGTGTTTGGTGTTTCCTATAATGTAACAACTGATAGGGTGGAAATCATTTCTTTCCAAGGGTGGATGATTTATCTGAACACTGAATCCTCCATTTCTTGAAGTTCTTGATCAAAACAAAAAACCCTCTTCTTCCTACAACATCAGTCTCGGTGCTGAATTTTGTATCGATACTAGTGTCATGACCTGGGCCAACACTGATATCGTTGAAGTATTCATAGCTCTTGTGTGATGATGGATACAATATTATTTTAAAAGTCTTATAAGTTTTAAGGATGCTTTTTCATCATATTTCATGCATTTTGACCAATGTAAAGTTGTGTTTTGCTTTTGTGTTTATGATAAAATAGGGTTAAAAGTGAAAATATCTTTAAAATCATCTTTGATTCTCCTGTAACAATCGTTGTGAAGTTTTTGGATAAATTTAAAGTTTGGAGAAAAATATTTAGTACCTGTACTTAACAGCACTGGGTAATAAATCAAAGGGCGATAGATTTAGAAATGTAGTTAATTTTTCTAAGGCCTTGGAGACTGAAGAGGTATGAATATTTTAAATACAAAAGAGCTGAAAAAAGAGAGCTGATTTCAGAGGTTAGTAGATAATGTTAATTTATTCATGGTTTTTGTGTTTAAACTTCTAGCAGGTTCTCCACCAAGGAAAAGGAGTCTGGTTAGAAAGCAATAAGGAGCCATTCTATGTATCTGTAGATAAATTAGACGCAATGAGAAACTCTTTAAGAGTATTTGTTATGGGAAATTGGACAATTGTGGATGGACAATGGAGCAAAGAATTTGATAAGCCGAGGTTTCTTCAAGCGGATCGTGTGCCAAATTTGGCTATATATATGTTAAAGCTCAAGCATTTGAAATTCATGGATTATAGTTTAAATCATAAAGCAATTTGGAGTCCGTCTGAGGTATGTTTACCCCTTTATTCATTTTTTTCTTGGTTGCAAATAGTTATAGATCATTGTTTTTCAACTGCAAATTTTTTTGTTTCCTTTAATATGTAACTTGTTAGGAATTTTTTGATCTCTTTGATGTTGATTATGAGCCCTTGTTGGTTGTATAATTTATTTTTTTTGCAAGTTCTCAAGCATCATCATTCACATCATAGAGATGTTGTGATAGAATTGAGGCATCTTAAAAAATTAAAACATCTAGAATTGAGTGGATTTCAAAATAATAAAATCTCAAATTGGAAAAAGCTAAATTTGTTGCGGAAGCTAAAATTATCTGATAGTGAAGGTCTCAAGGAGCTTCCAAGATCAATTGGGAATCTTCAATCATTAAAAGAGTTATACTGTGATGGAATTGAGTAATTACCAGCATCACTTGTGAAGCTCTGATCCCTTCAGGAGTTTCCCTTAGTTCAATGTGGGGGATTAAAGTAGTTACTTGCAGGATTCAGAGAGTTGATCTCCCTTACTAAACTTAGTTTGCGGCATTGCTCCAATTTGCAAGAGCTCCCGTGTGATTTCCATAAGCTTTTGGCATTACAATCACTAGATTTATGCAATTGTTATAGTCTCCTTCACCTACCAGAAGGGCTTGGAAACTTACAATCTTTAACAAATGTAAGCTTTGAAGGCTATGAGAATTTAATTACTCCTCTTGATAGGGTTACGAGGCTGTCATTAATGAAGGGAATTATATCATTTCATGGCTGCTTAAGTTTGAAAGAAATACTAAAAGATATTTGTAAACCTACAATGCTCATAAGGTTATCATTTTCTGGATGTAAGAGTTTAAAGATGCTTCCCATCAGCTTCAATCAACTCACTTGCCTGGAAAACTTAGACTTGACCTACTGTGAGAGTTTACAAGAGCTGTGTAATGAATTTAATTCCCTGGTAAGATTAAGAAAATTGGACATGTCTCGATGCAAAGGTTTGTTAAGGCTACCTCCAAGTTTCAATAATCTTGGTTGTTTGGAATATTTAGATTTATCAGAATGCGATAAGTTAGAGGAATTGAGCAACGTCTTTGGTCACTTGGGAGCATTGAAAAACTTGAATTTGTTCAGATGTAAAGTTTTTCCAAGGATTCCTACGAGTTTTGGTAATCCTGGCTATTTGGAAGCTTTAGATTTATCAAAATGTGATAAATTAGAGGAATTGAGCAGTGACTTTGGTCACTTGGGAGCATTGAAAAACTTGAATCTGTCCAAATACAATAGCCTGTTAAAACTTTCTAATTATTTTAGCCATCTTGGTTGGTTGAAAGGGTTACATCTCTTTTTCTTCTCTAAATTGGTGAAGATTTCTAGTGATTTTAATTGCCTTCGATCAGTATTAAGATTGAATCTCTTAACATGTGAGAGCTTGGATGGAAAATGGATGGATACTGTGGGGGCCATTCAAATTTTTTGGTGTCTAAATATTGCCAATAGTGAAAGGATGATCCATCGGTGGAGAGAAATGGAAAGAGAAAAAGAAGAATGGCTTTTTGAGGTGAATTGAGATTCACCTAACAACAGAGTGATAATACTGACAAAAGAGGAAGAAAAAGCTGTGATGTTGAAAAGAATGATAACAAAGATATTTGATGAGGAAGGGCTACTAATTGGAATTCACCAACTTCCCTTCCATTCATTCTCCCTTCTCTCTGACACACCCCTCATCTTAATCTTTCATAATAGCTCAGTTGAAATAAATGGTGAATTATTTTAGAAAAATGCGCAACAACTGGAGTGGAGCACACAAGCCTGCTGAATCATATATTTCAGTGCATTACCAGATGAGGTGAAGGATATAATCCTTTTTATACATTTCCTAAAAAATTTAGTACTACTTTTGGAAACGATACAGGTGTAAAATGTAGTGATATATCCTCTTGGTATAGGTGTATCACGGTAGTTTTCCATAGTCGTGATGGTTTAGAAGAAAAATAAATAAGATTTCCAGTGTTTTGGGAGGATATCTTGTATTATGTACACTAAAAACTCAGACCTAGCAAGGGTATTTCAAACTGATAACCAGGTAGGGAGAAAAATGGGGGATGCAGGCAGAACCAGAGCCAAAATTTTGAAATGCACTCTCATGCCCTCCTGAGTAGTTGAACTAACCAATGAAGCAGATAATGCATGCCACGATATAGATGGACAAGCCCCGAGCCATGAATCTGAGATGGAAGACCCAAAAAAAAGGGCACAAAACGCAATCATGGGGAAAAGGAAGGGCATGAAAAACTAGATACGAATCCCCTCAAGAAGGGTATAGATGTAGGGTAGAGGAGCCACGAACCAGAGAAAAATGTTCCCTAAAAAACCAAATTGGAATTTGTTTTTTTATAACAACATTTTTATTGATATCCTTGTATATTTCTTTGAAAAGAAGTGTCAATTCTTGCATAAATGTAAAAAAAAAGGGCAAAAGAAATATTCAATGTGGATACCTGCTCGCCCTCCTCCTTGCCTAAGATCTACATGCCGTGAGGATGAAACCCCTCCTTCTTAATTTCACTTTCCATTTTTCTGGCTGCATTCTTTTTTGCCATAGTTTCCCCCAAAGTAAGCAACAACTGCAAAAAAAGGAGTATTTTTAATTAAATTTTTTTATATTAAATAAGGTATTAGCTAGAGACAAAATTATGAGGGTGTATTAACTATAGACAAAAATATATTTGTGTCTCTAATTAATGTCTCTAAACACCCCTCCATGTAGTAGTGAAGGGAATGAAATTTCAAAAATTCTTCTGCGTAATTTTAACTTAGAAGGCTCTCAAAAAAGGTATATGACTTGGAAAGGGTCAGGATATCATAACCTAATCATCATTACAGATTCAATAAAACTAGTGTTCTCATACATTATTTAAAGCATTTGGATGTATTGGGAAAAATCAAACCTTATCTTTTTCTGAAATGAAGATGAGTTCAAAAATGAGCTTTTCCATCAATGATGACTTGGTGTAGTGATGCCCAATTATTGAATTCCTTAATGTTTCATTATCATAGGTACCATGGATGTATTCCTTTAATATATTCATACGAGGAATTCACATAATACATGATGTCAATTGCCGTTAGAGAAAAAATTATATTTGGCCACTTGTGATTGGGAATATTTCAAGACAATTCTTGATACTATTTCAGAGGAAATGTCACATTCAATTGGGGTTTATTTTTTCATTCCATAAAAAAATTAGAAATAGTGTAACCCCCACAAACTCGACGTTCAAAACCGTACTTATAAAACCTATTAATTTATTGGGGAAAATTTGCGGAAAGAATTGTTTAAGGTTTTGCAAGAGTGATACTTTGGTCACAATTTAACTAATTTCCGATTAATTATTTATCTCATTTGAACACTTAATTCCTTAATAAATTTTATAAAACAATTTTTAAATTAAAGTGGTTACATTTACCTATGTCGTTTATACCCTTATAACACCTTTATTCTAATTAATTAATTTTCATATAAACACTTTCAATTTTTAACCCCTTAATTAATTTAATGAAAAATGTCCCACTAGCCACTTTAGTTTTAATAGCTAGAAAATACATCATTTACTTATTTATTAAATTCAAAGTGGAAGGGCAGGGGGTCATAACATAGTCCAATCCACAAGTGTAGGTACCCTAGGACCTTATTAGTTAATTAGATTTACAAAATTTTGCACATACCCATTCTTGCAAAATAGAAAATCACTTAAGTGATGTAGGATTCATTCTAAAACATTGGATTAGATCTATTTTGGCCATTGGATCTAAGGTTAGACTAAAAACCCTAGAAATCATTATGATCTCTCATCTTATTATTTTCTTACCCTATTCATATCATTATCACTCTTTTGTTTTGCAGGTTTGGGAGAATGGAGGCCATGAATGCAAATAGAGATTGTGAAGGCTTGTGCCTTGTTAGAAGGATATAGACACCATTTTGGGTATTTATATTATCTGCATCCATATCCTAGGGTTTTCTTTACATTTTATTTGTTATTGTATTATTACTTTTTTTGGGTTTACCGGATTTGGGTATGGGCATTTTTGCCCCATTTTTATTTCTGGATCTAAATGAAATATATACAAAATCTAGGTTATATATATATATACTAAACTAGGTTATGGGTCGCCCGATGTATATAAAAAAACAACACAGAGTATATGTTTAGCAGCCATGGCTAAAAATATGTGTAGGTTAAGGTCATGGTGGGGCTGTTGTCCCCACCCCACTCCACAATGTAAAATGGTTTGGGGTGGGGACATCACCCCCACCCCTTTTTTGTTTATCATCTACAAAGGCTTGGCCACATAGGCCTATTCGGCCCAATCTATACATAGTCCTTTTCTTATATTCAATAAACTAGGTTCTATAAAGTAGGTTCAATAAATATATACGATTATAAGCTATGTAATTCTATAAAGTTAAATATATAAATTTATATATTTATAATATTTAATTTTCTTTTTTAATTTTTTGTGTTTTATTTTATTAAGACAATATATCAATTCAACTTCTTTGTCTAAAAACTACAAGGGTATGAGTAGTATTTATAATTTCACATTTATTCAAGCATGTGCAAATAGTATAAACTAATAACCCCCCCACCACCCGTTTTTCTTGTGTTTATAAGTATATATTTTCCTGAGGAATTTAATCAAGTTTCAGCACAAGTAAATAGAAGGAAACATTTCCCTTACAACAAGGTAAAATTTGATGATAAAATTAACTCAAATCATTTATATCTACACATTCCTTTGAATGGAATGAAAGTAAAACATTCATAAATGAAACTTATTCCTTCTCTCTTTTAAATCAAATTTCCAATTTTACAAAAAGAGAATGAATATATAATTTCCACAATACAACAGCATCCTTTTTACATGAAGATCCATAATCCATTTTTGAATCAAATTTTAAATATGAAATAAAATTTTCCATTCCAAATAAGGATAGTTTTCCTTTGATAATAAAATTCTCTCTAGGTAGAATTTACAAGTTTAAAGGAGGCATAATAACAACAAATTGCAACTTCTCATGCCTCCTTTCCAAAATATACATTTTTGGATAATCATTACAAATCAATCTTACATAATACATTTACAAGAAGTTGTAACTTTTTAAAATGCAAGTTACAAAGTACTCCACTTAGGTGGAGACAACATGGCAAAAATTTACAAAAGTTGGAATTCTTCCATGGGCTCAACAACAATAGTCTTCACTCCAAGATCACCCCTTCAACTCCATATGTTTTCCTTTCTTAAAATCACAAAACAATGGAGGAGGTGTAGGCAACACTCACCTTCCAACCTTTATCCCAATGAGGGGAAGAATCCATTCTCCTCATTGGCCCCCCGAGCCTTAACCATAGTGAAATAAAAAATGTTTTCAACCAATGGAAACATTTAAAAATGCTTCCAAATTACAACACATACCAAAAATCATTTTAAAAACAAAAAAATAAGCACAAAACAACAACAATAATATGCACCTTTCAACTCACAAGGCTTGAAACTCAAGCCAATGGAGCAAGGAAATATGGGGAATCACTTATACCTCCAAATGGGTTAAGTGTCCACATTGAAGCCTCCAAAAACATAAAAAAACCCATATAATACTCTTATACCTCCTTCAAATCTCTTATGCCTCCCTCAATCTCTTATACGCCCCTCAATCTCTTATACCTCCCTTAAGTAAAACATACAAGATAAGTAAGAATTTCTCTTCTCTAAAAAGGTGGGACACCCAACCCAAACTCCCTCTAAAATATTCAATGATAGTCTTATGCATCCATCATAAGATTCCCATAAACCTTCTCCTACACACGAATTAAGGTCATTCTACCCAAGGTCCAAAAATAAGAACACACATATCCATTTAATTACATACAACACACACATATATAAAAGTAAAACTACATGGGTGTAGTTCCTACATATATAAAAATAAGAAAATGGATTGTAAAATAAAAAATCTAAGCTCCTTCCAAGCTCAAATCCAAATCCAAAGAAGCTCCAAGACTCCCAAGAAATAAAATCATGCTAAAACTTCAAAATACCAATGCACAACAAAATGAAGTAACCCCAAAACCATCAAATAAACTTGTATAAATAGAAAAAGAGAAGAGGAGGGTGAGGTGGCTCCATGTAGGATGCCACATCACTTATCCTCAACCTGACATCACCAATTCAAACATCAAACCCAAGGCTAATAAATTGGTGGGTGAGGATATGACAAGCCACTTATACACACTAACCCTCACTTCATACCTCTAATGGACACCATTAAAAAATCATGTAAGAAAGTACAATAATTTACACTTTTTGCCTTCCAAATCATACAATGGGGTCTAAATTTGACCCCTCACCCCATATGTATAGTTGGTGCATAAATTTAAGAGGTGAGGGACAGTCTTAACATGTCCCACAAGCCTCGAAAAATGGCTTAAAGGTCGAATTTCGGATTTTGAGAGATGGGTTAAGTACAAACCAACCAAATTCAATTAAAATCAACTCAAATAAAAAAGTTCACAAGAAACATATACCCCTAATAGATGCCCTTTTTTCACATGCCAAAAATTAACTTAATTAACATAATTAATTACTAAAAAAGGGAACATTTAATCAAAAATACAAAAGAGAAATACAATGCAATTATAAAATACACACTAATAAATTAATAAAAAGAAAAGGAGAAAGAAGCAACACATATCCCACGGTCACAATTTAAGGTCATCCCCCCCATGGGGACTTTCTAATATCCTAACAACATACAACAATAACATAACAAAAATTTTCAATGGTGATCGTCGTTGGAACAATTAGATATTCCACTACGGTTGATCTCCTAACCCCCTTTTGTTTGTTGTAATACCATCACCTGTAAAATCAAACAATACCTCCTTTAGCCTCGTGCCCACATCAAATACATCAACGATAAAATATAAGCACATTCATCAATAAACATCATCCTATTATGAAATCATCATGAAACTAAGTAATGCTATAAATCATTTACAATTTTATAAACCTTTCAATTTTACCATTTCATCAATATCAGTGACATCAAAAGATTAGTTCGAACACCAAAACATGGTCAATAAGATGATAATTAATAATGTCAGTATATATATATGCTAACAACACATCATCATCATCAATACATAATATCTATCCACGCCTTTAAGATTCCATACAAACCATACTATGAATCACAACATATCAATAGTCAGAATATATCTACTATCTAACATCATGGTAATCCAAAATAACATAATAAGGTCCATTTATATAGTCCATGATAAACCAAAATCATAGTATAAAAAGTGTCAAAGAGGAGTGAGCAGTACATACCCTCCCCTTAGACTTTAATTGCTCCTAGAAGTCACTAAAATAGGTGTGGAAACCAGACCTGTAACAAAGTAGCATCTTCTCATGAAGTGGCACTCTCATCATACATATCCCATTAGACTCACACGTGATCAATCTCATGGCCTCATTGGTCGGGGGTCTTACACTTTATAATATGTACGGGATCTAAAGTTACTTCTCCCTACTCCTACACCTACAATGTAGTTAAATCCATTATATGAGAAGGATTTGGAATGTATCTCCATAATACATAAATATGGAAAACATCAAGGATGCAAGAAAAGATAGGTGAAAAGGCTAGATGGTATGCCAAGTGAACGATCGACTCCAAGATCTCAAATGGACCCGAAAATCTAAGAGCTATCTTATAGCCTTCTCCGTAATAGATAGGGATATTATGAGGGCTGACACAAAGAAATGCCATCATGTCAACCTCAAAACTACAGTATTTCCTCTTCTAATCTACTTTTTTCTTCTACCTATCCTGAGCCTCCTACAATCTCTTCCTAATCAAGATAACCTTGTTCTCCATGTCTTGTAACATAGCTAGCCCAAGAGATACCCTATCCTCTAACATGTCCTGTAAGCAAAATCAACCAAATAAAAATACTCCTCCCATCTCAACTGATGATCCATGGTGTACATCAAAAGCATGTCTTCTAAATTTTGATTCACCCACTTTGTCTGATCATCTGACTCAGGGTGAAAGGTTGTACTGAAATTAATTCTTGTACCAACAACATGTTGCATAGTAGTCCAAAAGTGTGAGGTGTACAAAGGATCACAGTCACATATAATCTTCCACAAAATGCCATAAAGTCTGACTATCTCATTCAAGTACACTCGTTTCATCATACTATCTGTATATGAGGTCTTCGCTAAAGAAAAATGATCCACTTTTGTCAATTTATCAATCATTATCATGATGGCATCATGGTGATATCTCGACATCGGTAACCTAACAATGAAATCCATGGAAATGGTGTCCCACTTTCATTCTGATATGACATATGGATAAAGAAGGAAAACTTGATGTTGATTCTTTTCATTCACCTTCTGACACTCTAGACATCGAGACACATAATGAATTATGCCTCTCTGAAGTCCTCTCCAGTGATACAATTGTCTCAATATGGCATGCATCTTCTTCACCCCAAGATCAGCTGAATAAGGTGCATGATGAACCTCTACTAATATATCAAGTCATAACCATCCATCTATAGGTACGTAAATATGACCTCTATGTCTGAGAATTCCATCTGGATCTTTTTTCAATCATTCACACTTCCCCTCAAGGAGTCTCTAAGACTCAATCTGTGCTCTAGATAATAGGAAGAATTTGTAATGAGGAAGCTAGTGCAAGATCATACTCCATAGTTAGGTATCTATATAAGTAGCCATAGCCAAATGCCTTCATCTACTCAAAGCGTCCACAACCATATTATCCTTCACCTTCAAATGCTCAATCTCCATGTCATACTCACATAGAATCTCTATAAAACATCATTGACGGGCATTAAGATTGGGCTGTGTGAAGAGATGGCATAGGCTCGAGTGGTTTGTCTTGAGAATGAACCTCCTATCTTAACAAGAAATGGTGCCACAACACTAAAGCATGTACCATTGCTACAAGCTCAAGGTCATGAGTCAGATAGTTGAGCTCAAAATCATTGAGTTTTTGAGACTCAAAAGAAACCACATGGAAATCATGCATAAAAAATATTCCTATCCTTTCCAGTGAAGTATCTATGCAAAAAAATAAGCCCCTCTGTGGATCCAACACTCCTAAAATAGGATTTTTAGTGAGGCACCCCTTCAGAGTCCTGAAGGCCCGCGCATAATGTTGTGACCAAATAAACTTCTTCCTTTTCCACTGAAGGGAAGTGATTGGATGAGAAATGTGTGAGAACTCTTGGAAAAATATTTTGTAGTACCCTACCAATCTCATGAAGTTGTTTACCTCGGTCACACTAGTCAGCACTGGTTAATTAATAATAGCTCTAATCTTGGAAGGATCAACGATAATAACTTCCCCAGATATGATGTGGCCTAGGTACTGAACCTCTGTCTGAAATAATGGATGTTTCTCTAGATTCCCATAAATCTTCTGCTCTTAAATATACTGTAGAACATGTAAAAGGTACTCCTTTTTCCTCTCACATGTGCGTTAGTATATCAATGTGTCATCTCGAAACATGAGTACAAAAAATTCCAATAATTTCCTAAATACACCATTCATTAAACTCATGAATACTGCAAGGGCATTTGTCAAATGGAATGGTACCACTGTGAACTCATAGTGGTCATATCTCATGCAGAAGCCTACATTATGAATATCTACCTCCATGATCCGTAGTTGATGATAACTGGACTTAAGATATATCTTGGAAAACATGGTATCCCCCTTTAAATGACAATATAAGTCATCAATGCATGGAAGGGGCTAACAATTCTTAATTTTTACCTTGTTCAACTGTCTGTAGTCAATACACAATTTCAAGAATATGTCCTTCTTCTTCAAAAAATCCATAAGTGCACCCCAAGGGGATACACTAGGATGGATTACGGCCTTCTCAAGAAGGCCCTCCAGCTATAACTTGAGTTGACTAAGCTTAGGGGTAATCATCCTATATGGTGTGTGTGAGATAGGATTTTTTCCAAGAACCAAATCTATATGAAAATATATGTCACGTGGGGGCGGAAAACCAGGTAGCTCACCATGAAATTTTTTTGATAACTCTTGTAAAATTGGGTGATCATAAATTTAAGGCCCACTCATCTCATCCTCTATTCTGTAACTAATAGTAATATCATACATCTAGCATCATCAACATGTAAACCGCTTCATATACATAGAGGATATGGTATGAATAGAAACAAGTCTCCTAACCCCAACTATCACCGACTAAACCCCCAAATCATCTGCACAAGATATAACCTCGGTGTAACAATCTACTCTATCTCTGTGTGCAGATAACAAATCAATGCCCAAAATGAATCCAAAATAACATAAAGGAAGGATGTGAATATCCAAGGTCATGGTGAAGACTCCTAGGTCAACTTCACACTCCTTAACTAAGGATTTCATTGAGATATTGGCTCTAGAAGCCATATTAACATCCTAACTAATGCCCTGCCTAACTACCACAATCCTACATTTCTCAACTAATAATGGAGATATAAAGGAATTAGAAGAGACTGAATAAAACAATATGACCGATGCTACCTAAAGTCTCAATCACTATGCCCTTATGCTATTCTTGGTGGTTCTCAACTGCTGTATAAATATTCTAGTTCTTGGCCATGTCACAAATTACAGTCTCTAAAATGGGTCCCTTATCATTTTTATTAGTTTTCTATGGATACTCTTTCTAATCATGTCCATGTACATTGCATCTATAACAACTATCTAGTCCCCTCCAATGAGATGCAACTCTTGCAAGTAATCTAGTGGTCTATGGTGTGGATCGTGATGATCCTGCCATGGACTTATATAGCCGCTGCTGATGAGCTCTAGAAAACTGAGCTATAGGTACTCCCTATGTCCTGATAGGTCCTCTATGAGGAGGCCCCATACTCTGTTGTCTTTGAGTATTAAATCTTTGTGGATGTCTAAACAATGGAGAAGTTTATTTTTATTGCTACTGAGGTGGATATTATAGTGGCCTAAAATAATATGACCCCCTCAACTTACCCCCTCTACTTACTATCCTACATCTAATGAATACGGCTCCTCACACTATATCTAGTCTGATGTGTCTACCCCGTGGTCTCTTCTGCAATGTAGGAATTTTCAATGTCTTAAACTAAGGTATTAAAACAATGAATGCATACTATGCCTCCCAAATCTAAATTGAGGCCCTCGATGAACCTATGACTCCAGACCTACTCATCCTGCATGTAGTCTACATACTGAACCAAGTCCAAAACCAGGCTATCATACTCAACCACTCTTATTGAAGTTTGTTGTTATTCATGAATATCATCGATCCTTTGATGAATAAAACTCCTAAAAAGATACCAGCTACGGAAATGCTCCTCAAACATCTCCCATGTAACATTATTTGAATCCACATGGAAATTTTTCTCCTTTTTCCTCCACCAAACACCTGCTTCATCTCTTAGAAGATGAATCACTACATGATCCTTTGTGTTGCTAGTACATGGGAAAATCTTGAAGCATTTGCTCAAGCTCACTAAGTAAGCATCTTCCTAGAATCCCCTTGTATCACTAGCATAATGGGATGGATGATTCTTCAGGATCTCCCAAACGTGATCTACCACTAATGTCTGTCGGCCCCTAGGTCTCCCCACATCATCATCCCTCAGCCTAGGGATCCTAGATCTATCTCTATCTATTACATCTCTATCTCCATGTCCTCTTTGTGGTGAATATGGTCTAGCTGACTCTGCATGGGATTTATTCTCTTTATACTCCTCAATATGTCATGAAGGGATACGAGCCTCTACAGATGGCTCTCTTTCATGCTTGTTATATTGTGCCCCTACTGCTCCACCCTCTACAACTGCATTGACCTCTTGAAAGGTCTATAGGATCTACAGAAATATAGAAAAAATTGTCTGCTCTTGTGCTAGTATATCTTACTCCATTTGAAATATACCCTATTCTAGTTCACACCTCCTGTATAAACCAAGACGAGAGTTACGTCATCATCATTCAGGTTCATTTCAGTTTTCTAAGTGTTTTACGTTTCCATTTATCAACAATGTTGTGTTCTAGGTGTAGATTATGCTAGGTTAATTTTTTTTGTTTCCACGTGTGCCCAAGGTCCAAGCATTGAACCCATGGCTCTGATACCAAGTGTAACACCCACAAATTTTACATTCAAAACCATATTAAAACCTATTAATTTATGGGGGAAACTTTGTGAGAAATTTTTTTTTTATTTTAAGGGGTTGCAAGAATGATAATTTGGTCTACTTAGCCTTTATGACCTTATCACTGAGATTTGGGGTGCCAGAAACTCAATATGTACATCATTTACATTATTATCCACCTTTGATAGTGACCAATGCATGTCACCTCTTATGAACATTGGTTAAGGTAACGAACATTGGGCATTCTCTTCTCTAGCTAACATTGGTCTTGGTGACTAATATCAATTCTATTCAACCAATGTCAATTTAGAATGACTGACACCAGTACCTGTAGATGTATTTTTTAAATCTGAGAATGAGTTTTCTTTCACAAAATTTCCAACTAGTTCATCTTTGGGTACCAAAAATTGATCTTTGTACATTTTATTTTTATTTCATTTAATGTCATGACTCCTAAAAATCCTATAATCTTCTAAATCCCAAAAACAGAATCTAAAATCACTAGAGCTATAACAGATAAAAGTAAATCTTATGGATTTAGTATCGAACTTATTTCTATTTTCTTTATCAACATACACAAAATTGTTTGAACCAAATACTCTAAGAAAAGAAAGATCTACCTCATTTTTAGTCCAATATTCTTCTAGTATTCCACCATCCAGTGCACTTGAAGTTCCACAGTTAATTAAATAAAAATTTGTGTCTACTGCTTCTCCCCAAAACTACAAGGGTAATCCATCATGTATCCTCATGCTTCTTACACATTCCATGATTTTCCTGTTCATTCTTTGAGCAACACCATTCTCATGTGGTGTTCTAGGAACCGTTATTTCTCTACGTATTCCATTCACTAAATAATAATCATTGAAATCCTTGTTGCAGTACTCACCACCATTGTTATATCTAAGGCATTTTAACTTTTAATTTGATTCATTTTGCACAAGGAATTTCCATCTTTTAAAAGTATCAAAAACATCATATTTACGTTTAATACAATAAATGCATACCTTTCTTGTGGAATCATTACTGAAAGTAACATAGTATTGGGATCCTCCATGATAAGCTACTTGGGCTGGTACCCACACATCTAAGTGCACAAGCTCCAAATTTTTCTCCTTCTTTATTTTCCCAAATTTGAGAAATCTCACTCTTTTTTTCTTTCCAAACATACAATGCTCATAAAAACCAAGATCTACATCTTTCAAATCTTAGCATTTAAGATTTGCATTCCTTTTTGACTCATATGGCCTAGCCGATTATGCCACATGCTTGCATCTGAATCTGAAGTAGATAACACTGAAAAGGATTCAGTAATACAGGTAGATAAATACAATCTTCCTACCTTTTTGCCTCTTGATACAACAGGATATCCCTTGGTAACCTTCCAAGAGTTGGCTATGAATGTAACCATGTAACCAAATTCACCTAGTTGTCCTACAGATTATATTTCTCTCAAGGCTTGACACATGCCTCACATCTTTCAATATCCATGTATTTCCATCCTGTAATTTTATATGAACTTCTCCTTTAACAATAATACTTCATGGCTCATCATCTCCTAAATAAACATACTTAAAATTACCCTAGACATAATTTCATAAATAACCCTTATTAGGCATAGCATGGAAAGAATCTCATGAATCTAAAACCAAGGATTCAATTTTATTATCCAAGGAGAGAATAATGGCATCTTTCATTACCTTATAAGATGCAAGATTTTCCTCTTTACATTTCTCTGGTATATTCTATTTATTTTCCTTGAAAAAACAATCCTTATTTGCATGTCCTTTATTTCCACAATTCTAGTAGGTTATTCCTTTACCTCTAAATTTAGATCTTCCATTCTAAGACTTTGATTTCCCATTATTATTGCTCTTGGATCTGTCCTTCTACCTTCAAATTATTTCTACATTTAAAGCATTACCAAATGATGATTCTCATGTACTTTTCCTGCATATTTCTTCATTCAGTATTATACTAACCCCATCATCAAACTTTAAAATATTAAAAGTAGATGATATATTACTAACAACCACTACCAAGTTATCCCAGCTATTTGGCAAATAACATAAGAATAAAAGTGTTTTCACTTCATCATCAAACATAATATTAACTAATTTTAATTGATTTATAATAGAACAGAAATCATTCAAATGACTTGATGTAGATTCACATTCTTGCATCTATGAGTTAAATAATTTCTTCATCAAATAAAATTTATTTAAAGCACTAGGTTTTTCATACAAATTAGCTAAAGATTTCATGAAATCTACCATGGTTGTTTCTTCTATTATATTTGAAGCCACAGATGATGTCAAGATCAATCTTATAGATCCCGGTGCCTTTCTATTAAGAATTTTTCATTATTCATCAGTCATATTTATAGGTCTTGACTTATCATCTAGAGGTAGGAATAAATATTTCTGATACAGATAATATTCCACTTGCATTTTCCATAATTGATAATTACAGCCGTAAAATTTCTCAACTCTATATTTTCCATCTTTTTTCATTTTGGTAGTTTCCACTCAATTAGAAATCCCTCTATGAGTTAATTTTTCAACACACAAAACCATAAAAAAAAATATTTGATACCAGTTGTTGGAGTTGAACACACCAGTTGTACAGATATATATTTAGATCTAAGTATACAAACAATAAATATGGAAATCAACCAGAAAAGAATTACACAAGATATAATGTGGTTCACCCAATGTGGGTTACATCCACCAAGAAACACTCAATATATTATTCAAAATTTTATAGAGGAAATACAATGAGGATCTGCAATCTTCCAAACCTCTTTAGATGTATAGTACTTTTCCTTCACAAGCTTCTATTTCTCTCTCTCCAAGAATTCCTTCTTATAATTATGATCAACCTTACTTCTAACCCTAGCTTTCTAGCTTATATAAGTATAAACATACTTAGGGCAACTTAGCTATGTAATTACAACAATTAGATCACCTTTTAATCAAAGGTTAGATCTAATTCCTGTGACTTAAATTAAATCAATCACGCATAGGTAACTGATGTTGATCACCCTAACTGATACCGGTTCTTACTTGCTTTACCAATGTTGGTCCCCAAGTGACCGACGATGGTCACTCGATTGATGTCGATTACTATGTATTCCAATATGTTCATAAAGCATGATATTTATGAAGAAATTAAGATCCACAATTCAACAAGAAATTAAAAGGGAGATAATTTTAAATTTATATTGGATGATGAATAAACATTTTTGGTGTGTTGTGGAAGAAATTTGCAATTTTAATTGGTAATTTTGATGATTTTTTGTTAGTAATGCTAACATTTTCCTAGACATGGAAGCAAGCTAGAAGAGTGGCAGTCAATATAACATGATTATTAACCTTTTATAGTAAAAAAATAGAGATGTTGGATTCCAAGACAAACCTAACAATTTTTTTTTTAGGTTTTGATTATCAAAAGTGTGATTTTTATAGCTAAATTTATCTTGTTTTGGCTCAAACTAGGGCATAATCATAAAATACGTTTCCATAAATGAAATTGGCTTATTTTTGGATATTTTTGTGGGTTTTTTACTACTGCAAGTCTATTAAGGTTCAGATCCTAATAGTGTATATCAAAATAGTTATTTACATTTTTCTTCTTCGTGGGAATAAATTTGGGCAATTGATAAAAAATATTTAACAAAATTAAATTGGCTGAAATTTTCATAAATGCTCTGTCCTATATATATATATATATATATATATATATAAATTTCAGATTCTAGTTCCATGTGTCAACGAAGATATCAATGAAAAACATTTTCAGTTCGTGTGGGAAAAAACAGGATTCAAATTTGTATGTTTTTTTCATTTCTTTGAGCAAATGAATGTTTAAAGTGTAATGTTGACGATAATGATGTTTTAGACCATTTTCAAGATGTTGGAAAGGATTTTAAGATCTAAGGATCCGATTGAATGATTACCACAGAATAATTCTAAGCTAGAAATCTAAGAAAGACTGTAAATTTTGTGTTTGGTGCAATTTTAATGCAATGATTCCTAGGAGAAAAATATTAGTGTCTTATGGTTCCTTAAGAAGGATTACAGGAAACTATTCTTGAGATTTGAAAACTCATAATTTTGAGGATTACATCTAAAAAGGATAAACCAAGATTGAAGATAAAGAGCAGGGCATATGCTTATGTGTGGATGTTTTAAGAGGATAAACACTTTTAAGCTATAAGTCCATTAGATTAAGGTTTCATTTATAATTATAGAGTAAGATCCTCATCTGAACCTTGATTGGATTGATGTTAAAGGAAAATATGAATGCATGAGATATTGTTTGAAGCTACCAATCAAAAATCATCATAATTACAACAATATGTCAGCAAAATGTCAACCAAAATTTAGCAACAATGTTACACTACTAGAGTTTGTGTTAAACAATAATAAGGTGCATCATTTTTTTTTATCAGATCTTGATGCTCTTTATATAATGATTTATACTAATTATATCATGAAGGAGATTGTAGGGATACATAAAATTTAAATTGAAGGAAGAGAAGTGCAAACGTTCTGTTGAGGTAAAACAAGATGAAAGTGTTCTTTGTTTTGTTTGACTGATTAAGAATGTATTTATCAGTAATCTTGAGAGCTTGAGAGAATTGGTGAAAGGAGGATAAGAGAGGAAAGAAGGAGATGGTGTGACAGTAGAATCCCTTAAGATATAAAGTCTTGAAAAGTGAAGAAGATAAATTAAATCTCAAGAAAAAAGATAAGTCAACACACCAAGCTGAATTAGACTTGGGTGAGACTTGAGTGAAGAAGAAGAAATACCAAAACACCATGTTCATAAGAGAGGAAAATAACCTAGGTGAGGTATCTAGTGAGGTGAAATAGACTTGCTCGGAAAAATATTCGAAAGTTAAAAAAAACATGAGAGAAAAAAAAGGAGATGAGATGAAGGGCTTTGAGGAAAAGAAGAGTCACAAGAAAGAAGATATGGATGTGGAGAGAGAGACAGCTGAGATCAAGCTTATCTTGGCATGTATAGAGGAATTATTTGAGGAGACAAGATAGAGATTCTTTGTAAAAATCATGAGCAGAGTAAATTGGCCTCTCAGAAGGATGATTGAACAAAGAAAGAGAAAGAAAAAAATCATTCAACTAAGGAGTAAAATTAGATTGTTGACAAGGAAACTTGAGAATGATAAAATTGAGAAAAATAAGTCTCATATGTTTAATTCTAACCATTGCTTGACATGGGTGCATACAGGTGAACGTGAAAAATGAAGGAATATGTTTCAAAAAATGATAAAAGAGGATCAACAACAATAATTTTGCATGGAAGACCAAGTGAGCATGTCATTTGAGTAGAAAGAACTAGAGATATGCTATCCAGTGGAAGGAGAAATGTTAGGTGAAGGTGAAGGGTTTTTTGCTGATCCATGTCATCAAAATTTTATTTCTAATATTGTATTTGATGGATAAAATGTAATTTTGTAATAGGATGAATTGTATAAACAAACCATAGAACTGTTTGATAGGCTAATGGAAGATGGATACATGAAAGAAGAACTTATTGAAGTGCTTATAGAATCTGATATACAATAGGAATAAGTGTCTTATATGACACAAAAAGAAACTAAATCAATTTTGAATCAAGTTATGAAGGGAAAATAATATTATTCGGAGTAGGTGATGAGAAAAGAAGAGAACTTAAACTCCAATGGAGATGAAGAAAAACATGAAGAAGGAAGAGATGGATTTATTAAAACTCTTGAATGAAGAAAATGTTGATGGAGGGGCAGTGTTGCCTAACCTTTATGCATCTAACATTAGTTTTTAGTGTGTGCATGAAGGTTTAGAATATGAATTATCAAAAGAAGGAGAAGTGAATAATTTATTCACTTATGAAGGTCCAGAACAACTGGAGGGTGAAATGAAAGTCTTGGAAAACTTGATCCACCATGATAGTACAGTTGAAAATGATTGTGAAGAAATGAAGGTAGAGTCATATGCGCTAATAGTTATGAAGAACATGAAGAAAAGAAGATGGAGTCTTTTCTATTGAACCTAAATAAGGAAGATAAAGAAGATATAGAGTTGTTTTGACTCATACAACATGAATATTTGAGTTCAAAGGATTAAAGAAAACAAAACCATGCCAAGACAATGAATAAATTCAAGAACTAGAAGAGAAGAAAGAAAGAAGAATACCACTCCATTTGAGCTGGAGCTGAAAAATTTTCCCACCTAGGGAGTCCGATGAAGGATCATACACTCACAACCAATCAAGTGTCATGTTTTTCATGTAGTTTCAAATTTCTCAAGTGTATTTCTCTCCCTTGTGTAATTAAAACTTTCAAAAATTGTTTAAAAGTCATGAATATAGAGTAAATAAGGTTGTAAATGTGTGTGAGGAGGTAAAATGACTTGGTTAGGAGTGGTTACAGCCAAATAACGCCATGTAATCCAATTCATAATGTAAGAGATGATAAATACAAGATCGTAAGGTGTTTGTAGGATGATATTAATCATATTTGCAAGTTTAGTGTGTGGTTGGGTCAATATCGATGTTGTTGAGCAATATTAGGAGTTAGTTTAAGCATTTTAAGTTTGGTAAAATCCATATTTGGAGGAGAAATTTGAACGGAGAACATTGTAAATTTATATTGGATGATGAATAATGGTTTGTGGTGTGTTGTGGAAGAATGTTGCATTGTTAATTTGCAATTTTGGTGATTTTTTGTTTGTAATGCTAATAGTTTCCTAGACATGGCAGCAAACTAGAAGAGTGATATTCAATATAATGTGATTAATTTCCTTTTCTGGTAAAAAAATAGAGGGAGGATGCCAAGACAAGCCTAAAAATTTTTATTTTAGGCTTTGATTATCAAAATTCTGATTTTTATAGCTAAATATTTGTTTTTTTAGCTCAAACTAGGGCATCATCATAAAATACGTTTCCATAGATGAAATTGGATTATTTTTTTAATTTTTTGTTGGTTTTAAAAGTACTCAAATTTTGTTAATTTAAAAATATTGAAATTTTATATTAAAATATTTATTTGCATTTTTATTCTACGTGGGCACAGACATGGGTAATTGATAACGTTTTTTATACATGATGAAATTGGATGCAATTTTCAAACAATATCTGACCTATATAGAATTAAAATAAAAATAAACTTCAGATTCCAATTCCATGTGCATATGAATATATCAGTGACATAAATGTTCAATTCGTGTGGGAAAAAACAAGGTTCAAATTTGTAAGTTGTCATTTCTTTGATCAAATGAATGTTTAAAGCTTGAGGTTGATGATAATGATGTTTTAGAACATTTTTAATATTTTGGAAAGGTTGTTAAGCTCTAAGGATGTGATTTGAATGACTGGAAAAACATAATTCTAAGCGAGAAATCTAAGAAAGACTTTAAATTCTATGTTTGGTGTAGTTTTCATGCAAGGAAGCCTAGGAACAATTTGTTAGTGTCTTATGGTTCATCAAGAGGGATTACGGGAAAATATTCTTGAGATTTGAAAACTCATAATTTTATGGATTACTATAAACATGATAAACTAATATCGAAGATATAGAGTAGAGCATATAATTATGGGTGGATGTTATAAGAGGATAAATACTTTTAAGGTATTAGTCAATTAGATTAAGGTTTCATTTCTAATTACAGAGTAAGATCCTCATATACACGTCGAGTGGATTGATGTTATATGAAAATATGAATGCATGAGAGATTGTTTGAAGCTACCAATCACAAAGCATCCTAATTATAGCAGTATGTTAGAAAAATGTCAACAAAAATTCAAAAACATTGTTACACTACTAGCGTTTTTGTTAAACAATAATAAGGTGAATTAGATTTTGGAGTGCAAATAATTCCAATATTTGACATTTACGAATTTAAAAAAGTAATATTGGATTCCAATATTGGCTATATTTTTTAGCCTCTCGGACTAGAATAAGTCCTGATTTAGTGAAATAAGGGTTAGAGGTTAAAGTAATTGGTTTTATTCTTCAAACTTCATTAATGTGCTTAGCTCCAAATTATACGCATGTTTACTCTTTTCATTTGGAAGGAAAAGGTGGTCTTTATATTTCTGTGTCCCCTAAATTTTATGGCATGATCTCTTCCACGGGTCATGATCCTGACAATCGGGTCATGTGGGATATTAATGGATTTTCTTTTGGTGTGCTCAATCTTTATGCTTCTAATGATGACCCATAAAGGTCGGCATTATGGCCTTGGTTAAGGAATAATTTTCCTATCTCCTATTGGTTTATTTGTAGTGATTTTACTATGGTTGAACATCAAGGGGCAAAAATGTGGGCCCTTCCTATGCGTTGGTGTATTGGTGAGTGTGAAGTGTGTTTTTAATTAAAAACCCGCTAGAGCCTTAATGACCCAGTTTTTTAAAGCCGGCGGGACTTTACCTCTCAAAAAATAAATTATGTGGTTATATTTTAGAGAAGTACTGGCACGTGTGCTCAAAAGGCTAGATTGTGGCATGTTATCTCAACAACAGTTATTTGATCTGGAAATTAATGGTCACTCTTATATAACTACTTGGCTGAACATTCTTTTCTCAAATCATACCTCTATTTCCTTCAGAGTTATGTGGGGCGGGGTCCAACTAAAGGTTCCAAATAATCAGTTCTATATAAATGTTTCTCTGTTGAGTCATCGAGGGGTGTTGGCTCTTATTTCCAAGGTATGGAATATGGATCCACGTTTGCCTTATGTTGCTAGCTAATGTCTTGTTAGAATGAGGAAAATTAGTGAACTACTAAATTTCTCCATCATTTGGGCAAGCAGGTTGCCCAAGATCGAAAGAGGGTCAAATTTTATGTTCACTGGGAATTTTAAAGGATTTCACTACTTCTCAAATCTCAACCTTTTGATGTGGTAAATCAAGTTTGGGCTACTCAACTTAGACATCAGTTGAAGGTCATAGAACATCATAAGGCCAAGGGTGCTTAGGTCTGTGCTTGGATCCACTGGCTTAAAATATGTGATTGAGCTTCCTACGGTTTTTCTAAATCCCTTAGATCTACATATGTCAAGGAGAAAATGAAGGAAATTCAAATTTCCCATGCTCAGGTCAAAACTATCTTGGATATTACCATAGTGTTTTTGGAACATTATAAGTTTGTCTTCCAAGCCTAGAAGCCTTTATTTGAGAGTCAAGCAGCTCTGCAACAATTTATTGAAATTGTCCCTAGAAATTTGAATTAGTAGGAGAGTAAAAATTGTCATGCCTCTCTCACCTTGGAAGAGCTTCATGGTGCCCTTTATTGTCTTACTGATGATAAATCTCATGCATTAGATGGTTTTCCATGTGAATTATATAATTTTTTTTGGCATATTGTTGGTAAAGATCTTCTAAGGATGTATCATGAAGCCTTGTAGAACTAGTGCCTTCAAGATATTATTAATAAAGGAAATATTAAGTTTATCCCTAAAGTTGGGAATCTAGAGTTTATTAATAGCTAAAGGCCCATTACTCTTCTCAAAGTTTCATTTAAGATTTTGGCTAAGCCTTTGGCCATACGAATTCCTTCCATTCTCCCTAGGATTGTGCAACTTGAGAAATCTAGATTTGTCAATGACCATTATGTTCTGGATAACCTTATAGCTATATGGGAAGCTATGGAATGAGCTCAAAATTCTCTGCAGAGGTTGATTTTTTTGAAGATTTATTTAGAGAAGGAATATTACCAAATTTAATGGACATTCATTCTTGTTATGCTTCATACTTTGGGTTTTGGGACTTTATTCCTCAATTTTGTTTAGACATTATTTACAAATGCCTCCTCTTGTCTTAATATCAATGGTCATTGGACTTCTTCAGTGGGGTTGTTAAAATCTATAAGATAGCATTTCCCTCTTGCTTTGGCTCTCTTCGTCTTAGTGGTTAGTGCTCTTGGTTATCTCATTGTAGAGAGAGATGATCACGGGCACATTCGTGTTATGTTTCTTTGTGATCACAAGCCTCAAGTCATCAATGGGAACTTCGTTGATGACTATTTTCTCACTTTAGCTGATTTTGAGCATAACATTAGGAAACTTATCTTACTTAGAATTTTTTTCCAAATCCTCCGATTATAATGTTTAGCTTGCTAAGTCTTTGGGATTTTGCCAAATCCCTTAGCCTATGCGTGATTGGTTGACGGTTCACCCTTGGAAATGGATACAATGAGGAGAAAAAATATGGTTTCTTGGTATCCCCTTTACCTTTAACAGTAATTCTGCTACTCTATGGTAGTTCATCATTGATCGGGTTGAAGAAAAGGTCAAAAAATGTGTCTCTCGACCCTTGTCCTTAGCAGGAAAATTCCAAGTGTGCACTAAGATTTTTGATGCTACTCAGGTTTATTATGTGACTTGCTGGTGCCATTTTCGGACTTCCTTTGAAAACTTGGCTAAGTTTTTAAGGGCCTACTTATGGTCGAGTTATAGACAAGGAGGCTTCCACTGAGTGGCATTGGAGATTTGCACACTTCCATGGGACTAGGGTGGTATGGGTATTATTGATGTGTATAGACAGAGTAGCTCTCTTTGTGCTAAGTGGGTAATTTGTAGCATTCATGGTAAAAATGCTTGGTAAATTTTATTATAGCACTGTAGCTCTTCTTGCTCTCCTTATGGTAAGAATTGTTAGAAGACTATTAATTCATGGTAAAATACCTAGTACATTCATGGTGCAGAGAATCTAGAAATATTTTGAGGCAGTGAAGCACCTGATGTGTTGGGTTGGAGATGGCTTCAATTCCAGCCTATCCTTCAATGATCACAACATCTCATGGTCAGATGTTTTCTCATCATACAATTTTCCCTTTGCAGAGTTTCCTGATGTCAAGGTGGTGAGGATTACTAGGAAAGGCATCTCCACTATTAGATATCTGGTCTCTATAATAGATTGGATCCCTTAGCCAGAGCTTAAATAGAAATTTCAGCTAGCCAATACAGACCTACCTTTTGTTCTCAAAATATAGTCTCTTATTCTAGGCATGATGCTGCACAAACTTGAACCACAACCACCTACTACTTGGTGGAAGGATTGGAGATGGATTTTGGATATACCTTTGTTGAACTATAACTCGGGGGTCATCTATTCCCTTCTTTCCCGTATTACCAGATGGAACTCGTACTCTTCCACTACCAGTTCAATTCACCGCATCCATCATGCTTGGAATCCTCAGTTTGACCCTAAGATGAATTTATTTCTTTGGTGTTTAATCTACCAAGGCATACCTTTGGGTGAGCGGTTAAGCCACATTGACATCACCAACCCTAAATGCTTATGATGTGGTTGTCAAGAGTCTTTTAAGTATGTTTTCTAGTTCTATCTCCGTGCTCAAATTGTTTGGCATTGGATCCACTCCCTTTTCTAGCCTTATCATCCTCAGTTTTTTTATTGGAAGATGACCTTATTTGGATATTATGCTAATTGGCTTGCATGCGTTTCTTCAATTTGGAATTTTTTTTGTTCTGTCATTCTCTTTAAACTTTGGAAGGCTTGGAATAATGATTTTGTTTCAGCAATGTGATCTCACTTTGGAGCTTTTTGTTAACGAAAGATGGTGATTATTTCTTCTGTGTGTATGTAGATCTAGGCCTAGGCTTGAAAAGAGGCTCTAGAATTTTCTCACCTTCTACAATTTCTCAAACATTGGGGGATTACGCCATGCACCATTGGTCAGGTCCTTCTAAACAATGATCCTCATATTCCTCCTCCTACTCCACCTCCCAGACGTCACAGTCATAGTCACAACCACTCTCAGAGTGCACAACCTTCTCCTCCACAGGCTTTCCTTGGTTCCTCCTCTTCCAAGCCCGACTAGAGTCCTCTTGCAAGAGAAACATTCACCGCCAGCTCTTCAAACCTGGGTTTTTTTCCTGGGGGAACACATATATCTGGAGGGTCGCTTCCACCTAGTTCGGGGATTATTGTTCTACTAGATATTTAGATGCTGGATCAAGATGAGTAGATGTTTGACCCCTACTGACGAGCCTAATAAAATTGTCTTAATTCTTTTGAGAGATGATCCACCACAACCTCCAAGTTTTTTTGTTGCATGTGCATGACTATGTGTTGATTTAGTTTATTTTGTATTGGTTTTGTGTCGCCCTCATGGTTGTTCTTTTTTTCCCTCGTGGCCACAAAAATATGCCAAGAAACTCCTTGAAAAGTATTGAATTTGTGTTCACTCCAATGGAGAAAGGTTTGTAACTTTCTAGATTCTAGGATTCACCTCAAGTTTGTTGGGAGTCTCAGTTACGTGACTTATACCAGACCATAAAAATATGCTATTGCTATCGCTCTATCTTCCCGTCACTCTCTATGACAGAATTATAAATGAAATGAGTTACTGAAATTGATAGTAGTGAATTATCACTGTTCTCCTAGATCTGTCTCGAGGTCCAACTATGAGAAGTAATGGTTATGGAAACATTTTATTAACTCTCATGCTTTCTCTCTCTAAACCAGGGATATACCAACTCGGACTATGAACAGATTTGTTGATGATAGGACTATGTTAGGGGGACATGATATGTAATATGTATCATCTCATATCTAGACTTAGTCTTGTGGGGGAGTGATTCCATGCCATCAAATTGTTGTTTCTCCATCTGGTTGGAGGTGAGGCAGAGACATTGTGTCGCACGATTGGAAATTGTGTGCAAAGCAATTTTGACGTTTATGTCACATTTTGGTTGATATGGACCCCTCCTTAACATTAAAAGCCACCTATCTGTTCATTATGACAGATCAATGTGTGTTAGATAGCTATATGTAAAGAATTTGTAGTTGGCATTCCATGAAAGAACGAAGAATGTTTTAAGGAATGATTTTCACTACAATATTGAGAACAAGTCCTTATTTATAGAACCATCTGTACATGTTTAGCTCTGGTACTGCCCCACAAATTCATTTAAATCAGGTCAGATAATCATACTCACCAGAGTTTAACATCTAACCTTACTCTTAGGAAGGTGAAATTTGAGTTAAGTTTCGAGGGTATTGATGAATGTAGATTCATGTCATTTGAGTGTTTGATGATCTTATTACAATGCATTATGAGAAAAACAATGTATACATAAGAGAATAGACAATTAATCAGTTATTGATTGTGCAGGTCTCATTTAGTTACACTCCCAAAAAGTCATGGTCTCGAATAGTCCTACGTGTAACCAACAGGTTACGTGGAATTTACTGTCGATCATGGTACAAAAGACAAGTTCTAAATATACAAACATGAGAGTGTTACACTAAATCCATCCCTATGACATTCTCACCTTGATTGGGGGGATGAATCATTGCTATGATCCAAACACTACACTGGACTACCTCAGGAGAATACCATGTCGTTGTGGGTCATCTTATATGCTTGACCGCAAAACTAGGACATAAGTTCCAAATGCATGTATATTGGCATGATTCCAGCTTAATTAAGTATATTGACAACCATTACACTTCATGTTCATAAGCACCATTTTAATCAAGATTTGAGTTTTTTTTGTTGAATGATACTCAATGATGTGTCATCATACTTAGTCAACATCCTACATAGTGTACCTTACATGATATCCTTAATGCATATTGGAGACAAATTTCTATATAAATATCGAAGAACATGTGCTGCCAAACTATATACATTCCTAAAGAACGTTCATGGAACTCAAGGATCTCTTATCAACTATGTGAGCGTGAGCATGGTATTCCCCGTTGGTAATCTTGGTTGAACAGGGGTCCTTGGCATTTTAAATGATATGAAATCATTGAATGAGACTAATCTTAACTAATAATGTAGCTTTGGTTTCCTATCTTTGTAGAATGTTCACACTTAATGTGTAGATAACAGTTAAGATATGGTCTGAGTACCTCTTACACCAAGGTTGTTTATGGGGTGAATAAACTATTCATGGTTGATCCTATAAATCATAGACCATTATGTAGAGATAAGAAGATATTGGTTACTATGTACTTGAGTAACCAAAACCATTTCATCTCTTTATATGAATAGCCCCTTTTCTAGATTCACACTACTACATATATTACATTATTAATGTCATGGGATTGTGTCGACTTTTGTGTAACATCATTTCTCATGTGCAAATATGGTAATTAAGAGGATCCATGGGTGTACAAATGACATGTATTTAATGTGGTAATAAATGTGGTTCAAAAATTTGCACTATGCTACATAATATAGATGAATAAAGTTGTAACACATTCCTATTTCCTATAGGATACTAAATCTATGAGACAATGACATACAACTTGAGTGTAAAACTTGTGGTTTATTTGAAGGAGGGATATATAAGAAATCAAGACATCTTATAACACATTCATAGGAGCCAAATTTTAAGACTACGAACACTATAGAATCCAACTTGGTTTTTCTTGGAAAATTTGTAACCGATAATGGATTTCATGTTGATGGCGAACAAGACCAAAATGTATATAGTGACAGTGGGTGAATAAGTTTTTAGGAGAAGGCGCATCAGAAAGTAATTAGCCGCATCCAATTCTTTATAGGTCATAGTGTCTGTGCAAAAGTTGGGGCCCTTGTACATTGAGTCAGTTAAGTATCTGGAAAATGTATGCAGACGGGAATCATTTGTACGTGAGGTCACACTGCTTTTGGGCATCTGCCTATGCCTACACTTGGAAAGTACATGTTGGCACGCGAATCGTATTGTATGCTAGATGCCTATTTGTGCATGCATGATGGGCTATCTAACATACGTCACAAACCATGCAGTTAAAACCGTCTGTATATGTAGACGTCTAGTTATACTATGCGGTTGGGTGTCTACATATATACATACATGCAACCAATAGTCTGTATATGATAGACGTCTGGTTGTAACTATGCAGTTGCCTGTCTACATATATACATATATAGAGTTGAAAGTGCTAAGGAGGGCAAACTTAATTTTGATCAAAAACATATATACATTAACAATTGGAAGCTATACAAGAATTCAGGTATGAAACCAGTTACTTCAATAAGCTTTTACATTAATATTTCTAAGGTATAAACAACATTGAGAACTATATAATAATGAGTATGTAGCTTCGGGAATGATTGAAGAGTCCTCAATTATTTTTAATGCTCACTCCCAATCTATAAATCAAACAATGGAATCAATCTATATTAAATATGTAACCATGAGTGATCTCAATTGTATACATATGGGCTTAGAAATAGGATTCTCATTCGGGGTTCAATCTTATTAGAACATGTATATACTTTTTTGAGTAAGTATATATGATCATGCGGGTCTAATAATCTAGGTAATGTCGTCTAGTGTGGAAGTCAAATATAATGTACCATGTATAATATGATCCTTATGGTCATTAAGTTACACTCTAACTAGGCCCTTATAATGGTGTCATGTAACAACATGCAATTATGTGTAAGAGTGCTAAAAAAATCTATGTAATTTATAATGTTGTTTCATTGGGTTTGTAAATTGGTGGGGCATCTCACATATACCATGAATATGACACTCCTTCATCTCACATAATACTTTGTGTGCATTTTTAAAATGATTCTCTTCTTCTAGCATATAGCATTCTGATATTGCATGATCACTGGGAGATTTCTTCTTACACCATAAAGCTTCCTCTCAGTGGGATCACACTAACTCCTGATGAAATGAATGAATTTTCAATGTTCAAGGATAACTGTTATCATCCTCCTCCAAAGTGACGGTGAATAGCACATAAATACTTGATTTGGAATATTACCTACCAAATGTCAAAACACTCAATAAATAGACATAAATATATCAGTCGTGATGCATCCATTGTTTAGTCAACCTGAGTATGCCTAGTTTTTATCAATGATTTGAGTAGAGAACTCCTCGATGTAATCCTTAATATGAATATGTATCATTTTTCATTCTATTGTGTTCCTGAGGATTATAGCTTCCCCAAAATATCAATTAGTAAATACCTAAGATTGGGGTAAGTGTAGCAAGTTGGTGGAAAATTAAGTGGACATAAAAACCTGAAATTTAGGTCACCCGCAATAGCGCAATTGTTTTTTAATTACGCTCGCAATTTTTGATTTTATTAGGATTGGCGATTCGAAACCTAAAACCGTGATTGCAGTCCTTTGAGAAAAAAAAAATAGACCCACGACTACTCATTTCCCCCCAATTTTCATTTTAAACTACGATTTCTCGTAGACCTTTGTCACTCGAGCACTTTGAATACACCCTAAAAATTTCTCTTTGGACTTCTCGATCGTGATAGTTTCAACCATGCCACCAAGACAAAGAGTTAAGCCCTCAATTTTGATCAATTTGTTTGCATTTTAGGTTTATTTTGTGATTTTCACGGGTTTTTTCAATTTTTTGTTTATGTATACAATTTTTTAGTTTTGTTAGTTGGTTGGAAAGCTCGTAATCATGCAAAACATCAAAATATTCGTCAAAACCCTCCAAACATTCCTCAAAACCCTCCAAACATTCCTCAAAACTCTCCTCCAAACATAGATCCACCTCTTGTTGGCTCCTTCTTTCCCCACGAAACCAATAGGAACACAATCTGATATTGTTGGAAGAATTCGACAAAATAAATATCTCCAATGGAAAGAGCACAAAAAAAAAGCACTTTACAAAAAATGGCACTCAAAACCGAGTTATTGATCAAAAGTTAGAACCTTTTTAATATTTTTCTCTGTTATTTATTTTAGGTGCCACTAGAACAAAGTACAATGTTGTTTCCTTTACCACACAAATAAAATTAAAGGGCGCTGATGTTAAGCACCTGAATCACAAGTTTTAAGCCCTCATATGACCATAACCATATGACAAGGGCTAAGGATTTTACTAATAAGACAAAATCATGCCACAAATCCGTCCCGCGTGACTTTATCTAACACATTACAAATATTGACTGGTTGAAGTTGACTCCGCAACCAACCAAATAGACAAATGGAATACCTTTAGAGGTGATTGTAGGTGGTGGTATGCAAGATAAATTATCCCATGTGGCTGTAAAAAGACTTTTTTTTTGAAAAGACCATACATTTGTGCATTATTTACTGACCCAAGAACCAATGCCCCCCTCCCCCCCACGGCTACTTACAAATGGTTCCCAATCCATTGGTGCCACGATGACCAAATCAAGAACAATTTTTGGGACCGATGGTGGATGGTTTTTGATTATCCACCATGCAACAACAATGAGGTTCCTCTCTATTTTTTGAAGAAATTATATTGCGAGTTTTGTGCTTAATGAGGTCCCAAATTATTTTGAATTTTCTGATTTTTATGGGCGGAGAAGGTGGCTCTACACAGAGTAGACCTCATGCACATGTAGGTCAACCAAGGATCCCCCATGCCCTAAAAAATCCCACTGCCTTCAGTTATCCCTCCTACAGTGAAGGAGGTTGTGGAGATTGACACACTACATGCATTGAGGGAGCTCACTGACACTCTGACCTAGCATAGTGAGCAGATTGCATCTAGTGATGTTGGTGGAGGTGCCAGTTCTAGCGCACCACACCACTATGGATCATGTGGTGCCATATGCACTGCGGGTGAGACATCATTTGTTGGATCACATGATTTCTTTTCTTTAGATGAGATGATGGTAGATGTTTTTGGAACTGGTGCAATGGATCTTGGTCTTTCATAGGTAAATGTCGAATAAATATTTAATATATATACAATAGTTTAATTCATGTTTGAGATTTTAATATATATGTATTTGATTGTATGTCATGTACATTTACATGTAAAAACTAATTTTTTATTTTATTTTAAATAGCAAGAGCCGGTGAAGGAAACATCCAACATCGACATGCTAGCTACTGCAGCTGGGCATGCTACAAATGTAAGTTTCAAGTTTTTACTTAAATTTCAAATTTCATTTGATTGTGCACTTTTATTATTATAATGTTTCACCTATACATGTACATATTAATATATGTTTGTCTTTTATACGTGTAGGAGCCTAGTGCGGGTCATCATATGCTCTGGGAACTAAGGCTACTGGCACGCCTCACGTGAATTTTATGCAAGTTAGTTTCTCTTTACACTTTGTTTCTAGTTGTGGAAGTTCACGTGGATTATGCTTTGGCTCTGTTATGTGGCAGTCATGTAGATTAATATTGATTTGTACATGTTTTTTGTATAGCTTATGACTGCCAGAGAGACTTCTCCATATATGTAGACTATGGAGGCTGCTATAGATACTCCCATAGCATCTGCAAATCCACTAACCGAGGTACAATTTTTTAAATTTGTTAAATTTATTTAGGAATTATTTCTTATTACTTAAATCTACAATATCAAATTTTGTACATGAAATATTTAATTTGAAATTTAATTATTTATATGTAGCTTACCTCTCATGAGTCTATTGTTGTCCCTGCCATGCATCAACGATAAATTGATAAGGATCATGACATTGCGGTAAGATTTCACATGCATTTAAACTAAATTCTAAGTTTCTAAATTTTAAATGTATTTTAAAAATATGGGTGTTAAAAACTTGTTGTTTATGAATGTGTAGGTTAGGTTGCAGGCCTTCTTAGAGACACTTAGGAACACATGAATGAAATCCATAGTGGCATCTCCCTCCACTACATCCCCAGGTCATGGACATGCTACTTCTAGAAGGGAGAAGAGAGGGAATATGTTTAATGATTAGATTCGTAGGACATGGATGTACATATATATATATATATATATATATATATATATATATATATATATATATATATATATGGGCCAGCTAGTCCTAGTTCATGATTCTTCATAGGACATTGTATATATAGCCTTATGCAACCACATGTGGTCCTATATGTATGACACACTTGGTTCAATATGTACACATGTTATGAACTTATATTTTAAGAGACGTGCGTTCACGTGCACACTTAGTTTGATACATTATATATCCATGTGTTGTTTTTCATAATGATATTACTTTTATATTTGATTTGAATTAGTTGCACATGATATCCTTCTATCCATGTATATTTTATGTATATTGACTATATATGTATGTTTGATTTAAAATTAAAAACCTATGGTGCAACATATATGAATATAAATTTACTATGGTGCAACATTGCATGTTACAATTGTTAATAAATTAAGGGAACCATGTATATTCGTCCATCAACATGGGAAACTTATCATTTTCCTCTTAAGTCATGAAAAAAAAAATCATACCTTGAATCTTGAAATAAGATGTCTTCCCTTGGGTCATTCAATTTTTGAACTTTGTATTTAATATTATTTATTACAAGGATATTATTCATTTTACCATTGATGAGTATGGTGGTGTTTGACCAATCCATCTTTATATCCCCACCAATATCATGATAGAAACTTTGGCTCAACAGTAGACCATAGGTAGCTAGCATGTCTTCCACAAGTATTTCCATCTTGATTTTCTTGTTAGGGAAGTTTGGAAATTCTGGCTTGAGAATCTTTCACCTGGCTGAAAAGAGGTAATTATTTTGTTTTCATGTAGTAACAATGGCAAATAGCAATTCTGGGAGTAATACCAATAGAGTTAGTAAATTTTATAAGCATGACATGGTTAGAGGCACCAGATTCAATAACATAATTATTCAATTTATAGGTCCATTGACCAACAAGGAAAGATAGAAAGGTTCTTATTTCCTAGAAGAGGAGGATTTTAAGGAAAGAAGGTTCTAGGAATGAGTGGTTATAGGAGTGGGAAGTGATTCTTTAGTGTTGGTAGGATTCTTGGAACATGTATTTTTACTACTTCCTTTGATAAACTAGACAAGGTCTAAATTATTTTGCTATGGAAGTAGAAGAAGAGGCTTATTTATTTTTTTATGAGTGGGTGAACACTAAACAAGAGTAACTATTCATATAATCTATCTAGATTATTTAGGATATTTGTTGGTGAGAATTCACGATAACCAATAATTACATTACCATATTGTTCTTCTCTTTCAATTTCTGATTCAACAATTTCTTGAAAAAGTTGCAATTGTTGAAAAAGTTGAAAAAGTTGTAATTGTTGAAAAAGTTAAAAAAGTTGTAATTGTTGAAAAAGTTGTAAATGGTGGATTATGGAATAAAAATAACTATGTGGACACATTTGGGTGGCCAATTTAATGCTAGAGGAGGTGTCATTTCATTCCGCGACAACGTCATTACTTCCGGGATACCTCGTTTGGGGGAAGTCCCTTAAGAGCCCAGAGACAAAAAAAAATTTCAACTTCGACAGGTGACTATGCACATTCTATGGAACCTAAAGACAACTTGTTTGATCCTACACCTTGGCGTAGGGACCCTTTAAAATAGCTTGTCTCAGTTTTTTTACTTCTCCAATTGGTGCTCTCGCTGCCCTATTGTTTGCGAACATGTAGAATAGTGTAGTTTGAGATAGTGTAAGGATGTCAAACGGTATATTTTGCAAATGGTGGGTTGTGGAACCAAAATAATTATGCAAACACATCTAGGTGGTGAGGTGAACACTAGAGGATGTCTCATTTTTGTACACAACAACGTCATTGCTTCTGAGCTACCCTCGTTCGGGCATAGTCCCTTAAGAGCCCTGAGACCAAAAAATTGTTAAAATTTGACGAATGACTATGTGCACTCTGTGGCACCTAAGGAATTCTCATTTTATCCAACACCCCAAAATAGGGACCCTATACAATATCCTATCTCATTTTTTTCCTTCTCCAATCAGTGCTCTCACTGCCCTATTGTTTGCAAACGCACTGAATAGTGTAGTTTGAGCTAGTGTAAGGCTGTCAATCGGTATATTTTCTAAATGGTGGATCATGCCACTAAATTGAGTATGCAGACATGTCTAGGTGGCCAATTTAATGCTAGAGGAAGGCATCATTTTGGTGCGCAACAACATCTTTTCTTCCAGGATACCTCGTTCGGCGCGTAGTCCCATAAGCGCCATGAGAGTAAAAAATTGGTAAAATTCGATGGGTGATTGCGTGCACTCCATGGCACCTAACGATGTCTTGTTTGATCCTAAACCTCAGCGTAGGGACCCTATATCATATCCCATTTCAGTTCTTTCCTTCTCCAATCGGTGTTGTTGTTGCCCTATTGTTTGCAAATGCGCCGAATAGTGTAGTTTTAGCCAGTATAAGGTTGTCAAATGATATATTTTGTAAATGGTGGGTCATGGCACCAAATTGAATACGTGAAAAAATTCGGGTGGCTAGGTGAAAAATAAATGAGGAATTTTTTTGGCATGCAACAACGTCATTACTTTTGGGCTACCTCATTCGGGCGTAGTCCCTTTAGATCCCTGAGACCACAAAATTGTTTAACTTCGACGGGTGACTACACAAACTCTGTGGCACCTAAGGACATATTGTTTAATCCTAAACCTCAGTGTAGGGACCCACTATAATAGAATATCTCAGTTTTTTCCTTTTCCAATCGGTGCTCTCGCTTCCCTATTGTTTGCAAAAACGTCGAATAGTGCACTTTGAGATAGTGTAAGGATGTCAAATGGTATATTTTGTAAACAGTGGGTCCTAGCACTGAACCAACTACACAGACACATCCATGTGGACCAGGTGAGCACTAAAGGAGGCTTTTTTTTGGTGCATGACAATGTCATTTATTCTAGGCTACCTCATTCGGGCGTTGTCCCTTAAGAGCACTAAGACCAAAAAAATGTTCAACTTCGACCAGTGACTACGTAGACTCCGTGGCATCTAAGGATGTCAAGTTTCATTTAACACCTTGTCGTAAGGACCCTCTACAATAAACTTTCTTTGTTCTTTCCTTCTCCAATCGGTGCTCTCGCTTCCCTATTGTTTGCAAATGCGTCGAATAGTGTAGTTTGAGCCAATGCAAGGTTGTTAAACGATATATTTTGTAAACGGTGGGCCGTGGCAATGAACCAACTATGCATACATGTCCAATTGGTTGAGTGAATGCTATAGGAGGCATCATTTTGGTGCATGAAAATGTCATTGCTTCCGGGCTACCTTGTTCGGGAAGAGTCCCTTAAGAGCCTTGAGACCAAAAAATCATTCAACTTCGACGGGTGACTACACAGACTCCATGGCACCTAAGAACATCTCATTCAATCCTAGAAATTGGCCTAGGGACCCTCTACAATAGCCTATCTCAAGTTTTTCCTTCTCCAATCGGTGCTCTCGCTGCCCTATTATTTGTAAATCCACCGAATAGTGTAGTTTGAGACAATGTAAGGATCTCAAATGGCATATTTTGTAAATGGTGGGCCATGGCACCAAACCAACTACGTAGAAACTTCTGCGTAGCCAATTGAAAACTAGAGGAGGTTTCATTTCAATGCACGACAACATCATTTCTTTCGAGCTACCTCATTTAGGCGTAGTCCCCTTAAGATCCCTAAGACTAAAAAATAATTCAACTTTGACGAGTGGATACATAGACTATGTGAAACCTAAGGACATCTCGTTTTATCCTAAATATTAGTGGAGGGACCCTCTATAATACCTTGTCTCAGGTTTTTCCTTCTCAAATCGGTGCTCTCACAGCCCTATTGTTTGCAAAAGTGCTAAATAATGTAGTTTGAAACATTGTAAGGCTGTCAAACGGTATATTTTGTAAACGGTGGGTCATGGCAGTGAATTGACTATGCGAACACATCCAGGTGGCTAGGTAAACACTAGAGGAGGTGTCATTTTAGTGTGCAAAAAATGTTTTTGCTTCCAGGCTACCTCGTTCGGGTGGAGTCCCTTAAGAGCCCCGAGACCAAAAAAATCATTCAACTTTGACGAATGAATACACATATTTCGTGACACTTAATGATGTCTTGTTCAATCCTACACCTCAGTGTAGGGACCCTCTACAATAGCCTATCTAAATTTTTTCCTTCTCCAATCGGTGCTATCGTTGCCCCTATTGTTTGTAAACACGCTGAATAATGTGGTTTAAGAAAGTGCAAGGATGTCAAATGATAAATTTTGTAAATGTTGGGTGTGGCACTGAAATGACTCCACATAAATTTCTGGGTACCAAGGTGAGTGCTAGAGGAAGTGTATTTTCAGTGCACGACAACGTCGTTTCCTCTGGCCTACCTCATTCAAGTGTAGTTACTTAAGAGCCCTGTGACTGAAAAATTATTCAACTTCGATGGGTGACTACGTGCACTCTGTGGCACCTATAGATGTCTCATTTGATGCTAAACCTTGTTGTAGGAACCCTCTACAATAGGTTGTCTTGGTTTTTTTCTTCTCCAATCGGTGCTCTCACTGCCCTATTGTTTGCAAACGCACCTAATAGTGTAGTTTGAGACTGTGTAAGGCTATCAAATGGTATATTTTGTAAACGGTGGGTCATGGAACCAAACCAACTACACGGAAATGTCAAGATGGCTAGGTGAACACTAGAGGAGGTGTATTTTTAGTGCGCGACAATGTCATTTCTTCTGGGATACCTCGTTCGGGTCTAGTCCCTTAAGAGCCTTGAGACCAAAAAATCGTTCAACTTTGACGGTTGATTACACGCACTCCATGGCACATAAGGATGTCTCAATCGATCCTACACATTGGTTTAGTGACCCTCTACAATAGTATGTCTCAGTTTTTTCTTTCACCAATCGGTTCTCTCGCTTCCCTATTGTTTACAAACGTGCCGAATAGTGTAGTTTGAGACAGTGTAAGGATGTCAAATGGTATATTTTATAAACGGTGGGTCATGACACCAAACCAACTACATCGAAAACATCCATATGGCTAGGTGAATACTAGAGTTGGCATCGTTTTGGTGCACGACAACGTCGTTGCTTCCGGGATACCTCGTTCAGGTGTAGTCCCTTAAGATCCCTGAGACCAAAAAAATTCAACTTTAATGGGTGACTACACACACTTCGTGGCATCTAAGGATAACTCATTTGATCCTACACCTTGGCATAGGGACCCTCTATAATAGCCTGTCTCAGTTTTTTCTTTATCCAGTCGGTGCTCTCATTGCCCGATTATTTGTAAATGCACCTAATAGTGTTGTTTGAGACAGTGTAAGGCTATAACATAGTATATTTTACAAATGGTGGGTTGTGGCACCAAACTGACTACACAGACACATTTGGGTGGCCAAGTGAATGCTAGAGGTGGTGTTGTTTTTGTGTGTGATAATGTCATTGCTTTCGGGAAACCTTCTTCGGGCATAGTCCCTTAAGAGCCTTGAGACCAAAAAATCATTCAACTTCGACAAGTGAATTCACGCACTCCGTGGCACCTAAGGACATCTCGTTCAATCCTACACCTCAGCATAGGGACCCTCTAATATAGGATGTCTGAGTTTTTTCCTTCTCCAATCGGTGCTCTAGCTACCCTATTGTTTGCAAATGCGCTGAACAGTATAGTTTGAGACAGTGTATGGATTTCAAATAGTATATTTTGTAAACGGTAGGTCGTTGCACCAAACCGGCTGTGCACATGCGTAGGGATGGTCTTGTAAACACTTGGGGAGGCATTGTTTTGGTTCTCTAAGCTCTAGGTCCTTCTGGGATACCTCCTCTGGAGCAAAGAACCCTATCCATAGGTACATAAATCATTTTTAATTGCTTCTCTTTTCTTGTAAAATAATGAAACCTTCTTTTAGCTTTGAGAATTGATAATTCTCTACTAACAGTGCAAACAACATGAAGGTGGAATCTTTCCATGCACCCCTAACCTACATATAAAAGTGTTAGTCAAAGAAATTTATGTTTCAAATCAAAACCATACTAGATATATGCAAAATACACAAATTTAATAAAATATATGAACTTAAATTTATCTAACTAAAAAATTATATATACCAAAGAAATTATAGATACCAGACTTGAGCATTGTAAATTCATTCGATTGGACCATCAGGATCTAATCTACTCTAAATAGTTGACATGATTGATTCATAATCGAACTCTCGAACCTTTCAAATAATTTTGTTATTAGGCCCCTCCTCGATATCTATACAACTAAATATTTGTTGCTAGAACTAGATGCAAATATAAGAGTATTTTCGTGTGTGTCTCAAAGTCTTCAAACACCCAAACAGAGGATTTTTTTAATGGATACTATCGAAGCCAAGTTCTAGTAACTACCATTGACCCTATAGGGTACTCAATGATCAGGGGATCATTTATGAAAGTTCCCTAAACATCTTTAAATGGTGTTAGTGCAGAAGATCATCTCGAGAGCTTTCCAACGACTGTGAGAATGCGACAAATGGACATCGGGAGCTCTAGATATGTTCGGTCAAAGTTCGGTCAATGGGAAAGTCAAATCTGGTCCACTGGTCAATATTGGACCGAATCGCACTGTGACACGTGGCTTGCCAACACTCATTGAATTCAGTCGATTTTCTTATCGGGAGATGACAAGTGGACTACAGAATTATTTCTATTCCACATTGTATGGGTCGAAATAATATTATTTTGGTAAGGTCACTTTCCAAATGCCATATATATATTGATGTGTATACATTAATATTAAAACGCTACATAGCCGCCAAATGCATATGACTTGACCATGTTGCAAGGTGCTAAAGCGTTTGTTTGGGGGGCATTAAGCCTTGCCATGTGGAGAGGAGGAAATGAAGCGGTGGTAAGGGGGCCCATGCGTGGACTGTCCCACGTGAAATATGCAGTAGGTAAGGTTTAATAAAACCTTACCCAAATATATGGTGTCAAATGTGGGATATCCCACTTAACTAGGCAATACCACCCCACTTTACCTTATGCAATCCCCTCTCCTTAGCCGCGCTTATGGGATTTTTATCCTATTCAAAATCCTAAGTGGCTAAAATGGGAATTAATCCCATTAAAAATGCAAATGCCGCTCCTTTTGGATTTTAATCCATTTAAAATTACATCTGCCCAACTTGGGATTTAATCCCATTTTTCATGTACAGGTGAAGGCTAATATTATCCTATGGATGATATTCAATGCATTATTTTTTGGGCCGTAATTTTGTATAAATAGGGAACCCATTCTATTGTAAAGGGGGACACAACACGAGCTTATTATTTGTTAACTTTGTTGTGGACACACTGGTGACACACACATCACACACAAACTCAGAGAGAAGCTCATTCCTAGAGCGCTGGAGGTGAATTCCGAGCCAAGAGGAGAATGAGAAATTGTTGTGTGAAGACCTAAATTATTTAGGCATTGTATATTTTTATATTATTGACCTATTATTTGTTAGGTAATAATAAATGAAATATTTGTGGCTAGGAGTTATTCAAACTACCTAGTCGGCGCATAGCGCCACACCAAGTACTTGTAAATCCTAGATTATCGACCGGAGTGCTAGCTTCGCATTGTTTGCGTCAGGAAGGCCGATCGAAGCCGAAGGAGATTGTGCATTAGGAAGGTGGATGTCGGGTGTTATTTTTCACCCTTGTCATCCGAAGAACTGGTGTACTGATAGGCAAGTAAAATTCCATTAGGTTTTCTTGTGAAAGTACTATTGTAACTTACAAGTTTTGACTAGTGGAACAGTTCGACCACGAACCCAGAGACGTAGATAATTACCGAACTCCGTAATCAATCTGTGTGTAATTTTCGTTATTGTCTTGCATTATTTTAAATTGATTACTTAAAAGGAGTAAATTATCGGCAAATAATTAAAGCCTATAAGGGTCCGAGATCAGGTCGTAATAATCTGATTATTTTCAGATCATTTTTGGTATCAGAGCTGGTTTAGCTCCATAGTTGTTTTTCAGTAAATCTGATTAACAAAGTGATTGCTTGAAGATTGGTGCAGATGGTTCAATTTGTGTGAACAGGGTACAAGTGCACTATGGTCAAGATGTCTAAATAGGCACAGCTCGAAGAGATTGAAGCTTTCAATCACCAGATCCAGGAAGAGAAATCTCTCTTGTGATCCATGTATTCCTCCTTGGAAGAGGAGAATGCTCGTATGAAATAAAAACTGTAAACCGAGGATGAGCTCTTGGCAAGGTTGCAGTGTAGTGATCAAAGCAAGGAAATACCTTCAACTTCAGATGCAGAGGCCATGGTAGATGATTGCACTGTAAGTTGTTCACCACGGGAATCTTCTTCTTCCTCCCATTCAGTTTCGGATTCAGGTACTGAAGTATTTGGTTTGTTTGAAAAGCATACTAGAGGCATTGGATCCAAGTTACTACATAAAATGGGATTTGATGGAAGAGGCCTTGGGAAAAATGGCCAAGGCATTTCTAACCCAATACAGGTCGAGGATCATCCTCATTTTACAGGTTTGGGTTATCCTAGTGCGGATATGGAAATTGGAGAATGCTCCAAGAACGCTGATGGGAGACAACCTTCCGAAAGCAAAGTGATTACCCCAATAGTCCTGCAAGAAGATTCTGAGCAGGAAAGTTGTGCTTCGTCGTCATAGGTAGGATGTGGTAAGAGAAATCAGCGAAGAGGTAATGAGATTCCACCTCGAGTTTCTTACCATAATCATAAGCACAGTAAAACTTCTGATCCACTTTTTTAGCTTAAGAAGTATGGTTATGATTTTCAGAATATGTGGAATTCTTTTCCATGTAATTTTTGTGGATTGCATAATCATTCAGCGGCCAGATGCTGGAAGAGAAGGACACTGATGAAGAATTTTTTTCCGTTCATCAAGAACAAGGCAAATCAAAAAGACCAATCTCGTCATGTAGAGTCGAGAAATGGCAGAAAGAGTTCCTCATCCCAGAAGAAGGATATTAAGAGGAATTTTTGTGCTCATTGCCAAAGGAATGGGCATCAGGTGGAAAATTGTTGGAAACTACATCCATCTCGCCATCAGAGTAATGGCAAGCCAAAGATGGAATGGAGGCCTATTGCAAAGGCAGAAGAGGTTTCTACTCCACCACCAGTTGACAAGTCAACCTAGGACCAGGTAATACCTGAAAGTGAAAGTCCTTTAAAATGGGTAAGTCAAAAAAATTTCAATTATATATTGCATAATTCAGATTGATGGATTGTATGCAGTATTAAGTTTGGAGATCAGATTCTGTGAGGAAATGCTGAGAGAATGGTTTACAATACTCAGTGGATTTTCTTACTTAGAAAATTTGATTAATGCTCCAAATATATCTCCTAATCAGTATGTGAGTACCTGTTACAGCTTGGATACAGGATTTGACTCATATAAAGCTTGGAGATTGATCTGCCATTTGTGCAGACATTAGAGTTCGTAGAGATCAGCTCGGAACTTCATTCTGTGTAGAGGCATTGTGACCGTGCAGCAGAATGGTAGCTGAATCACTGTTGGCATTGACGTCAGATCGGAACTTCATTTTTTGTAGAGTCATTGCGACCGTGCAGCAGAATGCTACCTGATATTAGTATGTCAACAAGAAGAGCTCTCAAAGGATCAGCTTGAAACGTCATTCGGTGTGAAGGCATTACGACCACACATACGAATGGTAGCTGATCAACAGACTTAGCATCATGCATTGGAGGCTCGAAGTCTTGAAAAAGGCTTAGCATCATGCATCGGAGGCGTTGAGGTCTACACAAAGACTTAGCATTGTACATCATAGGCTTGAGGTCTTGAAAAAGGCTTAGCATCATGTATCGGAGGCGTTGAGGTCTACACAGAGACTTAGCATCATACATCGGAGGCTCGAGGTCTTGAAAAAGGCTTAGCATCATGTATCGGAGGCGTTGAGGTCTACAGAGACTTAGCATTGTGCATCGGAGGCTCGAGGTCTTGAAAGAGGCTTAACATCATGCATCGGAGGCATTGAGGTCTGTAAAGGGACAAGGCATTGTCCATCATTGACATCAGATCAATCAAAGCTCTACGTAACATGGAGTTCCTTCAAATCAGTTCAGATTCTGCGGAATCAACTCGGAGCTAGGAGCTGTGTTATAGAGTAAAAGAAGATCCTTTTTTTCAGATATCAAGAAGCTTAGCACCGCACAGAAGGAGCGTTGAGGTTTCATTCAGAAACTTAGCACCATAAAGCGGAGGCATGGAGGTCTTCTTCGGATCTCAGAGTGGCGTAACAGAAGCATCGTGGACCCATAACCCACAAGTCCTAGGATCAGGACAGAGTTTTCGAAGTGAGAAGGTTGGAGGAGAAGACCCAAGGGTTTACTACAACAACACTTCTAAGGTGGCAGCAGAGTTTTCCAGATTCAGGACAGTATGGAAGCTTTTTGGGACAAAAAGCTTTTCTCAGTGGGGAGGTGTGATCAGGGGATCATTTTCAAAAGTTCCCTAAACACCCCTAAATGGTGTCAATGTAGAAGATCATCTCGAGAGCTTTCCAACAACTGTGAGAACGCGAAAAATGGACATCAGGAGCTCTAGATATGTTCGGTCAAAGTTCAGACAGTGGGAAAGTCAAACTATGGTCAACTGGTCAATATTGGACCGAATCGCACTGTGACACGTGGCTTGCCAACACTCGTTGAATTTGCTCAATTTTCCTATCGGGAGATGACAAGTGGGCTATATGCTATTTACCGAGTTAATTATTTCTAGGCCACATTGTATGGGTCAAAATTATATTGGTAAGGCCACTTTCCAAATGCCACATGTATATATTAATGTTTAAAACATTAGTATTAAACCATGTTGTTGCTAAGCAGGTGGGTGGTGAAGCGGTTGTTTGGGAAGCATTAAGCCTTGCCACGTGGAAGAGGGAAATTGAAGCGGTTGTTGGGGGCGGTTATAAGCCCAACGTGGTCATTGACCACTATACATGTGGGGGAAAGGCTATTTACAAACCTTAGGCATTATCTCCCACCGCCTAACATGTGGAACCTTAGCCAAATGCACCCTTTTTGGGATTTTTTTCCCTCTTATCATTCAAGCCGCTCCTTATTGGATTTTAATCCTTTTTAAAAATGCATCCGCCTAATTTAAGATTTAATCCCAATTTCTATGCACAGCTAAGGTTTAATATTAGCCTATGGATGATATGCAATGCATATTTTTTTGGGCCCTAAAAATGTATAAATAGGGATCAACCCATTTGTATTGTAATACACACACCAGCGCAACGAAGAAGCTCATTGCTAGAGCGCGGAACGGTGAACACACACACAGCCTGAGCTTATTATTTAAGCTTATTTGTGGGATGTGTCAATAGGTATTGTCTATTGGCCTATTATTTTAGGCAATATTAGATGAAATATTTGTGATTGGGAGTAAATTTTAAACTACCCAATAGGGCCCATTGAGCCACACCAATTACTTGCAAATCCTGGATTGTCGACCGGAGTGCTAGCTTTGCATTGTTTGTGTCGGGAAGGCCGATCATAGCCGAAGGAGATTGTATGCCAGGAAGGTGGAAGTCGGGTGCTATTTTTCACCCTTTTCGTCTGAAGAACTGGTGTACTGATAGGCAAGTAAAATTCCATTAGGTTTTCTTGTGAAAGTACTATTGTAACTTACAAGTTTTGACTAGTGGAACGGTTCGACCACGAACCTGGAGACGTTGGCAATTGCCGAACTCCGTAATCAATCTGTGAGCAATTTTCATTATTGTCTTGCATTATTTTTAATTAATTACTTAAAAGGAGTAAATTATCGGCAATAATTAAAGCCTATAAAGGTTCGAGATCAGGTAGTAATAATCTGGTTATTTTTGGGTCAATGTTGAACAATGTGAGTCACATTCCTCACCAATTCCAAGATAAGGGAGAACCATATTGTAAGTGTCAAAAGGTTATCGTAGTTGAAAAGTAATTGTTTGGAGTCTTGCACATTAGTACCTGACATATTTGTAGAGTTGGGGGTGATTCATATGCTGAACTTAGTATGGTGGGAATCAGTTTTTCTGAAACCAAGGGAGGGTAACAAGAGAAACCAGGGGATGGGGAAGACAATATAGGGGATAAAAATTAGATTTCCAGTGAAACTAGGGAAGAGGAATGAATCAGTGTATGAAACGGAGGAATCTACAAAATAAACCATAAGTTTTTGCCCCCTAATTTGGAGGAGAAATTTAGTGAAAATTTTTATTCGTTTGAAGAAGAGAGATGAAAGATTTATGAGGGGCGAAATAGGTCCTTGAATATTCAAAGTAAAGCTCAAAATATTAAATCCTAAGGTCTTAATCCGATGGTGGTGGATTCCCTGTCGAGTAATTTGGAGGATTTATTGGAGATTAAAAGGGAGGATAAAATTAAGATGCGAAAGGATAAATCCCAAATCAATCATGATTCCCCTAAAATTCCTAGCCTTTTGGGAAGGTGAGAGATATAGAGATTACATCAAGGATACTTTTGGGAGTGTGGTTATTCCTGATGATGGGTGGCACACAATGAAATCCAGAAGAATTAGGCAAAACAACTGATTGTTTGTTGACCATTTGCTTCCTTTAGGGGAGTTTGTTCCTCTTCCTAGTTGTCTGTTTTTGGACCTGTTCTGTCCCGAGTTAAGTCTGTTGAAATCTTTTTTCAGTCATGTTTTTCCTTTTTTTTGGGTGTTTTTCACGATGTATCTTTCTTTTTTTCCCTTTTGGGAGCCTGATCCATATTTTTCCCCTATCTAATAAAAAAAATTGGTCATTGATTACAAATATATTTCCCAAAATGGTACCACAATGCTCCAGATGGATATATGTCTCAAATAATTACAAAAACCCTATAATATGATAGGTAAATGACATCTCATTACCCACACAATTTAATTCTACATGTGTAACATTAGTAACTATTGCGATGATGATTTTGTAAATTTAAGTATCTAATTTGACCACGACATTTATAATAAATACAATAGTATCTCATGTTTCATGACTATGTTTATTCAATGTCTAGTGCATTTTTCATAATCAGGAGTACCATTGGAAAATAGAATTAGAGTAAATTGTATGGAAATGAGAGATATTGGTCTTCCATATGTAACTTTTCTTGGTGCCATTATATGATGAGATGGTTGACTAGTCATTATTTCTTGTTTTTTCATATATATTGTCATGATGTTGTTGTGTTATTAATAGCATAGATATTTTGGGATAGTGTATGATGACCTTAGAGTTAAGAGATACATTAGTTAGGATTATTTTAATGTATAGTCTGTTGAAATGAATAGGACCACAAATATAACTACGATGGAATAATGTAGAATAAGTAATGATGTTTTTAGAAATCATATGAGTTATGTGATAATATACTCATATTTTGGGAATGTATAATTTGGATGTGATCATGATGCAATATAGCATAATGAGACATAGGACATAATATGAATGAAATAATCAACATGCGCATGGTCCTCGTAAAATTTTCTAAAAGAATCATAGGCGAGGAAACATGCTATTGAGAAAGAAGGAAGGGTGATCTTCATGCATGTCGTGAGGGACACAATGAAATGGTAGAAATGATAAAAAGATATCTAATCAATGTATTATTTGTTTGATTAGAATATGGTTGTTAGGAAATAAATTTAAATATGAATGAATAGTCACTTTAGATAGTAGGAGTGTAGTGGCACAAATTATAAGCAAATATTTAGTTTAACTAGATGTGGTACCGATGGTACTAAAGAGGTTGTAAGAGTTACTTGTGAAACTTTTGGTACAAACCATTATTTCTTGGAAATACATTTTTATGTGTTATTTTGGTGGCTCAAATATAGGGATAGCTTCATAAGGAAAACATCACATGATGTTTCAGTGTAATAATATTGATTGATATTTTTACTTTCTACTATACAATTTCAAGGAAGAGGTGAAATAAATATGTCTAATTTTCATGTTTCGAAAGTGATAACACTATTATCATCTAGTAACTTAATTTTTTGATCCAATGTATAAAAAACATTGTCATGGTGTCCATTATTCCAGTGTAAATTACAAAAAGGACAACCCTTTTCTTGTTTAAGATGGTGAGGAGGACAAGGATCATTATATGGCAACTAAATTAACTTCTTCTTGATTACTGTGAGTAGAATTTTCATGTTTCCAATTAATATAGTTTTTGAAATATAGTGGCTTACCGCTTCTAGTAAGGAGGATCCTTTGCTCGATAAATTTTAATTTACTCTTAGGACGATAAAATATGTACCATGATGCAAGAACTTAACTTTATTTTCATTAGATTAATGATTTTAGTTTTGCATAATAGTCATATGTAATAAAATCAAATGTAATATCCTAATCCAATTGTGTGGGCTAATGGGGCTCTAAGGTATCAGTCTAGATAAATAGTACATATAAAAAGATTAGTAAATAAGTTCAATCATGAAGTAATTATTCCTTGATATTTCATATGCGACCTTGAAGAAATATATATCACATATAAAACCAATTTTTTGATAGAATAACAAGTGTATGCATTCTTTGGAATGTAAGATATACTTAAATACCAGTTTCTATCTCACCTTGATGTACGAAAGAGGGTAAACACTCATATGTAGCTCTTGGGACTCTAATGTGAGTAAAGTGAGCTAGAAAATCATCTTTAAGTTCTAGGAATGTACTTAAAGACCCAATAGGAAGATGAGTAAACTAATGCATAACATCACATGTGAGACGCATAGGGAAATATTTGAGAAGAAATATATGATTTTTATATGATTCCATAATTGTCCTATAATTCTTAAGATGTAGATAAGGATAGAAAGTGCCATAGAAAAATTAGAATGATGGCATGAAAAAATTCCCAACGAACTTAGATTGAAATATTCTATGCAAAAGAGGATATCCATCAATGGTTTTAGAATCAATGCTAGCATATATGTAGGAATTTCTCTCTAGAGTCTAGGTATATAATTTGCATTGTAAATCACCTACCACATGAAAAAGAGAGGGGACATCTTGAGGATGAACACCAAAAATAATTATAGGATGATTCAAAGATTGTACCTTACCATTAATACTAGCCATAAGAACATTATTTAATTTAAAAAGCAAAGTGTGGTGATGTGTCAGCTGAAACCACATTAGGTAGAACTTAGAGTTCATCTGGGGTTGGTCTCACATAGAGGGTCTAAACGAATATAATTTTTTTTATAAAATAAAATCAACCAAACTAGGAGAAGAAACTAGATTATGTGTGTCACATGTAACTAGAGAATAATCAAAATATTCAATTGTACTAAGAGAAATTGAAATGGTATCATCATTATAGATGTTATTATTAACAAGTAGTTGAAGAAAATATTGTAGTAGATTCATTACATTTTCTTTCAAGAGGAGTCCTAGAATCATAAGTTGCAATCATGGTATGTGAAATAGGAATAGAATCAATTATATCATTATTACATTACAGAGAAATAGTAGAAACAATAATATTGTAAGTAATATCATTGATTTTTCATTCAATGGGAGCAATAGAAACATACGTAGAATCATATACAGAGGAATATAAATTTTGTAATGAATGTCATTCACTTTAACATTAAAGATATGTGGAAGATATAAAAGATAATTTTTTAAACAGGGATCGATGTCGATCCTACAGATCGATTTCGATCTAGACAATCGATATTGATTGTTGATAAAAATATTTTGATCCAAAAAATTTGAAACATATACTTATATCACAAAAAAAACATCTAAATGTCACATGGTTTATAAAAACTTAATAAGAATTATGTACCTTTGAAACTTGATGAAGTTGATCTGATGAGATGTGTAGGATTATTTCTCCAAAGGGAATCTGATATAACTAGAGATTTTTTTATTCGACATTCTTTCAATGCAAGAAGGTTGGGGAATCAGACGTGATTTTTTATTGTAGGGTAGTGCTCTGTGTCAAAATTAGGCTTGAATTTTTACTGCAAGGTAGTGCTCTGTGTCAAATTCTTGTTATTCAATTCAAATATTTCACATATTAATAGTATTAAAACACGTTACAAATTTCAACATTGAATCATTCATTCTGCATGGCATCCCTCTATAAATATTTCCTTCATTTCTTTCATTCTTCATCTTCATATCCATCCCCACTTGCTAAACAGTATTACATTTCACCTTATCTTACTCAGCCGGCTATCTTTTTGTTGAGTTATTTAGTTGTATCTTGAACAGATTAATTGTCAAAGGCATCTCTGAAGAAGTTAAAATAACAACAACAATATTTATCAAAATCATGACGGTGCTGCTTGTTCTCAACGTTATATTTTTCGTCAATGTCTCTGCTCGACATAACTTTAAGGAATATGTAAATACAAATGCAGCTAGTGAAAGTCTATATTCAATTGTGGAGATGTTGGCGCATTGTATTAACTGTGGAACCCATATTTCAAATTCTAACTACTACCAAAAATAAGATAAGTCTGCATATTGTTCATACTGATAATTATCCAAAATGAAACAAAGAGGGGAACACACTTGCTAAAAAATGCAGAGACAATGCATAGCATTGAATGACTACAAAAGAATTGAGGTTTAACCAACCTGCGTATGGTGGGAGATCGAAAAGTGTCGATCTGGTGATGCTCGGCTCCCTCGTGATCCAAAAACAGAGAATTCTTTATTTTTATTTTTCATGAACAGATAAATTTTAATATACAATTCAGATTATCATATATATTTGTTTATATTGGACCTTGAGGATGGCTGAAGTAAACATTTTACGTTGGTTTCTTCCATTTAATGTTAACATTGTTAATCCTTGTTAAAATCGCATGCCACCTTCCTCACTTTTTTCCGTATATGTAATGATAATCAATGAAAATTAAGCACTATATAATTGACCCTATATTAACAACATTATTGATCTGTTAAATGTATTTTTATTCTAATACTAGTAAGGGAGGAATGATGACTTCAACATGACAGAGTTAGCAATCTCCAGAATCGTTCACCTCTTTATGTATTGGATAGCTACCAAAAGAGTAGTTTGCTTGTGCATCTGTAATACATTTGGGTTTTGTGATCCAAATTACAACCGTCACTCACACTCAATAATATGAAACACTTGGGATAATTTCCACCAAAGAACTGTAAAGTTCTTAAAAGGCTAGATTGTGCCATGTTATCGACACAACCTTTTTTTTCATTTGTCAATTATTTCCAATTGCCGATGGAAGTATTGTCCCATATGGTTCTGTCCGATAATTTTTCAATGTGCTTTCAATAAAATGGAATTTTCATTGGCATACAATTTATTACACCACATAGTTTTGTCTCAATATCACCCTTCTTCAGCATGGACCCACATTATACCATATCAAGATGGCGTGGAGCTTAGTGGTAATGCCAACTGGATAAGTAGGTTGGATAGAGTAGTGGAGGGGTGGCATCAAGTAGGTGACGTGCTTCCTTTGCACATTTTAGCACTAACTAGCATTCGTTCAACACAAATCCTACAAGTTGCCACCACCTTTGAGTTGAGTCGTTCATTAACTACTCTAGGGAAAGCTCCCTTTCATGATCCCTTGTAATCACAAGGGGATAATATCATAAATTCCTCTAAATCACATATGATTGCAATGTTAGGGGTGCGCAAATCAAATTCAAGCTTCACTAGATCAAAGTGGGAGATAGAGTTTCCAAACAATTATTCTAATGCCTGAAATCCAAGCACTAGTACTACCAAATCAAGGCCACTCAGGAAGGAAATTAGCATCTTACTAAAGAAATGGACGTAGTAAATGCCTTCTTCCACCATTATCAATAGGTTTTTAAAGCTCAAGAACCTGTTATCCAAAATTCACCCCTCAAGGTAATTTTGATAACATGCATCAAATTCTTTAGTCCCAAGCAAATAGATTGATTTAAGGCCCGAAATCATGTTTTTTGGGGCCCCCTCGGCCTTCTAACTCTCCCATCTAAGAAGAAAACCCAACGAGTTAGAAAAGGTGAAAAAATTGCAAAAAACCAAGCTTGGCGCTGAAAAAATGAAGAAAATCGGCTAAGTCCTAGTCCGCGCAGCAGTTGGGACAGTTGGGACGTCGGGGCGTGAACCGGCCGAAAATCCGCCAGGCAGTCTGCGCAGTAGTTGGAGTAGTCGGGACAAAAGTACGCGTGGGACACGAAAATCCGAAATGGCCGAAAAGTGGAAAAATTCGCCAAGTTTTGTTATCATGCGATTTGGGACATCTGGGCCGTAGGTACGTACGGGACGTGAATCGGCCAATTTGCCAACAGACAATTCATTTTGGGCAGTTTGGAGATATTTTTCCTAGGAAGTCCGGGACAGTTGGGACAAAAGTACGTAGAGGACGCGAACCAGCCGATTCGGCCGAAATAGGAGAATTTCATCTGAGATAGTTTGGGACATCCGGGACAAAGGTACGAGTGGGACGCAAAAAGCTGAAAGAGCTGAGAGTGAATGGAATCTCGCCAAGTGTCTTTACCGCAAACAGGAACAAGGAAGCCCGAATCAGCCGAAGCATGAGATTTTCATCCGGGACATCATTCTTTCTCTACTGTAGCACCTGGGATAGTATGGGGAGCATTTTTCAAGTAATATATAATTATTTTACTCCATTTAATGCCTCTTATAGGTGGTTGAAGGACAGATTTCAGGATTTCCATTTTCCCTTCTCTTTCCCTTCTCATTTTTCTATAAATTGGAGTGTTGGGCTCATTATAAGGAGAGTTTTTCAGATAGCAAAGCTCTATCAAAATTGCTTTGTGAATCCGATGTGTTGTGGGTCCTTGTAGTGGGCTCCTTGCATGGTGATCTAGGCCGTTATCCTGTAATAGATTGAACTGTGCATATCATGAAGCGATAAAATATCAATTTGTGGATATATCTTCCCCTACTGTGTTTTCTTGCATTCTTCTTGCCCATTTAATCTTTCTACAAGAATATTGTGTCTATTATTATGTTCTTGCAGGGATCTATTATCATTATGTATGCTTGGAATGTCGTTGTGAATGCATTTTTGCTAGATTATGGAGAACTATCATCACCTCTACTGGTGTGCACTTTGCCTCTGTATTTCACACATTTGGAAACTACTCTCACACCCTCCTTTTCTGGTGTATCACCGCTTTAGTGTAGGATTTCATTTTATGCATTCTCTCTCCCTGGTCCCTTGGAAATTTAGATTAGGATAGTTAGTTTCCCCTGCATTAGAGTAGATTGTGGCAGGTAGTTTAGGAGCAAGAACCAACTTTCTCTGGAGGTCTATCTCATGTAGCAAGTCCCACAACTTGGAGATAGTACCCATGTTATCCAATCACACTGTGAGTTCAATTATATGCACTTGTATAAAAATAGGGGTGTTGTGATTTGGTGATAACATAACCTTCTCCAAAGTGAAAAGAAACACTTGATTAATGCATTTTCATTGTCCCTTGCAAGCTTTTTCGAGCAAAAAGGGTATCATGTGACCGAATGCTTTCAAGTGAATATCTTTATGAGGTGGTTTCCCACATGGCTAATGGTAAATCCTCTTAGTTGGGATCGTCTGCCTTATGAATATTATAAAACCCTTTCGGGTGTTGTCAGATGAGACCTATTCCATGTTTATCTTACAGATTTTAACTCCAATTTGCTTGGGTGGTTTATTAACCACAATCATATAAAAATCATTTGCAAGATGGTTGACCCAAAGCTTATCTACAAATAGAGGCCAATCACTTTATTCAATGTCTTTTATAAAATAATTTCCAAGGCCTTAACAATACGCATCCAACACTTATGCCTATAATTATTAGTCTAGAAAAAATAAGGTTTATTCAAAGAAAATATATCCTAAATAATAGTATTTCTCTTTGGGAAGGTGTGGACTATGCTTGCTGGTCTCAATAGAAATCCTTATTTATGAAAATCTATTCTTTGAAATCCTTTGACATGAAAAAATGGCACTTAATTTCAGAAATACTCAAACCACTTAGTTTTAGGTCATTATTTATCCACTCATTTTCAATGTTGTTTTCAAATGCTTCATCTTATCTCTTTGTTATTGCTATCATCTCATAATAGTTTTTCCTCTTTCATTCAATTCAATAGTTCTTTCCTCTTGTACATGTGTTGTATGATTTAGCCACCAAAGGATTTACTTATCTCCTAGCCAATGCCTCTAAGAAAGGGGTGGTGAAGGGAATATCTCTTCTAGGATTTCCTCCCACAAAGCTTACTAATGGCCACTCCACTGATGATTTGTTTCTCATCTTACGAGAAGATAAGAATAAGTACATATATCAAGTTATGCACTTCCTTGACATTTATTTCTTAACTTATAGCTTGAACATTCAATGGAAGTATACCAAATGTAACATAAAATACTTTCTACCTCCACCTCTATAGTTGGATTTGTTTCAATGGATTAACTAGATTTGACGTGGAGAAATATTCTGATTTATAGGAATTCCTATTTTATATCAAGATACCTTTCCTTTCCTTTAAAAATGTGTAGTTGATGGAGTGGAGAAAAGTCTCTCCAATTGGATCACAAAACCACTTTTTATGGCTATTAAGTTTCAAATTTTATAACAAGTCCTTGCTTCCATGAATGTTTATTACTCATCTTCTTGGGATCCAATAATCTTAGAAAAAACTTGAGAAATTGTTAAAAGAATTATTACGAGATAGTTTGAAGCTTGAAAAATATTTTCATATAAATTATTGTGAATTTTTTTTCTACATTATGAGTTTAGTGGCCTAGGATTGTTGGGCATTGGGTGTCAGGTAAAATCCCTTTAAAAAAATTTATTATTCATGATATTGAAGGGAATGAAGTTTGTAAAATTGTTCTGCATAATTGTAACTTAGAAGGCTCTCCAAAAAGGCATATGACTTGGAAAGGGTCATGATATCAGAACCTAATCATTATCCAAGATCCAATATAACTATTGTTGTCATTCATTATTGAAAGCATTTAGATGTATTTGGAAAAATTAAACATTATATTTTTTTGGAACAAAGATGAGCTCAAAAATGAGCTTTCCATGAATGGTCACTTGGTATATAGTGATGCCCAATTATTTGTAACATTCCCATTTTAAGACTTTAGAAACAAGGGGAAAAAATTGCATAAACTTCTCTCTTCTAAATTAACATAAGTTAGAACACATATTTGAAAGCCAATCTATCTCATAACAGAAAACCATATGGAGCTGTAAATGACTCGGTGAACACCAATCTCTCACTTCATGACTCGGTATCATAATGATATCTCATGTTAAATTTATAATGTGTATACTATGTATAATTGGTTTTGTTACGCTTTTAGAGGTATCAAGTATTTTGTTTAAGAGGCCTATCTGAATATTTTTTACTGATACTCATTTGAAATCCTGCTTCTTAAACTAGGTGACAAAGGACAACGCAACTAGTAGATTGCGATACTTTGGCCAAAGATTTTAAACATACTGTTAATGTTTATATTCCTAGATGACATACTCATCAAACAGAATAAGCCCTTCACCCAACTTGATCTGTTATCTATAATGGTCTTCACTGAGTTCTGTCAGTCCACTCGTTCAAGGTTTGACCCTAGACAAGGTTAGCAACATGGACAAGTCTGGAGGACTGCTTACAGTGACTAAGGGTACTTAGACATACTCAATCGAATTATGTTGATTTGGTGTGTCTATTTATACTAAGTCAACCTGAGTTACCCCCGACACTAGATCATGCCCCTATCTTTACCTAGGGAATAACTATGATCAAATCAAAGTTTATGTTAGTCTAGTTGAACAAACTCTAAAGGGTATTTAAACATTTCAACTGCAACATAGTATCCTCGTGAAGACCCTTGTCATCATGAAGGTACTATGCTGTAATTGGCGTGTGTCAACATCCAAATGTGTTTTCCTCATCTGGACGAACATACCTTAACTAGGAAGTTATATCTTATTAATTTCTTCATAACTAATTAATTACATCAACCCTATTGAACAACTAGGTTCTTTAATTGTAAACCTTTAGAGTTAAAACTACATTAGATGAAGTTATGCAGATAAATCTTCTTTCTATCCAAATCACATGCTGTGATTTGAACTATTAACAACCTCATTCCAATTTTACATTAAAGGCCTAGTACACATGGAAGTTTCATTTATTTACTCACTTAATACAACCCTAGCTTATATACGTTCTGAGCAGGTCCTTTTTTATATTAGACTTCATTAAAATGAAGTCTAATTCCCTTTTTAATCGTCTTTTCCTACATTCCTATTTTAATTAATGAAGTCTACATGAAAAGACAAACATTCTCTAACTACAAATAACAATAAGGATTCATATCAAAAAGGTCTTAAATTAGGACTATGATTTATTTCAATGGAATTTTCTTGCATTTACCTTATCAAAGGTTAAATTCTATTATAAACCCATTTTACATTATAAACTATTATCAATGTTTAATTCTCATAAAAAAAATTCATTTAAATATAGTCATAGAGATATAGTTAAGTTTCAATGTAAGAAAGTCAACTTTATAATTTGCATCCTCACTAGAGAGGGTAATACATCTAACACCTCATACTTCTATTTACTCCATTCCAAACCATAAAAAATGCTACTGTTTATGAAATAGAGTAATATTCATTATTTCCACTCATTGCATGCCAAAAGGAATTACATCAAGTACAAAAAAATTTCACTTATCTTTCATTCAACAAGGAGGAAATTATACATTTACATGTCCAAACACTTCAGATACTACTAATATAAAACAACACTATTTCAATCAATTTCAGATACAACTCTATTTTCCATCAAATAAATTTTAGTAATGAACCATATTTCATCATAAAAATATCATGTCTCTTTTATAAACAAATGTAACTTCCTAAATATATTTATCCTTTCATCACTTACGAAGTCCATCTGCAAAATTACTAGCACGGGTCAGTTCATTAAACTGAGCATGATAAGCACTAAATCATTAGAATGATGTGATTTGAACTAACTGTTTCATAAAAATAACTCTTCTGTTATGAAACAGGCCTGAAGTAATTCAGAAAGACATAACAAAAAGGAGTTACAATACTCAAACAAAATAAAGAGAGAAAGAGATATACAACAAATCGAAACTAACGTTAGGTCATGAAATATAACTACTTCATCCATCCATACTATTGTCTTTTATCAAAAGAATATAAACAGTAATTCTGATAAGTAATATTTCAACAGAATTTAACTAGTACTTTCATATATTTCTTCTCATGATCACTCATCCGATTAGATCTGTTTAACATAAAATGGTAACTATCCTAACTAGCTTTAAGGCATAGTTCACAAGTAGATCATTTACAACCATATTCCATCTCAATATTTCCTTAACCTATATCCATCCTAAAATCTAAGTTGCCAACAATTGAACTTAAATATCATAAGAAATAAGTTAAAATAACCAAATTATCATAACGTCTAAGTGTCTTGTTTTAGAGTATCCTAATACTCAAACTCAAAACTAGGAACCAAATCAAGTTAATAACCAAGCAAGATAAATCAGACTACTTAAAGATGTAATATTACTTCCAACAAGAAAAAAAGTTACCCTCTAATATCAAAAAGAAGCATCATTGCAATAATTACCTTAAGTAGTTAAACGTTTAAGTTTTTAATCTATAGTAACTCATTAAACCATTCAAATACTTCCATCCTAACACATTATTCCATCAAATCGAATACTTCCCTAACAACATTCTGTAATCATTCTTACCAGACAACCAAGAAGTTGCATAACGAAACAGACCAAAGAAAGACAACATCTTCAGCAAGTGCAAAGCTGAAAGAAGAATAATGGAAGGAGAGGGAAAAAAATCACAACCCCTCAACTCTTGTATGATTATAGGTGAACCTAAAGAAACTAATAACCTATATTGACAAGATTATTATCTAGTGTCTCAAACGAAAATCCCAAATGGAGACCTAATTTGGGTTTGAATTGAATGAACAACAACAAGGAGACACTAAACATAGCCTTTATTTCCACAAGATAAGAAATAAAACATTACTCAAAAGATGAAAAGATGGAAGGAATAATTTTAACAGATGGTGAATTCTAAACAATCATTCTAACTCATATTCGTATAGGAGAAGTAATCAAATTGATTTAACCTAATAGAAGTAATCATTCTATTTTCATGAAGAAGACATTGCCTAAGCTCTGTAAGAACTGAAACAAAGTTTAATCACCCAAGGCCTAAGAAATAGGCTAACACAATACATCAAAATAATATCGATAAAATTATCAAGAAGTTTAAGTTGATAATGACAACTGAAAAACAATAAATCAATACCCAAGGGAGTTTTCCCTTTTTAGCACATATTTCCATAATTTCATAGGTTACCCAATGAACCAATAGAGTAGAAAATTGAATATCATTTCCCTTATGGGCTTCCAAAAATTAGGCTTTGTGAAAATAACAAATCAATTCCAGAGAATAGAAGAAGTATACTTTTGTAGGACTTTTAAAAATATTAATATAAATTAATTAAACAAGTACTTGAAGATGTTTAACAAATTGCAAAGCGAACCCAACAACAATTTATCTTTCCTTAATAATCACAGGGACCGAGTCTGTAAACGAAATAATACAAACAAAACCCAGATTTATAATCACAAACAATGATAAGAAAATAGGAACATTCACCAATTCAGAGCCTTCCAACTATACAAAAAGAATATGAGTAAGTAGGCATCACATAATGTTATCTTCCCTGAAGAATCCTGAAGATTCAATCAATAGTCAAGTATTCAAAATAGTTTAATAACTGTAATTTTCCAATACAGAGGAAGCAAGACCATTCTAGAACAATATCCAAAGATTAAATCAAACCAAGCTACCTACAAGATTTAAACAGTTCAAAAAAGATCACAAACATTTTTTGACTTGATCTAGGGCCCATGAAGAAAGATTAAATCATAACCCAGCTATCAAATTAAGAAAATTGAAAACCCAGATCACACTTTTCATCATTCAAATAGAACCGAAAAAGCATTCCCAATAAACAACACAAAAACCTCAAGTAGATAAATCTTATTAGCAGAATGAAAACTAGCCTATTCCAAAGAGAAGAGTTGTTCTTATGAAAATCTTAATTAAAAGAAAAAATATTGATGAATAGAACCTTTCATGCCTAATAGTGCTTCACCTTCACCGATTCGTAGAAGTATCCAAACAGAGCTTCAATCTTCCTTTCGAAATGTAAAAACCACGTTAAAAATTCCTCTATCTCCTTCTTATAGTCTCATTGTGCCAAACCTTTCTTCCACACCATGTAAGGAAGGAAAACTTATGCATTGACAAACTGCATGAAAAAATCGAACTAGAGGCTCGAAAACAAAAACAACCACATGCAGAGCTCTAGCTCCAAAACTAAATGAATCAACAAAACCAAACCCTCTATCTTCTTCCAAGGAAGTTTCGGCAATTTCCAAAAATTAAATACAAAGTAGGATTTTTAGTCCTTCCTATTTTCCTGGCACCACCATCTCCAAATTTGGAATTAACTTAATTCAAACAAAACATGCCTCATAAAACTTTTGCAAAAATTTGAACTCATCCCTCTTAAGTTGGTAACTGCCTTTACCAAATTTGGCTATAGAAAGAGATGAGGTTTCATAAATTGCCTTAAATTCCTTAAAGTTTCTACCTCCCACTTGCCTCTTTTCCCATGTCATTTCATTGGCCCCCTTAGGCTAGCCATTCTATTAGTTAGGTTAGACAGTAATTTAAGAATCAACATACGTCCATAGGGAGGTAAATAGTTTTAGTATAGGTCACTCTTAATTCCTTTTCATCCAAATTTAACAAAAGAACATATTAACTTAGGTTAGGCTTAACCCTTAGGATAGAGTTACTAGTTTTAGAACAAATTTCTATTATGTCCCAGGTCCCAAATGAAAAATGCATCATACCATAATAGAATATAAGAACCAAGTTGTTACTTGATTAAATGTGAAGCAGAGATCCATGGAGTGGTTCATTCATAACCTTTATACATTGCAGGTCAAGAACTCTTCCGTTTGTCCAAATTGTACATCATGACAACAAGACATGAAAATTAGAAGGATACCTTTGATCGATGGAATTGATCCTAGGTAATATTGTTTGAATCCCCATAAATTATAAAAACTGAAACTCAAGTTCATAAATCCTAGCAGTGGATTTATTTTACATAAAAGAGATGGATTGTTTCATTTTCAATTAATCAAAATCATGACAGAATATACCTATTCCAAATAGATAACTTCTTATATTTTACAAACATGATTTCCTAAGGCATAAGAGTACACCATCTTAAGACAAAATCACATGTCATCGTCTGTACCTTCTATAGTAGAAGTCATCATAGGTACCACTCATGTTAGAGGCGTTACATACGTCCCTCCTAAAAAGCATCATCATCCCGATGATTAACTTAGTATAATATTTTTAAACAAGAATTGTAATCCAAATAATAGTTCTTTCATCCATAAGCTCACAACATAACCAGATTTGGAAAATTCAAATTTTCATAATTATTCAGCAATAAAATAGTGGTTTCAATACTAATGAATTTAGTATCTTCCCAAAAATAGCAGGTTTATTGATATAATAAGAATAAAATCTTCAAGTTTTATCAATCAACAGAATCAACTCTATTCAAATAAATGTGGAAAAGCAGTTTCATATCTTCAAGGTTTTCCCAAGTTGCACTTTCTTCATTAAACTGGTCCTATTGGACATTGCATTGACTTATTTTTTGATTTCTTAAGTGCAGCTGGTGAGTTTCCAGCACTTGAATGGGTTTAACCACGATTATTCCTAGGTCTTGTACATACAAGGAATTCCAATTTAACACATGTGATATATTTGAAACGTATTTCTTAAGTAAATAAATATGGAAAACATCATGCATTCGTGCTAAAGTAAGTGGTAAAGTTAAACGATAAGCTACATGGTTAATTATTTCAACAATTTCAAAGGGCCCCACAGAACGAGGTGATAACTTGGCATCCTTGCCAAAGGTTATACAACTCTTTTCTTATTTAACCCGCAAAAATACCTTCTCACTAAGTTCAAATTTCTTGTCAATCCTTTTTAAGTCTACATAAAAATATTTCCTATCTATTTGCTTCCTTCAAACATTCACAAATCATTTTAGCTTGTTGTTCCATTTTAGTAAGGATCTCAGGTCTAATTACCTCTTTATCCTCTATGTTATCCCCACTAACTGGAGTTATGCATTTCCTTAGATGTATAATCCTTCGAAAGGTGCCATATTCAGAGAGGCATGATACATGTTATTATAAAAAAATTCAACTAATGAAAGGTACTCTTCCCATTTGTACTTTTGATCCATGTAGTGCATTCGTAACATATCTTCAAAAAATTGATTAAATATTTGAGTTTGCCCATTTTTTTCAAAATGGTATGCTGAACTAAAATTCAGTTTAGTTCTTAATGCTTCATTGAGTGTTTGCAAGCATCTAGATTTCATCCTTAGAACTCTATATGATATGATCAATTTAGGTACACCATGTAATCTAAAAAATTCATGCAAAAATCTTTTTGCTAAAACAAGTGAATCATACCTAATATTACCAGTAATAAATTGCGCTACCTTTGTTAATTTATCAATAACTAGAATAACATCATGTGTATTTCTTGACATTTGCAACCCTTGAAAAAAATCCATGCTAATTACTTGCCATTTATACTACGATATGCTATGAGGGTGGGTCAAAGCACAATTCTATGTCCCACTTTGTGTCCCAAAAAATTGAGTAAGAGGTTGGGCGGGATGAGAAATTAGGGGTGTTTGTGCAAACACCCCTTTCACACGAACCCCCCTTCGCGTGAATTCCCCTATGTGGCACATTTTGGCACTGAATCCATTTGGAGGATGATTTTATGCCAAAATGTGCCACTTAGGTGCCATGTAATTAGGGTTAACAAACTAGCAAAATTACAAAAATTTAACACAAAATACATAATTTTATCATCTTTCTAAACATATAATTTTCTTTTTAAAAATTTTTTTTACTATTTAATTTTTATTTTTTGCTAACATATGGTATTTTAGGACAATCGATCATACACAATCAACCCAATTTAAAAAATAGAAAATTATATCAATTTTTTTTGAAAAAATTAAACTTACACTTTGTTTAAGTCTTCTTCTTACCTGTGAAAAAATAATTTAGTTTCGATATAAAATCTTAAAATTTATTGGCATAGACATATGTACGCCATTTATTTGAAAATAGTTTTACTAAATAATTAATTTTTTTAAAAAACTATAAATAAAAAAAATATGAAAAATTTGACACGACCTCAAAATTCAAATGTTGAACATATATCTAAAATTTCATGGTGAAAAAATAACTTTTTAAATACTGGGAGACATTCATTCCTCTTTTATAACATAAGAAAAAACATACAAATAATTTTTTTTTAAAATACCATATTTTTTGTGATTTTTTTTTTAAATATACATGTATTCTACACTCTAAACAAAACATTTCTTTAGTTCATGGTTTTTCATGAATGTGTATGGTTTTGTGGCTATTACCTTTAGAAAATCAATGAAACTGAAAATTCATGTTTATAAAGGTACAAAACATACGAAAAAGTGGGACATTATGTTGTGCTTTTACCCGGGTATAGTAAACCAGCTAGATACATATGTTCAACCTTAACATGCTTACATTCTAAGCAGTGTGTCAAAAAATTAGTTACGTCTTTTTTCATCCCTTTCCAAAAATATTGATGTTTTATATCAGTAATCATTTTCATAATTTTGGGATGCCCTGAATAAGGTGAATTATAAAATTCAGTTAACAACTTCCTCCTTAATTCATTTCCCGAAGCTGTATATACTCTATTATCATATCTCAAGATTCCCTTATCATCAAAGTGAAAACCTCTATATCTCATATAATTTAGATCTCTAACAAGTGTTGTTTTTACTTGCTAAAAATAAGAATTAGATTCCATGATACATTTTACTTCATCTTTAAACTGAGTTCTCAACATTATAAGTGCATAAATATGTTTCCTACGACTTAGTGCATCTGCCACTCTATTTATCTTTACCTTTTATATAAATTATATCAAAATCATACTTAGATAGGCATTATAACCACCTTCATTTTTTTGCATTAAAATTTGGGTGAGTGAAAATATACTTCATCCCAAGAGGTTAGTTTTTAATTAAAAAAGGTTTCCCTAAAAGATAATGCCTCCATACTCTAAGTGCATGAACAATGGTAGAAAGGTCTAGGTCTTCGGAAGCATAATTCAATTCATGTAACTTGATTTTTCTGATTTTAAATGCAATAACATGCTCATTTTGTAATAAAATAACTCTAAGCCCTTCCGTGGAAGCATTTGTTATTACAGTAAAGTATCCCTTTGGATCAGGTATAGCCAAAATAGATGAAAATGTTAGTTGTTTCTTTACTGTATTAAATGCAGATTCACATTTTCCACTCTACAAAATTTTCTTATCTTTCTTTTGCAATGAAGTTACTGGTGCAGCGACCTTTGAAAAGTCCTTAACAAACTTTATATAGTAACCAGCGAGACCCCTGAAGCTTCTAACTTCATGTACATTTTTAGGTGTAGGCCACTTAGTTATTGCAACAATTTTTTTTTGGATCTACTGCTATTCCATCTTTACTTATGACATGCCCTAGATAGTGCACTTTTTGTCTCGTAGAGAGAACATTTAGATGACTTACCATGCAATCTTATTTTTCTTAAGATTTCCAAAATTGTCTTAAAATGCTCATTATTCTCACCAATGCTTTTAGAATATATGATAATATCGTCTAAGAATACAAGAATTTTTTTTTCCAAGTATTCTTGAAAGATATCATTCTTTAAGTTCATAAAATTTGTAGGTGCATTTGTCAAACCAAAAGGTCAAACTGTGAATTCATAATGTCCATACCTTTTCCTAAAAGTTATTTGATGAATATCTTCATCATTGATTCTTAATTGATGATACCCAGATTGAATATCTATATCACAATATACTAATGCACCATGTATTTGATCAAATAGATCATCAAATCTAGGAAGTGGATATGTATTTTTAATTGTTCCTTTGTTTAACATCCTATAATCTTGATGCACAATCTAATTGTTCTATCTTTCTTTTTCACAAAAATTATCGGTGCTCCCTAAGGTGATACACTTGGTCTTATCAAACCTTTAGACAATAGTTCTTGTAACTATGCCTTAAGCTCTACCAGTTCAATGATAGTCATTTGATATGGTTCCTTGGAAATAGGTTTGGTTCTCGGCTTGATTTCAGTTGTGAAATCAAAATCTTGTTTGAGCGGAAGACTGGGTAGTTCTTCCAAAACACATCACTGAAATTTAGTAACAACGGGTATCTTTCCAAGAAATCACTATCCTCTTCAGTTGTTTCAGAACTTTTTACTGTATACAAGGTGTAACCTTTGTTTTTGGCCCTTTTAAGCTACATGGTTGATAATTTTCTAACTGAAATCTCACTTTTTACTCCTAGATGTCTATTGTTTTTTACAGATCATATAGAAAACTAATATGTATTTCAAAACAATCAATCTTTTCTTTATGATCAGAAAATCAGTTAACACCTATGATTATATCATAAGACCCAAAAGGAGAAATGTAAAGATCAACTTCAGTGGAAAAAATAGGAAAGTCAAGGACTTCTCTAAATAGACACATACTAACTGTGTGGACAACATTATTTCCATAATGTACAACCCATGCTTTATCAATTTTTCCGAATTTTCTTTTTAATTTTGAAGCTAATTTAGTAGAAATAAAGCATTCAGTAGCTTGAGTATCAAAAAGTATAGTAACATGTATACCAAATAACTTACCTAGCACTTTTATAGGCGTAACTTACTTTTCATCTTGATTGTCAACTATGGCCGCATGTATCTTATGCTGTTGATTATGGTCATCCTTCCTTAGAGGAAATTGATTATCATAATGATTTTTTCCACAATTATAGCAGCCTTTTACAGGTCCTTTCTTAGGCTGAAATTTATTTCTGGCCTTAAAATTGTAATTTTGTCCTCCATAGGACTTTTATCCATTATTATTGTTCTCAACAAATTTGTTTCAAAAATTTTCAAAAGTTTTATTTATTGTAGTTTTCTTGTTATTAGCACCAAATTTTTTCCATGGTCCCTTTTTTGGTACAAGGGACGAAGCAAAATTGGAATTTTTTTTCCTGATGTCCTCTTTATCAGAAGAGATTAGTTTTAAATTCTCTTTCTTCCTTATGGATTTTCCAACAACCCCTTCCATGGTGGTTGGGCTATGAACATCTACTTCACCACCTATAATATGATTTAATCCCATAATGAATTTTTGTGTTCTAAAATTCTCTTCAGTTTGATACTGAGGTATGTACTTGAGAAGCTTATTAAAATTTTCCTACTACTCTGTTACAATTAGCTTTCCCTGAGCTAAGTTATGAAATTTAGTCATTTTCTGATCATAGTAAAGTTGTGGCAGCCATTGTTGCCTAAATTAATTTTTAAATTAATCCCAAGTGACATTTGTTTCATCAATGTTTAACTCATCCTTACGGCTATCCCACCAAGAAGATGCCTCATGGGAAAGCTGATAAGATCACCATATTACTTTAGTTTCCTCATAGAACTTCCTTATTGCAAAGTACTTCTCCATTTCTCCAAGCTAATTTTCAGCTCCATCTCCTAGTGCAGTGCCATCAAACTTGGGTGGACTTATCCTTTTTATATCAATTGTTAATTCAGCTACCAATCTCACCTTTTTATTCTTAGGCTAATTGGGTACATTTACATTAGCATTGGAAATGGTATTGTTATCAATGCCTAAATTTTCAATATTGGAATTGTCCATAGGAGTTGGCTGATTGTTATTACCAGCATATTCTTCATCCTCCTCATTTCCCAGTACTTGTGGTTCTAGTACAGCTATATGATCTCTTGTGTCCAACAGGGAAGTAAGAATCTCATTCATTTTTTGGGCGGTACCTACTTCTCCATGTTGTGGTGGGTTGCTTGCAGCATTTCCTCTTGTTCTAAAATTTTATGTTAAAAAGAAAATTTAAATTTTATCATATTATGGACACAATAGGTCCAAGAGCTGTAACCTTCAGCTCAAATACCAAGATGTAACATTCCCATTTTAAGAATTTAGAAACAAGGGAAATTTTGTTTTTTTTTCATAATGTTCTACATTGACATAACTTAGAACACACATTCCAAATCCAATCTATCTCATAAGATAAAACCATATACATCTATAAATGACTCAGTGAATACCGATCTCTCATTCCATTACTCAGTATCATACTGATCTCTCATGTTAACTTTATAATATGTATACTATGTATACATGGTTTTATTACCCTTTTAGAGGTATCAAGTGTTCTATTTAATATGCCTATCTGAATATTTGTTACTGATGTGCATATGAAATATTACTTATTAAACTAGGTGACATAGGACAACGCAACCAGCAAGTTGCAATACTTTGGCCAAAGATTTTACACATACTTTACATGTTTATATTCCCAAACGGAATACTTTTCCAACAGAATACGTTCTTTAGCCTAATTGATCTATTATCTAGAATTATCTTCACTGACTTCTGTCAGTCCATTCGTTGAAGGTTTAACCCTAGCCAAGTATATCAACATGGCCAAGTGTGGAGGAATGTTTATGGTGACTAAGGGTACTTAGACATATTCAATCGACTTATGTCGATTGGGCATGTCTATTTATCCTAAGTAAATGTGATTTGACCCCGACACTATATCATACCCCTATATTTGCCTAGGGAAGAACTCTGATCAAGTTATAATTTATGTTAGTCTAGTTGAACAAACTCGTAAGGGTGTTGAAACATGTCAACTGCAATATAGTATCCTCGTGAAGACCCTTGTCATCACGAAGGTACTGCTCTGCAGTTCAAGTGTGTCAACATCCAACTAATTTTTGCTCATCTAGATGAACATACCTTAGATAGGAAGTTATATCTTATTAATTTCTTCGTAAACGAATAATTACATCAACCCTACTAAAAACTAGGTTGCTTAATTGTTAAGCTTCAGAGTTAAAACTGCATTAGATGAAGTTATGTAGATAAATATACTTTCCATCCAACTCACATGCTATGATTTCAACTATTAACAACCTCATTCCAATTTTACATTAAAGGCCTAGTACAAATGGAAGGTTCATTTATTTACTTACTTAATATATCCCTAACTTATATAGGTTTTGAGTAGGTCCTTTTTCATATTAGACTTCATTGAAATGAAGTCTAATTCCATTTTTAATCATCTTTTCCTACAATTCTATATTAATAAAGGAATTTTACATGAGAAAGAAACCCTTCTCTAACTACAGATAATAATAACGATTCATTTCAAAAAGGTATTAAATTAGGACTATGATTCATTTCAAGGTAATAGTCATTCCTTTCCCTTATTAAGGGTTAAATTCTTTATAAACCCATCGTACATTATAAACTATTATCAAGGTTTAACTCTCATACAAAAATTTGATTTAAATGTAGTCATAAAGATATAGTTGAGTATCAATGTATGAAAGTCAAGTTTATAAGTTGCATCCTCACTTGAGAGGTTAGTACATATAGTACCTTAGACTTCTATTTACTCCATTCCAAACCATAAAATTATGCTACTATTTGTGAAATAGATTAATATTCGTTATTTCCTCTCATTGCATGCCAAAAGGAATTACATCAAGTACAACCAAATTTCAGACATCTTTCATTCAACAAGGAGGAAATTATACATTTACGAGTCCAAACTCTTCAGATATTACTAATATCAAACATCACTATTTTAATCTTTTTTAGATACAGCCTTCTTTTCCCTCAAATACATTTTAGTAATGAACCATATTTCATCACAAAAAAACCATGTCTCTTTGATAAACAAATGTGAATTTCTAAAGGTATTTCTCCTTTCATCACTTACAAAGTTCATCTAAAAAATTGCTAGCACAGGTCAGCTCATGGAACTAGTCATGGTAAGTACTAAATCATTAAAGTTATGTTCTTTTAACTAACTATTTCATAAAAAGAACTATGTTGTTATGAAATAGTATTGAAGCAATTCATAAAGACATAGCTAAAAGGAGTTACAATACTAAAATAAAATAAATAGAAAAACAAATATAAAACAAATCAAAAGTAAGGTTAGGTCATGATATATAACAACTTCAACCATCCATATTATTGTATTTTATCAAAAGAATTTAAATAGTAATTCTGATAAGTAACATTTCATCAAAATTTCACTACTAATTACATATATTTGTTTTCATGATCACTCATTCGATTAGATCAATTTACCAAAAAAAAGTAACTATCCTAACTATCTTTTAGGCATAGTTCAATAGTAGATCATTTGCAACAATACTTCCATCTCAATATTTCCTTAACCTATATTCATCCTAAAATCTGATCTTCCAACAATTGAACTTAAATATCATAAGAAATAAGTTAAAATAACCAAATCATCATAACATTGAAGTGTTCTAGTTTAGAGTATCCCAATACTCAAACTCAGAACTAGGAACCAAATCATGTTAAAAACCAACCAAGATAAATCAGACCACTCCAAGATGTAAGATGGCTTCCAAAAAGAAAAATAGTTACACTCCAATCTAAAAAATATGCACCCTTGCAATCATTACCTTAAGTAGTTAATTTGTTAATTTTTTATTCTAGACTAACTCACTAAACCATTCAACTACTTCCCGCCTAACACATTATTCCATCGAATTGATTTCAACTTCAGCTATACTTCCCTAACAACATTCTGCAATCATTATTAGTAGACAATCAAGAAGTTACATAACGAAACAGACAAGAGAAGTACAAAATCTTACCCAACTGTGAAGCTGAAAGAAAAATAAAGGAAGGTTATGGAGAAAGATCACAACCCCTCAACTCTTGTATGATTAAAGGAGAACCTAAAGAAACCAATAACCTACATTGACAAGGTCATTATCTCATGTCTCAAACCAAAATACCAAACAAAGATCTAATCTTGGTTCGAATTGAATGAACAACAACTAGGAGACGGTAAAGATAGATTTTATTTCCACAAGATAAAAAAAACCATTACTCAAAAGATACAAAGATGGAAGGAATAACTTTAACGCATTGTTAAGTCTGAACAATCTTCCTAACTTAGATCCGTATAGGAGAAGAAATAATCAAAATGATTTAACCTAACATAAGTCATCTTTCCATTTTAACAAAGAAGAAATTTCCTAATCTCTGTAAGAACTAAAACTGAGTTTAATGGCCCAAGGTCTAAGAAATGGAATAACAAAATACATCAAAATAATACCAATAGAATTATCAAGAAGTTCAAGTTGATAACAACAACCGAAAAACACTAAATCAATACCCAAAGGAACTTTTAATTTTTAGCACATATTGCCATAATTTCATAGGTTACCCAATGACCCAATAGAGTATAAAAATTAATATCTTTTCCCTTAAGCACTTCCAAAAACTAGGCTTCGTTACAAACAAAAACCCATATTTACAATCACATACATCGATAAGAAAATAGGCACGTTCTCAAATTCAGAGCCTTCCAACTATACAAAATAATATGAATAAGCAGACATCATAGAATGGTATGTTCCCTAAAGAATCATGAAGATTCAATCAACAATCGAGTATTCAAAATAGTTGAATAACTCTATTTTCCCAATAAAGAGAAAGCAAGACCATTTAAAAACAAGATCCAAAGATTAAAGTTAACAAAGCTAACTAGAAGATTTAAATAGTTCAAGAAAGATCACTAACAATTTTCGACTTCATCTCAAGCCTGTGTAGAAGAATTAAAGCATAACACAACTATCAAATCAATAAAATCAAAAACCTAGATCACACTTTCCATCATTCAAATAGAATAAAAAAAACATTCCCAATAAATAACACAATAACCTCAAGTAGAGAAATTATATTAGCAAAATGAAAACTAGTCTATTCCAAATAGTATATTTGTTCTTACGAAACACTTAACTAAATGAAAAAATCTTAATAGATAGAACCTATCATTCCTGATAGCTCTTCTCCTTCACTGATTCACATAAGTACTTAAGAAGAGCTTCAATCTTCCTTTTGAAATGATAAAACCACACAAAAACTTCCTCTATCTCCTTTATATAGTCTCACAGTTCCAACCCTTTCTTCCACGTCATGCAAGGAAGGAAAAATCATGCATTGACACATTGCATGCAAAAAAAAAAACTGGAGGTTTGAAAAAAACAACAACCACATACAGAGCTCTAGCTCGAAAACCAAATGATTCGACAAAACCAAACCCTCTATCTTCTTCCTAGGTAGTTTCGTCAATATCCTAAAATTAAATACAAAGTAGGATTTTTAGTCCTTCCTATTTTCCCGCCACCACCATATCCAAATTTGGATTGGACTTAATTCAAACAAAACATGCCTCATAAAACTTTGGAAAAAATGCCAACTCATCCATCTTAAGTTTCTAACTGCCTTTTCAAAATTTCACTGGAAAAAGAGATAAGGCTTAATAAATTAACTTGAATTCGTTGCCTCCCACTTTCCTCTTTCCCCATGTTGTTTCATAGGCCCCATTAGGTTATCGATTCCCTTAGTTAGGTTAGACACTAATTTAAGAATCAACATAGGTCCATAGGTAAGTCCATAGTTTTAGTCTAGGTCCCTCTTAATTCTTTTTCATCCCAATTTAACAAAAGAACATATAAACTCAGGTTAGGTTTAACCCTTAGGATAGAGTTACTAGTTTTAGAACATAGTTCTATTAGGTCCCAGGTACCCAATGAAAACTTCATCAGAACATAATAGAAAATAACCAAATTGTTACTTGATTAAATGAGAAGCAGAAATCCATAAAGAGGTTCGTTCATAACCTTTACACATTCCAGATCCATAACTCTTCCATCTATCCAAATTAGACATCATGACATGAAAATTAGAAGCATACCTTGGATCAATTGAATTGATCCAAGGTAATGTTGTTTGAATCCCCTTAAATTATGAAAACTAAAACTCAAATTCATTATCCCTAGCAATTAATTTAATTTGCATAGAAGAGATGGATTGCTTCATTTTCAATTAATCAAAATCATGATAGAATGTAACTATTCCCAACAGATAACTTTTTATCTTCTACAAACATGATCTCCTAAGTAATAAGAGTACACCATATTAAGATAAAATCAACTTGCAACGTTTGTACCTTCTATAGTAGAAGTCATCATAGGTACAGTCATGTTAGAGGCGTTAACTTACTGAATTTCATAATTTGTCATTATCATAGGTACCATGGAAATATGCCTTTAGTATATTTAGATGAGGAGTCCATAGAGTACATGATGTCATTTGCAATCAGCCAAAAAATTTAATAACATGGCCAAAATCTAAGCTAAAATTATATTTGGCCACTTGTGATTGGGAATATTTCTAGACAATTATTGATACTATTTTAGAGGAAATGTCATATACAATGGGGGTTTCTTTTTCCATACCACAAAGAAAATATTAGAAACAGTGTAACACCCACAAATTCGGCTTTCAAAACCATACTAAAATGTATTAATTTATTGGGGGAAATTTGCAGAAAAAAATTGTTTAAGGGGTTGCAAGAATGATACTTTGTTCATGATTTAATTAATTTTTGATTAATTATTTATCTAGTTTCACAACTTAGGTCCTTAATAAATTTTATAAAAAAATTCTTAAGTTAAAGTGGTCCCATTTACCTATGTCATTTATACCCTTATTACACCTTTATTCTAATTAATTAATTTTCATATAAACACTTTCCTTTTTTAACCCCTTAATTAGTTTAATGAAAAATGTCCCATTAGCCACTTTACTTTTAATATCTAGGAAAAACATCATTTACTTATTTATTAAATTCAAAGTGGAAGGGGAGGGGGTCACAACATAGTCTAATCCACAAGTGTAGGTACCCTAGTGCCTTATTTTTTAATTAGATTTTTAACATTTTGCACATACACATTCCCACAAAATATAACATCACTTAAGTGATGTAGGATTCATTCTAAAACACTGGATTAGATCTATATTGGCCATTATATCTCAAGTTAGACTAAAACCTATAAATCCTTATGATCTCTCCTATTATTATTTTCTTACCCCATTCTTATTATTTTCACTCTTTTGTTTTGCAGGTTTGCGAGAATGGAGGCCATGGATCCAAAGAAATATTGTGAAGTATTGTTCCTTGTTAGAAGGATATAAACACCATTTTGGGTATTTATATTATCTACATCCTTGTCCCAGGGTTTGCTTTACATTTATTTGTTATTATATTATTATTCTTTTTTGGGTTTAACCTATTTGGGTATGGGCATTTTTCCCCCATTTTATTTCTTGATCTAATTGAAGTATATACACAATCTAGGTTATATATATATATATATATATATATATATATATATATATATTATATTTGTTTTAGATTTATTTTTTAAAAATCTTGAATCGATAGATTCAAAATTTTATTTTAACCTATTTTTTTAAATAAATTTGAAACAAATATATATATATATATATATATATATATATATATATATATATATATATATATATATATACATACATACATACATATAATAAACTAGGTTATGGGTAGGCCGATCTATATAAAAAATAGCGCAGAGTATATGTTTAGCAGTTGTGGCTAACAATATGTGCAAGTTTAGGTTTGGGTGGGGGTGCCACCCCACCCCACTCCACAATGTAAAATGGTTTCATGGTGGGGTCATCACCCCTAACCCTTTGTTTGTTTATCATATACAGAGGCTTGGCCACATAGGCCCATTCGGCCCAATATATAGACAATCCTTTTCTTATATTCGATAAACTATGTTCTATTTAAACTTTTCGCCACCAAATTTTTAATATATAGACATTCAAATTAAAAATTATTAATCTATGTGTGTGTAATATAATATAAATATTCTATTAAATAGATTGATACGATTATATATTATATAATTATATAAAGTTAGATATATAACTTTATATAATTATAATATTTAATTTATTTATTTTTTATTTTTTTGTGTTTTATTCTATTATAAAAAACAATCAATTCAACTTGTTTGTATAGCAACTATAAGGGTATAAGTAGTAGTTATAATTTCACATATATTCAAGTATGTGGAAATAGTAGAAACTAATAACACCCCCACCCCCTTTTTCTTGTGTTTATAACTATATATTTGCCTACGGAATTTAAGGAAGTTTGTATACAAGTAAACAAAAGGAAACATTTCCCTTACAACAAGGTAAAGTTTGATTATAAAATTAACTCAAATCATTCATATTTACATATTCCTTTTTGAACGAAATGAAAGTAAAACATTCATAAATGAAACTTATTCCTTCCCTCTTTTAAATCAAGTTGCAAATTTTACAAAAAGAGAATGAATATATACTTTGTACAATACAACACCATCCTTTTTAAATGAAGATCCATAATACATTTTTGAATCAAATTTTAAATATGAAATAAACTTTTCCATTCCAAATAAGGAAATTTTTCCATTGAAAATAAAATGCACTCTAGGTATATTTTACAAGTTTGAAGGAGGAATCATAACAATAAAATGCAACTTCTCATACCTCCTTTCCAAAATATACATTTTTGGATAATCAATACAAATCAATCTTACACAATACATTTACAAGAAGTTGAAACTTTTTAAAATCCAAGTTAGAAATCCATCCATTTAGGTGGAGAAAACATGAATTTTTTTTACAAAAGTAGGAATTCTTCAATGGGCTCAACAATAATTGTCTTCACTCCAAGAGAACCACTTCAGCTCCATAGCTTTTCCTTTCTTCAAATCATAAAGCAAGGGAGGGGGTGTAGGTAACACTCAACTCTCAACCTTTGTTCCAATGAGGGAAAGAATCCGTTCTCCTCATTGGCCCATCTACCCCTATTATTAAATTTTGAGAGATGGGTTGAGTACACAAGAACCAAAATCAATTAAATTAAAATCAAATCAAACAGTTCACAAGGACCATCTACCCCTAATAAATTCCCTTTTGTAAAATCCAAAAAATTATCTTAATTAACATAATTAATTATTAAACAAGGGTAAATTTAATGAACAATACAAAAGTGAAATGTAATGCAATAATAAAATACATACTCACAAATTAATCAGAGGAAACGGTGAAAGAAGCAACACATATCCCATGGTCACAATTTAAGGTTCATCCCACCCCTGGGGACATCCTAACATCCTAACAACATACAATAATAACATAACATGAAGTTTCCATGGTGATCATCATTACAACCATAAGATATTCCAATATGGTTTGTCTCCTAAACCCCTTTTGTTTTTTGTGATACAATAACCTAAAAAAATCAAATAATACCTTCATTGGCCTTGTGGCCACATCAAATACATCAACAATAAAATATATGTAGATTCATCAATAAGCATCATCATATCACGAAATCATCATGAAGCTAAGTAATGCTATCAATCATTTACAATTTTATAAACCTTTCAATTTCATTAATATCAGTGAGATCACAAGATTAGTTCAAACACCAAAACATGGTCAATATGACGAGAATTAAGAATTTTAGTATATATATAAGCTAACAACATCTCATCATCATCAATACAAAATATATATCCATGTCTTTAAGAATCCATACAAAGCACAATATGAATAACAACATATTAATATTCAGAATATCTCTATCATCTAACATCATGCTTATCCAAAATAACATAATAATGTCCATTTCTATAGTCCATGATAAATCAAAATCATATTATAAAACGTGTTAAAGAGGAGTTGGCACTACATCCCCCTCCCCTTAGACTTGAATTCCTCCATGAAGTCATTAAAATAGGTGTGGAAAATGGGCCCGTAACAAAGTAGCATCCTCCAATGAAGTGGCAGTCTCATCATACCTATCCCATAGGAATCACATCTTATCAATGTCATGTCCTCAAAGTTCTAGGTTCTTGTGATCTATAATGTGTATGGGATCGATAGTCACATTTCCCTACTCCTACACCTGCAATGCGGTCACATCCATTATATGAGAAGGGTTTTGAATGTATTTCTGTAATATAGAAACATAGAAAACATCGTGGACGTGAGACATGATAGGTGGTAAGGCTAGTTGGTATGCTAAGAGAACAATTCACTCCAAGATCTCAAATGGGCCCAAAAATATAAGAGCTATCTTATAGCCTTTTTGTAATGGATAGGGATCTTATGAGGCCTGACACGAAGAAACACCATCGTCTTAACCTCAAAAATGTTGTTTTTCCTCCTCTAATCTCCATACCTATTCTACCTATCCCGAGCCACCTGCAATCTCTTCCTAATGAAGATAACCTGGTTCTCCATGTCCTCTAACATTGCTAGTACAAGAGATACACTATCCTCTAACCTATCCAAACTCAATGGTGTCCTTCACTCCCTACGATATAGTGCATGAAATGGTTCCATTCTGATGGAACTCTTAAAATTATTTTTGTAAACAAAATCAACCAAGTATAAATACTCCTCCCATATCGACTAATTATCTAAGGTCTACATCTGAAGCATGTCCTCTAAAATATGATTCACCAAATCTATCTGACCATCTGTCTTAGGGTGATAGGTTAAACTAAAATTAATTCTTGTACCTATAGTATGTTGCATGGTAGTACAAAAATGTGAGGTGTAAAAAGGATCGTGGTCACAAATAATCTTCCATGGAATCCCATGAATTTTGACCATCTCATCCAAGTACACTCGCGTTAACGTACTATTTATATAGTTGGTCTTCGCTAGGAAAACATGATCCACTTTTGTCAATTTATCAACCATTACCACAATCGCATGATGGTGATACTCGAAATCGGTAACCCAAAAATGAAATCCATGGAAATGGTGTCCCACTAACATTCTGATATGACATTCAAATAAATTGCAACTTTTGTTTTGTTTAACAAAATGTGATAAAACTTATACCATCCCAAGCATGGAGAAATTTTATACACATTAAAAAAAATGATTTCGATATTTTTTGTTATAGTTATGGTGGGAAAATGGAAAGTGTTGCATTTTCTAAATCTTTGTAGACCACTTTCACGGAAAAAATCATAAAAAACAAATATTTCTCGAAAAAAAAAAAAATCCAATCCAAGATAGACAACTACATCTAACTTCTCACCAAAGGAAAAAAAAACAAGATTTGGTCATCCAAATCATGGGCAAACAGACTACAATCTTATAGGTTTTTTCAAAAAAAAAAACCAACTCATATAATTTTAAGTGTTTAATATAGTTAAACTTGTCCATATTTTTAAAAAAATAGTATTTTAGAAACTAGATTCTGGATGCTATGATTCATATTTATATAAATGTTTCTAATTTTGAGTGAGTGTATTGCTAATAATCCCTAAAAGTTGTGATTTTACTATTTTTTGCAATATAAAATCCACTTATGACCCCTTTATTGTCCACCAACTTGGTGCACTTACTCTAATCTAGTCGGATTTTAGAAATAAATACATCAACACTTGAACATAAAATAGAGCTTGACCTCATAATCATGTTTTTTGGAATATTGTCTTATAACTCATGATAAATGGATGCCTACACTTGAAAATGTTATGTTTTTCTAAAAACACAGATTTATTCATGGATTACATAGTCCAAACCTTAGGCTTAGATATCAAAGCTAAAGAGTGGGTGGCTTCCAAGCCAAAGTAAACAAAAATTCCTCGTGTTATAACATGCTAGATTTATAATACACACGATTTTTGTTTTTCTTAGTGAAAAAATTAAATTTACATAGTAAAAAATGCACTCGCATTATAAGTGTCATAACACGAGCGTGTTATGATGTGACCAAACCATAATGCACTCATGTTATATGGAAAATCGTCAAAAAATGGATTTGGGCCACTTTTTGGTCCCCCATCTCCATGCACATTCCCATTACACTCTTATAACTTCAATATCATTATTCTATTTGATTCTCTAAGATTTAATTATTTCCTTAATGCACTATAGAACATACATGTATTTATAGACTTTTTGAATTTAAAGTATGACTATATTGGCATGAAATGCAAGAAAAAATAGAGGGGAAATTGGACCAAAAGAAGTAAAACAATAATAAAAATAAGGATAAGGGATTAAGGATCCAAAAAAGGGAAATTAAGCCATTTTGTTGGAATGTGCACATTTTCATATAGGTCAGAATGTGTAAAGGTCTCATAAAAAGTCAAAGCTCTAGAAAAAACAAAGAAACATGGGATAAGATATAAAATTATTAAAAAGAGGTAAAATATGGTTCATATGTCATAGGAAAAAAAAAACTATTGAAAAGAATGGAAACCATTAATGACAGTCGATAAGGGGTTGAACAAACTAAACATAACAACAAAATACATGCCTATAACAGCTTAACTTAGACACATAGTCAATAAACATATATAAATGCACCAATACTGAAATAAAATTAATAAATCTTGTAAAAATATTAGCTTTCTATATAATGCTCCACTTTTGTCAAGTTTTCTCTCTCTATGTGTGTGTGTGTGTGTGTGTGTGTGTGTGTTTGTAAATTCGTATCAAAGTGAGATAAAAAAGTTTACCTAGGATAAATTGAAGAATATTTGGTGATTCAAACTTATAAGGGTTTCTTAGATTCAATATCTATATTATTTTTATATAAAATTCAAAAGAAAGCAAAGGGTATAAATTAAATCTTACAGTCCATCTCCATTGACCTATGGTAAACAAAAAGTATATGCTTCTCATAATCTTGTGTTGAATACCCTAAGCTCATGTGTTTATATTTGTTCTCCATCAAACATATGTAATATAGATCAAGTAAAAAATGTGGCACTATATATATATATATATATATATATATATATATATATATATATATATATATCGGTAGTATAAAATAGCATCCTCGATAATAGGATAAGGAGTGTTGAATATTTTTTCCATATATTGGTTGGCCTCTTAAGTTTTTTTGAGGAATTCTAATTCCTCAGTGATCTTGTCCACATTGGATGTGAAATTTATTGCGTGGAGACTTAACGTGTATTTGTTGTCTAATTGTTCCCACATGATTGATTGTCACATGTTTGGTAAGTTAAATATGGCATCTAGTTCATACCATGCACCTGGAAGTGTCATCTAACAAAAACAAAGGATTGCAAATAATGATTGATTAGACATGATTACTTTCTTTCAAAAAGATAAAGATAAGATATGTGGAAGATATAAAATAGAAATTTTTAAACAGAGATCGATGTCGATCCTACAGATTGGTTTCAATCTAAACGATTGATATTGATTGCTGATAAAACTATTTTCGATCCAAATACTTTGAAACATATACTTATATCACCAAAACAACATCTAAATGTGACATGGATTATAAAAACTTAATAAGGATTACATACCTTTGAAACTTGATGAAGTTGAGCTGATGAGATGTGTAGGAATATTTCTCCAAAGGGAATCTTAGATAATAAGAGATTTTTTTTATTCGACATTCTTTCAATGCAAGAAGGCTGGGGAATCAGTTGTCAATGTTGATTGTAGGGTAGTGCTCTGAGTCAAAATTATGCTTGAACAAATGTTGCTGGGAATTGAAAGTTTAGGAAAATTATAATCCTTGAGAATATTCCAAGTCTTGTTTATATAAGATCATTTTCATTGTAATGGATCATTGTCGATCTGCATAAATCATTTTTTATTGTGGGATCAATTCAACTTCTTCCCTTTTATGGAGTTTTTGGTTATCAAATGGGTTTTGTTTTTTTTTTAAGTTCGTGGGAGGGTTTTTTAGGTTGTTTTGATTGTTTTAGTTTGTTTGATTTAATTTAATTTTTATTGATTTTGTTTCATTTGTGGTTGCATGTGGTTATGGGTGTAAAATGGTAAATGTAACTTGGTAGAATAGTTAAAACAAATTTTTGAGACTATGAAGGAGTGTCCTAGAGTGTGTATGAACCTATTTGAATTAGGGTGTACTAATTCTAGTGTCCGCACATGTTTCCCACTCTAGTATTATTTTCTTAATACGCCTTTTCTATAGAAATAGAGTTCAAAGATATTAAAAAAATATTACCAATTACCTTTTTGTTAAGCTTTAGTCACTTATGAATAATTATTCAATTGACTAAGATGTGAAATAATCTCAATTGTCTTAAAAAGCATACTCAATCCTAATTTTCTACTATCTTGTTACTTATTGGGTAAAAATATCCGAATTGAGATTTCCTTATTGAACAAGAGATTATAATTAAATTTTATGACCATGCTCCTTTTGAAATTATAAGGTATTTTGTTTTATAAATAAGGGTTTAGATGTTTAAGTTTTACACTAAAAACTCTTCCTCTCCTTTGGCCCACCTCTATAACCTACCGCTAATACCTAATTTAAAATATTAATAAATTAGATCCTTTCACCATTAATTTATATTGGTATATTGATTTTTATTTTATCAAATTGAATTTTCTCAACATGAACTCATGTGATAGGATATTTCCTAATTAATGAACTCCCATGTCGATTGAAACATTAACAAACATAGACAATACAAAGAACAATTAAGAGTCAAAGAGAGAGAAAACAAGGTCAAGATGGATAAGGAAATATTGAAGTCACCATTAACAAAAAAAGGAATGGGGGATTCAGTAAGTAAACTTGTGGTATATTACATTCATTCGTAGGATACTAAATAATACTCCTATTTCACATTCTAATTTTTAATATTCTATTGTAAATAACTCTTCACAATAGACCATTCCTATTATAAATACCCCTTATATTACCAGATGTTACATATACATGTATTTTTGGTGACATTTTAAATACCCCTTATTATTTGTATATCATTCATGTTGAATGTGTTCTTTTATTTTTAAAACATTTGGTTAATGTTGAGATGTATTGAGCTTTCAGAATGATGAAGAAGTCAAATTTAAACCAAACATAAAAATTTGTGTCGATTCTAAGTTTCACTTATTGGTGAAATTTATTAAACATTAGCTTACGAAAGTCATAAATTGTTTTGAACCTTGCACAAGAATCAAAAATATCAAGAGCTTCAAGATATATTGAACACATATTTTGGACTATGCGTCTATGATCAATGTGTCAAGTGTACTAGAGTTTATTAACATTTTACACACCAATACAAAGATCAAAACCTTACAATGTGTAATACATCAATATTTGAAAAGTGTCCATAATTGGTCTTCGATAGTGTCTGACCCTTGTATGAGGATCAAAATTTCAAGGCTATGAGGTGCATGGTTTCACTAATCAATGACAGGTGATGTCCATTGGCATAATGGAGAACCAAAGAGTTTGTAGTGGAGACCAAGTTCTAAAATTTTTAAAGACACAACTACACTAATTAATGCCCCTTCACCGCTTATGAATATTGTTAAATTTTATCCCTACATTTAAATGTTGAGTTAAATCTTTTATAAGACTTAGTAATTGTGAGTTATAAGTAAAATAAAATGGGTTGTTCAATACTTATAGAAGTTAAAATAAAATTTATATTGCAAAAAGATTAGTGTAGAGGTGACCAACTTGAGAGCATGTAATTCCATAAGTGATCAAAGATGAAACTATCCTTTGTTAAGTAACATTATATAACTTGATATCCCTAGCTACACTAATGAACACTATCCCTTTCATGGAGAAATTCTTAAACGAACTCAAGGGAAATATATGGTTAGATCTGGAAGATAATAAGATTTAATAAGCAGGAGAAAACAATTTAGAAACTATGCAATCTATCTCTTAGCCATTGGAAGGTAAATTGCTTTATTTTTATAAAACTCATTTTAGTAAAGCCTAAGTAAAATCTTTAATAATTCTGGTTAAGTTTTCAAGTTTCAATTATATCTTGGTAATAGCTAATGAGGCCTTGAAGATGATTTCAACTCAACCTTCTCCCTCTAACCTTTTTCCAAGGTGCCTTGTATTTCTTCTCTTAAGTGGTTACCCAGGTTCTTGGCGTAGTGACCTTTCCCTTGTTGGGCGTCGAATGACTGTGTGTAATTCTGTTGTCTTAGACCATGTCTCAGCGATGTTTTAGCACCTCCCCTCTCCTTCTGGCGTCCTCGAGTCGTTATCGACACCTCCCTTTCGTGGACTGTGTAATGTCCTGTGCGTTATCCTTTTTACAAGGGGATCTTGTTGTCGCATTATTAAGCTCAATCGTTGGTCAATATTAATGTGGGTAGAAATTATATGTATAATTATAATATGTAATGGTAATGATGTTATTTTAATTTAATGATCGATCGGCCCTTATTTTATAAGTATTATTATTTTGCCTTAATTTCGATCATCATCGATATTTTATATTAAGTATCCCTATAGCATTTCGTCTAGTTGTTTTGTCTAATCGTGTTGTAGGACGAACCCCATCCCGCACTGAAGAAGGGGTTGCCCGTCTTGGCGCCATGGTAGTCTTTGCTCCGTGTTCATTCTTGAGTGTAACCTCTAATTTGTTCCCCCGCCCCCCTTCGTGTCGTTGCTAACGCTTCCTGTGCTGGCCTCCGCGGCGACCGTTACTTTTTCCCTATTTAATGGAAATTTGCGTGTTCGAAGCCTGGTTTATTATTTCTTTAAATATATATATATATATATATATATATATATATATATATATATATATACATGTATAGATATAAAAATAAGATGAAATGAAATAAAATATAAGTAAAAAAATAAAAATAAAAATAAATAAAGGAATGTTGTGGTTGCGTGGAAAGAAGGGGGGGTAGGTGTGAGGCGCAGGTTGGAGGAGACTGAATTAAAATCAAAATTTTAGGTCCTTGTGCCTAGGGCTCTACCGTCCCTCACCCCTTTCTGTCATCTAGACTTGGTGCGTGGCCATCTCCCACTGGCCTTACCTCTGCCAGCCGCCCCACCTTCATTTAATTCTGATTTGCAAATCTCTTGCGTCCCTTGCTGCCTGTATTATCCTTCTTTGACCGCGTGAGTTTTTCCTGGTTGTTGGACTGCGTGCGGAGGCGTGTGAGAGGCGTTCCCTTCCAAGTTGCGTGGGTAGAAAGGCCAGCAAAATCCTTCTGTCATGGCGTTTTTCCTTCCTGGTTCCTCCCTGCGCGCGTGTTTTTTTTATGAAGCTTCAAGCTAGTGAGGTAGGCGTGTTACCTCCACTTTCTTTGGGTGCTGCGAGGTGTGTTCTGGTCGGGAATCCACAGCAACAGCCTGCAACAGTGATTAACCAGGCGGCAGGCATGTTGCAGTATGGCTGAGGCCTTTTTGAGCGCTTCCAACAGGAAGGTTGTCCAACTATGTTGTTTTCTGTTCTGTATCAGATGCATCCTCATATTCGGGTTTCTCCTTCAAGATATGTTTATCAAAATCGACTATGTGACAGTGAGAGTGTTACCAGGAGACCTGATGAAGTTTATTGCAAAGATTCTCTATTGAAACCTTTCTGCTTGTTTTACGATGTAACCCATGGAAGAGGACTCTCCCTGGATCACCACACTCTGCCGTAACGGCGTCGTTTGCATCGCAGGTGATATAAGCCGAAATGAGGACATCGAGAAAGCTCTGCGAGGAGCAGACTGTGTTTTCCACCTTGCTTTGTATGGCATGTCGGGTAAAGAAATGCTTCAAGCAGGACGGATTGATGAAGTAAATATAAATGGGACTTGCCTTGTATTGGATGCCTGCGTTAAGTATGGTGTGAGGAGACTTATATATACAAGCACATATAATGTTGTATATGGAGGAAAGGAGATTGTTAATGGCAATGAAGCATTGCGATATTTTTTCACTGGAGGATCATGTTGACCCCTATGGGCGTAGTAAAGCTTTGGCTGAACAGTTAGTCCTCAAAAGTAATGGTAGATCGTTGAAGTATGTTTGCCAGCAGCATCAATGCAATTGTTTGGTGATTCAGTTGTCTTTCTTTGCAGTTGACAATAATATGAAAATAATTATTAGTAAAGTCAATAACGAAATATTTCGAGGCATATATGCAGCCCAAGTGACATTATGTACAACATATCTCCTCTATTACAAGCTGAAGTATGTTCATCTATTCTACCAACCTAAGATTGGGTGTCGGGGTTGCCAGAAAAAGAGATGGAAAGAAACTTTATACATGTGCTATTAGACCGGCAGCAATTTACGGGCCTAGTGGGGAGTGGCATCTTCCAAGAATATTCCTCTTAGCACAGATGGGCCTCCTAACATTCACAATAGGGGAGCCTAGGGTGAAAAATGATTGGGTTTATGCTGATAACCTGATACATGCTCTGTTGCTCGCAAGTATGGGACTTTTAGATGATATTCCAGGAAGGAAAGGAACTCTAGTTGCTGCTGGCCCTTGGAAGGAGGGAAGTATGTTTGGGTGCTGTTCTATTTTTCCCTCTGCTCAGTTTTGTTCCTGTTTCCTTCAACGAACCCTCTTCCTTTCATTATCTTCTCCTCTGTGACTTGAGCAATGGAAGAGGCAGGATGGGCGTCCAGTGCAATGGAAGAGGCAGGAGGGCGATGTTGAATCTGGAGAAAAAGGAAAGATATTTCTACACTTTTCTACTGTTATTTTATTTAAAATTATTGTGAAATCGAACCACCTTTTCCTTGCATTGATTTGTCAGTTGGATGTTATGTTGGGAGATTTCCCCTTTCTGCTTGTTTCTTCTTGTTTTAGCTTTTATCGTTGTCAGTATGTTGGTCGAAAGGATGTGTGTGCCCTCTCCTCTGGGTGTTATGTTTCTCTTGCTCGAGTGATAGATCTTCGTCTGTTTGTTTATGTATTTATTCTTCTCTGCGATTGAGTTGCAAGTTATTATGTTGACCAAACTAGTATTTTCGTTATCATGGAAGTAAGTTTACGATAACTATGAAGCCCCTCCCTAGCACCCAAGTTTTTCTTTGACGTTTTTTGTTAGCTCCTTCGCAAGTCCCTTTGATAACCTTTTGGCATCGAGAAAGGAAGGTTGTAGGATTAGTGAGATCAATGCGTGGGCTAGCCAGCTTAGAGTTTCGGTATTAAAACTTGTAGAATGAAAAGGTTTGTGTGCAATGTGTTTTCCGTCTCGCGTGTTTAGACTCTTATATTATCTTTCATCTTGTTTCTAGGCTTTTAAGGCCATCCTCAAGAAGTACCTTGACCATCCCTATCAACTTGAACCATAACTAGCTTTTCGGATCAACTAAGCTCGAGGTTTCATTGTGCGAATCCAGTACCTCGTTGACACTAGAATAGTTTTGGTCTAATCCCCCTCTCAGAATTGTTGTTGATGGCGCTCTTCTATTTTTCCTAACTTGCATTATTTCTTCTTTGTAATGTTAGCGCTATTAATTAATATTGGTCGGTTTTTATGCACGTAATTACCTTAATATTTTGTGATGGAAATTTCCTTAAATGTGATCAATCTTCGGGAAAAACTCATCTTTCATTTGATAGTCTTATGGATTCATAGCGGAAGGTTTTGTTTTGATAATGTCACTTAGAAATTATGTTTGTATCTATGTGTGACGGTTGACTGTGTTACCAAGGGTTGCCTTAAAATATGGTTGTTTTGGGAAATGGGTAATTTATTTTAAATTAACCAAACATTAGAATTGTTGTGGAGGTTTGCAAGTCTTTAGTGTTATAAAATTTGTTGATGACATTATTGTATACTCTTGTTTGACGGAACTCCCTTCTTCTCTCGCGTGTTTGCTACTAGCCTGTAAGACATTAGCCCTTCTTGAATGATTGGAAAATCTTTGGAGTTAATGGTCAAAACTAGTATACTTTGCCTTCGCTTCGAAACTTATGTTGTGTGTATACTCTATTTGATTTCTGGTTTGAAACTCAATTATACATGGCTTTTTGTGTTAATTTTTGAAACCCGTGGTTCCCCTTTCTTGGGCCGATCAACTCTTGTTCTTTTAGAAATATATTATTTTAGCCTATGCGTTTGGTACCTTTGATAAATTTCTAGATGGTTGGTCTATATATCAAATCTCAATCTTGTAATTATTGTTTAATTACTTACTTGATGGGAATTCTGTTTTTGCTAGATTGTTTATTTTCTCCTTATAGGGCCAAGGGCCATTCTCATACGATTGCTATACTTTCGTTGCTTTTACTCCTAACTGAAGTACAAGGTCTTCTCCTTCTTTGATTGGCATGATGGAGACTTTATTATAACTTGATGTGTTGATAAGTGTTTAGAGGTTTGACCCAATTCTTGTAATAAAGTGCTTCCTTTTTGTGGTATTGTTAGATAATAGTTATGGTGGTTTTGTGTAGCCTTATCTTGCTCAGTTCTCGCGAACTGACTCTTGTGGAAAAATTTGTTGCAGATGGATTTTTGCGAGTAGATAAGGGATAGACTTGTAGATTTTTACATCAACCTCAGTTGAGAAGTTCTTTTGCATGAATCCTTTTTATATTGTTCAACTATTGATAACATCTAGTGGAAAATTTAGAAGAGGATCAATGTCTTAGTGTTTTGTATCGTGGATTATGTCGTCTTAACTTTGGAACCTTGAATTGTTTATCTATCTTGGAAAATAAAAGAAAGTTGGATTGGATTACCGCTTGTTGAGTAACCTTATTTTCATTTTCGTAAATGAGTATTGTTAAACTTTATCCCTACGATTAAATGTTGAGTTAAATCTTTCTAAGACTTAGTAATAGTGTGTTATAAGTAAAATAAAATGGGTTGTTTAATACTTATAGAAGTTAAACTAAAATTTATATTGCAAATAAATTTGTGTAGAGGTGACCAACTTGAGAGCATGTAATTCCATAAGTGATCAAAGATGAAACTATCCTTTGTTAAGTAACATTATATAACCTGATATCCCTAGCGACACTAATGAACACTATCCCTTTTATGGTGAAATTCTTAAACGAACTTAAGGGAAATCTATGGTTAGATCTGGAAGATAATAAGATTTAATAAGCAGGAGAAAACACTTTAGAAACCACGCAATCTATCTCTTAGCCATTGGATGGTAAATTGTTTTATTTTTATAAAACTCATTTAGTAAAGCCTAAGTAAAATCTTTAATAATTCTGGTTAAGTTTTCAAGTTTCAATTATATCTTGGTAATAGCTAATGAGGCCTTGAAGATGATTTCAACTCAACCTTCTCCCTCTAACCTTTTTCCAAGGTGCCTTGTCTTTCTTCTCTTAAGTATGTTAAACGCAAACCCATGTTGTCATATGGGCATGAACAAGTTCTAGTAGCGTAAGTGTAAATAGATGGCCTTGTGGGATTAAATTACCCCTTTCTCTAAATAAACGAATTAAGCAAATAAATGTCATAATAGAGAAGTTTTAAAGATGATTACTCAGTGTAAAAAGAATAAACTTAGCTTGGTAAGATGAATTGTATGAATCATATCTTGAGCCTCCTTGAAAACGTAAGCTAAGAATTGCAAGATGTCTTTTTAAAATAAATAACCCTCAAGAATATCTCATTGTGGATGGCCCTAACTGTAAGTGTGTTCTGTGGTTGGACTTCTATGTTGTCTTGTCAAAAAAAAAAATGTATTATCCTTTTGGGTGTGAACGTTTCCGTGCTGACCTTGTGGTCATCCCCGTAACAAGTGGTTCACAGAGTTGGTTGTATTCTTTGTGATGACATGTTGTGTCATGTTATGTGTCAAGCAAGTCAAAAAAAAATATCCTGTCTTTTACTGTGTTGTTCGTGTGTGAAAATTTTGGGTCGTTACACTTGGTATCAGAGCGTAGGTTCATGCTCTCGAACCTATGGGCCGGATTGGTGTTGTATGGTGATGTTACATGATGGTGATGGTGTTACGTGATATTGTTTCATGGAGATGATGGTATTGCATGATGATGATTTATATTGGAAGAGTAATGTGGTATAAGCGTGATGTGATTATTGTCGTAATTGTGATATTGTGAACGCACGTGATGTGTATGTCACTTACTGCGTGTTTGTAATCATGTTGATATGTTGGGGATGGGAGTATTCTCTCTCCTTCTTGTGGATTCTATGAAGAGTTCACGTGTGAATTACTGTTTGTGATGTGTGAAAAGAATTATAATGTGGATGACGTAGTGTTGGAGCATTGTGGCATATTGTGGTATGTAGGTGTATCAATGTGTTGTATGACTAGATTGATGTTAAAAGAAATGAGTTGTATCATGATGTTTTTACCATGTTTTGAAGAAATGTGTGTACCACCTTGTTATGTAGCAATGGATGTTATGTTGAGATGTACTATGTTCATCGTATGTATGATTTGTGCAAATATGTAATGCTTCATGTTGTGATTTAGGGTCATACGGTGAGTGTATGAACCCTATCGTATGGTGATTGCACTTTGGGTGCAGAATGTGGTAAAGTGATGTGTTACACCCGGTGAATGTATGATTGTGATCTACCTTGTATATGTACCACCATTGTGTTAGTGATGTAGTTACATGTTATGTTGTGAACCTTACGCTAACCGACCCTGAGGGTAATCAGTAGAAGTGTATGTTGAGAGTGAGGAATGGTGTACCATGGGTCAATAACTCGAGCCAAAATTAGGTTTAGTAGATAACAACCTGTGATTCTTTCCTCTCTCCCTATGTGGTTGTATGTATGCAACCTAAGTGCAACTATGACTATGTTTAGCCTTGTCGAAGTGGTGGCGGGATGATTCAGATAGAGGTGATGACAATTGTATTATTGATATGTATTTTGCGAGCTGAGGCTCGATGTTCCGAGTGCTAGCAACTCGTTGAGTACCCCTTGGTGGCCAGATAAGGCCACACAGTTATCGTAATGTGACATTATTATAAGTTGATTTTATTCGTAAATTGAGCTTTTTACTTTATTTTGTAAGGACCAGCAGCTTTTCTTGATTGCCATGCTTTACAATTTTGGGCATTTCCTTGGTTTGTGGCACTAACATGTGGATTTTGACACTAACTATGGCTATTTGGCCATTTATTTTGCTTGGTTTTGGACCTTCTTTTAAAATTTTAAGATTTTACCGCCTTGCCCAAGGCTTGTACTTTGCCACTTGGCACTTAGATTGGATTGTTGTGCTGGTTCTATTGTCGTGATGTGTGGAATAGGGTCATGGGATGCACCATGGAATGGTTGGACCTATGGACCCACTTCGTTGTATGGGGGTACGCCCCAAGGAGTTACAGATAACTAGCGGGTTGTTGAACCACGCGTTATTATGTCACTTGGGTTAGGAGTGTTCGAACTCTATGTGTCTTGGACCATAGGGTCAACCGGCCTCCTTGAGGGAGGCATAAGAGTTTGAGGGAGGCATAAGAGACTTGAGGGAGGCATAAGAGTTTGACATAAGAGACTTGAGGGAGGCATAAGAGTTTGAGAGAGGCATAAGAGACTTGAGGGAGGCATAAGAGTTTGAGGGAGGCATAAGAGACTTGAGGGAGGCATAAGAGACTTGAGGGAGGCATAAGAGAGGGAGGCTTGAGGGAGGCATAAGAGACTTGAGGTAGGCATAAGAGTTTGAGGGAGGCATATGATATTTGTCTGTATGGTTGATGTTTCAGGATATATGTTGAGTTATTGTGATGTTTTGGTAGTGGTATTTTGATGTATGTGTTACTCATGTCAGATGGATATGTGTTGTGATGTTGTGGTTATGTCATTGATTCCCTTGTGGACACTATGTACCTGTAGCATTTGTTTGGTGTTATGTGAATTTTTCATCGATGCAAATTGAGGAAATGTCTGGTGGATTGTAGTACTCTTTTGTTTGAGTATTTGTATGTCAGTCATTGATGTGTGTCGAGTACTATGTTATGTGGACTGTGCCTATTCCATTCCGTATTTGAGTAACCTTTTGTGGTGTAATACAATCTTGAAGTATATACTTGTGTGCTTGTGAATCTGTAGTGTTTTTTTTTTAACCTGATAGGGTGTTGTGTTAGCAGTTCATGTTGGGCATCCACAATAAGGAATAAACCAAAACTCTTCAATGATGAAATTTTAAAAGAAATTAAACTAGAAATAATGATAATGGAAAGAGACTAATGAAATGATGAACAAGAAAGAACTGCCAATCTTCACAGAAACTTGAAAGTTAAAATTTCTACCAAATGTTCCTAAGGCTACCCTGTGGCCGTGCTTTAATCAACTAAAATTTTAAACCATAGGGTGTAATTTCTCCTTTACCTGTTCTTGGTTACGTACCATTTCCTTTCCTCTGTGTTATGTCGCATCGAGGACGATGCTTTCTTAAGGGGAGGAGAATGTAATGCCCCGTTTGGCGGTTACCCAGGTTCTTGGCGTAGTGACCTTTCCCTTGTTGGGCGTCGAACGACTGTGTGTAATTCTGTTGTCTTAGACCATGTCTCAGCGATGTTTTAGCACCTCCCCTCTCCTTCTGGCGTCCTCGAGTCGTTATCGACACCTCCCTTTCGTGGACTGTGTAATGTCCTGTGCGTTATCCTTTTTACAAGGGGATCTTGTTGTCGCATTATTAAGCTCAATCGTTGGTCAATATTAATGTGGGTAGAAATTATATGTATAATTATAATATGTAATGGTAATGATGTTATTTTAATTTAATGATCGATCGGCCCTTATTTTATAAGTATTATTATTTTGCCTTAATTTCGATCATCATCGATATTTTATATTAAGTATCCCTATAGCATTTCGTCTAGTTGTTTTGTCTAATCGTGTTGTAGGACGAACCCCATCCCGCGCTGAAGAAGGGGTTGCCCGTCTTGGCGCCATGGTAGTCTTTGCTCCGTGTTCATTCTTGAGTGTAACCTCTAATTTGTTCCCCCGCCCCCCTTCGTGTCGTTGCTAACGCTTCCTGTGCTGGCCTCCAGCGGCGACATTACTTTTTCCCTATTTAATGGAAATTTGCGTGTTCGAAGCCTGGTTTATTATTTCTTTAAATATATATATATATATATGTATGTATAGATATAAAAATAAGATGAAATGAAATAAAATATAAGTAAAAAAAATAAAATAAAATAAAGGAATGTTGTGGTTGCGTGGAAAGAAGGGGGGGTAGGTGTGAGGCGCAGGTTGGAGGAGACTGAATTAAAATCAAAATTTTAGGTCCTTGTGCCTAGGGCTCTACCATCCCTCACCCCTTTCTGTCATCTAAACTTGGTGCGTGGCCATCTCCCACTGGCCTTACCTCTGCCAGCCGCCCCACCTTCATTTAATTCTGATTTGCAAATCTCTTGCGTCCCTTGCTGCCTGTATTATCCTTCTTTGACCGCGTGAGTTTTTCCTGGTTGTTGGACTGCATGCGGAGGCGTGTGAGAGGCGTTCCCTTCCGAGTTGCATGGGCAGAAAGGCCAGCAAAATCCTTCTGTCATGGCATTTTTCCTTTCCTGGTTCCTCCCTGCGCGCGTGTTTTTTTTATGAAGCTTCAAGCTAGTGAGGTAGGCGTGTTACCTCCACTTTCTTTGGGTGCTGCGAGGTGTGTTCTGGTCAGGAATCCACAGCAACAACCTGCAACAGTGATTAACCAGGCGGCAGGCATGTTGCAGTATGGCTGAGGCCTTTTTGAGCGCTTCCAACAGGCAGGTTGTCCAACTATGTTGTTTTCTGTTCTGTATCAGATGCATCCTCATATTCGGGTTTCTCCTTCAAGATATGTTTATCAAAATCGACTATGTGACAGTGAGAGTGTTACCAGGAGACCTGATGAAGTTTATTGCAAAGATTCTCTATTGAAACCTTTCTGCTTGTTTTACGATGTAACCCATGGAAGAGGACTCTCCCTGGATCACCACACTCCGTGGATCGTAACGGTGTCGTTTGCATCGCAGGTGATATAAGCCGAAATGAGGACGTCGAGAAAGCTCTGCGAGGAGCAGACTGTGTTTTCCACCTTGCTTCGTATGGCATGTCGGGTAAAGAAATGCTTCAAGCGGGATGGATTGATGAAGTAAATATAAATGGGACTTGCCTTGTATTGGATGCCTGCGTTAAGTATGGTGTGAGGAGACTTATATATACAAGCACATATAATGTTGTATATGGAGGAAAGGAGATTGTTAATGGCAATGAAGCATTGCGATATTTTTTCACTGGAGGATCATGTTGACCCCTATGGGCGTAGTAAAGCTTTGGCTGAACAGTTAGTCCTCAAAAGTAATGGTAGATCGTTGAAGTATGTTTGCCAGCAGCATCAATGCAATTGTTTGGTGATTCAGTTGTCTTTCTTTGCAGTTGACAATAATATGAAAATAATTATTAGTAAAGTCAATAACGAAATATTTTGAGACATATATGCAGCCCAAGTGACATTATGTACAACATATCTCCTCTATTACAAGCTGAAGTATGTTCATCTATTCTACCAACCTAAGATTGGGTGTCGGGGGTGCCAGAAAAAGAGTTGGAAAGAAACTTTATACATGTGCTATTAGACCGGCAGCAATTTACGAGCCTGGTGGGGAGCGGCATCTTCCAAGAATATTCCGCTTAGCACAGATGGGCCTCCTAACATTCACAATAGGGGAGCCTAGGGTGAAAAATGATTGGGTTTATGCTGATAACCTGATACATGCTCTGTTGCTCGCAAGTATGGGACTTTTAGATGATATTCCAGGAAGGAAAGGAACTCCAGTTGCTGCTGGCCCTTGGAAGGAGGGAAGTATGTTTGGGTGCTGTTCTATTTTTCCCTCTGCTCAGTTTTGTTCCTGTTTCCTTCAACGAACCCTCTTCCTTTCATTATCTTCTCCTCTGTGACTTGAGCAATGGAAGAGGCAGGATGGGCGTCCAGTGCAATGGAAGAGGCAGGAGGGCGATGTTGAATCTGGAGAAAAAGGAAAGATATTTCTACACTTTTCTACTGTTATTTTATTTAAAATTATTGTGAAATCGAACCACCTTTTCCTTGCATTGATTTGTCAGTTGGATGTTATGTTGGGAGATTTCCCCTTTCTGCTTGTTTCTTCTTGTTTTAGCTTTTATCGTTGTCAGTATGTTGGTCGAAAGGATGCGTGTGCCCTCTCCTCTGGGTGTTATGTTTCTCTTGCTCGAGTGATAGATCTTCGTCTGTTTGTTTATGTATTTATTCTTCTCTGCGATTGAGTTGCAAGTTATTATGTTGACCAAACTAGTATTTTCGTTATCATGGAAGTAAGTTTACGATAACTATGAAGCCCCTCCCTAGCACCCAAGTTTGTCTTTGACGTTTTTTGTTAGCTCCTTCGCAAGTCCCTTTGATAACCTTTTGGCATCGAGAAAGGAAGGTTGTAGGATTAGTGAGATCAATGCGTGGGCTAGCCAGCTTAGAGTTTCGGTATTAAAACTTGTAGAATGAAAAGGTTTGTGTGCAATGTGTTTTCCGTCTCACGTGTTTAGACTCTTATATTATCTTTCATCTTGTTTCTAGGCTTTTAAGGCCATCCTCAAGAAGTACCTTGACCATCCCTATCAACTTGAACCATAACTAGCTTTTCGGATCAACTAAGCTCGAGGTTTCATTGTGCGAATCTAGTACCTCGTTGACACTAGAATAGTTTTGGTCTAATCCCCCTCTCAGAATTGTTGTTGATGGTGCTCTTCTATTTTTCCTAACTTGCATTATTTCTGCTTTGTAATGTTAGCGCTATTAATTAATATTGGTCGGTTTTTATGCACATAATTACCTTAATATTTTGTGATGGAAATTTCCTTAAATGTGATCAATCTTCGGGAAAAACTCATCTTTCATTTGATAGTCTTATGGATTCATAGCGGAAGGTTTTGTTTTGATAATGTCACTTAGAAATTATGTTGTATCTATGTGTGACGGTTGACTGTGTTACCAAGGGTTGCCTTAAAATATGGTTGTTTTGGGAAATGGGTAATTTATTTTAAATTAACCAAACATTAGAATTGTTGTGGAGGTTTGCAAGTCTTTAGTGTTATAAAATTTGTTGATGACATTATTGTATACTCTTGTTTGACGAACTCCCTTCTTCTCTCGCGTGTTTTCTACTAGCCTGTAAGACATTAGCCCTTCTTGAATGATTGGAAAATCTTTGGAGTTAATGGTCAAAACTAGTATACTTTGCCTTCGCTTCGAAACTTATGTTGTGTGTATACTCTATTTGATTTCCGGTTTGAAACTCAATTATACATGGCTTTTTGTGTTAATTTTTGAAACCCGTGGTTCCCCTTTCTTGGGCCGATCAACTCTTGTTCTTTTAGGAATATATTATTTTAGCCTATGCGTTTGGTACCTTTGATAAATTTCTAGATGGTTGGTCTATATATCAAATCTCAATCTTGTAATTATTGTTTAATTACTTACTTGACGGGAATTCTGTTTTTGCTAGATTGTTTATTTTCTCCTTATAGGGCCAAGGGCCATTCTCATACGATTGCTATACTTTCGTTGCTTTTACTCCTAACTGAAGTACAAGGTCTTCTCCTTCTTTGATTGGCATGATGGAGACTTTATTATAACTTGATGTGTTGATAAGTGTTTAAAGGTTTGACCCATTTCTTGTAATAAAGTGCTTCCTTTTTGTGGTATTGTTAGATAATAGTTATGGTGGTTTTGTGTAGCCTTATCTTGCTCAGTTCTCGCGAACTGACTCTTGTGGAAAAATTTGTTGCAGATGGATTTTTGCGAGTAGATGAGGGATAGACTTGTAGATTTTTACATCAACCTCAGTTGAGAAGTTCTTTTGCATGAATCCTTTTTATATTGTTCAACTATTGATAACATCTAGTGGAAAATTTAGAAGAGGATCAATGTCTTAGTGTTTTGTATCGTGGATTATGTCGTCTTAACTTTGGAACCTTGAATCCCCCTGTCTGTCTATCTTGGAAAATAAAGAAAGAAATTTTGTTTACCTTAATGGATTATCTTGTTGAGTAACCTTATTTTCGTTTTCGTAAATGAGTATTGTTAAACTTTATCCCTACGATTAAATGTTGAGCTAAATCTTTCTAAGACTTAGTAATAGTGTGTTATAAGTAAAATAAAATGGGTTGTTTAATACTTATAGAAGTTAAACTAAAATTTATATTGCAAATAAATTTGTGTAGAGGTGACCAACTTGAGAGCATGTAATTCCATAAGTGATCAAAGATGAAACTATCTTTGTTAAGTAACATTATATAACCTGATATCCCTAGCGACACTAATGAACACTATCCCTTTTATGGTGAAATTCTTAAACGAACTTAAGGGAAATCTATGGTTAGATCTGGAAGATAATAAGATTTAATAAGCAGGAGAAAACACTTTAGAAACCACGCAATCTATCTCTCAGCCATTGGAAGGTAAATTGTTTTATTTTTATAAAACTCATTTAGTAAAGCCTAAGTAAAATCTTTAATAATTCTGGTTAAGTTTTCAAGTTTCAATTATATCTTGGTAATAGCTAATGAGGTCTTGAAGATGATTTCAACTCAACCTTCTCCCTCTAACCTTTTTCCAAGGTGCCTTGTCTTTCTTCTCTTAAGTATGTTAAACGCAAACCCATGTTGTCATATGGGCATGAACAAGTTCTAGTAGCGTAAGTGTAAATAGATGGCCTTGTGGGATTAAATTACCCCTTTCTCTAAATAAACGAATTAAGCAAATAAATGTCATAATAGAGAAGTTTTAAAGATGATTACTCAGTGTAAAAAGAATAAACTTAGCTTGGTAAGATGAATTGTATGAATCATATCTTGAGCCTCCTTGAAAACGTAAGCTAAGAATTGCAAGATGTCTTTTTAAAATAAATAACCCTCAAGAATATCTCATTGTGGATGGCCCTAACTGTAAGTGTGTTCTGTGGTTGGACTTCTATGTTGTCTTGTCAAAAAAAAAAAAGTGTATTATCCTTTTGGGTGTGAACGTTTCCGTGCTGACCTTGTGGTCATCCCCGTAACAAGTGGTTCCTAGAGTTAGTTGTATTCTTGGTGACGACATGTTGCATCATGTTATGTGTCAAGCAAGTCAAAAAAAAAATCCTGTCTTTTACTGTGTTGTTCGTGTGTGAAAATTTAATTAATGCCCCTTCACCGCTTATTACATGCCATTATATTGGCTACAAGATTTACATTAATAGAAGTGTCTTTATGAACATACATGATAGGATAATTTGTAGAATGTGAAGCCCCCATGGAAAAAGATGAGATGAAATTCAAATAACATAAGAAACATATGGAAACAAGAGCCTATTTTTCACCCATAATAAATAAACTAGCACGAAAATAATTGTTTCTAGTGTCATAACAAAATTAGGTGTCTACAATATCATTATCACTATTGAAAAGTTGATCACTGTAGAGGTTATATTAAAATCTACAAAAATAATGGCATGGAAAAGACCTTTTAAGATCCATAATTTTGGGTGGCTTGCTTAAATTTTCCATATTAACTTATAGCATAAATTACCCCGTGTTAGTTTATAGTAGTATTTTTAATATGTAGGATGCACCTTCAAATATGAAATATACATATGCCTTACTTATGCATTTTTCTTTTTGAGTAGTGCACTCATTTGGGCACTATACAACATAGATTGTTGGCATCGCTGCTCATGCTTTGGAGGAAGCATGTAGCGGAAATACAAATACAATTAAGCGTACAATTAAATTAATGATCACCTTAAGCTGCTATGATTCATGAGGAAAATCCGTCATTGAAATACTTACAACAACACCAATACTTCCTAATACGTATCAAAAAAACACACCTACTTCCCCACAAATGAAATTCATAAGAACTAATCTTCTCTAATTTGAATTTTGATAAACGTTTCTACAACATGGTCAAGTAAAATGCACAACAGACCGTTGAAGACAATACCTTTGATTTTGTAACTATTGTTTTCTTATATGAAATTGCTTATTTGTGGTGTAATGTTTTGTTATATAAATATTATAACCGATATTAGTGAACAAATCATCACAAATATTGGAGAGCAAGGAAGACTGGGTCAAGCATGCATCCATTTTGTTTTTACATATGTTATGACTATTATTTTTCAAAATGGCAAACAGCCGCGAATAAGGGGTTTCATTACGAGTTGATTTATTTGAATAGCATCCATCATGACCTAGAAAAGGTCAACTAACATATTTTCCCGCGTCAAATTCTTGTTATTCAATTCAAATATTTCACATATTAATAGTATTAAAACGCGTTACAAATTTCAACATTGAATCATTCATTCTGCATGGCATCCCTCTATAAATATTTCCTTCATTTCTTTCATTCTTCATCTTCATATCCATCCCCACCTGCTAAACAGTATTACATTTCACCTTATCTTACTCAGCCAGCTATCTTTTTGTTGAGTTATTCAGTTGTATCCTGAACAGATTAATTGTCGAAGGCATCTCTGAAGAAGTTAAAATGGCAACAACAATGTTTATCAAAATCGTGACGGTGCTGCTTGTTCTCAACGTTATATTTGTCGTCAATGTCTCTGCTCGACATAACTTTAAGGAATATGTAAATACAAATGCAGCTAGTGAACGTCTGTATTCAATTGCGGAGATGTTGGCGCATTGTATTAACTGTGGAACCCATATTTCAAATTCTAACTGCTGCCGAAAATAAGATAAGTCTGCATATTGTTCATGCTGATAATTATCCAAAATGAAACAAAGAGGGGAACACACTTGCTAAAAAATGCAGAGACAATGCATAGCATTGAATGACTACAAAATAATTGAGGTTTAACCAACCTGCGTGTGGTGGGAGATCGAAAAGTGTCGATCTGGTGATGCTCGCCTCCCTCGTGATCCGCAAACAGGGAATTCTTTATTTTTATTTTTCATGAACAGATAAATTTTAATATACAATTCAGATTATCATATATATTTGTTTATATTGAACCTTGTGGATGGCTGAAGTAAACATTTTACGTCGGTTTCTTCCATTTAATGTTAACATTGTTAATCCTTGTTAAACTCGCATGCCACCTTCCTCACTTTTTTGCAAATACGTCATGATAATCAATGAAAATTAAGCACTATATAATTGACCCTATATTAACAACATTGTTGATCCGTTAAATTTATTTTTATTCTAATACTAGTAAGGGAGGAATGATGACTTCAACATGACAGAGTTAGCGATCTCTAAAATCGTTCACCTCTTTATGTATTGGATAGCTACCAAAAGAGCAGTTTGCTTGTGCATCCTAATATATTTTGGTTTTGTGACCCAAATTACAACCGTCACTCACACTCAATAATATGACACACTTGGGATAATTTCCACCAAAGAACTGCAAAGTTTTTAAAACGCTAGATCGTGCCATGTTATCGACACAACCTTTTTTTTCGTTTGTCAATTGTTTCCAATTGTCGATGGAAGTATTGTCCCATATGGTTATGTCCAATAATTTTTCAATGTGCTTTCAATAGAATGAAATTTTCATCGGCATACAATTCATTACACCACATAGTTTTGTCTCAATATCACCCTTCTTCAGCATGGACCCACATTATACCATATCAAGCCGGCATGGAGCTTAGTGGCAATGCCAACATGATAAGTAGGTTAGATAGAGTAGTGGAGGAGTGGCATCAAGTAGGTGACGTGCTTCCTTTGCACATTTTAGCACTAACTAGCATTCATTCAACACAAAGCCTACTTTGCCACCACCTTTGAGTTGAGTCGTTCATTAACTACTCTAGCGAAAGCACCCTTTCATGATCCCTTGTAATCACAAGGGGATAATATCATAAATGCCTCTAAATCACGTATGATTGCAATGTTAGGGGTAAGCATATCAAAGTGAAGATTTACTAGATCAAAGTGGGAGATGGAGTTTCCAAACAATTATTCTAATGCCTGAAATCCAAGCACTAGGACTACCAAATCAAGGCCACTCAAGAAGGCAATTAGAATCTTACTAAAGAAATGGATGTAGTAAATGCCTTCTTCCACTATTATCAATAGGTTTTTAAAGCTCAAGAACCTTCTCCAAACTGATAAGAAACACTTGATCAATGCATTTTCATTGTCCCTTGCAAGATTTTTCAGGCACAAAGGGTATCATGTGACCGAATTCTTTTGAGTGAATATCTTTATGAGGTGGTTTCCCACATGGATAATGGTAAATCCTCTTAGATGGGATGGTCTGGCTTATGAATATTATAAAACCTTTTGGGTTTTTGTCAGAGGAGACCTATTCCAAGTTTATCTTATATATTTGAACTCTGATTTTCTTGGGTGGTTTATTAACCACAATCTTATAAAAATCATTCCCAAGAAGGTTGACCCAAAGATTATCTACAAATAGAGGCCATTCACTTTATTCAATGTCTTTTATAAAATAAATTCCAAGGCCTTAACAATATGCATCTGAAACATGATGCCTATAACTATTAATCTATAAAAAATAAGGTTTATTCAAAGGAAATATATCCTAAAAAATAGTATTTCTCTTCGGGAAGGTGTGGACTATGCTTGCTAGTCTTAATAGAAATCCTTATTTATGAAAATCTATTCTTTGAAATCCTTTGACATGATTAAAGGCACTTAATTCTTGAAATGCTTAAACCACTTAGTTTTAGGTCATCATTTATCCACTCATTGTCAATGTTGTTTTGTAATGCTTTGTCTTATCTCTTTGTTATTGGTATCATCTCATAATAGATTTTCCTCTTTCATTCAATTCAATAGTTCTTTCCTCTTGTACATGTGTTGTATGATTTAGCCACTAAAGGATTTACCTATCTCCTATCCAGTGCCTCTAAGAAAGGGGTGGTGAATGGAATATCTCTTCTAGGATTTCCTCCCACACAGCTCACTAATGGCCACTCTGCTGATGAGTTGTTTCTAATCTTGTAAGAAGATAAGAATAAGTAAATGTATTAAGTTATGCACTTCCTTGACTTTTATTTCTTAACTTCTAGCTTGAACATTCAATGGAAGTATACCCAATGTAACATAAAATCCTTTCTACCTCCATCTCTATAGTTGGATGTGTTTCAATGGATTAATTAGATTCGACGTGGAAAAATATTATTATTTATAGGAATTCCTTTTTTATATCAAGATACCTTCCCTTTCCTTTAGAAATGTGTAGTTGATGGAGTGGAGAAAAGGCTCTCCAATTGGATCACAAAACCACTTTTGATGGCTATTAAGTTTCACATGTTCTGCCAAGTCCTTTCTTCCATGAATGTTTATTACTGATCTTCTTGGGATCGAATACTCTTAGAAAAAAATTGAGAAATTGTTGAAAGAATTATTACAAGATAGTTTGAAGCTTGAAAAATATTTTCATATAAATTATGGTGAATTTGTTTTCTGCATTATGAGTTTAGTGGCCTAGGATTGTTGGACATTGGGTGTCAAGTAAATTCCCTTCAAAACAAATGGATGATTCATGATATTAAAGGGAACGAAGTTTGAAAAATCCTTCTACGTAATTGTAACTTAGAAGGCATATGACTTGGAAAGGGTCACGATATCAGAACCTAATCATTATCCAAGATCCAATATAACTATTTTTCTTATTCATTATTGAAATCATTTCGATGTATTGGGAAAAATTAAACATTATCTTTTTCTAGAATTAATATGAGCTCAAAAATGAGCTTTCCATGAATGATCACTTGGTATAGTGATGCCCAATTATTTGTAAAATTCCCATTTTAAGACTTTAGAAACAAGGGGACAAATTGCATAAATTTCTCTCTTCTAAATTAACATAAGTTAGAACACATATTTTAAAGCCAATCTATCTCATAACAGAAAACCATAGGCAGCTGTAAATGACTCGATGAACACCAATCTCTCACTTCATGACTCGATATCATATTGATATCTCACGTCAACTGTATAATGTGTATACTATCTATACCTGGTTTTGTTACCCTTTTAAAGGTATCAAGTATTCTGTTTAAGAGGCCTATCTAAATATTTGTTACCGATACTAATCTGAAAACTTGCTTCTTAAACTAGGTGACATAGGAAAATGCAACCAGTAGCTTGCAATACTTTGGCCAAAGATTTTAAACATACTATTAATTTATATATTCCTAGATGACATACTCTTCAAATAGAATAATCCCTTCACCCAACTTGATCTATTTTCTATAATGGTCTTCACTGACTTTTGTCAGTCCACTCGTTCAAGGTTTAACACTAGACAAGGTTAGCAACATGGCAAAGTGTGGAGGAATGCTAACAGTGACTAAGGGTACTTAGAAAAACTTAATCTACTTATGTTGATTGGGCGTGTCTATTTATTCTAAGTCAACATGAGTTACCCCAGACACTAGATCATGCACCTATCTTTACCTAGGGAAGAACTATGATAAAATTAGAGTTTATGTTAGTCTAGTTGAACAAACTCTAAATGGTGTTTAAACATTTCAACTGCAACATAGTATCCTCGTGAAGGCCCTTGTTATCGCAAAGGTACCATGCTACAATTGGCATGTGCCAACATCCAACTGTGTTTTCCTCATTTGGATGAACATGCCTTAACTAGGAAGCTATATCTTATTAATTTCTTCATAACCAATTAATGACATCAACCCTACTGAACAACTAGCTTCGTTAATTGTTAAGCTTCAGAGGTAAAACTATATTAGATGAAGCTATGAAAATAAATCTGCTTTCTATCAAACTCACATGCTATGATTTGAACTATTAACATCCTCATTCCAATTTTATATTTAAGGCCTAGTACACATGGAAGTTTCATTTATTCTCTCACTTAATACAGCCCTAGCTTATATATGTTTTGAGCAGGCCCTTTTTCATATTAGACTTCATTGAAATGAAGTCTAATTCCCTTTTTAATCATCTTTGCCCACATTTCTATTTTATTAATGAAGTCTAAATGATAAATCAAACATTCTCTAACTACAAATAACAATAAGGATTCATATCAAAAAGGTCTTAAATTAGGACTATGATTCATTTCAAGGGAATTGTCTTGCATTTACCTTATCAAGGGTTAAATTCTATTATAAACCCATTTTACATTATAAACTATAATCAATGTTTGATTCTCATAAAAACATTTGATTTAAATATAGTCATAGAGATATAGTTGATTTTCAATGTAAGAAAGTCAACTTTATAAGTTGCATCCTCACTGGAGAGGGTAATACATCTAACACCTCAGACATCTATTTATTCCATTCCACACCATAAAAATATGCTACTATTTGTGAAATAGAGTAAAATTCATTATTTCCACTCATTGCATGCCAAAAGGAAATACATCAAGTACAAACAAATTTCACACATCTTTCATTCAACAAGGAGGAAATTATACATTTACATGTCCAAACGCTTCAGATATTACTAATATCAAACAACACTATTTCAATCAATTTCAGATACAACTTTATTTTCCATCAAATAAATTTCAGTAATGAACCATATTTCATCATAAAAGTATCATGTCTCTTTGATAAAAAAATGTAACTTCCTGAATATATTTCTCCTTTCATCACTTCTGAAGTCCATTTGTAAAATTACTACCATGGGTTAGTTCATTAAATGAAGCATGATAAGCACTAGTTCATTAAAACGATGTGAGTTTAACTAATTATTTCATAAAAATAACTATGTTGATATGAAATAGTCCTGACGCAATTCAAAAATACATAACAAAAAGGAGTTACAATTCTCAAACAAAATAAGGAGAGAAAGAGATACACAACAAATCAAAAGTAAGGTTAGGTCATGAAATATAACTACTTCATCCATCCATACTATTTTCTTTTATCAAAAGAATTTAAACAGTAATTCTGATAAGTAATATTTCAACAAAATTTCACTACTACTTTCATATATTTCTTTTCATGATTACTCGTTCGATTAGATCCATTTAATAGAAAAAGGTAACTATCCTAACTAGATTTTAGGCATAGTTCACAAGTAGATCACTTACAACCATATTCCATCTCAATATATCCTTAAGCTATATCCATCCTAAAGTTTGAGTTGCCAACAATTGAACTTAAATATCATAAGAAGTAAGTTAAAATAACCAAATCATCATAACATTTAAATGTCTCGTTTTAGAGTATCCTAATACTAAAACTCAAAACTAGGAACCAAATCAAGTTAATAACCAAAAAAGATACATCAGACTACTTAAAAATATAATATTACTTCCAACAAGAAAAAGAGTTATACTCCAATCTCAAAAAGAAGCACCATTGAAATAATTACCTCAAGTAGTTAAATGTTTAAGTTTTTACTCTATACTAACTTATTAAACCATTCAAATACTTCCATCCTAACACATTATTCCATCAAATTGATTTCAACTTCAGATATACTTCCCTAACAACATTCTATAATCATTCTTACCAGACAACCAAGAATTTGCATAACAAAACAGACCAAAGAGAGACAACATCTTTAGCAAGTGCAAAGCTAAAAGAAGAATAAAGGAAGCAGAGGGAGAAAGATCACAACCCCTCAACTCTTGTATGATTAAAGGTGAACCTAAAGAAACTAATAACCTATATTGAGAAGGTCATTATCTAGTGTCTCAAACCAATATCCCAAATGGAGATGTAATTTTGGTTTGAATTGAATGAACAACAATTAGGAGACAATAAACATAGCCTTTATTTCCACAAGATAACAAATAAAACATTACTCAAAAGATGAAAAGATGGAAGGAATAATTTTAACAAATGGTGAAGTCTAAACAATCATCCTAACTCGTATTCGTAAAGGAGACGAAGCAATCAAAATGATTTAACCTAACAAAATTCGTCGTTCTATTTTCATGAAAAATACATTTCCTAAGCTCTGTAAGAACTGAAACGAATTGTAATGGCCCAATTTCTAAGAAAAAGGCTAACACAATACATCAAAACAATATCGATAGAATTATCAAGAATTTCAAGTTGATAACAACAACCAAAAAACAGTAAACCAATACCTAAGGGAGTTTTCCCTTTTTAACACATATTGCCATAATTTCATAGGTTACGCAACGACCCAATAGGGTAGAAAATTAAATATCCTTTCCCTTATGAGAATCCAAAAATTAGGCTTCGTGAAAAATAACAAATCAATTCTAGAGAATATAAGAAGTATAATTTTGAGGGAATTGTAAAAATAATAATCGAAAGAAATTAAACAAGTACATGAAGACGTTTAACCAGTTACAAAAAAAATCCAACAACATTTTATCTTTCCTTAGTAATCATAGGGCCCGAGTCTGCAACCGAAATAATATAAAGAAAAACCCAGATTTACAATCACAAACAACGATAAGAAAATAGGAACTTTCACCAATTCAGAGCCTTCCAACTATACAAAAAGAACATGAATAAGTAGGAATCACATAATGTTATATTCCTCGAAGAATCATGAAGATTCAATCAAAAGTCATGTATTCAAAATTGTTTAATAACTATGATTTCCCAACAGAGAGGGAACAAGACCATTCTAGAACAAGATCTAAAGATTAAAGCAAACAAAGCTACCTACAAGATTTAAATAGTTCAATAAAGATCACAAATTTTTTTTTACTTGATCTCAAGCCCATGCAGAAGGATTAAATCATAACCCAACTATCAAATCAAGAAAATTGAAAACCCATATCACACTTTTAATCATTCAAATAGAACCGAAAAAGCATTCCCAATAAACAAATCAAAAACCTCAAGCAGGTAAATCTTATTAGCAGAATGAAAACCAGCCTATTCCAAAGAGAAGAGTTATTCTTACGAAACACTTAAGTAAAATAAAAAATATTAATGAACAGATCCTTTCATGCCTAATAGCGCTTCGCCTTCACCGAATCATAGAAGTATCTAAACAGAGCTTCAATATTCCTTTCAAAATGTAAAAACCACATAAAAACTTCCTATTTATCCTTCTTATAGTCACATAATGCCAACCCTTTTTTCCACACCATGCAAGGAAGGAAAACTCATGCATTGACACATTGCATGAAAAAATTGAACTGGAGGTTCGAAAAAAAAAACAACCACATGCAGAGCTCTAGCCCCAAAACCAAATGAATCAACAAAACCAAACCCTCTATCTTCTTCCTCGGCAGTTTTTGGAAATTTCCAAAAAATTAAATACAAAGTAGGATTTTTAGTCCTTCCTATTTTCCCACCACCGCCATCTCCAAATTTGGAGTTGAATTAATTCAAACAAAACATGCCTCATAAAACTTTGGCAAAAATTCCATCTCATCCCTCTTAAATTTGTAACTGCCTTTGCCAAATTTGGCTGTAGAAAGAGATGAGGTTTTATAAATTGCCTTAAATTCCTTGAATTTTCTACCTCCCACTTGCCTCTTTCCCCATGTCATTTCATAGCCCCCCTTAGGCTAGCCATTCCATTAGTTAGGTTAGACACTAATTTAAGTATCAACATACATCCATAGGGGAAGTACATAGTTTTAGTCTAAGTCACTGTTAATTCATTTTCATTCCAATTTAACAAAATAACTTATTAACTTAGGTTAGGTTTAACCCTTAGGATAGAGTTACTAGTTTTAGAACAAAGTTGTATTGTGTCCCATGTCCCCAATAAAAAATTCATCATACCATAATAGAAAAGAAGAACCAAATTGTTACTTGATTAAATGTGAAGTAGAGATCTATGGAGTGGTTCATTCATAACCTTTGTACATTTGCAGGTCCAGAACTCTTCCATCTGTCCAAATTGTACATCATGACAACAAGACATGAAAATTAGAAGTATACCTTGGATCAATGGAATTGATCCTAGGTAATGTTGTTTGAATCCCCTAAAATTTATAAAAACTGAAACTCAAGTTCATAATCCCTAGTAGTGGATTTATTTTACATAAAAGAGATGGATTGCTTTATTTTCAATTAAGTAAAATCATGATAGAATATACCTGTTCCCCAACAGATAACTTATTATCTTCTGCAAATATGATTTTCTAAGTCATAAGAGTACACCATCTTAAGACAAAATCACATGTCAACGTTTGTATCTTCTATAGTAGAAGTCATCATAGGTACCACTCATGTTAGAGGTGTTACATATGTCCCTCCTAAAAATCATCATCATCCCAATGATTAACTTAGTATAATAACTTTAAACAAGAATTGTAATCCAAATTATAGTTCTTTCATCCATAAGCTCACAACATAACTAGATTTGGAAAATTCAAATTTTCATAATTATTCAGCAATAAAATAGTTTTTTCAATACTAATGAATTTAGTATCTTCCCAAAATTTGTAGGTTTATTGATATAATAAGAATAAAATATTCAAGTTTTATAATCAACAGAATCAACAATGTTCAAATAAATGTGGAAAATCATTTTTCATATCTTCGAGGTTTTCCCAAGTTACACTTTCTTCATTAAATTGGTCCCATTGGACCTTGCATTGACTTATTTTTTTATTTCTTAAGTGTAGTTGGAAAGTTTCTAACACTCGAATGGGTTGAATTGGGATTATTCCTAGGTCTTGAACCTACAATGAATTCCAATTTAACACATGTGATATATTTGAAACGTATTTCTTAAGTAAATAAATATGGAAAACATCATGCATTCATGCTAAAAGTAGGTGGTAAAGTTAAACGATTAGCTACACGGTTTATTATATCATCAATTTCAAAGGGTCCTACATAACGAGTTGATAACTTGGAATCCTTTCCAAAGGTTATATAACTCTTTTATGGTTTAACCCACAAAAATGCTTTCTCACCAAGTTCAAATTTCTTGTCAATCCTTTTGAAGTCTGCATAAATTTTTTTCCTATCTATTGCTTCCTTCAAACATTCACGAATCATTTTAACTCGTTGTTCCATTTCAGTAAGGATCTCAGGTCTAATTACCTCTTTTGTCCTCGATGCTATCCCCATAAACTGGAGTTATACATTTCCTTCCGTATAATTCTTCGAAAGTTCACATATTTAGAGAGGCGTGATACATGTTATTATAAGCAAATTCAACTAATGGAAGGTACTCTTCCCATTTATACTTTTGATCCATGTAGTGCATTCATAACATATCTTCCAAAAATTTATTAAATCTTTCAATTTACCCATTTGTTTCAGAATGGTATGCTGAACTCAAATTCAGTTCAGTTCCTAATGATGCATTGAGTGTTTGCAAGCATCTAGATGTCATCCTTTGATCTCTATATGATATGACCAATTCAGGTACACCGTGTAATCTAAAAATTTCATGCGAAAATGTTTTTCCAAAAATAGCTGAATCATCCTTAACATTACTAGTAATAAAATGTGTTACCTTTGTTAATTTATCAACAACAAATAGAATAACATCATGCATATTTCTTAAGATTGGCAACCCTTGAACACAATCCATGCTAATTACTTGCCATTTATACTACGATATGCTCTAAGGGTATAGTAAACTAGCTAGATGGATATGGTTAGCCTTAACACGCTGACATTCTAAGAAGTGTGTCAAAAAATAAGTTACGTCCTTTTTCATCCCTTTCCAAAAATATTGATGTTTTATATCAGCAAGCATTTTCATAATGTTGGGATGCCCTGAATAAGGTGAATTATGAAATTCAGTTAACAACTTCCTCCTTAATTCATTTCCTGAAGGTGTATATACTCTATTATCATATCTCAAGATTCCCTTGTCATCAAAGTGAAAACCTCTATATCTCATATCATTTAGATCTATCGCAAGTGTTGTTTTTACTTGCTAAAAATAAGAATCAGATTCCATGATACTTTTTACTTCATCTTTAAACTGTGTTGTTATTGTTATAAGTGTAGAAATATGTTTCCTATGACTTAGTACATCTGCCACTCTAGTATTCTTTGCCTTTTATATAACTTATATCAAAATAGATAGGAATTATAACCACCTTCGTTGTCTTGCATTCAAATTTGGGTGAGTGAAAATATACTTCAAACCAAGAGGTTATTTTTTAATTTAAAAGGTATCCCTAAAAGATAATGCCTCCATACTTGAAGTGCATGAACAATGGTAGAAAGCTCTAGGTCATGGGGAGAATAATTCAGTTCATGTAACTTGACTTTTTTGCTTTTATATGCTATAACATGCTAATTTTATAATAAAATACCTCTAAGCCCTTCCTTGGAAGCATATGTTATTATAGTAAAGTATCCTTTTGGATCAGGTATAGCCAAAATAGATTCAAATGTTAGTTGTTTCTTTAGATTCTTAAATGCATATTCACATTTTTCACTCCACAAAATTTCTTATCTTTCTTTTGATATGAAGTTATTGGTGCAGTGACCTCTGAAAAGTCCTTAACAAACTTTCTATAGTAACTAGTGAGACCCCTGAAGCTTTTGACTTCATCTACATTCTTAGGTGTAGGCCACTTAGTTATTGCAAAAATTTTCTTATGGATCTACTTCTATTCCATCTTTACTTATGACATGCCCTAGATAGTGCACCTTTTTCTCGTAGAAAGAACATTTAGATAACTTACCATGCAATCTTATTTTTCTTAAAATTTCCAAAATTGTCTTCAAATGCTCATGATGCTCATTAATGCTTTTATAATATATGAGAATATCATCAAAGAATACAAGCACAAATTTGTCCAAGTATTCTTGAAAGATATTATTCATTAAGTTCATAAAAGTTACAGGTGCATTTGTAAAACCAAAAGGTCAAACTATAAATTCATAATTCCCATACCTTGTCCTAAAAGTTATTTGATGAATATCTTCATCATTGATTCTTAATTGATGATACCTAGATTGAAGATCTATCTTAGAATATACTAATGCACCACGCATTTGATCAAACAGATCATCAATTCTAGGAAGTGGATATCTATTTTTTATTGTTACTTTGATTAACATCCTATAATCAATGCACAATCTAAGTGTTTCATCTTTCTTTTTCACAAATATTACCGGTGCTCCCCAAGGTGATACACTTGGTATTATCAAAACTTTAGACAACAGTTCTTGTAACTATGCCTTAAGGTCTACCATTTCAATGGTAGTCATTTGATATGGTTCCTTGGAAATAGGTTCAGTTCCCCACTTGATCTAAATCATGAAATCAAACTCCCATTTGGGTGGAATTTTGGGTAGTTCTTCTAGAAACACATCACTGAGATTTTGTAACAACGGGTATCTTTCCAAGAAATAACTATCCTCTTCAATTGTTTCAAAACCTTTTACTATATACAGGGTGCAACCTTTGTTTTTGATCCTTTTAAGCTACATTGTTGATTTTTTTCTAACTGAAATCTCACTTTTTACCCCTAGATGTCTGTTGTTTTTTGTAGATCATCTAGACAACTAATATGTATTTCAAAACAATCAATCTTTTCTTTATGATTAGAAATCCAGTTAACACCTATGAATACATCATAAGACCCCAAAGGAGAAACATAAAGATCAACTTCAGTAGAAAAAATAGGAAAGTCAAGGAATTCTCTAAATAGACACATACTAACTGTGTGGACAACAGTATTTTCATAATGTAAAGCCCATGATTTATACATTTTTCCATATTTTCTTTTTAATTTTGAAGCTAATTTAGTAGAAATAAAGCATTCAATAGCTTGAATATCAAAAAGTATAGTAACATGTATACGAAATAAATTACCTAGAACTTTTATAGGTGTAACTTACTTTTCATCTTGTTTTTCGGCTACGGTCGCATGTATCTTATGTTGCTGATTGTGGTCATCCTTCCTTAGAGGACACTGATTATCATAATGATTTTTTCCTCAATTGTAGAAGCCTTTTATAGGTCCTTTCTTTGGCTGAAATTTATTTCCATCCTTAAAATTGTAATTTTGTCCTCCATAGGACTTTTAACCATTATTATTGTTCTTAACAAAATTGTTTCGAACATTAGCAATAGGTTTATTTGTTTTATTTTTCTTATTATTATCAGCAAAAAATTTGTTTTTAGCACTAATTTTTTTCCATGGTCCCTTTTTGGGTACAAGGGACGAAGAAGAATTAAGAATTTTCTTTCTTATGTCCTCCTTATGGGAAGAGATTGCTTTTAATTTCTCTTCCTGCCTTATGGATTTTTCCACAACCCCTTCCATGGTGGTTGGGCTATGAACATCTACTTCACCACCTATAATAGGATTTAATCCCATAATGAATTTTTGTATTCTGAACTTCTCTTCCATTTGATATTGAGGTACGTACTTGAGAAGCTTAGTAAAATTTTCCTAGTACTCCTTTACAATTAGTTTTTCCTAAGTTAAGTTCTTAAATTTAGTCATTTTCTTATCATAGTAAATTTGTGGTAGCCATTGTTGCCTAAATTAGTTTTTAAATTAATCCCAAGTGACGTTTGTTTTATCAATGTTTAACTCATCCTTACAGCTATCCCACCAAGAAGATGCCTCATGGGAAAGCTGATAAGATCACAATATTGCTTTAGTTTCATCATAGAAGTTCATTATTGTAAAGTACACCATTTTTCTAAGCCAATTCTCAGCTCCATCTCCCAGTGTAGTGCCATCAAACTTGGGTGGACTTATCCTTTTTATATCATTTGTTAATTCAACTACCAATCTCATCTTTTATTCTCAGGCTGATTGGGTACATTTACATTAGCATTGGAAATGGTATTGTTATCAACGCCTAAATTTCTAATATTGGAATTGTCCATAGGAGTTGGCTGATTGTTATTACCAGCATCTTCTTCATCCTCCTCATTTCCCATTACTTTTTGTTCTAGTACAGCTAGGACGATCTCTTGTGTCAAAATAGGGAAGTAAGGATCTCATTCAATTTTTGGGCGTTAGCTGCTTCTCCACCTGGTGGTGGGTTGTTTGTAGCATTCCTCTTCTTGTAATGATTTTTTGTTAAAAATAAAATTTAAATTTTATCAGATTATGGACACAATAGGTACGAGAACTGCAACCTTCAGCTCAAATACCCAAGAAGTAACATTCCCATTTTAAGAATTTAGAAGACAAGGGAAATTTTGTTTTTTTTTTTGCATAACGTTCTAAATTAACATAAATTAGAACAAACATTCCAAATCCAATCTATCTCATAAGATAAAACCATTTACATTTGTAAATGACTCAGTGACTACCGATCTCTCATTCCATTACTCCATATCATCCTGATCTCTCATGTTAACTTTATAATCTGTATAGTATACATGGTTTTATTACCCTTTTAGAGGTATCGAGTTGTTTTGTTTAAGAGGCCTATCTAAATATTTGTTACCGCTGTGCATATGAAATATTACTTCTTAAACTAGGTGACATAGGACAACACAACCAACAAGTTACGATACTTTGGCCAAAGACTTTAAACATACTTTACATGATTATATTCCTACATGGCATACTTGTCAAATGGAATAAGTCCTTCACCCTAGTTGATCTATTATCTAGAATTATCTTCACTGACTTCTGTCAGTCCCACTCATTGAAAGTTTAACCCTAGCCAAGTTTAACAACATGGCCAAGTGTGGAGGAATGCTTATGGTGAGTAAGGGGTAATTACACATATTCAATCGACTTATCTCGATTGATCATGTCTATTTATCCTAACTTAATGTGAGTTGACCCCGACACTATATCATACCCCTAGCTTTACCTAGGGAAGAACTATGATCAAGTAAGAATTTATGTTAGTCTAGTTGAACAAACTCTTACAGGTGTTGAAAACATGTCAACTGCTATATAGTGTGCTCGTGAAGACCCTTGTCATCACGAAGGTGCTGTAATGCAATTGAAGTGTGTCAACATCCAAATGATTTTTTCTCATCTAGATGAACATACCTTAGATAGGAAGTTATATCTTATTAATTTCTTCGTAACCAATTAATTACATGAACCCTACTAAACATCTAGGTTCCTTAATGGTTAAGATTCAGAGTTAAAACTTGATTAGATGAAGTTATGAAGATAAATATGCTTTCTATCCAACTCACATGCTATGATTTGAACTATTAACAACCTCATTCCAAGTTTTACATTAAAGACCTAGTAGACATGGAAGTTTCATTTATTTACTCACTTAATATAGCCCTAGCTTATATAGGTTTTTGAGTAGGTCCTTTTTCATATTAGACTTCATTGAAATGAAGTATAATTCCCTTTTCCAATCATCTTTTCCTACATTCCTATTTTAATTAAGGAATTTTACATGAGAAAGAGCGACCTTCTCTAACTACAGATAATAATAAGGATTCATATTAAAACGGTCTTAAATTAGGACTATGATTCATTTCAAGGTAATTGTATTTCCTTTCCCTTATTAAGGGTTAAATTATATATAAAAACCATCATAGATTATAAACTATTCTCAAGGTTTAAATCTCATACAAACATTTTATTTAAATATATTCATAAAGATATAGTTGAGTATCAATGTAAGAAATTCAACTTTATAACATGCATCCTCACTGGAGAGGGTAATACATCTAGTACCTTAGACTTCTATTTACTCCATTCCAAACCATAAAATTATGCTACTATTTATGAAATAGATTAATATTCATTATTTCCTCTCATTACATGCCAAAAGGAATTACATTAAGTACAAACAAATTTCAGACATGTTTCATTCAACAAGGAGGAAATTATACATTTACGTGTCCAAACTCTTCAGATATTACTAATATCAAACATCACTATTTCAATCAATTTTAGATAAAACTTTATTATCCCTCAAATACATTTGAGTAATGAACCATATTTTCATCATAAAAAAACCAATACTCTTTGATAACCAAAAGTAACTTCCTAAAGATCTTTCTCCTTTCATCAGTTATGAAGTTCATCTAAAAATTTTCTAGCGTGGGTCAGCTCATCAAACTGATCATGGGTAAGCACTAAATCATTAAATCTATATTATTTTAACTAACTATTTGATGAAAAGAACTATGTTGTTATGAAACAGTCCTGAAGCAATTCATAAAGACACAGCCAAAAGGAGTTACAATACTCAAACCAAATAAACAGAGAAAAAAATATACAACAAATCAAAGGTAAGGTTAGGTCATGATATATAACAACTTCAGCCCTCCATATTATTGTATTTTATCAAAAGAATTTAAAAAGTAATTCTGATAAGTAAAATTCATCAGAATTTCACTACTACTTTCATATATTTCTTTTCATGATCACTCATCCAATTAGATCAATTCATCAAAAAAAGGCAACTATCCTAACTATATTTTAGGAATAGTTCAATAGTAGATCATTTGCAACAATACTTCCATCTCAATATTTCCTTAACCTATATTCATCCTAAAATCTGATCTTCCAACAATTAAACTTAAATATTCATAAGAAATAAGTTAAATAACCAAATTATCATAACATTTAAGTGTTCTAGTTTAGAGTATCCTAATACTCACAACTCAGAACTAGGAAACCAAATCAAGTTAAAAAACAACCAAGATAAATTAGACCACTCAAAGATGTAAGATGACTTTGAACAAGAAAAAGAGTTACACTCCAATGTAAAAAAGATGCACCATTGCAATCACTACTTTAAGTAGTTAAATGGTTAATTTTTTACTCTTGACTAACTCATTAAACCATTCAAATACTTCCATCCTAACACGTTATTCCATCAAATTGATTTCAACTTCAACTATACTTCCCTAACAAACATTTTCCAATCATTCTTACTAGACAATCAAGAAGTTGCATAACGAAATAGACAAGAGAAAGACAACATCTTCACGAAGTGTGAAGTTGAAAGAAGAATAAATGAAGGACTATGGAGAAAGATCACAACCCGTCAACTCTTTTATGATTAAAGGAGAACCTAAAGAAACCGATAACTTACATTGACAAGGTCATTATCTAATGTCTCAAACCAAAATCCCAAACAAAGGTATAATCTTGGTTTGAATCGAATGAACAACAACCAGGCAGATGGTAAAGATGGATTTTATTTCCACAAGATAAAAAAAAATCATTACTCAAAAGATATAAAGATGGAAGGAATAATTTTAACATATTGTTAAGTCTAAAAAATCTTCCTAACTCAGATCCGTATAGGAGAAGAAGTAATCAAAATGATTTTAACCTAACAGAAGTCATCATTCCATTTTCACAAAGAAGACATTTCATAAGCTCTATAAGAACTGAAACCAAGTTTAAATTTTCCAAGGTCTAATAAATGGACTAAAAAAATACATCAAAATAATTCCGATAGAATTATCAATGAAGTTCAGGTTGATAACAACAACTGAAAAAACTATAAAACCAATACACAAAGGAGTTTTTCCTTTTTAGCAGCATATTTCCATAATTTCATAGGTTACCCAATGACCTAATAGATTAGAAAAATTAATATATTTTCCCTTATGGGCTTCCAAAAATTAGGCTTCGTCAAAAATAACAAATCAATTCCAGAGAATAGAAGAAGTATACTTTTCCAGGACTTTTAAAAATAATAATTGAAAGAACTTAAACAAGTCCATGAATGCATTTAACCAATTGCTAAGAAAAACCCACAACAATTTATCTTTCTTTAGTAATCACAGGGCTCGAGTCTACAATGAAAATAATACAAACAAAAACCCATATTTACAATCACATACATCAATAAGAAAATAGGCATTTTCTCAAATTCGGAGCATTCCAACTATATAAAAATAATATGAATAAGCAGGCGTCATAGAATGTTATGTTCCCTAAAGAATCATGAAGATTCAATCAAAAATCAAGTATTCAAACTAGTTGAATAACTGCATTTTCCCAACAAAGAGAAAGCAAGACCATTTAGAAAATATCCAAAGATTAAAATTAACAAAGCTAACTACAAGATTTAAATAGTTCAAACAAGATCACAAACAATTTTTGACTTGATCTCAAGCCCATGCAGAAGGATTAAAGCATAACAAAACTATCAAATCAATAAAATCAAAAACCCATATCACACTTTCCATCATTGAAATAGAATCGAAAAAACATTCCCAATAAACAACACAAAAAACTCAAGTAGAGAAATTTTATTAGCAAAATGAAAACTAGTCTATTCTAAAGAGTATATTTGTTCTTACGAAACACTTAAGTAAAAGAAAAAATCTTAATGGATAGAACCTATCATTCCTGATAGCACTTCTCCTTCATTGATTCATAGAAGTATCCAAGAAGAGCTTCAATCTTCCTTTCAAAATGATAAAACCACACAAAAACTTCCTCTATCTCCCTTATATGGTCTCACAGTTCCAACCCTTTCTTCCACGTCATGCAAGGAAGGAAATATCATGCATTGACACATTTCATGCAAAAATCAAACTGGAGGTTTGAAAACAAAAAAAAACACATACAAAGCTCTAGCTCTAAAACCAAATGAATCGACAAAACCAAACTCTCTATCTTCTTCCTAGGTGGTTTCGCTAATTTCCAAAACTTAAATGTAGATTAGGAATGTCAGTCCTTCCTATTTTCCCACCACCACCATATCCAAATTTTAATTGGACTCAATTCAAACAAAACTTGCCTCATAAAACTTTGGAAAAAATGTCAACTCTTCCATCTTAAGTTTGTAACTGCCTTTTCCAAATTTGGCTGCATAAAGAGATAAGGCTTAATAAATTGCCTTGAATTTGATTCCTCCCACTTTCCTCTTTCCCCATGTTGTTTCATAGGCCCCTTTAGGTTATCCATTCCCTTAGTTAGTATAGACACTAATTTAAGAATCAACACAGGTCCATAGGTAAGTCCATAGTTTTACTCTAGGTCCCTCTTAATTATTTTTCTTCCCAATTTAACAAAAGAACATATTAACTTATGTTAGGTTTAAACCTTAGGTTAGAGTTACTAGTCTTAGAACATAGTTTTATTAGGCCCTAGGTTCCCAATCAAAACATCACCATAACATAATAGAAAATAACCAATTTGTTACTTGATTAAATGAGAAGCAGAGATCCATGAAGAGGTTCGTTCATAACCTTTACACATTCTAGGTCCATAACTCTTCCATCTATCAAAATTAGACATAATGAAATGAAAATTAGAAGCGTACCTTAGATCAAAGGAATTGATCCAAGGTAATGTTGATTGAATCCCCTTAAATTATGAAAACTGAAACTCAAATTCATTATCCCTAGCAGTTAATTTGTTCGCGCATAGAAAAGATGGATTGCTTCATTTTCAATTAACCAAAATCATGACAGTATGTACCTATTTCAAACAGATAACTTCTTATCTTCTACAAACATGATCTCCTTCGTCATAAGAGTACACCATATTAAGACAAAATCACCTGTCAACATTTGTACAGTCATCATAGGTACAGTCATGTTATAGGCGCTTAAATTACTAAATTCCATAATGTATCATTATCATAGGTACCATGGATATATGCCTTCAAAATATTAAGATGAGGAATTCAGAGAGTACATGATGTCAATTGCAATCAGCCAAAAAAATTAATAACATGGCCGAAAGCTAAGCTAAAATTATATTTGGCCACTTGTGATTGGAGATATTTCTAGACAATTATTGATACTATTTCAGAGGAAATGTCATATACAATTCGGGTTTCTTTTTCCATTTCACAAAGAAAGTATTAGAAATAGTGTAACACCCATAAATGCAACATTCAAAACTGAAGTAAAACATATCAATTTATTGGGGAAAATTTACAGAATTTTTTTTTTAAGGGGTTGCAAGAGTGATACATTGTTCATGATTTAATTAATTTCTAATTAATTATTCATCTACTTTCACAACTTAGGTCCTTAATAAATTTTATAAAACAATTCATAAGTTAAAGTGGTCCCATTTATCTATGTCTTTTATACCCTTATTACACCTTTATACTAATTAATTAATTTTCATATAAACACTTTCCCTTTTTAACCGCTTAATTAATTTAATGAAAAATGTCCCATTAGCCACTTTAGTTTTAATATCTAGAAAAAACATCATTTACTTATTTATTAAATTCAAAGTGGAAGGGGAGGGGGTCAACACATAGTCTAATCCACAAGTGTAGGTACCCTAGGGCCTTATTTGTTAATTAGATTTTTAACATTTTGCACATACACATTCCCACAAAATATAACATCACTTAAGTGATGTAGGATTCATTCTAAAACATTGGATTAGATCTATGTTGGCCATTAGATCTCAGGTTAGACTAAAACCTATAAATCCATATGATCTCTCCTATTATTATTTTCTTACCATATTCTAATCATTTTCACTCTTTTGTTTTGCAGGTTTGGGAGAATGGAGGCCATGGATCCAAAGAGAGATTATGAGCTGTTTGTGCCTTGTTAGAAGGATATACACACCATTTTGGGTATTTATATTATCTACATCCATGTCCTAGGGTTTGCTTTACATTTTATTTGTTATTATATTATTATTCTTTTTTGGGTATGTGCATTTTTGCCCCGATTTATTTCTAGATCTAAATGAAGTATATACACAATCCAGGTTATATATATATAATATTATATTTGTTTTAGATTTGTTTTTAAAAAATGTTGAATCAATAGATTAAACATTTTATTTCAACCTATTTTTTTAAATAAATCTAAAACAAATATATATATATATATATATATATATATATATATATATATATATATATATATATATATATATATATATATATATATATATATATATATATATATATAATATATATATATATATATATATATAATCTGTGTGTTGTGTGTGTGTGTGTGTGTGTGTGTGTGTGTGCTGTGTGTCTGTTTGAATACTAAACTAGGTTATGGGTCGGCCGATCTATATAAAAAAAAATAGCGCAAAGTATATGTTTAGCAGTTGCGCGCTAACAATATGTGCAAGTTTAGGTTTGGGTGGGGGTACCACCCCACCCCACTCCATAATGTAAAATGGTCTCATGGTGGGGGTCATCACCCCCAACCCTTTGCTTGTTTATCATATACAAAGGCTTAGCCACATAGGGCTATTCGGCCCTATATATAGACAATCCTTTTCTTATATTCGGTAAACTACGTTCTATTTAAAAAATTTCCCACCTATTTTTTAATATATAGGTATTCAAATTAAAAATTATTAATCTGTGTGTGTAATATAATATAAATATTGCGCTTAAATAGATTGATACAGTTATAAATTATATAATTATACAAAGTTAGATATATAACTTTATATAATTATAATATTTTTTTATATTTTTTTGTGTGTTTTATTTGTTTCTAAAAAACAATCAATTCAACTTGTTTGTATAACAACTATAAGGGTATAAGTAGTAGTTATAATTTCACATCTATTCAAGTATGTGGAAATAGTAGAAATTAATAACACTCCTACCCCCCCACCCCCTTTTTTCTTGTGTTTATAACTATATATTTGTCCTAAGGAATTTAAAGGAAGTTTCTACACAAGTAAATAGAAGGAAATATTTCCTTTACAACAAGGTAAAATTTGATTATAAAATTAACTCAAATAATTCATATTTACATATTCCTTTTTGAAAGGAATGAAAGTAAAACATTCATAAATGAAACTTATTCCTTCCCTCTTTTAAATCAAGTTGCGCAATTTTACAAAAAGAGAATGAATATATACTTTCCACAATACAACACCATCCTTTTTATATGAAGATCCACAATACATTTTTGAATCAAATTTTAAATGTGAAATAAACTTTTCCATTCCAAATAGGGAAATTTTTCCATTGAAAATTAAATGCACTATAGGTATAATTTACAAGTTTGAAGAACGCATCATAACAATAAAATGTAACTTCTCATACCTCCTTTCCAAAATATACATTTTTGGATAATCAATACAAACCAATCTTACATAATACATTTACAAGAAGTTGAAACTTTTTAAAATGCAAGTTACAAATCCCTCCACTTAGGTGGAGAAAACATGAAAAAATTTTACAAAAGTAGGAATTATTCCATGGGCTCAACAATAATTGTGTTCACTCCGAGAGAACCACTTCAGCTCCATAGCATTTTCCTTTCTTCAAATCACAATGCAAGGGATGGGGTGTAGGTAACTCTCAACTCTCAACCTTTATTCCAATGAGGGGAAGAATCCATTCTCCTCATTGGCTCCCTTGCCCCAACCATATGAAATAAACTATGTTTGTAACCAATATAATCTTTAAAATATGCTTCCACATTACAACACACATACAAAAAGTCATTTTAAACACACAAACATTCAAAAAAATACAACAACAATAACATGAAACTTTCAACACACAAGGCTTGAAACTCAAGCCAATGGAGCACGGAAATATGGGGAAATCATTATACCTCCTGATGGGTTGAGCTGTCCACCTTTAAGCCTCCAAAAACACAAAACAAACCCATATAAGACTCTTATGGCTCTTTCAAATATCTTATACCTCCCTCTATCTCTTATGCCCTCCTCAATATCTTATCCCTCCCACAAGTTAAATATACAAGATAAGTAATAATTTCTCTTATCTAAAAATAGCGGGACACCCGACTTAAACTCCCTTGAAAATATATAATAATACTCTTATGCCTCCCTCAAAATATCCCCATAAACGTTCTCCTACACACATACTTAAGGCCATTCTTCCCAAGGTCCCAAAACAAGAACACAAACAACCATTCATTTACATACAACACCCATATATATAAAATAAAATTTCATAGGTGTAGATCCTAACTGTGCCATTGCAAGAAACTTGATCCCAAAATTCCACAGCTCCAAGCTCCTTCCAAGCTCAAATCCAAATCCAAACAAGCTGCTAAGACTCCCAAACAAGCAACTCAAAATAAAACTCCAAAATACCAATTTCACAATGAAAATGAAGTAACACCAAAACAATCAACTAGATCTTGTATAAATAGAAAAAAAGAAGAGGAGCATGCGGTGGCTGCATATAGGATTCCATGCATCAATTATCATCAACTCCACATCACCAAGTCAAACAAAAAACCCAAGGATAATAAATTGATGGGTGAGGATATGACAAAGCCTCTTACACACACTAACCCTCACTCCATACCTCCAAAGGACATAATTAAAAACTCATGTAAGAAAGTGGAATAACTTCACCTTTTTACCTCCCAAATCACATAATAGGGTATAAATTTGACACCTCACCCCATATGTATAATTGGTAGGTGAATTTAAGAGGTGTGGGACAAGCTTAACTTGTCCCACAAGCCTCCAAAAATCGCTTAAAGGTCAAATTTCAGATTTTGAGAGATGGGTTGAGTCACACACAATCAAAAACCAAATAAAATCAACTCAAATCACAAAGATCACAAGGACCAACTTCTCCTAATAAATTTCCCCTTTGTCACATCCCAAAAATTTAACTTAATTAATCATAATTAATTACTAAACAAGGGTAAATTTAATCAACAATATAAAAGTGAAATGCAATGCAATGATAAAATACATACTCACAAATCAATCAAAAGAAAAGGTGAATGAATAACAACACAAATTCCATAGTCACAATTAAAAGTCATTCCCCCCCATGGGGAGCTCTGAACATCCTAACCACATATACAACAATAACATATCACAAAGCTTTCATGATGATCGTCATTGTTGCAACCATTAGATATTCTGCATTATAGTTGGTCTCCTAACCTCCCTTTTAATTGTTATGATACAATCACCTGAAAAATTAAACAATACCTCCATTCAGACTCATGGCCACATCAAATACATCAAAAATAAAATACATGCATCATTCTATCAATACAACATTATCATATCATGAAATCATCATCAAGCTAAGTAAATTCTATTAATTGTTTACAATTTTATAAACCTTTTAATTTTATCAATTTCATCAATATTAGTGAGATAATAAGATTAGATCGAACACCAAAACATGGTCAATACAATGAGAATTTAGAATTTAGTATATATATATATATATATATAGGCTAAAAAAACATCATCAGCATCAATACAGAATGTCTATCCATGCCTCTAAGAATCCATATAAACCATAATATGAATCACAACATATCACTAGTCATAATATCTCTATTGTCTAACATCATGCTAATCCAAAATAACATAATAAGGTCCATGTCTATAGTCCATGATAAATGAAAATTATAGTATAATAATGTGTTGAAGAGGAGTGGGAAATACATCCCCCTACCCTTAGAATGGAATTCCTCTGGGAAGTCATTGAAATAGGTGTGGAAACTAGGCCCCTAACAAAGTAGTGTCCTCCCATGAAGTGACAGTCTCATCATACCTATCCACCATAGGACATCGCATCTGCTTCAATCTCATGGCTTCAAACGTCCTAGGATGGTATTCTCTAAAATATCCTATGGGATCCACCAGTCACCTGTCCCTGACTCTTGCACCTGCAAAATGCGTTCCATATCCAATATATGAGATGGATCTGGAGTGTATCTCCATAATGTTGAAAAATGGAAAACATAATGGACGTGCAAGACAAGCTAGGTGGCAAGGCTAGATGGCAAGATAAGGGACCGATCCACTCCAATATCTCAAATAGATCCACAAAATCTAGGAGCTATCTTAAAGCCTTTTCCATAACGGATAAGTCTCTTATGAGGTTTGACATGAAGAAACACCTTCGTGCCAACCTCAAAACTGACGCTCTGTCCTCCTCTAATTTGCATACTTCTTCTTCCTATCATGAGCCTCATGCAATCTCTATCTAATCAAGATAACTTTTTATTCCATGTCTTGTAATATAGCTGGCCCAAGAGATACCCTATCCTCTAACCTGTCCTAACTCTATGATGTCCCTCACTCCCTGTCATATATTATCTGAAATGGAGCCATACTAATAGAACTATGAAAGTTGTTGTATGTACACAAAATCAACCAAGTAAAAATACTCCTCCCATCTCAACTAATGATCCATGAGTGTATATTTGAAGCATGTCCTCTAAAATTTGATTCACGCACTCTATCTAACCATCTATCTTAGGGTGATAGGATGTACACTGAAATTATTCCTTGTATCAAGAGCATGCTGCATGGTAGTCCAAAAATGTGATGTGTACAAAGGATCGTGGTCAAAAATAATCTTTGATGCAAAATCCCATGAAGTCTGACTATCTCATCCAAGTACACTCATGCCACTGTACTATTTATATAGTTGGTCTTCACTAGAGAAACATGATCCACTTTTGTTAATTTATCAACCATTACCACGATGGCGTCATGGTGATATCTCGAAATCAGTAACCCAAAAATGAAATCCATGGAAATGGTGTCCCACTTCCATTATGATATGACATTTAGATAAATTGCAACTTTTTTTTCATTTATCAAAATGTGATAAAACTTATACCATCCCATGCATGGAGAAATTTAATAGATGTTAAAAAAAAATTGATTTCGATATTGTTTGATATAGTAATGGCAGAGAAATGGAAAGTGCTTTGTTTTCTAAATATTTTAAAACCTTTTTCACATAAAAAACATAAAAAAATATATTTATAAAAAAAAACAAAAAAAAATCCATCCCAAGATAGACAACTACATCTAACTTTTCACCAAAGTAAAAAAAAACAAGATTTGGTCATCCAAATCGCAGGCAAACGGATTACAATCTTATAGGTTTTTTCAAAAAAAAAACCAAGTCATATAATTTTAAGTGTTTAATATAGCTAAAGTTGTCCATTTTTTTACAAAATAGTATTTTAGAAACTAGATTCCGGATGCTACGATTCATATTCATATAAATGTTTCTAATTTTGAGTGCGTGTATTGCTAATAATCCCTACAAGATATGATTTCACTATTTTCTGCAATATCACATCCACTTATGACCCTTGTTTTGTCCACCAACTTGGTGCACTTACCCTAATCTAGTAATATTTTAGAAAGAAATACATCAACACTTGAACATAAAACAAAGATTGACCTCATAGTCATGTTTTTTGGAATATTGTCTTAGAGCACATGATAAATTGGTGCATACACTTGAAAATGTTATGTTTTTCTAAAAACATAGATTTATTCATGGATTACACAGTCCAAACCTTAGGCTTAGATATCAAAGCTAAAGAGTGGGTGGCTTCCAAGCCAAAGAAAAAAAATGTGCTCGCATTGCTAGATTTATAAAGCACGTGTGTTTTCTTTTTCTCAGTGAAAAAATTAAATTTACATAGTAAAAAATGCACTCGTGTTATATGGAAAATGGTCAAAAAATGGATTTTGGCCACTTTTTGGTCCCCCATCTCCCTGCACATTCCCATTACACTCTTATAACTTCAATATTACTATTCTATTTGATTCTCTAAGCTTCAAATATTTCCTTAATGCATTATAGAACATACATGTATTTATAGACTTTTTGAATTTAAAGTATGACTATATTGGCATGAAATGCAAGAAAAATTAGAGGGGAAATTGGACCAAAAGAAGTAAAATAATAATACAAATAAGGATAAGGGATTAAGGATCTAAAAAGGGAAATGAATCCATTTTTTTGGAATGTGCCCATTTCCATATGGGTCAAAATGTGCAAAGGTCTCATAAAAAATCAAAGCTCTAGAAAACATAAAGAAACATGGGATAAGATATAAAATTAATGAAAAGAGGTAAAGTATGGTTCATATGTCATAGGAAAAAGTAAAAGATATTGAAAAGAAAGGAAACCATTAATGATAGTTGATAAGGGGTTGAACAAAATAAACATAACAACAAAATACATGCCTATAAGAGCTTAACTTAGACACATAGTCAAGAAACATATATAAATGCACTAATACCAAAATAAAATTAATAAATCTTATACACATATTAGTTGTCTATATAATGCTCCATTTTTATCGTGTTCTCTTTCTCCATGTGTGTGTATTTAAATCTGTGTGTGTGTGTAAATTCATATCAAAGTGAGATAAAAAAGTTTACCTAGGATAAATTGAAGAATATTTGGTGATTGGAACTTATAAGGGTTTCTTAGATTCAATATCTATATTATTGTTATATAAAATTCAAAAGAAAGCAGAGGGTATAAATTAAATCTTACAGTCCATCTCCATTGACCTATGGTAAACAAAAACTATATGCTTCTCATAATCTTGTGTTGAATGCCCTATGCTCATGTGTTTATATTTGTTCTCCTTCAAACATATGTAATACAGATCGAGTAAAAAATGTGGCACTATATATATATATATATATATATATATATATATATATATATATATATATATATATATATATATATATATATATATATCGGTAGTATAAAGTGGCATCCTCGATAATAGGATAAAGAGTGTTGAATATTTTTTCCATATAATTGTTGGCCTCTTTAGTTTTTTCGAGGAGGAGGACTTCCAATTCCTCAGTGATCTTGTCCATATTGGGTGTGAAATTGATGGCGTGGAGACTTAACTCATATTCGTTGTCTAATTATTCTCACATGATTTATTTTCGCATGTTTGGTAAGTCAAATATGGTGTTTGGTTCATACCCTGCACCTGGAAGTGTCATCTAACAAAAACAAAGGCTTGCAAACAACAATTGATTAGACATGATTACTTGATTTCAAGGAGATAAGACAAGATATGTGGAAGATATAAAATAGAAATTTTTAAACAGGGATCAATGTCAATCCTACATATTGGTTTCAATCTAAACGATCGATATTGATTGCTGATAAAACTATTTTTTATCCAAATAATTTGAAACATATAATTATATCACCAAAACAACATCTAAATATAACATGGATTATAAAAACTTAATAAAGATTAGATACCTTTGAAACTTCATGAAGTTGACCTGATGAGATGTGTAGGATTATTTCTGCAAAGGGAATCTGAGATAACCAGAGATTGTTTTTATTCGACATTATTTCAATGAAAGAAGGATGGGGAATTAGACATCAATGCTGATTGCAGGGTAGTGCTTTGAGTCAAAATTTCACTTGAACAAATGCTGTTGGGAATTAAAAGTTTAGAAAAATAATAATCCTTGGGAATATTACAAGACTTGTTTATATAAGATCGTTGTCATTGTAACAGATCATCGTCTATCTGCATAACTCATTTTTTATTGCGGGATCAGTTCAACTTCTTCCCTTTTATGGAGTTTTTGGTTCTCAAATTGGTTTTGTGTTGTTTTAAGTTTGTGGGAGGTTTTTTTAGGTTCTTTTTATTGTTTTAGCTTGTTTGATTTAATTTAATTTTTACTGATAATGTTTCGTTTGTGGTTACAGGTGGTTATGGGTGTAGAATGGTGAATGTATCTTGGTAGAATAGGTAAAATAAATGTGTGAGACTATGAAGGAGTTTCCTAGAGTGTGTCTACACCTATTTGAATTAGCATGTCCTAATTTTAGTGTCCACACATGTTTCCCACTCGAGTATTATTTTCTTAATACACCTTTTCTATAAAAATAGAGTTCGAAGATATTCAAAAAATATTACCAATTACCTTTTTGTTAAGCTTTAATCACTTATCAATAGTTATTCAATTAATTAAGTTGTGAAATAATATCATTTGTCTTGAAAAGCATACTCAATCCTAATTTTCTACTATCTTGTTACTTATTGGGTAAAAATATCCGAATTGAGATTTCGTTATTCAACAAGAGATTGGAATTTAATTTTATGACTACACTCCTTTTGAAATTATAAGATATTTTGTTTTAAAAATAAGGGTTCAGATGTTTAAGTTTTACGCTAAAAGCACTTCCTCTCCTTTGGACCACCTCTATAGCCTACCCCTAATACCTAATTTAAACTATTAATAAATTAGATCCTTTCACCATTAATTTATATCGGTATATTGATTTTTATTTTATCAAATTGAATTAGCTCAACATGAACTCATGTGATCGGATATTTCGTAACTAACGAACTCCCATGTCGATTGAAACGTGGACAAAATTAGACAATACAAAGAACAATTAAGAGTCAAAGAGAGATAAATCAAGGTCAAGATGGATAAGGAAATATTGAACACGCCAATAACAAAAAAAGGAATGAGGGATTCAGTAAGTAAACTTTTGTGGTATATTACATTCATTCATAGGATACTATATAATACTCCTATTTCACGTTCTAATTTTTAATATTCTATTGTAAATAACTCCTCCCAATACACCATTCCTATTATAAATACCCCTTCTATTACCAGATGTTACGTATACATGTATTTTTGGTGACATTTTAAATACCCCCTATTATTTGTATATCTTTCATGTTGAATGTGTTCTTTGAGTTTTAAAACATTTGGTTCATGTTGAGATGTATTGACTTTTCAGAATGATGAAGAAGTCAAATTTAAACCAAACATAAAAATTTGTGTCGATTCTAAGTTTCACTTATTGGTGACTATTAAACATTAGCTTACAAAAGTCACAAATTGTTTTGAACCTTGCATAAGAATAAAAAATATCAAGAGCTTCCAGATATGTTGAATATTGATTTTGGACTATGTTTCCATGATCAATGTGTCAAGAGTACTAGAGTTTATTAACATTTCACACACCAATACAAAGATCAAAACCTCAATGAGTGTAATACATCAATATTTGAAAAGTGTCCATAATTGGTCTTCGATAGTGTTTGACCATTGTATGAGGATCATAATTTCAAGACTATGTGGTGCATGGTTTCTCTAATCAATGACAGGTGACGTCCATTGGCATAATGGATAAACAAAGAGTTTGTAGTGGAGACCAAGTTCGAAAATTTTTGAAGACACAACTACACCAATTAATGCCCCTTCACCACTTATTACATGCCATTATATTGGCTACAAGATTTACATTAAGAAAACCCTCTTTATGAACATACATGATAGGATAATTTCTAGAATGTGAATCCCCCATGGAAAAAAGATGAATTGAAATTCAAATAACATAAGAAACATATGGAAACAAGAGCCTATTTTTTACCCATAATAAATAAACTAGCACCAAAATAATTGTTTTTTAGTGTCATAAAAAAATGAGGTGTCTACAATATCATTATCACTGTTGAAAAGTTGATCACTATAGAGGTTATATTAAAATCTACAAAAATAATGGCATCGAAAAGACCTTTTAAGATCCATAATTTTGGGTGCCTTGCTTAAATTTTCCATATTAACTTATAGCATAAATGACCCCGTATTAGTTTATAGTAGTACTTTTAATATGTGGGATGCACCTTCAAATATGAAATATACATATACCTTACTTATGCATATTTTTTTATTGAGTAGTGCACTCATTTGGGCACTATATTACATAGATTATTGGCATCCCTGCTGATGCTTCGGAGGAAGCATGTAGTGGAATTACAATTACAAGTAAGTGTACAATTAAATTAGTGATCACCTTAAGCTGCTATGATTCATGAGGAAAATCCATCATTGAAATACTTACAACATCACCAATACTTACTAATACGTATCGAAAAAACAACTTCCCCATAAATGAAATTCATAAGAACTAATCTTATCTAATTTGAGTTTTGATAAACGTTTGTACAACATGGTCAAAATCGTGACGGTGCTATTCTTTCTCAACGTTATATTTGTCGTCAATGTCTCTGCTCGACGAAACTTTAATGAATATGTAAATACAAATGCAGCTAGTGAAAGTCTGTATTCAATTGCGGAGATGTTGGTGCATTGTATTAACTGTGGAACTCATATTTCAAACTCTAACTGCTGCCAAAAATAAGATAAGTCTACATATTGTTCATGCTGATAATTATCCAAAATGAAACAAAGAGGGGAACACACTAAAAAATGCAGAGACAATGCATAGCATTGAACGACTACAAAAGAATTGCGGTTTAAGCAACCTGCGTATGGTGAGAAATCGAAAAGTGTCGATCTGGTGATGCTCGGCTCCCTCGTGATCCGCAAATAGGGAATTTTTTATTTTTATTTTTCATGAACAGATAAATTTTAATCTACAATTCAGATTATCATATATATTTGTTTATATTGGACCTTGTGGATGGCTGAAGTAAATATTTTTTGTCGGCTTCTTCCATTTAATGTTAACATTGTTAATCCTTGTTAAGCTTGCATGCCACCTTCCTCTCTTTTTCCCAAATACGTCATGATAATCAATGAAAATTAAGCACTGTATAATTGACCCTATATTAACAACATTGTTGATCCATTAAATTTATTTTTATTCTAATACTAGTAAGTGGGAAATGATGACTTCAACATGACAGATTTAGCGATCTCCAAAATCGTTCACCTCTTTATGTATTGGATAGCTAGAAAAAGAGAAGTTTGCTTGTGCATCCATAATACATTTTGGTTTCGTGACCAAAATTACAACTGTCACTCACACTCAATAATATGACACACTTGGGATAATTTCCACCAAAGATCTGCAAAGTTCTTAAAAGACTAGATCATGCCATGTTATCGATACAGCCTTTTTTTCCCGTTTTTCAATTATTTCCAATTACAGATGGAAGTATTGTCGTATATGGTTATGTCCGATAATTTTTCAATCTGCTTTCAATCGAATGGTTTTTTCATCAGCATACAATTCATTACACCACATAGTTTTGTCGCAATATCACCCTTCTTAAGCATGGACCCACATTATACCATATCAAGCTGGCGTGGAGCTTAGTGGAAATCCCAACTTGATAAGTAGGTTGGATAGAGCAGTGGAGGGGTGGCATCAAGTAGGTGATGTGCCTCCTTTCACATTTTAGCACTAACTAGCATTCATTCGACACAAATCCTACTTTGCCACCACCTTTGAGTTGAGTCGTTCATTAACTACTCTAGGGAAAGCACGCTTTCATGATCCCTTGTAATCACAAGGGGATAACATCATAAATGCCTCTAAATCACATATGATTGCAATGTTAGAGGTGCGCAGATCAAATTCAAACTTCACTAGATCAAAGTGGAAGATAGAGCTTCCAAACAATTATTCTAATGCTTGAAATCCAAGCACTAGCACTACCAAATCAATGACATTCAAGAAGGCAATTAGCATCTTACTAAAGAAATGGATGTAGTAAATTCCTTGTCTCGCCATTATAAATAGGTTTTTAAAGCTCAATAACCTTATCTAAAGTGACAAGAAATACTTGATCAATGCATTGTCGTTGTCCCTTGCAAGATTTTTCAAGCACAAAGGGTATCATGTGACCGAATGCTTTCAAGTGAATATCTTTATGAGGTGGTTTCCCACATGGCTAATTGTAAATCCTCTTAGCTGGGATGGTCTGCCTTATGAATATTATAAAACCCTTTGGGGTGTTCTCAGAAGAGACCTATTCCAAGCTTATCTTACAAATTTTATCTCTAATTTTCTTGGGTGGTTTATTAACCACAATCATATAAAAATCATTCCCAAGATGGTTGACACAAATCTTATCTACAAATAGAGGCCAATCAATTTATTCAATGTATTTTATAAACTAATTTCTAAGGCCTTAACAATATGCATCTAGAACTTGATGCCTATAACTATTAGTCTAGAAAAATAAGGTTTATTCAAAGAAAATATATTCTAAACAATAGTATTGCTCTTTAGGAAGGTATGGACTACGCTTGCTGGTCTCAACAAAAATCCTTAGTTATGAAAATTGATTGTTTGAAATCCTTTAACATGATAAAATGGCACATAGTTCCAGTAATGCTCAAACCACTTAGTTTTAGGTCAACATTTATCCACTCATTGTCAATGTTGTTTTCTAATGCTTCGTCTTATCTCTTTGTTATTGCTATCATCTCATAATATTTTTTCCTCTTGTACATGTGTTGTATGATTTAGCCACCAAAGGATATACCTATCTCCTAGCCAATGCCTCTAAGAAAGGGGTTGTGAAGGCAATATCTCTTTTAGGATTTCCTCCCACACAACTTTTCAATGGCCACTCCGTTGATGTATTATTTCTAACCTTGTGAGAAGATAAGAATAAGTACATGTATCACACCATGCACTTCCTTGACATTTATTTCTTAACTTCTAGCTTGAACATTCAATGGAAGTATACCCAATGTAACAGACAATCCTTTCTACCTCCACCTCTATAGTTGGATGTGTTTCAATGGATTAATTACATTCGACAGGGAGAAATATTATGATTTATAGGAATTACTTTTGTATTTCAAAATACCTTCCCTTTTCTTTTAGAAATGTGTAGTTGATAGAGTAGAGGAGAGGCTCTCCTATTGGATTGCAAAACCCCTTTTCATGGCTAGTAAGATTCACATTTTCTGTCAAGTTCTTGCTTCCATGCATGTTTATTACTCATCTTCTTGGGATCCCAAACTCTTAGAGAAAACTTGAGAAATTGATGATAGAATTATTACGTGATAGCTTGAAGCTCAAAAAATCTTTTCATATAAATTATTGTGAATTTTTTATCTACATTATAAGTCTAGTGGCCTAGGATTGTTGGACATTGGGTGCCGAGGCAGTTCCCTTTACAAAAAATGGATGATTCATGATATTGAAGCACTACTACAAGGGGGGGTCATTTGAGACATTAAAAGAGACAAAATTTGACTAAATTGTCTCAAATAGAGACAATACAAAATTTGTATATCATATCTATTATTGTCTCTAAGCGGGTGTCTCTAATATTGTCTCTAATTATTGTCTCTCAAGAGACAATAATGATTGATACATATTTTGTCTCTTGAGAGACAATATAATTTTTGTGCTGCTCTAGAGACAATATCATTTTCAGTCTCTCTAGAGACAATATCATTATTGTCTCCTTATAGAAAATATCGAATACTAACATTTTGTCTCTCTGGAGACAATACTAATTTAAATTTTTACTGTCCCTCTAGAGATGATACGAATTTAAAGAATGAAAAATATGAATTTTAAAACTACATAATAACCAAATATCATATAGTGCAATCAACGAAGTTACATATTATCTATGATGTCAGAGTGGTCTCGTAATTAATATTATAAATTAACAACAATTTGATTTAAACATTGTTCCCAATAAATGGGTCCACAAATATTTTATTAATATCAAATAAGATAAAATACAAAAGGGTGTTTGAATTTCATTAACCCTTGAAATACAATGATAAAATACAAAATGGTGTCTAAATTCTATTAACCCTTGATATACAATATTAACACCTTCTCTCCACCACCAACTTCAAGTGATCCATATGATTCCCTAGTGCTACTTTGAGGTTATTTTTCTTAACTTTAATTTCTAGTAACTACCATTTTGAGCAATTGCCTCTCCATCAGCAGCAATCATCTTCATGTTCTTCGCTTTGATTGTCTCAACTTTTATGTAATTCTCTAATATCATTAGCAACGAAGGTGCATTGGATTCTAAGAAATTATGATCACATATTTTACTCCAATCCTACCAAAAGTATTCAAAAATTACATTTAAATTAGGAAAATAATTAGTTTTTACTAAATCGACCCGATCTTTAAATTTTGTTCTATAAAATTAGTTATCACTAACTCATTACTGCCAATCCATTTTCATAAATTATATCAAGGACTAACCTCAGACATTATAATCCCTAGAATTCCACACATGCCTAGTGAAAATGTTTCGATATAAGCTTGTACATAAAAACAAAAAAGAAGCCATTATTCATCTATTTTTTCTTTAGTGGATATTCTACACTACATGCATCAAAATTGAGTAAAAATGTACAAGCATTATATAAAAACTATAATGCCCCGTTTGACGTCTACCCCAGATCTTGTCGTGGGGATTTTTTTTGCTGAACATTGAATGGTTGTGTGTAATCCTGTTGTCTTAGACCATGTCTCAGTGATGTTCTAGCTCTTTCCCTCTCCGTCTTGCCTTCTCGAGTCGTTACCGACACCTTTATATGTAGACCTTGTATGTCTTGTGCATTAACATATCTAAAGGAGGATCTTGTTGTCGCATGGTTAAGCTTGATCGTTGGTGATTATTAATGTGAATAGAAATTATATACATAAATATATATTTATAATATATAATGATAATTAATGATATTTTAATTTAATTGTCGATTGGCCCTTATTTTATAGTATTATTATTTTACCTTATTGTCGATTATCATCAAAATTTTATATTAATTGTCTCTATAGTATTTCTTCTGGTTGTTTCGCTATGATCATGTCGTAGATCGAACCCCATCCCGCACTAAAGAAAGGGTTCCCCATCTTGGCTGCCATGGTCAGTCTTTGTTCCATGTTCACCTTCGATTGTTAACCTCTAGTTTCTCCCCTTGGTCGTTTAGGCATGTTTGCTTTTCGTTTCAATCATTTATAATTAAAAGAAATTATAATTTCACTTCCTCCGGCTTGCCAGTCGTATGCAATGTAACCTTTTTGTTGGCCTAGGATTAATTGCATTTATTTTCTTGCTATCTTGAGAGTGCGTAGGGAGGTAGTGGGTAGTGCAAGTTTTGATGGGACTATTATTGTTTTAAATGCTCAACTAAGTCTTCTAGCTACCACCTATCATTCCCCCTTCCTCACCTTGGTAGTGACATGTCCCCCTATGCGTGAGTTTAAAAAAGAGAGGAGAGAATTAACCTTGTGTGGGTTTTAGCTGGAAGTTGGTAGAAATTCTGGTCGCTCATTTATTGTTTTCAATACGTATAGGTGGATGAGTTTTGGGCACATTTTGTGGGGCTGCAAGCCCTTGGAAGGAGGGATACATTCTTTGTTTTGTTGCCTCTTTGACCTGCTCTGGGAATGGCCGCTTCATTTTAATGGTGGTTCCTTTCAAGCCTGCCCTTGGGTTTTGTTGCTTGTTGCTTGCTCAATCCATTTTGGGTGTTGGATGCATGCATGATTGCTATGTGAAGGGAGTAGGTTAAAACACCTATTGGTTGCATACGGTGAAAACATAGCCTTTTGTTTTTGTAGATCCTTCATGTGCGTATCCTGCAATCATGGAAATCCCTTTGAGGTTGCATCTCGTTGAGGCTTTTTGTCATATAGTTTTCATGCCTCGTGGAGGCTTCCACTCTTTTCATACATGGTTTTCTGAAGCACTTACTTCTACATATGACAAAAAGCTGATCTCCATTGTGCTTTGATGGATGTCCATTTTTTTTCTACCTCAACTGTCCATTTTTTGACGAAGGCTAGGGAGGACGTTGGCAAGGTTGTGGGGTCCAGATTTTTCCCCTGATAATTGTGTTTTTTGGAGGCATCTACATCTCGCTGTGTTTGGAACTCATTCCCTGGCCGTATACCCCTTCCTGTACCAAAAAAACATGAGCCATGAACCATTTCGAATGCCCAACAGGTAGAAAAGGTGGAAGCAGATGGAGAATGCAAAACATGCATGTTAAGTTTATCTCCTGCAATATTTTGCTACCTTTTATAATTTCTAGAAATGAATGTTTCTTTTTTTGCAATGAATCCTAGTTTGAGAAGTTCTATGGCATATAGTCTTGAGGGTTGTTGTTATAAACCAATTTTTCTTTGATTAGTAATGCTTGTATCCATTGCTGAAGTCATGGGTTTGTAAGAATAGGTATTATTACAGCTCTATCTGCATTATTATTACTTATGATGGATTTGAAAGGTTGGAATAGGTGTTTGAGTTCTGAAATGTAACTATACAAGTTTTATTTGTTGAAAATCCTCTTTTCTTACTCGATATTTCTTTGATAGCAATAAAAGAATTTCCAGGTTTTATGGATGATGGCTTGTGTATATCCGTCACTTGGGTTGCAAAACTAGGGATTGTAAATTGGTTTTGTTTGTGCAATACAATAACCCACTGTATAATGGTAAAAGTTGTGCGATGTTATTTTGGTTGGATAAATTAAACCCTTCACCTAGGATTCCCCGGTTTCCTTTTTATTTGAATAACCATATCCTATTGGGGTGCCTAGGAATAATATTCCATAGAACTTCTAGTTTTGTTCATATTTTTTTTACGGGTTCAAATGGACTTTTGGAATGAATGTTTTTTTTATATAAAATTAGAACTGGAAATCTGGATGTTAAAATGTATATGCCACTTTGGGTATCGTGACTTTCCTTTCCCTCCCTGTATGCGGTTTAAGGTGCAAGTAATTCAACATTCTTTACTCTCTACGATATTTTGCTGCTACTCAGGATAATACTGCTAAGAATTAATTATGAGGGGGCACAAGCAATTAAAATAAACTAAGTGGGATTTGTCTCTATCATCCTTGGTTGGGTTTGGTCTGATACGTTGCTTGGGGGTTGTGTGACCACTAAATAAAAAACCTTTTTCTACGACTGTTGACTAAGCCTGGTCGATAACCTTTTTGCATTAAAATGATTGCGTAAATTATAAATCGGGCCATACCCGGATGTCTTCCTAGTCCTTTTCAAGTTAATCACGGGTAGTAATTGCTTAACCCGATATTTTGGGTGTATGATGAGCTTTCATATATGTATGCCTTATCTTCTATGTATAAAGGGAAATATGTAGGCAAGGGGATCCGGTTAGTGTCCTTAGTTCGTTTAATAGCATGATAAGAGCTCAATCAACTCGTTATACTTGTGTGAAGGAGAAAGTGGCTCGAGCTATCTGGAGGTATTACCTTTCCCTAAAAGAAATATTAATTCTATGGATGCGAACCTTTTGAGGCAGTTGCATAACCTTTTTAAAATAGTTATATGGCCCTTTTCATATAGGCTAAAGGCTACGTTCTGACCCCTTCTTTCATTAGGAAAGCTTCCTGGATTTGGTTATTTGTAAAGGAACAAATGTTGAGTAAAGTATAAATAATACTTTGTGGTTAAGTTGTTGAAATTCCACATTTAATTATGGTTTGTTTCTTTTGGAATTACGAATCCCATTACGCTATGAAACCTCCCCCCGGAAGAATTGAATAACTTTGTTTTGTTCAGCGCCTGCGATCGAACTAGTTTGCTTTGTCCTCTCTTGGACCTCTTTAGATGGATGGATGGAGTATTGAATTTTCAATTACGAAATCCATAGGATTACATGAGTGAAATATCAATATTCCTGACCTTCCTGTTCCGAATCCATAAGGTCTTGCCTTGATCAATGAGATATTGTTCTTACTTGAATATTTTGGCTTCCTCCTTATTGGCTGGTATAAATCTCTTTCTCGTGTGTAGAAATTTTGGATTAGTGGGTTGTGATTTGATCCATTCTAGAATTAGAACTTTCCTTTCTTGATATTGTTAAATTTTAGCTCACTGCTGCAATGGGTAACCTTAACATGCTCAGTTCTCGCGAACTGACTCAAGTTAATACTTGTGCAGATGGATTATGCGAGTAGATAAAAGGAAGGAGTTGTAAAGGTTTCATTTGATGGATTTATGAAGTTTCTTGTGAATTTCAAATGTGTTGTAATCTTATAATGGTGCTTGTAATGGAATTTGGAAGGCTTCTTCCCTTGGGTTATCGGTATTGGTGAATTAAAGTTGTTTTGTCATGTGTAACAAATCTTGTGATTATTATTGGGATGATTTAAACTTGATCATCCTTGTTATGTGTTCTTTTTTATGATATTATATCAATCATGAAATTGTGTCACTTTCTTGTTCTCTCGACTAGTAATGATAAATGCTTTCTTCGAGCCATAAAACCTCCTTGTATGATAACCCTCCATGGTCTTGGAATTGTTGTAATTTTGGGCATAATTAAGCTGGTTGGCAATTCTAGTAAAAGTTAATCAAAAATAAATAAATGAACAAAAAAGTAAATAAAATAAAAATAAAATAAAGTATAGGAATTGGTGATCTCATGGATAAAATCCCGAGCTTTAACTGGAAGAAGAGGAACTATCTTCTTGTGCTAAAGGAATTACTTTCCACCCCTAGGATAAGCTGTTAACACTAACCTTATGGTTGTGAAATGAAAAAAATGGTATTAAAGTGTAAACAACATCTAACCCTTGGGAGAATTCTTGATCTTCGTAAGTAAAGGGAATATTTAAGAAACTTTAAGCCCGGTTCTTCATCTTTTTTTGAAACCTAATTGTATTACCTTGCCAAACTTAATAAAGTAAAACCTAGATGAAACTTGAGCCTCTCTTGATAAATTATTACCCCCAGTAAAAGATTGGTCTTTGTCCCATGAAATTATGATGAAGAACTCTACTTAACCTCTTACCCTTGATCCTTGCCATAGACTTTGTAACCCTTCTTAGGAATTAATAAAATCTTGAACCTTGCTCAAAGGAGATTTTGTTCCGAACCTAAAATGGTGCTCTCTCCCTTGGAGCTTACACCTGTCTCCTTTTGCAATGAAGGTTGAAACGAGGTTTCTGTAACTTGTGGTTGTTTAGATAATCTTGTGGGAGTTGGTTCACCTGACCACCTTTTTAGCGTTAACCTTATAACTAATCAAATAAACAATTTCCCCATTAAAGATGATCCTTTTTAGAGAATTTTTACCCAGAGCTAAATGCCTCCACTAAAAGGAAAGGAGTATAACTTTTAAGATTTTTTTTTGGATCATAATCAGATTCCCTAAGACGTAATATCATAAATCCCCTATATATATATATAAGTTATTTATTTATTTATTTAAGGTCGTTTATTTATTGTTAGCAAAATAAATAATCTTATAATAATTTTCACTATGGGATGCCCTAACCATAAATGTGTTATGTTCTTGTATCTTTATGCCATGTCTTGTCATAATAGAACAAGTGAATTGTCCTTGATGGGTGTGAATGTTTCCATGCTGCCCTTGTGGTAATCCTTGTGTCAAGTTATGCACATAGTTAGTTGTAACCTTGGTGATGACAGGTTGTATCATGTTATGTGTCAAGCAAGTCAAAAAAAAAAGTTATCCTGTATTTTACTGCGTTGTTTTTAATCTATGGATTTTCAGGTCGTTACACAAACAATGCCTAGTGAAACCATGGAGGCACAACACTCACTAATAGACCAGCTAAACCTACCTTTCTTCAAAGAAATTTCAAAGTAGATTGATGAGAATGTCCCTGTATAATAGAAAATTAGTCAAGATAATCAACAATAAATATGTATAATTGTGATCTTTGCTCTAATTTCTGTTTTGCAATTTATACTTTTATGTACTTGGTGATTTTCTAAAGTGATTGCTTCTCTCCTTATGGACATATGGAACATCAAAGCTCCATTGTCAATAAAATTATATTATATTCAACTACATTTTTGTTTTGTCTGTAGATCAGTTTCTTTGCATATTAGTTTTTTGTTGGATTTTCCTAAATTCAGTTTCATGAAGCTTGAAATTTTGGATCCCACTTCTGGATCCATCTTCAGATGATAATGGCATCTCCATACTAATATTACGAATGATTAAAAAGATAATTACTACTTCATCTGCATCTGCATACCAGTATCCTAATTATAGTGAACAATTTAATTAAATGAAAATAAATCACAACAATAAAGATGAGTGGATATAATTCCGTGATAAGTGTAATTACCACTATGTAAAGGGACAATCCAACCACAAAGCAACTGATACTCATTCCTCCATTAGCAATATAAAGAAAATTTCTCTTAATATTCATGTAAATAAGCAATGAAAATCCTCATAATAGCCTTTTATCAGAGCCTAAGTTCATACCATAAGAAGTGGTCATCTACTAGATTTTTACATCAACAATGCACCTACTATTGTCATTGGCACCTGCCAAGAAATATATACATACTGATAAACACAGAAAATGTGCTTCATCATGGAGAAAAGCCAAATGGGGTGTTATTATATAAGGAATTAGACATATTTGGCACCTGCAGTATAGCTATTCCAACTGATGTTTCCATCCTATGCTTTGTTCGAACGACCTGTTAGCTACCATGAATTGTTTCCTGTAAACACTCAAATCCCCATAAATATCACATTAATGAAGAGGTGTCAAGATGAAGGAAAAAAAAGTGAACAAAAATATAAGAATGTATGAATAATTCATATTATAAGCAAAGACCTGGTATGATGTTGTTATTAAGAGTTTGGAACTAGCTTCAAGATATTCTTCATGAACCTAATTAATGATAAAATAGTAATGCACATAGGAAATTAGAGGAATAAGACACAAATTATATTATCTGTTTAACATTGATTATCAACAAGAAGAACTAACAAAGAAGAACATGACAGTTTGAAAAAAGGAAAAAAAGGTGGGCTTTGAGATTTTTTTGAATGCATTATTATGATGAATCTAAAATTTGTTTGAATAGTGAAGCAAGTTATCAACCTCAAGAAGTTTAAGAATGGCTAAAACTATAAGACACTTGTTGAATCACCAAGGAAGTAGAAAAAGTGCAAAAGGACTAGGTTGAGTAACCAACGGGAAAATTGAACATTACTTGATTCGAAAACTTAAGAGTATATTGACCTTGAAAAGGATGTGATGCTTAAGAATCAGGGAGAATATATTATAAGACATGGAAGGTGAACTCTATCAGGTGAGGAAAGATTTGAGAAAGAAGAATAGTTTGGCTATATAGGATTATAAAGGATACTCAAATTCCAGAGCTAAGTTGAGTTGAAAATGCTATAAATTCTAGATTGTTGATGTATTTATGTGAATGTGTGATTCTTTGTTGCATCAAATCAGTTCCTAAATAACAGTTTACCTAAATCATCTAGCAAGAAAAATTAATATATAATATGTACAACAAGTAAGGGAGTTATTTTGTCTCACCTTGTTGACCCTTTCTAGTCTTGCCCTCCCTCATATAGCTATTGTCAGAAAAGTGAGCCTCATACCTACTTGTCCATCTATGTATGTAGGATTTCATGATAAAAATTACAATAATTTAATATCCATTGCGTAAACAATACAAGAACATTGTTAAGCTTAATGTGAAGAACAATTTCTCGAGTGAAGAACAATTACCGAGAGTTACAGGGATTTTTGATTTCAACTTGTTGAACTATAGGTAAAGGTATTTTAAATTGTTAAGCTTGCCAAAATAATACAAAATGGTCCGTGTGATATTATTGTGAGAAAATGCAATGTAATATAATTCAGAACAACTACTAAGAGAAGGTGGGATAGAACCAGTAAGCATGATGCCTTCAAGGTAAAGATAGGACAAATTCTTAATCAAGCTCAAAATAGGGGGGATTGTATCAGTGAAATTATTTTAGCCAATGCTCAATTCAATCAGAGATGTGCGGTTGCTCAAAGAAATTGGAATTCTTCCACCGAGATGATGATCAAATAAGGAGATGATTTATTGGATGTATGTATTTCGAATCACTTTATGTATTTGTAAGGTGATAAATAATGGAAAGTGAATCAAAAATCACACAGATTTGATGGCATAAATATTTTATTAATTTCATGGATGGTGGAAACATCAAAAATCCTATAAAATTATTGGTTTAAACCTTATTTTTATTGATTTATTACATTAATACATTGTTAGCTTGTTAAATATTATTGTCACGATCTGACTATTTCTATGAAGGAGAGAAATTAGCAATGTCTGCACAGAGCAGGGTAATTTTGAGCATGATCAAAAATATTCACCTTGATAAGATAAATAACAAGCGTATTCAACTGATCTTGGATGCTATTGATACACTTCCAAATCTAGGAGTGATGAAGGCATTCAATTACTTAGTATTGTTGTTGTGGGAGACCATTTGTCTAGTTAATCTAGCGTGCTTGGATCTCTGAAAAGTATTAACCTACCTAAAGGCTAGGGGATTTGTACTCGAGTTCCCCTCATAATGAGGTTGTAGATTTATAAAAGCCAAGAGACTAAGATTACCATATAATACAATGGAGTGAAGAACAAATTTTTTGAGTATGAAATTATAGAAGCTCTAAATGACCTACAGATGAAATTGCAGGAGCCGGGAAGGGTATCAGTGACACCCCAATTACATTGAACATAAGAAAATCAAAAATTCCAAATCTCACAATGGTGGATTTGCTAGGCATCACCAAGGTGCATGTACATTGCCAACTGCAGGACATTTATGTCCAAATTTCTCAGGTTATCAAACAGTATATAACTCTTAAAGAGAGTATAATTCTAAATGTGTTGTCTACCTCTGTCAATTTTCCAACTTGTGAATCTATAAGAATGTCACATTTAGTTGATGAAAATGGTGAAAAAACTATGGTGGTGGTTAAAAAAGTCGACAAAGCTGTTTAAGGTTTTTTTGAGAATCTTATAGTGGATGTTGTAAGTGTGAATATCGGACTTGGATACGTCTATGTCAGAAATAAAATTAGGAATGAATCAAATGCCTAGGCAAGGTAGCTTGAGAAGGAAATGTTTCAAAGAGACCCAAATCTTTCAAAGATCGAAAATTCCATGGTTGGAATACCTGTGTTGGCCGAGAGGCTGATGTAGATCCAAGCAATAAGTATAAGAAAATGCTTTCCTCAAATTGTGAAATAAATAGACTCAACGTTGTCTAGGAGGTAGTCAGAAATCAATGCATTGCCTAGGAATTTTTCTAACTCAGTGGAGGCTATGATTGAATTCAAAAGATTGATGAATTCCATCAAGGGAATGCTACACAAGCTCATTATATAGGGAGACATTGAGTTGTTTCCTGATGAGCCTGACATGCATTGTATTGCATGTCTCACTAGAATGTTCAAGGCTTACTGGTATGACCTCCTTGCTACAACAGATGTACTCTCCATAGATAATTTTCTTGTTGAAGAAATAATTTTTATAGAAGAGGCGTAGGGAGTTAGTCTTCCCAACTTCTTACCTCTTTTTGTTTTCCTAAACCTTCTTCAGACTCATGTTTATTCATTTGCTGAGAGGAGCAGAGATTTTTTTTTGTAGGCCTATGATTATTTAGACAAAATCATATATCTTGTGATAGATCCCCAGCCATAGGCTTCCTCAAGAAAAGCCTTTCAAGCTCTTATTGATAGGAAAAGGGACGAATGTATTCAATTCATGGAAGATGCCATGCAGATGCAGAAATCCATTATGTATACAGAGAATCCCATCTATTCAAAGTCCTTGTAGAAAATGCAACAAAGGAAGGAAATCTTCATTAAATTGATAATACAAAAGCACACGACTGTTAAAATTTATGTCTGCTTATGTCCTATTTGGATTGCACACCAAATTTAAGCATAACAATGAGATATATTGTCATTTGTGTGGCTGCAATACAAGATAACCTTAAGAGAAATTTGGTTCTCGTATAAAAATTGCACTAGTGCAATCAGTAACTAATCTAATGCTAAACTAAAATATTTCAGGGAGCAAAGGGAAAAATTTTTTTTTTTAAAAAGGTTGGTGATGCATCAAGAATGAGTTTGGGGCTCTTTGACTCCTTCCCCTACCTAAAAATTTAGGAAACACAATATACAGACATGCAAGAGGTAAGAAGCAAAATGAAATTAGAGGACAGACAAAAAATAATCACAATAATATTCATTAGTGGAGGAAATATACACTATTTGCATATAGATCACAAGGTCAGACACTCATATTCAAAAATCTGAGATAACATGAAACAAAATGTGGCTCACGTAGGTCCAAGGAAGTGTGCCAAAAAGCCCAGAAATGTACAAAGACTCCTTCTACTTATATAATTGAGAAGGAATTAAAGTTCTCAAAATATTAACTTCATATTCCCTTCCCTCATGCTCTACGATAAATAATATAATCTTCCTTTTAAGTAGAAGTGACCCATATCTGTATCAAATCTCCATCCTAATATAACTAGATCTTCAATGATGTGGTCTCAAGGAACAAACAGTCACTTAAGTTCCCAAAAGTCTCCATATCCACTCAAGAGACACTAAAGAGCCTTGGGACAAATAAAAAATTCAATGGGAGCTGCATAAGAGAAATATAAAATCTGAATTTGGGATGATTGGGATCTGAAACAACATATTTTAAATATGCAAAGGCATTGTGATTCATTCAAGGGCTCAAATCATTAAATGAGATCCTTTGGAGTGGGTGAGAATCTTCTAAAACTTGTTTTGAAAGGAAAACATTTCCGAGGGATTATAATTGTGAACTGTGGGCCCAAATCTATACAAGTCATGAAATATTTTAATTCCTTTCTCAAACCTAAGGAGGTCGAAGCATCCTCTTATCAAGGCAAGGATCTTTCCATTAAATTTCAGATTCGATGAAATCACTTTGTAAGCTTCATAGCTAGTGTCAAAGGAAGAGAAGATAGGCTACCCAACCACCAAGTGCTTCACTTGTTCCCATGCCTTCCAAATTTCCTGAAAACCAGAGGACCCATGAGGAGAAATCAAGCTTGATGGTTTAGGTATTACTCTATTTTGGATTTTGAAGTTACTACTAACATTTATCTATTTATTTCAAATGACTTCATTTAAATTTCAAGTTCCAAATAATATTTCTATCTCCTTACAAAACTGTTAGATGTCCATGTTAATACTAATACCACAAGCAATTCTAGACTCAGCGCTGCTGTTTATAGTGGTATTAATTTTTGAGGCATTTTGTCACACATTTAAAGAAATCCCTACTAATGTTTATACTGGTATTATGGTCTGCTAATTTTTGAGGCATTCTATCAAACATTAAAATAAATCCTAGGCCTCCTCTTAGAATCTGCATATTTTAGACACGATACCCCCAATCAAGAAATTCAATATTTCAGTTGCATAAAGTTACAAATATCTAGCTTGGGGAAAAAATTACCTAATATATTCTTAAAAACTAATTAGTTTTTATGAACTGTATGTATAAATTCTTCATGTGTTTACTATATCTAATTAAAAGGTATCCATATAGAAGACTTTAGAGCATGAAATACAATCCCCCATACTTTATAGAGATAAATAAAGGCTTTAAATCTTATAACCTTCAAGCTGGTATTCATTGGATTTTAGACAGAGACTTCAAAATGATTTACAAATATTAAGAATATTGGAAATGAAGAATTAAAAAAATTGGCTTCATTTCAATGTTTGAAACAGAGGAATTTCTTTAGAAATGCTAAAGAATACCCTTATTATTGTTATCTAAAGTTTACAAAACAAAAAAAAAAGATAGATTCTAGCATAATCAGGATTAAATGGTGTTCGGGGGTAGTTGTCACAACTGGTTCTGAGCTTTCTTATCTTGCCTATAGAACTACAAGAAATATAACTAATATTTCCTATAGTAGGAAAAAGGACGGTAAATATTGAAAAGAGAAGAAATGAATGGTTTAAGAGAGAAAATTTGAGGAGAGAAGACTATCTTTACGGTTTTTTAATGTGCCTCCTTTTTTAGTACAATTTTAATGGTATAAGACTTACAACTGAGTGCACTGTAACTTATTCCTGTGTTTTGTAAAATTCTTTGAGCAAAAAGATAGGCTATATTTGAAAATATTAATTGGAGTAACATAACAACAAACTGGAATAAACTCTTGTCATTATAATATATATTGACAATATCCATGCCTTGACGAGAGGATTCTCTACCCTCCTTTGGTTTGAGAAAGGAATTAACATATTACATGAATTGTACAGATTTAGGAAGTGGATGGAATGGACAGAACTTAAAGCTCATCTATAGGATTCCTAGGAATCTGCAAAGCATAAATATACAATTGTGCATTTAGTTTGTAAGGTACCTTTCACTCTTGTAAATGCATGCTACTATGTAGTGTTTCAATTTACAGTTATAGGATTCTTTTACCTTTTGTTCTTCATTGTGTACAATTGCATGCATCATGAGCTTATGAATAGAGCATTGCCAAAAATTCAAGATCTCCTGGAACTCTAAACCATATAGTGTGGTGTCTCTATTATACATATTCTCATAGCGATTATTTAGATTAGACATCTATCTTCCAATTTTCTCTGCATCCAAGGTTCTTTGGATCTTATACCTGGAGTTATTTTCAGCTCACTCATCAATTATTGCATGAACAAAATTTGGTATACCTCAATATGACTTAGGCCTTCTTACAACATGACCTCAAAATTGATCTTGTAATGATTATAATGATACTACGTGGGAGTAATATTCTCTGTGAGCACATATTACTACTGAGATCTTTAGATTGACGATAAGAAAACTTGCAGTTTGTCTACAGAAGTCCCAGGTCTATAGTATAGGCAAAGCATAGAGATATGATTCTGTAGGCTGTTTGCTGAGGTACCTTTGATTCATGTCAATACATGTTGTTGATCAGTATTCCAATTCACTTATAGGATTCTCTTTCATCTTCTTAGATCTATACATAAGACATGCATCACAGGCATATGAATAAAATATTGTCAACAATGTAAGACCTCTTGGAAAGATGTACTATAGTATTATGGGATCTTTGTTATACACACCCCAAAAAGCACATACCAATTCATGGGGATATTATGTATGGACTTTTTCATCCTATTTATCTTTGCATCAAAGGTTCTTTTTATTCTCATAGTATTTTATGCAAAACAAGGGAAAGAAATATCATGAAACAACAACGATGCATATTCCACTTACTAGAAGTCATAAAAGAAACCATTTTGTACTTATGCCACAATCATATCCATCTATGAGAAATCCCTTTGAGGCATTGCGTGAAAGAGTTTAAGTGCCTTATCAATAATTCCATTTTGTGTATACCCTGTAACCATAACATTCAATGAGACAAGATCTAGTTGACAAAAAATTATCAAAACAAGTTTATGCCTTTTCAACTTTCCTACAATTCACATACATATGTAGAAGGGAACTCATGATAAGGTGTCAAAATACAATCCTCCTCTAGCTATTTTTTTTATGTATCTCATCTCCATGCTCCAGATATAGACTTTCTTATCCCAAATCAAGTCCCAAAACACTTATCCATACCTATCATGACACAAGATCAATAATTCTAGGTCTCCTTTATGCATTCAATATGTCTTTCTACTTTCATGCATTGATTCTTCATCAGTTATGCCCAGCTCAACCTTCTTTATAATCTTTCTTAATGACTTAGTAAAGTCATATACCCTGTACAAATATGATTAGAAGAAGCCTACATGAGTTTTCATCACACATGTGTGAAATTAAAATATGGGATGGATCTTCATCACACATCGTTGAAATTAAAATGTCTTTACCACATTTACTTTACATGGCTATCAAAGGAATAGGAATGAACTCAGATAGAAAGAAAAGCTCAAGAAATAAATATACAAGTTACTAGGTATGTTGAAGACACATACAATGTATCCTCGTATGAGTTACTGATTTGATTGGTAAGGTATAATTCAAATTTTTACAAGTTCACTAGTATACTTTAAATTCAAATCATTAAAAAAACGATAACTTCACTAATAATGAAATAGCCAATAATTCATAAAACAATAGTCAATTTAAATTTATTTAGCCGGATAGGAAAAATATCTATTCTTTTTTGTCCTCTTTTGACGAGGAACTATAGAAGATGGTGCAACATGATAATCATCCTTGACTATTGTCTGTTTGATTTCTGGGTTATTTTCCAAATGAGTTGCAAGATGGTCAATCGATTTATTTCTTCCAACAAAAAAATCATCACATCCTTCTATGGCATCTTCATGTTCACTGTTAGTTGCATCTGTTAAGGAGTTTGATTGTTGCACATCCTATTAAACAACACACATTAGTTAATTAAATTACCACAACATTGATACTTATTATGTCATCAAATACTATAATAAACTTACCTAAGATTCATGCCCAATGACCAAATTCTCCCCTAGATCTATCATATGTTTTTGGAAGCCTTCAGAACCATGCATTAAAGCATATTTCAGATCTTCATCTGAAGCTTCCTTTCAAAATTGGTGAACCTAAGTGTACAAAGACATTTTAATTTATCAAGTATCATTTGTCATCTAATACATTCAAGTCACCAAAAAAATATTTTAAAAATCAAATTGTTCACTTACCAAGCTCCCATGAATACTATTATAGCCACCCGACCTCAATTTATGGAACCCAATACTTGACAACCTAGCTTGGGTATCCTTTGTTGTATCTCGAAGGCATCTTTTACCTCCTTCTCATGCGGATGGCATGTAGTTTGGATTTTTGAAGGACTTTCTCTTTAATTTGGCATCTTTGATAAGCTCATCCCATGTTGTTTGGTTAGTGATCCAAGCTGATCAGCGATATCTCAGGTCATTTGTTAGCTTTGGTCTTATTTTGTCTCTTTTAGAATTAATTAATTTCCATGCATAATCCATTATGGAATCCTTGTTAAAACGAGGATTTCCAAACTCTTTTATGACATCTTCAAAGAGTTCATCTTTCTTAGAATTGGCTTGCTTTCTCCAATCCACTTGTATGGTATTTCAAAATAGGCATTCTACATGATGAAATAGAAATTGGAAAAATTTCGACCCCATTTCATCTTTTAAGACATTTCCTTCCGAGGTTAACAAGATTTTAACCTCTTTATTTCCTTTTGTGTTCACTTTGGAGATTGTAGGAGTATGTATACTCCATGCTTGACTGGAACCTACAAGAAGTCGACCTATAATAGAGAATAATCTTGGAACCAAAACAAGGAAAATGGTTTAAAAATATTTTCAAACCTTAGCTAGCCCTAAGGAACCTTCATAAAGATAGTTGAGCAATATAGTAAAATTTACCCTAGGTAATATTTCATGCTTTGATATACGGATTAAGTATTTTCCTTATAGACTTAAAATCTCTGCTTCAGGATTAAATTGAGATAGGATTTGCCTTATGATTGAGGTGAATTTTTAGGATGGCAATTAAATTTTAGACTATATTTCAAGTGTTTTACAAATATTGCATTTATCGTCTTAATATTTCTCAAAAGAGGAGCTAATGAAGTGAAAAGTAACTTGAAATATATCAAATTAAAGAATAATTTTAATACCTTTTAGTTCACTAGGACATAAACCCCCTGCTTCTAGATTAAATCCAATAGCATTTTTTTCAAAAAAAAAAGAAATTTATATCGGGATTTGAATTCTGGATTAAATCCAATAGAATTTCCACAATTGGGTGATGCTTAAATTCATTTTACCCATTGAAAATCCACAAGTCTAGTCATTTTCTTGGTACAAACAGGGTATTGTCATGCCCATATATGAAAAAATGCTTTATTCCTACACACAATTACCATATAACCATCCCAACACCAACACAAACTTAAGAACAATTAATCCAACCTCAAGTGCCCCTGTTTGAAAGAAAACCCACATTTTCTACAAGTTTAGAAGACCTTAAAAAATGGAGAAAATGGGCTCAAGATTTGGAAAACTTAGCTGGTTCAAGCTATTTAGAAATAGATGGGAGGCCTGAGTCTAAAGACTTATTGAGAGAGATTGAATGGATTTTGGAAGATGCAGTGGTTAGGTACTACCCAAATTTAGTAATGCCCCAAAATTTGGCTACGAGGGAAAGTATTGAAGAGTTATATGTATTGTGGAGGGAGAAAATTGAGAAGAGGAGGCCATTTCAGTACATTGTGGGGTGTGCACATTGGAGAGACTCGGTGTTGTCCGTGCAAGTGGGTGTGTTGATTCGAAGGCCTGAGACAGATTAACTGATAGAGATTGTTCAAAATGTGATATTGAGAGACGGGTTATTGGCTGAGGGGTTGTGGGTCAATTTTTGTACTGGAAGTGGGGCACTTGCCATTGGGTTGGGATAGTTATTGGGCATTGGAGGTAGAGTGGTTGTATTTTATTTGATTCATGTTGTCATATCAGTTGCTAGGTACAATGTGCAGAGATATAACTTGCAGGTATATTGATTTGTTCCCATTCTCCTTTCCTTCATTCAATTTCTTTTATAAGTGATTTGTTCACATTCTTCCTTCCTTCCTTCAAAGCTTAGTTTGAGACTAGGATTCAGCAGGTCCATTTTGGGCTTGGCCTCGGTTCCATAGGTTGTCTTTAGTAGCCTCATGGACGTTAAAATATCTTCTTTTAATTCTTCTTAAAGTGTAGTTTTAACACTAGGACAGAGCATGCTCAATTTTGGGCTTAGACTCAGACTGAGGATGCCCAATTTGAACTTGGACTTAGATTCGACAAGCCTAATTCAAGCTTGGACTCAGACTTGGCAGGGCATCTTTTGCTTGGACTTGGTACCCCCCATTTTTGGCTCAGAATGGAAAAAAACCATCTCAAATTAAAATACTGTATATTTTATTGTATTTCACTAAAATAGATCAATAAATGTCATATTTGCATAGATAATTCATCCTGGGGAAGTTTCGGGTTCAGCCTCAACAGATTTATCGAAGCATTATTTTGGGATTTGGACTAGGCATGCCCAATTTGGGTTTGGCCTCGACTCAGTTTACTTAATCTGGGTTGGGACTTTCCTAGTCCAATTGGAGTTTGGACTTGGCAGGCCATCTTTGGGTTGCACTTGGCTGACCCATTTTTGGCTTCAGGGGAAAAAAATGGATAATTAAAAATATGTAAATTCTAGCATATTTCACAAAAATAAGTAAATAAAATTCATCTTTACATAGGCATTTTGTGAGGGAAAAGTCAGAGAGATTATTACATGCAGTTTGCAAGAAACTCATAGATACACTTTGGCAAATGATTTGCATATAAAAACATACATACATTTTAACATGTGATTTGCATGTAAACTCATAGATACATTTTGACAAACATTTTGCATATAAACTCATAGGGACATTTTCACAATGGTTTTCATATTAAGTCATAACCAACATAATTTTGAAGGAATATCAATAGGATTCCACAAACAAAAACAAGTAACAAAAAATTTTGCCTTTAAGTGCCAAAATACTAATTAAGAAATTAGTTGTATTTTCACAAAAAAATTGCATATGAACTAATACATACTTTTGAGTAACAGTTTCCATGTAAAGCTAAAACCATTGTATAGATAATTTCAAAGGAATATCAATAGGAATCCACAAACAAGCAACATAAAACTTTGTGTTTATGTGCCAAAAAACTGACTAAGAGATTTGTTGTATTTTCACAAAACGTATGCATAGAAACTGGTGTTTGAGGCAAAGCCAAGGAAGATGTTTAATGGATTCAGGGCTGCCACAAACAATATACTTGGGAGCTGCCATTTTGCTATTCATGCCTTTGCCCCTGGGTATGACAAAAGCCACTAATTGGTATCCTTTAGATAATGTCTAAGGAAGGGTTTGTTTGTCAAGTTACCAATTCTAGTCGCACCACCATAAAATCAGGGGTTAATACTTAGGTGAGCTCCCAAATTATTGTATAGTTCCTCTGTTAAAATTACATAGCGTAAACTCTAATTTCTTGCCAGAGTTTCCTATTACAGAGCTGATGAGAATATCTACCTTTCTTTGTTTTGATACCCTTTTGTTAGAATTTAAAGCAAAAAACCACGCCTTGTGTTGAAGCCTTGAGGGGCACCAGTTACTGTAGAGTACTAGAGACTACTAAAGTTAGTGGGTACTAAGCACAGTCCAATTCTGAATTATTCACCTACCACATGAATATGCGTTTGATAATTTACCAGCAATTCTAATTTCTATAGATGATAAAGGTGCCACAAACAGAAATGACAACTGGGACAATTAGAAGATTATGGAAATTTAAATGAGACCAACACTAGGTCGATGAGAAGGTTATGAGGATTTAGTTGAGACCAATAGCTAGGCTGGTGAGAATTTAAATGAGACCAAAAACTCATTAACCTATATGCTAGAAGAATTTTCCATGTGTAGTTGCCTTTTATAGCCTTGATAATCCATTCGGACAGAAGCTGAATGTGTTTGGTGTTTCCTGTAATGTAACAACTGATAGGGTGGAAATCATTTCTTTCGAAGGGTGGATGATTTATCAGAACACTGAATCCTCCATTGCTCGAAGTTCTTCATCAAAACAAAAAACCCTCTTCTTCCTGCAACATCAGTCTCGGTGCTAAATTTTGTATCGATACTAGTGTCATACACTAGGCCAACACGGATATCATTGAAGTATTCATGGCTATAGTGTGATGATGGAAACAATATTATTTTAAACATCTTATAAGTTTTAAGAACGTGTTTTCATCATATTTCATGCATTTTGACCAATGTAAAGTTGTGTTTTGCTTTTGTGTTTCTTATGAAATAGGGCATAAAGTGAAAATATCTTAAAAAATCATCTTCGATTCTCTTGTAACAATCATTGTGAAGTTTTTGGATAAAATTAAAGTTTGGAGAAAAATATTTAGTACCTGTACTTAACACCAACGGGTAATAAATCGAAGGACGATAGATTTGGAAATGCAGCTGATTTTTCTAAGGGTTTGGAGACTGAAGAGGTATGAATATTTTAAATACAAAAGAGCTGAAAAAAGAGAGCTGATTTTAGAGGTTGGTAGATAATATTAATTTATTCATGGTTTTTGTGTTTAAATTTCTAGCAGGTTCTCCACCAAGGAAAAGGATTCTGGTTAGAAAGCAATAACGAGCCATTCTATGTATCTGTAGATAAATTAGATGCAATGAGAAACTCTTTAAGAGTACTTGCTATGGGAAATTGGACAATGCAACAAAGAATTTGATAAGCCAAGGTTTCTTCAAGCGGATCGTGTGCCAAATCTAGCTATAGATATGTTAAAGCTCAAGCATTTGAAATTCATGAGTTAGAGTTTAAATTAGAAAGAAATTTGGAGTCCGTCCGAGGTATGTTTACCCCTTTATTCGTTTTTTTATTGGTTGCAAATAATTATAGATCATTGTTTTTCAACTAATTTTTTTTTGTTTCCTTGAATATGTAACTTGTTAGGAATTTTTTGATCTCTGTGATGTTGATCACGAGCCCTTGTTGGTTGTATAATTTCTTTGGTTTGCAAGTTCTCAACCATCATCATTCACATCATAGAGATGTTGCGATAGAATTGGGGCATCTTAAAAAATTAAAACATCTAGAATTGAGTGGATTTCAGAATAATAAAATCTCAAGTTGGAAAAAGCTAAATTTGTTGCGGAAGCTAAAATTATCCAATATCGAAGGTCTCAAGGAGCTTCCAAGATCAATTCAGAATCGTCAATCATTAAAAGAGTTATACTGTGATGGAATTGAGTAGTTACCAGCATCACTTGTGAAGCTCTGATCCCTTTAGGAGTTGCACTTAATTCAATGTGGGGGATTAAAGTACTTACTGGCAGGATTCAGATATTTGATCTCCCTTACTAAACTTAGTTTGCGGCATTGTTCCAATTTGCAAGAGCTCCCGTGTGATTTCCATAAGCTTTTGGCATTACAATCACTACATTTATGCAATTGGTACAGTATCCTTCACCTACCGGAAGGGCTTGGAAACTTACAATCTTTAACAAATGTAAGCTTGGAAGGCTATGAGAATTTAATTACTCTTCTTGATAGGGTTACGAGGCTGTCATTAATGAAGGGCATTATATCATTTTGTGGCTGCTTAAGTTTTAAAGAAATACTAAAAGATATTTGTAAACTTATAATGCTCATAAGCTTATCATTTTCTGGATGTAAGAGTTTAAAGATGCTTCCCATCAGCTTGAGTCAACTCACTTAGACTTGACCTACTGTGAGAGTTTACAAGAGATGTGTAATGAATTTCATTCCCTGGTAAGATTAAGAATATTGGACATGTCTCGATGTAAAGGTTTGTCAAGGCTACCTCAAAGTTTTAGTAATCTTGGCTGTTTGGAATATTTAGATTTATCAGAATGTGATAAGTTAGATGAATTGAGCAGCGACTTTGGTCGCTTGGGAGCATTGAAAAACATGAATTTGTTCATATGTAAAGGTTTTCCAAGGATTCCTATGATTTTTGGTAATCCTGGCTATTTGGAATCTTTAGATTTATCAAAATGTGATAAATTAGAGGAATTGAGGAGTGACTTTGGTCACTTGGGAGCATTGAAAAACTTGAATTTGTCCAGATACAACAGCCTGTCAAAACTTTCTAATTCTTTTAGCCATCTTGGTTGCTTGAAAGAGTTACATGTCTTGTTCTTTTCTAAATTGGTGGAGATTTCTAGTGATTTTAATTGCCTTCGATCAGTATTAAGATTGAATCTCTACACATTTGAGAGACTAGATGGAAAATGGATGGATATTATGGAGGTATTCAAATTTTGTGGTGTCTAAATATTGCCAACAGTGAAAGGATGATCCATCAGTGGAGAGAAATGGAAAGAGAAAAAGAAGAATGGATTTTTGAGGTGAATTGAGATTCACCTAACAACAACAGAGTGAGAATATTGACAAAAGAGGAAGAAAAAGCTTTGATGTTGAAAGGAATGATAACAAAGATATTTGATGAGGAAGGGCTACTGATTGACATTCATCAACTTCCCTTCCATTCATCCTCCCTTCTCTCTGACACACCCCTCATCTTAATATTTCACAATAGCTCAGTTGAAATAAATGGTGAATTATTTGAGAAAAATGCGCAACAGCTGGAGTGGAGCACACAAGCCTGGTGAATCATATATTTCAATGGAAATTTTAGTGCATTACCAGATGAGGTGAAGGATAGAATCGTTTTTATACATTTCCTAAAAAATTTAGTACTACTTTCGGCAACGATACAGGTGTAAAATTCCATGATATACCCTCCCAGTATAGGTGTATCACGGTAACTTTCCATATCCGTGATGGTTTAGAAGAAAAAGGAATAAGATATCCATCATTTTGGGAGGATATCTCGTATGATGTACACCAAAAACTCAGATATAGAAAGGGTATTTCAAACTGATAACCAGGTAGGGAGAACAATGGGGGACACAGGCAGAACCAGAGCCACAATTTTGAAATGCACTCTCGTGCACTCCTGAGCAGTTGAACTAACCCATGAATCAAACAATGCATGCTACAATATAGATGGACAAGCCTCGAGCCAAGAGTCTGAGATGGAAGACCCAAAAACAAGGGCACAAAACACAATTGTGGGGAAAAGGAAGGGCATGAAAAACTAGATATGAATCCCCTCAAGAAGTGTATAGATGTAGGGAAGAGGAGCCATGAACCAGAGACAAATGTTCCCTCACAAACCAAATTGGAATCTGATTTTTTATAACAACATTTTTATTGATATCATTGTATATTTCTTTGAAAGGTAGTGTCGATTCTTGCAGAAATGTAAGAAAAAGGGCAAAAGAAATATTCGATGCGGATACCTACTCGCCCTCCTCCTTGCCTAAGATCTACATGCTGTGAGGATGAAATCCCATCCTACTCAACGTCACTTTCCATTTTTATGGCTGCATTCATTTTTCCCATAGTTTCCCCTCAAATTAAGCAACAGCTACAAAAAAAGAGTATTTTTAATTAAAATTTGTTATATTAAATAAGGTAGTAGCTAGATACAAAATTATGAGGGTGTATTAATTAGAGACAAAAATATATTTGTGTTTCCAATTAATGTCTCTAAACACCCCTCCATGTAGTAGTGAAGGGAATGAAATTTGGAAAATCCTTCTGTGTAATTTTAACTTAGAAGGATCTCCAGAAAGGCATATGACTTGGAAAGGGTCAGGATATTAGAACCTAATCATCATTAAAGATTCAATAAAACTAGTGTTCTCATACATTATTTAAAGCATTTGGATGTATTGGGAAAAATCAAACCTTATCTTTTTCTAGAATGAAGACGAGTTCAAAAATGAGCTTTTCCATCAATGATCACTTGGTGTAGTGATGCCCAATTATTGAATTCCTTAATGTTTCATTATCATAGGCACCATGGATGTATTCTTTTAATATATTCATACAATACATGATGTCAATTGCCGTCAGCCCAAAAATTTAGTTTCATGGCCAAAAGCTAAGCTAGAATTATATTTGGCCACTTGTGATCGGGAATATTTCAAGACAATTCTTGATACTATTTAAGAGGAAATGTCACATACAATTGGGGTTTATTTTTTCATTCCATAACAAAATTAGAAATAGTGTAACCCCCATAAACTTGACATTCAAAACTGTACTTATAAAACCTATTAATTTATTGGGGAAAATTTATGGAAAAAATTTGTTTAAGGGGTTGCAAGAGTGATACTTTGATCACAATTTAACTAATTTATAATTAATTATTTATCTCATTTGAACACTTAAGTCCTTAATAAATTTTATAAAACAATTTTTAAGTTAAAGTGGTTACATTTACCTATGTCATTTATACCCTTATTACACCTTTATTATAATTAATTAATTTTCATATAAACACTTTCCCTTTTTAACCCCTTAATTAATTTAATGAAAAATGTCCCACTAGCCACTTTAGTTTTAATAGCTAGAAAAAACATCATTTACTTATTTATTAACTTCAAAGTGGAAGGGGAGGGGGTTATAACATAGTCCAATCCACAAGTGTAGGTACCCTAGGACCTTATTAGTTAATTAGATTTACAAAAATTTGCACATACCCATTCCTGCAAAATAGAAAATCACTTAAGTGATGTAGGATTCATTCTAAAACATTGGATTAGATCTATCTTGGCCATTGGATCTAAGGTTAGACTAAAAACCCTACAAATCATTATGATCTCTCATCTTATTCTTTTCTTACCCTATTCATATCATTATCACTATTTTTTTTGCAGGTTTGGGAGAATGGAGGCCATGAATGCAAACAGAGATTGTGAAGGATTGCGCCTTGTTAGAAGAATATAGACACCATTTTGGGTATTTATATTATATGCATCCCTCTCCTAGGGTTTGCTTTACATTTTATTTGTTATTATATTATTACTTTTTTTGGGTTTACTAGATTTGGGTATGAGCATTTTTGCCCCATTTTATTTCTGGATCTAAATGAAATATATACACAATCTAGGATATATATATATATATATTTGTCTGTCTGTGTGTGTGTGTAATATAATATAAATATTTTGTTAATTAAATATATACGATTATAAGTTATATAATTATATAAAGTTAAATATATAAATTTATATATTTATAATATTTAATTTTCTTTTTCAATTTTTTGTGTTTTATTTTATTAAAACAATATATCAATTCAACTTCATTTGTATAAAAACTATAAGAGTATGAGTAGTAGTTATAATTTCACATTTATTCATAGTATGTGGAAATAGTATAAACTAATAACACCCCCCCCCCAACCCCCGCCACCACCCCTTTTTCTTGTGTTTATAAGTATATATTTGCCTAAGGAATTTAAGCAAGTTTCAACACAAGTAAATAGAAGGAAACATTTCCCTTACAACAAGGTAAAATTCGATAGTAAAATTAACTCAAATCATTTATATCTACATATTCCTTTGAACGAAATGAAAGTAAAACATTCATAAATGAAACTTATTCCTTCTCTCTTTTAAATCAAATTTCCAATTTTACAAAAAGATAATGAATATATACTTTCCACAATACAACACCATCCTTTTTACATGAAGATCCATAATCCATTTTTGAATCAAATTTTAAAATGTGAAATAAAATTTTCCATTCCAAATAAGGATAGTTTTCCTTTGATAATCAAATTCTCTCTAGGTATAATTTACAAGTTTAAAGGAGGCATCATAACAAGAAAATGCAACTTCTCATGCCTCCTTTCCAAAATATACATTTTTGGATAATCAATACAAATCAATCTTACATAATACATTTACAAGAAGTTGAAACTTTTTAAAATGCAAGTTACAAACTCCTCCACTTAGGTGGAGACAACATGGCAAAAATTTACAAAAGTTGGAATTCTTCCATGGGCTCAACAACAATACTCTTCACTCTAACGATCACCCCTTCAACTCCATATCTTTTCCTTTCTTAAAATCACAAAACAAGGGAGGAGGTGTAGGCAACACTCACCTTCTAACCTTTATCCCAATGAGGGGAAGAATCCATTCTCCTCATTGGCCCACGAGCCTTAACCATAGTGAAATAAAAAATGTTTGCAACCCATGGAAACATTTAAAAATGCTTCCAAATTACAACAAACATACCAAAAATCATTTTAAACACACAAAAATAATCACAAAGCAACAACAACAATAATATGCACCTTTCAACTCACAAGGCTTGAAACTCAAGCCAATGGAGCAAGGAAATATGGGGAATCACTTATACCTCCAAATGGGTTAAGTGTCCACGTTGAAGCCTCCAAAAACACAAAAACACCCATATAATACTCTTATACCTTCTTCAAATCTCTTATGCCTCCCTCAATCTCTTATACCCCCCCTCAATCTCTTATACGTCCCTCAAGTAAAACATACAAGATAAGTAAGAATTTCTCTTATCTAAAAAGGTGGGACACCCAACCCAAACTCCCTCTAAAATATGCAACAATAGTCTTATACATCCATCATAAGATCCCCATAGACCTTCTCCTACACATGAATTAAGGTCATTCTACCCAAGGTCCAAAAATAAGAACACACATATCCATTCAATTACATACAACACACACATATATAAAAAAAAAAACTACATGGGTGTAGTTCCTACCTTGCCCTGTAAGAAAATTGATTGTAAAATCAAAACTCTAAGCTACTTCCAAGCTCAAATCCAAATCCAAAGAAGCTCCAAGACTCCCAAGAAATAAAATCAAGATAAAACTTCAAAATACCAATGCACAACAAAATGAAGTAACCCCAAAACCACCAAATAAACTTTTATAAATAGAAAAAGAGAAGAGGAGGGTGAGGTGGCTCCATGTAGGATGCCACATCACTTCTCCTCAACCCGAAATCACCAATTCAAACATCAAACCGAAGGCTAATAAATTGGTGGGTGAGCATATGAAAAGCCTCTTATAGACACTAAACCTCACTCCATACCTCCAAAGGACACAATTAAAAACTCATGTAAGAAAGTGCAATAACTTACACTTTTTATCCTTTCAAATACATAATAGGGTCTAAATTTGACCCCTCACCCCATATGTATAGTTGGTGTGTAAATTTAAGAGGTGAGTGACAATCTTAACATGTCCCACAAGCCTCGAAAAATGGCTTAAAGGTCAAATTTAGGATTTTGAGAGATGGGTTAAGTACAAACCAACCAAAATCAATTAAAATGAACTCAAATAAAAAATTTCACAAGGAACATATACCCCTACTAAATGCCCTATTTTCACATGCCAAAAATTAACTTAATTAACATAATTAATTACTAAAAAAGGGAACATTTAATCAACAATACAAAAGAGAAATACAATGCAATTATAAAATACATACTAACAAATTAATCAAAAGAAAAGGAGAAAGAAGCAACACATATCCCATGGTCATAATTTAAGGTCATCCCCCCCATGGGGACCTCCTAATATCCTAACAACATACAACAATAAGTTAACACAAAGTTTCGATGGTGATCGTCGTTGTAACCATCAGATATTCCACTACGGTTGGTCTCCTAACCCCCTTTTTTTTGTTGTAATACCATCACTTGCAAAATCAAACAATACCTCCTTTAGCCTCGTGCCCACATCAAATACATCAACAATAAAATATAAGCACATTCATCAATAAACATCATCATATCATGAAATCATCATGAAACTAAGTAATGCTATAAATCATTTACAATTTTATAAACCTTTCAATTTTACCATTTCATCAATATCAGTGACATCAAAAGATTAGTTCGAACACCAAAACATGGTCAATACGATGAGAATTAATAATGTCAGTATATATATATGCTAACAACACATCATCATCATCAATACAAAATATCTATCCATGCCTTTAAGATTCCATACAAACCATAATATGAATCACAACATATTAATAGTAAGAATATATCTACCATCTAACATCATGGTAATCCAAAATAACATAATAAGGTCCATTTATATAGTCCTTGATAAATCAAAATCATAGTATAAAAAGTGTCAAAGAGGAGTGAGCACTACATCCCCCTCCCCTTAGACTTTAATTTCTCCTAGAAATCACTAAAATAGGTGTGGAAACCGGGCCTGTAACAAAGTAGCATCTTCTCATGAAGTGGCACTCTCATCATACCTATCCCATTAGACTCGCACGTGATCAATCTCATGGCCTCATTGGTCAGGGTTCTTATACTTTATAATATGTATGAGATCTAAAGTCACCTGTCCCTACTCCTACACCTGCAATGTAGTTAAATCCATTATATGTGAAGGATTTGGACTGTATCTCCATAATACATAAATATGGAAAACATCAAGGATGCGAGAAAAGCTAGTTGGCAAGGATAGATTGTAAGCCAAGTGAACGATCGACTCCAAGATCTCAAATGGACCCAAAAATCTAAGAGCTATCTTATAGCCTTCTCCGTAACATATAGGGATATTATGAGGGCTGACACAAAGAAATTCCATCATGTCAATCTCGAAACTATAGTATTTCCTCCTTCAATCTGCATTCTTCTTCTACCTATTCTGAGCCTCCTACAATCTCTTCCTAATCAAGATAACCAGGTTCTCCATGTCCTGTAACATAGCTGGCCCAAGAGATACCCTATCCTCTAACCTGCCATCCTGTAAATAGAACAAAATCAACTGATGATCCATGGTGTACATCCAAAGCATGTCCTCTAAATTTTTATTCACCCGCTCTGTCTGATCATCTTTCTCAGGGTGAAAGGTTGTACTGAAATTAATTCTTGTACCAATAACATGTTGCATGGTAGTCCAAAAGTGTGAGGTGTACAAAGGATCATAGTCACAAATAATCTTCCATGAAATCCCATGAAGTCTGACTATCTCATTCAAGTACACTCATTTCATCATACTATCTGTATATGAGGTCTTCGCTAGAGAAAAATGATTCAGTTTTTTCAATTTATCAATCGTTATCATGATGACATCATGGTGATATCTTGACATCGGTAACCCAACAATGAAATCCATGGAAATGGTTTCCCACTTTCATTCTGATATGACATATGGATAAAGAAGGAAAAATTGATGTTGATTCTTTTCATTCACCTTCTGACACTCTAGACATCGAAGACACATAATGAGTTATGCCTCTCTAAAGTCCTCTCCAGTGATACAATTGTCTCAATATGGCAGGCATCTTCTTCACCCCCAAGATTAGCTGAATAAGTTGCATGATGAGCCTCTGCTAATATATCATGTCATAACCCACCATCTCTAGGTACGTAAATATGACCTTTGTGTCCAAGAATTCCAACTGGCTCTATTTTCAATCCTTCATAATTCCCCTCAAGGAGTCTTTGAGACTCAATCTATGCTCTAGCTGATAGGTAAAAGTTGTAATGAGGAAGCTAGTGTAAGATCATACTCCATAAGTCTATATCTATATAAGTAGCCATAGCCAAATGCCTTTAGCTGCTCAAAGCATCCACAACCATATTATCCTTCTCCTTCACATGCTCAATCTCCATGTCATACTCGCATAGAATATTCATAAAACATCATTGATGGGCATTGAGATTGGGTTGTGTGAAGAGATGGGATAGGCTCGAGTGGTTTGTCATGAGAATGAACCTCCTATCTTAACAAGAAATGGCGCCACCACACTAAAGCATGTACCACTACTACAAGCTCAAGGTCATGAGTCAGATAGTTGAGCTCATAATCATTGAGTTTTTGAGACTCAAAAGAAACCACATGGAAATCCTGCATAAAAAATATTCCTATCCTTGCCAGTGAAGTATCTGTGCAAAAAAATAAGCCTCTCTGTGGATCCGACACTGCTAAAATAGGATTTTTAGTGAGGTATCCCTTTAGATTCCTAAAGGCCCGCGCATAATTTTGTGACCAAATAAACTTCTTCCCTTTCCACTGAAGGGAAGTGATTGGATGAGAAATGTGTGAGAACTCTTGGAAAAATATTTTGTAGTACCCTACCAATCTCATGAAGTTGTTTACCTCAGTCACACTAGTCAGCACTAGCTAATTAATAATAGCTCTAATCTTGGAAGGATCAACGATGAGAACTTCCCCAGATATGATGTGGCCTAGGTACTGAACCTTTGTCTGAAATAATGGATGTTTCTCTAGATTCCCATAAATCTTCTACTCTTAAAGATATTGTAGAACCTGTAAAAGGTACTCCTTTTTCCTCTCACATGTGCGTTAGTATATCAACATGTCATCTAGAAACATGAGTACAAAACATTCCAATAATTTCCTAAATACACCATTCATTAAACTCATGAATACTGCAAGGGCATTTGTCAAATGGAATGGTACCACTGTGAACTCGTAGTGGTCATATCTCATGCAGAAGCCTACATTATGAATATCTACCTCCATGATCCATAGTTGATGATAACCGGACTTAAGATCTATCTTGGAAAACATGGTATCCCCCTTCAAATTATAATATAAGTCATCAATGCATGGAAGAGGCTAACGATTCTTAATTTTTACCTTGTTCAATTGTCTGTAGTCAATACACAATTTCAAGAATCTATCCTTCTTCTTCAAAAAATTCATAGGTGCACCCCAAGGGGATACACTAGGATGGATTAGGACCCTTCCCAAGAAGGCCCTCTAGCTGTAACTTGAGCTGACTAAGCTTAGGGGTAATCATCCTATATGGTGTGTGTGAGATAGGATTTTCTCCAAGAACCAAATCTATATGAAAATATATGTCACATGAGGGCAGAAAACTAGGTAGCTCACCAGGAAATTTTTTTTATAACTCTTGTAAAATTGGGTGATCATAAATTTAAGGCCCACTCGTCTCATCTTCTATTCTGTAACTAACAGAAATATCATACATCTGGCATCACCAACATGTACACCCGATTCATCTACATAGAGGATATGGTATGAATAGAAACAAGTCTCCTAACCCTAACTATCACCGACTAAACCCCCAAATCGTCTGCAAAAGTTATAACCTTGCTGTAACAATCTACTCTATCTCTATGTGCAGATAATGAATCAATGCCCAAAATGAATCCAAAAGAACACAAAAGGAAGGATGTGAATATCCAAGGTCATGGTGAAGGGTCCTAGGTCAACTACACACTCCTTAACTAAGGATTTCATTGAGAGCTTGGCTCTATAAGCCATCTCAACATCCTAACTAATGCCTTTCCTAACTACCACGATCCTACATTTCTCTACTAATAATGGAGATATAAAGGAATTAGAAGAGCCTGAATAAAACAATATTGACGTAGAAATATGACCGATGCTACCTGAAGTCTCAATCACTATGCCCTTATGCTATTCTTGGCGGTTCTCGACTGCTATATAAATCTTGTGGTTCTCGGCCATTTCACAAATTGTAGTCTCTAAAATGGGTCCCTTATCATTTTTATTAGTGTTCTATGGATACTCTTTCTAATCATGTCCATGTACATTGCATCTGTAGCAACTATTTGGTCCCCTCCAATGAGATGTAACTCTTGCAAGTAATCTAGTGGTCTATGGTGTGGATCGCGATGATCCTGCCATGGACTTATATAGCCTTTGCTGATGAGTTCCAACAAACTAAGCTATAAGTACTTCCTATGTCCTCATAGGTCCTCTACGAGGAGGCCCCATACTCAGTTTTCTCTGAGTATTAAATCTCTGTGGACGTCTAAACAATGGAGAAGTTTATTTTGATTGCTACTGAGGTGCATATTATAGTGGCCTAAAAGAATATGACCCCCTCAACTTACCCCCTCTACTTACTATCCTACATCTAATGAATACAGCTCCCCACACTATATATAGTCTGATGTGTCTACCCCCTAGTCACTTCTACAATGTAGGAATTTTCAATGTCTTCAACTAAGGTCTTCAAACAATGAATGTGTACTGCACCTCCCAAATCTAAGTTGAGGCCCCTGATGAACTTGTGACTCCAGACCTACTCATCCTACATGTAGTCTACATACAGAACCAAGTATAAAACCGGACTATCATACTCAACCACTCTTATTGAAGTTTGTCATAGATCATGAAAATCATCGATCCCTTGCTGAATAAAACTCCTAAAAAGATACCAGCTACGGAAATGCTCATCAAATAGCTCCCATGTAACATTATTTGAATCCACAAGGAAATTTTTCTCCTGTTTCCTCCACCAAACACCTACTTCATCTCTTAGAATATGAATCACTACATGATCCTTTGTGTTGCTAGTACATGGGCATAACTTGAAGCATTCACTCAAGCTCACTAAGTAAGCATCTTCCTAGAATCCTCTTATATCACTAGCATAATTGGACGGATGAATCTTCAAGATCTCCCAAATCTGATCTACCACTGATGTCTATTGGCCCCTAGGTCTCCCCACATCATCATCCCTTGGACTAGGGCTCCTAGATCTATCTCTATCTACTGCATCCCTATATCCATATCCTCTCTATGGTGAATATGGTCTAGTTGACTCCGCATGGGATTTCTTCTCTTTATACTCCTCGATATTTGGTGAAGGGATACGAGCCTCTATAGATGGCTCTCTGTCATGCTGGCTAGATTGTGCCCCTACTCCTCCACCCCATATAGCTGCGTTGACATCTTGAAAGGTCTATAGGATCTACAGAAATATAGAAATTTTTTTTTTCTCTTGTGTTGGTATATCATACTCCATGTGAAATATCTCCTATTCTAGTTCACACCTCCTGCATAAACCAAGACGAGAGTTAGTTCATCATCATTTAGGTTCATTTCAATTTTCTAAGTGTTTTACGTTTCCATTTATCAACAATGATGTGTTCTAGGTGTAGATTATGCTAGGTTAATTGTTTTTGTTTCCATGTGTGCCCAAGGTCCAAGCATTGAACCCATAGCTCTGATACCAAGTGTAACACCCACAAATTTTACATTCAAAACCATACTAAAACCTATTAATTTAGTAGGGAAACTTTGTGAAAAAAATTCTTTTTATTTTAAGGGGTTGTAAGAATGATAATTTGGTCTACTTAGCCTTTGTGACCTTCTTAATGAGATTTGGGGGGCCAAATGCTCAATTTGTACGTCATTTACATTAGTATCCACCTTTGATAGTGACCAATGCATGTCACCTCTTACGAACATTGGTTAAGCTAACGAACATTGGGCATTCTCTTCTGTAGCTGACATTGGTCTTGGTGACTGATATCTGTTCTATTCAACCAAAGTCAGTTTAGAATGACTGACACCAGTACCTGTAGATGTATTTTTTAAATCTGAGAATGAGTTTTCTTTCACAAAATTTCCAACCAGTTCGTCTTTGGGTACCAAAAATTGATCTTTGTACATTTTATTTTTATTTCATTCAATGTCACGACTCCTGAAAATCCTATAATCTTCTAAATCCCAAAAACAGAATTTGAAATCACCAGAGCCATAATGGATAAAAGTAAATCTTATGGATTTAGCATCGAACTTATTTCTATTTTCTTTATCAACATACACACAATTTTCTGAACCAAATACTCTAAGAAAAGAAAGATCTACCTCTTTTTTAGGCCAATATTCTTCTAGTATTCCACCATCAAGTGCACTTGAAGGTCCACAATTAATTAAATAAAACTTTGTGTCTACTGCTTCTCCCCAAAACTACAAGGGTAATCCATCATGTATCCTCATGCTTCTTGCACATTCCATGATTTTCCTTTTCATTCTTTGAGCAACACCATTCTCTTGTGGTGTTCTAGGAACCGTTATTTATCTACGTATTCCATTCACTGAACAATAATCATTGAAAGCCTTGTTGCAGTACTCACCACCATTGTTAGATCTAAGGCATTTTAAATTTTAATTTGATTCATTTTGCACAAGGAATTTCCATCTTTTAAAAGCATCAAAAACATCATATTTACGCTTAATACAATAAATACATACCTTTCCTGTGGCATCATCAATGAAAATCACATAGTATTGGGATCCTCCATGATAAGCTACTTGGGATGGTACCCACACGTCTGAGTGCACAAGCTCCAAATTTTTCTCCTTCTTTATTATCCCAACTTTGAGAAATCTCACTCTTTTTTTCTTTCCAAACATACAATGCTCATAAAAACCAAGATCTACATCTTTCAAACCTTATCGTTTAAGATTTGCATTCCTTTTTGACTCATATGGCCTAGTCGGTTATGCCACATGCTTGCATCTAAATCTGAAGTAGATAACACTGAAAAGGAATCAGTAATACAGGTAGATAAATACAATATTTCTAACTTTTTTTCCTCTTTATACAACAAGAGATCCCTCAGTAACCTTCCAAGAGTTGGCTATGAATGTAACCATGTAACCAAATTCACCTAGTTGTCCTACATAAATTATATTTCTCTCAAGGCTTGACACATGCCTCACATCTTTGAATATCCATGTATTTCCATCCTATAATTCTATATGAACTTTTCCTTTAACAATAATACTTCATGGCTCATCATCTCCTAAATAAACATACTTAAAATTACCCTGGACATAATTTCATAAATAAACCTTATTAGGCATAACATGCAAAGAAGCTCATGAATCTAAAACCAAGGATTCAATATTACTATCCAAGGAGAGAATAATGGCATCTTTCATTACCTTATAATATGCAACATTTGCCTCTTTACATTTCTTTGGTACATTCTATTTATTTTCCTTGAACAAACAATACTTATTTGCATGTCCTTTATTTCCACAATTATGGTAGGTTATTCCTTTACCTCTAAATTTAGATCTTTCATTCTAAGACTTTGATTTCCCATTATTATTGCTCTTGGATCTGTCCTTCTACCTTCCCATTATTTCTACATTTAAAGCATTACCAAATGAGGATTTTCATGCACTTTTCCTTCATATTTCTTCATTTAGGATTATACTAACCCCATCATCAAACTGTTATCCAAAATTCACCCCTCAAGGTAATTTTGATAACATGCATCAAATTATTCAATCCCGAGTAAGTAGATTGATTCGAGGCCCAAAATCATGTTTTTTGGGGTCCCCTCGTTTTTTTTATAACTCTCCCTTCCAAGAAGAAATCCCAACGAGTTAGAAAAAATGGAAAAAATGTAAAAAATAAGGTTGCAGGACTATTTTAAAGCATTTCGGGTCTGAAGGGTTCGGGTCGTACTAAGGTTCGTCGTACCAAGCTTGGGGCCGAAAAATCAAGAAAATTGGCTAAGTCTTTTGTCCTAGGAAGTATGCGGGATAGTTGGGACATCGGGACGCGAGGGACGCGAAAAAACCGAAACGGCCAAGAGCAGGGAAAATCGTCAAGTCTCTATTTCGCGCGGTTTGGGAAAGCCAGGACAAAAGTATGCATGGGACGTGAATCGACCGGTTTGCCGAAAGACATTCCATTTCGAGTAGCTCAGAGATATTTGTCCCAGGAAATATGGGACAGTTGGGACAAAAAGTACGCGAGGGACACGTGGGACATGAAAAGGTGAAAAGGCTGCAAACAGCAGAACAAGGAAGCCCGAATCGGCCGAAGCAAAATACTTTCATTTGGGACAGCCGGGCCAAAGGTACACGAGGGACGCGTGGGACACAAAAAGGTGAAATGGCTAAAAAGAGAAAAGGAGGCCCGCGAATGAATCAGAATGTGCCATGTGTCAGAAGGGGAAAAAGGTTTGAAATTTGGCTAAGTGTTTCACAAAAAAATCTAAAAGGAGTGTTTTGGCCCGCTGCCCCGGCCAACGAATCAGGCATGCCACGTGTCACAAGGGCTCAATAGGATGGAATGCGGGGGAAAATTATAATTTTTTCCAATGTGTTTGCAGAAAAGAGGAAATGCTCACAGAGGGCCCGTGTCTAATAAGCGCCTACCACGTGTCTTCACCTCATCGGCCTGGCGGGAAAATTTTGAAAAGTTTTCCAAAGGAAAAAAATGAATTAAAATGGAGCAGGATGAGCCCACAGATGAATCAGAGCTTGACACGTTGCATCCAAGTGGCAGAGCATGGGGAAAATTTGAAAAAAATTTCCAAAATGCAAAAAAGAGGTAAAATTCAAAAAAATTTCTGGCCGATCCGTTTTGGGCCTATTTTTGTTCTAAATCTTCAAATGGCCATAAATTTCGATCCAGAGCTCAGTTTTTCACGTTCTTTATATCAGTGGAAATCTGGTGAAATTCTCTACATGATTCCGTGGTCATTTTTTGAATTTTTTTATAGTTTGGAAAGATAAAAAATCAAGAGACGTCTCTGGGCACGTGGTAATGGCCAGGAGTGACGTTTCAACAACCAACTTTAATGCAAAATGGATCGTATTCCTTCTTCAACATGGAAAAAATGTTAGGGAATGGGTCTGTAAGGGACACCCATGTTGTTTTGATGCATCTTCATTCAATGAGGAATGGCTCCCATGTTTTTATACGTTTTCTCTCTCCTGAGCTTGACCCATGGTTTGTAAAAGGCCAAGTTTGGCTCATTTTAAAAAAGGGTTGTTCTTATTTTCTGCTTTTCTCTCCTTTCTTTTCTTCCCGCAGGGTTGAAAATGGAGTTTAAACCTCCTCCCCTACTCTGTAATGGTGTTTTTTCCTTTTACCATTAAAATGATGTTCTGTACAAACTTCTGGAGCAACAAAAACGTGTTTTGTGATGCATCTGTCCGTCCTTGCTCGTTTTTGCTTGTTTTCTTCTTGCCTCTCTTCATTGTAGGTATTTGTGCATGTTTAAATGTTCATTGCAAGATTTGAGCTGTGTTCATAGCAATTTTGATAGATGTTCAGCATTTTCCTTCTCTAGTGTATCACCGTTTTAGTGTAGGCTTTTGTTTTTTTTCTCTTTTCTCTCTCTCCCTGTCTCCTTGAAGGTTAGATTAGGATTAGATTATCTTGCCTACATGGGAACATCTTGTGGTAGGTAGTTTAGGAAGAGGAACCAACCTTCTCTGGAGATTCCTTTCTCAAATAGCAAGTCCCACACTTAGAGAAAGGATTCAATGTTGTGCAATCACACTGGATGCTTAGTATGATCAACCTAGAAATCTGATCAACATCTAGGGGGTGCTGTGAATTTGCACTAACATTTTTGGCACGCCCGGTGGGACCTTAGAGGTCTTCCACTTTATCTTTTGTAGGTTGGTGTGTTCCTGTGAAGATTTCAGCCTTTGGAGGCACTTGCAAACACATCTGGCGACTCCATCTAATCAGCAACCCATTTCTGAAGTTACAGACCTGTTTTTTCATCCATTCCCATCCATCCTTCTTTCCATCCCTTTCATTCTTTTCCATTCCATGAAGTTGTGCAATTATGACTTCATTTCCATCATGGAACTCACATTTACAATAGCAGCAATGTTTCCCACCTCCAACATGTTTTTTAAATCCTCCAAATCAGCATTTTGAACAAATTCAAAATCAGCATACATACCCATATGAGAAGCAATGCCAAAATCAGTTTGGCTATGGAGCTTTCCAAGAGCAAGAGTATGCATATAATGAAGACCATCAGATGCAAGATGCTGCTCTATTGGAGAAAATCCAAAAGATGGAGGTAAACATGGTACAGTCCAGGGCTCAAGCACAAATGAAAGCATTCGGAATCGGTTGCGGAGCACCCTGTCCATGGGTGGGACCTTTTCCAAGGCATTACAACCCTCAAGAGAAGCTTGACTTCATGATTGCACAACACTGCCATTGCTTGCAAAGTGGATTGAAGGAATAGAGGTGTATGAGAGGAGTATTCAACAACCTTGTCAATGGGTAAGCACGCCATCTCATGCCTTTCTTTTTCCTGTTTCCAAATCTGTTTTATATCAGCAGTGTCAAGTTTTAAACTCTCCTTCTGCTGTCCCAAGTGTGTAATCCATTTCTCCACCCCCTAGTCTTCCACCTCATCTCAATTATTTTGTCCCTTTTCCTTCCAAACAGTCATCCCCTCCATAAGAGCTAACAGAAATACCCCCTCCTCTAAAGAAACAAGGGTTTCTACCTCCTCCACCACCACGAAAAATTGCCAAATAAAATGAGTTACAATCCACTTCTCCTCTTGCATTCCCAAATCCATGTTGGGAGGATAAAAATCAGAATGCCAGTCAAGGAAAACAGCAACAAAAAATAAAATCCAAACAAGGATGAAGAAATTCAAAGTATGAAGATTTGGGGCTCTTAAATTTGGGATGACAAAGATCCCCTTGATGGTTAAGCCTTTAGAAGAGGTTGGAGTTGGAAAACAAGTGGTGGTTAGGACTGAATTTGCTGCTAGGGAGAAGAGCAAAAAGAAGAAGTAGAGCAGCAGTTAGTTTGCTCAGAAAGTAGCGTCCATGTTGGCACTCTATTTGAATGGAATGCTGATTCAATTCAAGTTGCACAATCAGCCATAGAGGAAGAAAGCTCATAAGAAGATCTTGCAGTCCCAACTTGTCCTCTAGAGCAGCAGATTGAAAAGTTTGACTTGAAAAAATTCATGCTAGAAGAAGAGTTCTATCAAGAGCAGGATTTCCTTCAAGTAGTAGAAGAGGAAGAAGCTGCTCCAAATCTAAAAGAAGAGGAGCACATTCCAGCTGGTTATAGAAGAACCTTCAATTCTTCTTTCTACTTCATCTCTCTCAAGTTCTAGTACTGGAGAAGAGTTTGATCTCTCAAACTCAATGTTGGAGGATGAAAGAAACCATGGTGATCAAGTTGTAGATCAAGAGAACACCATGGGAGAGGTTGAACATTTGCAGCAGGACAGCAATGAGGCAATTTACCTGTCTGATTTGGAGGACTGTTTTGATGAAGAAGAACCAGTTGAGTTTCCACCATTCTCTCTTTCATCATCCACGTTCCAAACACAAGAGCCTATTGTCATGGAGGAGAGCATTCATTTGCAGCAGGCCTGCATCTTATAGCAGCTCTTTGGAATCAATATTGGAAGATTTAAATCATCCATGTTCTTCATTGGAGGAAGAGAAAGGGCAGAAGGGTTCTACCATTGCTTCCACACCATCCATTCAAGAAGGTCTACAAGAAGACTCATTTTCGGAGTTGAAAATCAGAATTATGGGCATATCAAATGAATAAGACCTTGCCCAATCAGGTATTTGGCTTCACTGGACCCAAAGGAGAAGCCACAACCAGTCATGCTCCGCCTCTAAGCATGAGTATGAGCTACAAAGAACCAAGGATCAGCTGTCATACCCTCTCCAATCCAAATGCAGAACAACTAAAAGAGGTATTGAATCTACCTTCACTTGATACCCTTGATGATTTGGGTGGGAAGACCCAGCTTCTTGTTGATTTTTCCATTCATCCAATCAGCCATGTTTGATGCCGAATCAGTTGCATGGTTTCCAATTTTGAATAAAGGAAGCTATTTTGCACAACCAGTTGCGGGGTTTGTTTAGCTCACCTTTGCTTCCAGTTAGAATAGAGTAGGTAGGTTTTCTTTCAGCAAAATAAGTGCTTGTGCACACTCTACCTGTTTCCATTTGGAGCATGTATGATTTTCAGTTTTGTACATAGTTTTGGTGTTGCTGGTTTTGCTCTTGCACAATTCATTTCAGTGGCATTTTGGTGAGAACAACTCTAAGTTCAATGGGTTTCAAGTGGCTCAAAGGGAAGTTTTCAAAGTTCAGATCAGTTCGCAAGCTACAACTCATGACTCCCATGCCCAATGGATGCTTCAGGAAACTGGTAACTTCATCCAGCAGGCAGATGACCCCCACTGAGCCACCAAAAATTGTTATCCAAAATTCACCTCTCAAGGTAATTTTGATAACATGCATCAAATTATTCAATCCCGAGTAAGTAGATTGATTCAAGGCCCAAAATCATGTTTTTTGGGGTCCTCTCATCTTTTTTCTAACTCTCCCTTCCAAGAATAAATCCCAACGAGTTAGAAAAAATGCAAAAAATGCAAAAAATAAGGTTGCAGGATTGTTTTAAAGCATTTTAGGTCTGAAGGGTTCGGGTCGTACCAAGGTTCATCGTACCAAGCTTGTGGCCGAAAAAGTAAGACAATTGGCTAAGTCTTTTGTCCAAGGCAGTCCGTGGGACAATTGGGATGTCAGGATGCGAAAAGCTGAAATGCCCGAGAGCAGGGAAAATTGTCAAGTCTCTGTTTTGCACGGTTTGGGACAGCCAGCACAAAAGTACACATGGGACGTGAATCGGCTGGTTTGCCGAAAGACAATCCATTTCAGGCTATTTGGAGATATTTGTCCGAGGAATTCTGGGACAGTTGGGACAAAAGTACGCAAGGGACACATGGGATGTGAAAAGGTGAAAAGGACGCAAAAAGCAGAACAAGGAAGCCCGAATCGGCCGAAGCAAAAGACTTTCGTCTGGGACAACCGGGCCAAAGGTACGTGAGAGACACGTGGGATGTGAAAAGGTGAAATGGCCAAAAAGAGACAAGGAGGCCCGTGGACGAATCAGAACGTGCCACATGTCAGAAGGGGAAAAAGGTTGGAAATTTGGCTAAGTGTTTCACCAAAAATCCAAAAGGAGTGTTTTGGCCCGCTGCCCTGGCCTACGAATCAGGTCATGCCACATGTCACAAGGGCTCAGGAGGACGGAGTGTACTAAAAAATTAGAATTTTTTCCAAAGTGTTTGCGCAAAAGAGGAAATGCTCGCAGAGGGCCCACGTCTAATCAGCACCCACCACGTGTCTTCAACTCATCAGCCCGGAGGGAAAATTTTGAAAAGTTTTCCAAAGGTAAAAAATGAAGTAAAATGGAGCAGGATGAGCCTGCATATGAATCAGAGCCTGACACATTACATCCAAGTGGTGGAGTGTGGGGAAAATTTGAAACAATTTCCAAAATGCAAAAAAGAGGTAAAATTCAAAAAAAATTCCCGCCGATCCGTTTTGGGCATGTTTTTGCCCTAAATCTTCAAACGGCCATAAATTTCGATCCAGAGATCAGTTTTTCACGTTCTTTATATCATTGGGAATATGGTGAAATTATCTACATGATTTCATGGTCATTTTTTCATTTTGGTTTAGTTTGGAGAGAGGAAAATCAAAAGACATCTCTGGCACGTGGTAATGGCCAAGAGTGACATTTCAACAACTAGTTTTAATGCAAAATGGGTCGCATTCTTCTTCAGCATGGAAAAAATGTTAGGGCATGGGTCCGTAAGGATTCCCATGCTATTTTAATGCATATTCATTCAATGAGGAATGACTCCCACATTTTTATACATTTTCTCTCTCCTGAGCTCGACCCATGCATTGTAAAAAACTAGATTTGGCTCATTTTTAAAAAGGGTTGTTCATATTTTCTGCTCTGCTCTCCTTTATTTTCTTCCCTAGGGTTGAAAATGGAGTTTGAACCTCCTCCCCTACTCTGTAATGGTGTTTTTTCCTATTACCATTAAAATGATGTTTTGTGCAAACTTCTGGAGCAACAAAAACATGTTTTGTGATGCATATGTCCATCCTTGCTCATTTTTGCTTGTTTTCTTCTTGCCTCAATTCATTGTAGGTATTTGTGCATGTTTAAATGTTCATTGCAAGATTGGAGCTATGTTCATAGTAGTTTTGATAGATGTTCAGCATTTTCCTTCTTTGGTGTATCACCGTTTTAGTGTAGGCTTTTGTTTCTTTTCTCTTTTCTCTCTCTCCTTGTCTCCTTAGAGGTTAGATTAGGATTAGATTAGCTTTCCTGCACGGGAACAACTTATGGCAGGTAGTTTAGGAAGAGGAGCCAGCCTTCTCTGGAGATTCCTTTCTCAAATAGCAAGTCCCACACTTGGAGAAAGGATTCAATGTTGTGCAATCACACTAGATGCTTAGTATGATCAACCTAGAAATCTGATCAACATCCAGGGGGTGCTGTGAATTTACACTAACACAAAATTTAAAATATTAAAATTAGATGATATATTAGTAACAACCACTACCAAGTTATCCCAGCTATTTGGCAAATAGCATAGGAATAAAAGTGATTTCACTTCATCGTCAACCATAATATTAACTGATTTTAATTGATTTACAATAGAATGGAAATCATTCAAATGACTTGATGTAGATTCACCTTCTTGCATCTATGAGTTAAATAATTTCTTCATCAAATAAAATTTATTTAAAGCACTAGGTTTTTCATACAAATTAGCTAAAGATTTCATCAACTCTACCATAGTTATTTCTTCTATTATATTTGAAGCCACAGATGCTGTCAGGATAAATGTTATAGATCCCCGTGCCTTTCTATTAAGAATTTTTCATTATTCATTAGTCATCTTCATAGGTCTTGCCTTCTCATCTAGCGGTAGGAATAAATATTTCTGATAAAGATAATATTCCACTTGCATTTTCCATAATTGATAATTACAGCCGTAAAATTTCTCAACTCTGTATTTTCCATCTTTTGTCATTTTGGTAGTTTCCACTCAATTAGAAATCCCTCTGTGTGTAAATTTTTCAACACACAAAACCCTAAAAAAAAAATATTTGATACCAGTTGTTGGAGTTTAACACACCAGTTGTACAGATATATATTTAGATCTAAGCAAACAAACAATAAATATGGAAATAAACCAAAGGAAAAATACACAAGATATAATGTGGTTCACCCAATGTGGGTTACATCCACCAAGAAACACTCAATATATTATTCAAAATTTTATAGAGGAAATAAAATGAGGATCTGCAATCTTCCAAACCTCTCTAGATGTATAGTACTTTTCCTTCACAAGCTTCTCTTTTTATCTCTCCAAGAATTCCTTCTTATAATTATGATCAACCTTACTTCTAACCCTAGCTTTCTAGCTTATATAAGTATAAACATACTTAGGGAAACTTAGCTATGTAATTACAACAATTAGACCACCTTTTAATCAAAGTTAGATCTAATTCCTGTGACTTAAATAAAATCAATCACGCACAGGTAACTGATGTCGATTACCCTAACTGATACCGGTTCTTACTTGCTTGACCAATGTTGGTCCCCAAGTGACGGACGATGGTCACCCGATTGACGTCGATTACTATGTATTCCAATATGTTCATAAAGCATGTAGCTATTTATGAAGAAATTAAGATCCACAATTCAACAAGAAATTAAAAGGGATATCATTTTAAATTTATATTGGATGATGAATAAACATTTTTGGTGTGTTTTGGAAGAAATTTGCAATGTTAATTGGCAATTTTGATGATTTTTTGTTAGTAATGCAAACATTTTTCTAGATATGGAAGCAAGCTAGAAGAGTGGTAGTCAATATAACATGATTATTATCCTTTTATAGTAAAAACTAGAGATGTTGGATTCCAAGACAAGCCTAACAATTTTTTTTTTAGGTTTTGATTATCAAAAGTGTGATTGTTATAGCTAAATATATCTTTTTTTGGCTCAAACTAGGGCATAATCATAAAATACGTTTCCATAGATGAAATTGGCTTATTTTTGGATATGTTTGTGGGTTTTTTACTACTGCAAGTCTATTAAGGTTCAGATCCTAATAGTGTATATCAAAATAGTTATTTACATTTTTCTTCTTCGTGGGAATAAATTTGGGCAATTGAGTGTATATCAAAATAGTTATTTACATTTTCATAAATGCTCTGTCCTATATATATCAATGTCAAATAAATTTCAGATTCTAGTTCCATGTGTCGATGAAGATATCAATGAAAAACATTTTCAGTTCATGTGGGAAAAAACAAGATTCAAATTTGTATGTTTTTTTCATTTCTTTGAGAAAATGAATGTTTAAAGCATAATGTTGATGATAATGATTTTTTAGACCAATTTTAAGATCTAAGGATCTGATTGAATGATTGTCACAGAATAATTCTGAGCTAGAAATCTAAGAAAGACTATAAATTTTGTGTTTGGTGCAATTTTCATGCAAGGATTCCTAGGAGAAAAATATTAGTGTCTTATGGTTAAGAAGGATTACAGGAAAATAATCTTGAGATTTGAAAACTCATAATTTTGATGATTACATCTAAAAAGGATAAACCAAGATTGAAGATAAAGAGCAGGGCATATGCTTATGTGTGGATGTTTTAAGAGGATAAACACTTTTAAGCTATAAGTCCATTAGATTAAGGTTTCATTTATAATTATAGAGTAAGATCCTCATATGAACCTTGATTGGATTGATGTTAAAGGAAAATATGAATGCATGAGAGATTGTTTGAAGCTACTAAATAAAAAATCATCATAATTACAACAATATGTCAGCAAAATGTCAACAAAAATTTAGCAACAATGTTACACTACTAGAGTTTGTGTTAAACAATAATAAGGTGCATCATTTTTTGTATCAGATCTTGATGCTCTTTATATAATGATTTATACTAATTATATCATGAAGGATATTGTAGGGATACATAAAATTTAAATTGAAGGAGGAGAAGTGGAAACGTTGTGTTGAGGTAAAACAAGTTGAAAGCATTCTTTGTTTTGTTTGGCCGATTAAAAATATATTTATCAGTAATCTTGAGAGCTTGAGAGAATTGATGAAAGGAGGGTAAGAGAGGAAAGAATGATATGGTGTGACAGTAGAATCCATTAAGCTATAAAGTCTTGAAAAGTGAAGAAGATAAATTGAAGCTCAAGAAAAAAGATAAGTCAACACACCAAGCTGAATTAGACTTGGGTGAGACTTGAGTGAAGAAGAAGAAATACCAAAACACCATGTTCATAAGAGAGGAAAATAACCTAGGTGAGGTATCTAGTGAGGTGAAATAGAATTGCTCAAAAAAATATTCGAAAGTTAAAAACAAAATGAGAGAAAAAAAAATAGATGAGATGAAGGGCTTAGACGAAAAGAAGAGTCACAAGAAAGAAGATATGGATGTGGAGAGAGAGATAGCTGAGATCAAGCTAATATTGGCATGTATAGAGGAATTATTTTAGGAGACAAGATAGAGATTTTTTTAAAAATCATGAGCAGAGTAAATTGGCCTCTCTGAAGGATGATTGAACAGAGAAAGAGAAAGAAAAAAATCATTCAGCTAAGGAGTAAAATTAGATTGTTGACAAGGAAACTTGAGAATGATAAAATGGATACAAATCAGTCTCATATGTTTAATTCTAACCATTGCTTGACATGGGTGCATACAGGTGAACGCGAAAATGAAGGAAGATGTTTCAAAAAATGATAAAAGAGGATCAACAACAATAATTTTTCATGGAAGACCAAGTGAGCATGTCATTTGAGTAGGAAGAACTAGAGGTATGCTATCTAGTGGAAGGAGAAATGTTAGGTAAAGGTGAAGGATTGTTTGTTGATCCATGTCATCAAAATTTTCTTTCTAATATTGTATTTGATGGATAAAATGTAATTTTGTAAAAGGATGAATTGTATAAACAAACCATAGAACTGTTTGATAGGCTAATGGTTGATGGATACATGAAAGAAGAACCTATTGAAGTGCTTATAGAATCTGATATACAATAGGAATAAGTGTCTTATATGACACAAAAAAAAAAAACTAAATAATTTTTGAATCAAGCTATGAAGGGAAAAAAAGATTATTTGTAGTGGGTGATGAGAAAAGAAGAGAACTTAAACTCCAATGGAGATGAAGAAAAACATGAAGAAGGAAGAGAGGGATTTATTAAAACTCTTGAATGAAGAAAATGTTGATGGAGGGGCAGTGTTGCCTAACGTTTATGCATCTAACATTATTTTTTAGTGTGTGCATGAAGGTTTAGAATATGAATTATCAAAAGAAGGAGAAGTGAATAATTCACTCACTTATGAAGGTCCATAACAATTGGAGAGTGAAATGAAAGTCTTGGAAAAATTGATCCACCATAATAGTACAGTTGAAAATGATTGTGAAGAAATGAAGGTAGAGTCATATGTGCTAATAGTTATGAAGAACATGAAGAAAAGAAGATGGATTATTTTCTATTGGACCTAAATAAGGAAGATAAAGAAGATATAGAGTTGTTTGGACTAATACAACATGAATATTTGAGCTCAAAGGAGTAAAGCAAACAAAACCATGCCAAGACAATGAATAAATTCAAGAACTAGAAGAGAAGAAAGAAAGAAGAATACCACTCCATTTGAGCTGGAGCTCAAAACTTTTCCCACCTGGGGAGTCTGATGAAGGATCATACGCTCACAACCAATCAAGTGTCATGTTTTTCATGTAGTTTTAAAGTGCTCAAGTGTATTTCTCTCCATCTTGTGTAATTCAAACTTTCAAAAATTGTTTAAAAGTCATGAATATAGAGTAAATAAGGTTGTAAATGTGTGTGAGGAGGTAAAATGACTTGGTTAGGAGTGGTTACAGCCAAATAAGGCCATGTAATCCAATTCTTAATGTAATAGATGATAAATACGAGATCGTGAGGTGTTTTTAGGATGATATTAATCATATTTGCAAGTTTAGTGTATGGTTGGGTCAATATCGATGTTGTTGAGCAATATTAGGAGTTAGTTTAAGCATTCTAAGTTTGGTAAAATCCATATTTGGAGGAGAAATTTGAACGGAGAACATTGTAAATTTATATTGGATGACGAATAATGGTTTGTGGTGTGTTTTGCAAGAATGTTGCAGTGTTAATTTGTAATTTTGGTGATTTTTTGTTTGTAATGCTAATAGTTTCCTAGATAAGGCAGCAAGCTAGAAGAGTGATATTCAATATAATGTGATTACTTTCCTTTTCTGGTAAAAAACAGATGGAGGATGCCAAGACAAGCCTAACAAAATTTATTTTAGGCTTTGATTATAAAAATTGTGATTTTTATAGCTAAATCTTTTTTTAATCTCAAACTATGGCATCATCATAAAATACGTTTCCATAGATGAAATTGGATGACTTTTGGAATTTTTTGTTGGTTTTAAAAGTACTCAAATTCTATTAATCTAAAAATCCTTAAAGTTTATATTAAAATATTTATTTGCATTTTTATTCTACGTGGGCACAAACATGGGCAATCGATAACATTTTTTATACGTGATGAAATTGGCTGCAATTTTCAAAAAATATCTTACCTATATAGAATTAAAATAAAAATAAACTTCAGATTCTAATTCCATGTGCATATGAATATATCAATGACATAAATTTTCAGTTCGTGTGGGCAAAAACAAGGTTCAAATTTGTAAGTTGTCATTTCTTTGATCAAATGAATGTTTAAAGCTCGAGGTTGATGATAATGATGTTTTAGAACATTTTTAATATGTTGGAAAGGTTTTTAAGTTCTAAGGATGTGATTTGAATGACTGGAAAAACATAATTCTAAGCTAGAAATCTAAGAAAGACTTTAAATTCTATGTTTGGTGTAGTTTTCATGCAAGGAAGCCTAGGAACAATTTGTTAGTGTCTTATGGTTCATCAAGAGGGATTACGGGAAAATATTCTTGAGATTTGAAAACTCATAATTTTAAGGATTACATATAAACATGATAAACTAAGATCGAAGATATAGAGCAAAGCATAGAATTGTGGGTGGATGCTATAGGAGGATAAATACTTTTAATGTATTAGTCAATTAGATTAAGGTTTCATTTCTAATTACAGAGTAAGATCCTCATATGCACGTTGAGTGGATTGATGTTATATGAAAATATGAATGCACAAGATATTGTTTGAAGCTACCAATCAACAAGCATCCTAATTATAGCATTATGTTAGCAAAATGTCAACAAAAATTCAGCAACATTGTTACACTACTAGCGTTTTTGTTAAACAATAATAAGGTGAATTAGATTTTGGAGTGCAAATAATTCCAATATTTGACATTTACCAATTAAAAAAATTAATATTGGATTCCAATATTGGCTATAGTTTTTAGCCTCTCATACTAGAATAAGTCCTGATTTAATGAAATAAGGGTTAGAGGTTAAAGTAATTGGTTTTCTTCTTCAGACTTCATTAATGTGCTTAGCTCCAAATTATACGCATGTTTACTCTTTTCATTTGGAAGGAAAAGGTGGTCTTTATATTTCTGTGTCCCCTAAATTTAATGGCATGATCTCTTCCATGGGTCATGATCTTGACAAACGGGTCATGTGGGATATTAATGGCTTTTCTTTTGGTGTGCACAATCTTTATGCTTCTAATGATGGCCTTGAAAGGTCGGCATTATGGCATTGGTTAAGGAATAATTTTCCTGTCTCCTATTGGTTTATTTGTGGTGATATTAATATGTTTGAACATAAAAAGGGAAAAAATGTGGGCCCTTCCTATGTGTTGGTGTATTGGTGAGTGTGAAGCATGTTTTTAATTTAAAAACTGCTAGAGCCTTAATGACTCAGTTTTTAAAAGCCGGCAGGACTTTACTTCTCAAAAAAAAATTATGTGGTCATATTTTAGAGAAGTACTGGCACGTGTGCTCAAAAGGCTATATTGTGGCATGTTATCTCAACAATAGTTATTTGATTTGGAAATTAATGGTCACTCTTATATCACTACCTAGCCGAACATTATTTTCTCAAATCATACCACTATTTCCTTTAGAGTTATGTGGGGCGGGGTCCAACTAAAGGTTCCAAATAATCAATTCTATATGAATGTTTCTCTGTTGAGTCATCTAGGGGTGTTGGCTCTTATTTCCAAGGTATGGAATATGGATCCATGTCTGCCTTATGTTTCCAGTTAGGTGTCTTGTTGGAATGAGGCAATTCAGCGAAATGCTAAATTTCTCTGTCATTTTGGCAAGCAGGTTTCCCAAGATCGAAAGAGGGTCAACTTTTATCTTTACTGGGAATTTCAAAGGATTTCCCTACTTCTCGAATCTCAACCTTTTGATGTGGCAAATCAAGTTTGGGCTACCCAACTTAGACATCAATTGAAGGAACATCATAAGGCCAAGGGTGCTTAGGTCTATGCTTGGATCGACTAGCTTAAAATATGTGATCGAGCTTCCAACAGTTTTTTTAAATCCCTTAGATCTACATATGCCAAGGAGAAAATTAAGGAAATTCAAATTTCCCATGCTTAGGTCACAACTATCTTGGATATTACCATAGTGTTTGTGGAACATTATAAGTTTTTCTTCCAACCCTGGGAGCCTTTATTTGAGAGTCAAGCAGCTCTGCAACAATTTATTGAAATTGTCCCTAGAAATTTGAATTAGTAGCGAGAGTAAAAACTATCATGCCTCTCTCACCTTGGAAGAGCTTCATGGTGCCCTTTATTATATTACTGATGATAAATCTCATGTTTTAGATGGTTTTCCATGTGAATTATCTAAATTTGTTTAGAATATTGTTGGTAAAGATCTTCTAAGGATGTATGAAGAAGCCTTGTAGAACTAGTGCCTTCAAGATATTATTAATAAAGCAAATATTAAGTTTATCCCTAAAGTTGGGAATATAAATTTTATTACTAGCTAAAGGCCCATTACTCTTCTCAATGTTTCATTTAAGATTCTGGCTAAGCCTCTGGCCATACGCATTCCTTCCATTCTCCCCAGGATTGTGCGACTTGAGAAATTTGGATTTTTCAATGAACGTTATGTTCTGGATAACCTTATTGCTATATGGGAAGCTATGGGAAGCTATGGAATGAGCTCAGAATTCTCTACAGAGGTTGATTTTTTTGAAGATTTATTTAGAGAAGGAATATGACCGAATTTAATGGACATTCATTCTTGCTATGCTTCATACTTTGGGTTTTGGGACTTTTTTCCTCAAATTTGTTTAGACATTATTTGAAAATGCCTCTGTTATCCAAAATTCACCCCTCAAGGTAATTTTGATAACATGCATCAAATTATTCAGTCCCGAGCAAGTAGATTGATTCGAGGCCCAAAATCATGTTTTTTGGGGGTCCCCTCGGCCTTTTCCTAACTCTCCCATGAAAGAAGAAATCCCAACGAGTTAAAAAAAAAAGGAAAAAATGCAAAAATAAGGTTGCAGGACTGTTTTAAAGCATTTCGGGTCTGAAGGGTTCAGGTTGTACCGAGGTTCATCGTACCAAGCTTGGGGCCGAAATACAAAGAAAACCAGCTAAGTTGGACATTTTTGTCCCAGGCGATCCGCAGGACAGTTGGGACGTCGGGACGTGAGGGACGTGAAAAGGTGAAAAGGCTGCAAAGAGAGACAAGGAAGCCCGAACCGGCCGATGCGGGAAAATGTGTCCCAGGCGGTCCACGGGAAAATTGGGACAAAAATGCGCGAGGGACGCACAGGACGCGATAAGGTGAAAAGGCCGCAAAGAGAGACAAGGAAGCCCGAACCAGTCGATGCAGGAGAATGTGTCCCAGGTGGTCCATGGGACAATTGGGACAAAAGTATGTGGGGGATGCAAAAAGCCGATGTGGCCGAAGGAAAAGAAGAAAAGCCAACGTTTGACCCGTGAAACTTCAAATGGCCATAACTTTTGACTCTGAGCTCTGATTTTCACAAAATTAGACTTTTTGGAATGAGCACGACATCCTCTACGCGATTTATTTCTTTTAATGAGGGTAGATATATTTAATTAAAAGAAACATATTCGGCTCCAGTTAGTTAATGCTCATTCCTGTCAAATGACAGAAAACACCTACCAGACCCAAAATAGTTGCCCGCACTCAGAAGGCCATAACTTTTGCATTTCTCAACGAAATCGCACAAAATTGGTACCATTGGAATCATGGTTGGGAGTGTAATTAAGAGTCATGGTCATCATTATTTCTCTATTGCAGCACCTGGGACAGTATGGGGAGCCTTTTGCAAGTAATATATAATCATTTTACTCCATTTATTGCCTTTTACAAGTGGTTGAAGGACAGATTTTGGGATTTCCATTTTCCCTTCTCTTTCTCTTCTCATTTTTTCTATAAATTGGAGTGTTGGGCTCATTGTAAAGAGAGGTAGTTTTTGTAGCAAAGCTCTGTCAAGATTTATTTGTGAAGCCAATGTGTTGTAGGCCCTTGTTGTGGACTCCTTGTATGGTGATCCAGGCCCTTATCTTGTAATCGATTGAACTGTGTATATCAGGAAGCAATAAAATATAAGATTGTGGATGCATCTTCCCCTGCTATGTTTTCTAAATTCTTCTTGCCCCTTCAACCTTGATTACAAGAATATTGTGTCTATTATTATGCTCTTGCAGGGATCCATTATCATTGTGTATGTTTGAGATATTTTTGTGAATGCATTTTGCTAGATTGTGGAGAACTGTCATCACCCCTTCTTGTGTGCACATTGCTTCTTTATCTCACGCATTTGAAGACTACTCTCACCCCCTCCTTTTCTGGTGTATCAACGCTTTAGTGTAGTATTTCATTTTATGCATTCTCTCTCCCTGGTCCCTTGAAAATTTAGATTAGAATAGTTAGTTTCCCCTGCATTAGAGTAGATTGTGGCAGGTAGTTTAGGAGCAAGAACCAACTTTCTCTGGAGGTCTATCTCAACTAACAAGTCCCACAACTTGGAGATAGTACCCATGTTATCCAATCACACTGTGAGTTCAAATATATGCACTTGTATAAATATAGGGTGTTGTGCTTCGGTGATAACAGCCTCCTCTTGTCTTAATATCAATGGTCGTTGGTCTTCTTTAGTGGGGTTGTTAAAATCTATAAGATAGCATTTCCCTCTTGCTTTGGATCTCTTTGTCTTGGTGGCTAGTGCTCTTGGTTATCTCATTATAGAGAGAGATGATCACAGTCACATTCGTGTTATGTTTCTCCTCGATCACAAGACTCAAGTCATCAATGGGCACTTCGTTGATGACTATTTTCTCACTTTAGATGATTTTGAGCACAACATTTAGGAAACTTATCTTGCTTAGAAATTTTTTCCAAATCCTCAGATTATAATGCTTAGCTCGCTAATTATTTGGGATTTTTCCATATCTCTTGCCCTATGCGTGATTGGTTGACGGTTTACCCTTGGAAATGGATACAACGAGGAGAAAAAAATTGGTTTCTTGGCATCCCCTTTACCTTTAATAGTAATTCTGATACTCTATGGTAGTTCATCATTGATCGGGTTGAAGAAAAGGTCAAAAAATGTGTCTCTCGACCCTTGTCCTTATCAGGAAAATTCTCAGTGTGCACTAGGATTTTTTATGCTACTCAGGTTTATTATGCGGCTTGCTGGTGCCCTTTTCAGACTTTCTTTGAAAAATTGGCTAAGTTTTTAAGGGCCTACTTATGGTTAAGTTATAGACCAAGAGGCTTCCACTGAGTGGTATTGGAGATTTGCACACTTCCATGGGACAAGGGTGGTATGGGTATTGTTGATGTGTATAGACAGAGTAGCTCTCTTTGTGCTAAGTGTGTAATTTGTAGCATTCATGGTAAAAATGCTTGGTAAAGTTTTTTACAACACTATAGCTCTTCTGGCTCTCCTTATGGTAAGAATCGTTGGAAGAATATTAATTTTCATACTTTATTAATCACTAAACTTCTAGCTAAAATACCTAGTACATTCGTGGTGTAGAGAATCTGTAAATATTTTGAGGTAGTGAAGCACCTTTTGCGTTGGGTTGGAGATGGCTTCAATTCCATCCTATCCTTTAATGATCACAACATCTCATGGTCATATTTTTTCTCATCATACAAGTTTCCCCTTGTGGAGTTTCCTGATGTCAAGGTGTTGAGGCTTACTAGGAAAGGCATCTCCACTATTAGATATCTAGTCTCTATAATAGATTGGATCCCTTAGCCAGAGCTTAAACATAAATTTCAGCTAGCCAATATAGACCTACCTTCTGTTCTCAAAATATAGTCTCTTATTCTAGGTGTGAAGCTGCACAAACTTGAACTACAACAACCTACTGCTTGGTGAAAGGATTAGAGATGGATTTTGGATATACCTTTGTTGAACTATAACTCGGGGGTCATCTATTCCCTTCTTTCCCCTATTACTAGATGGAACTTGTACTCTTCCACTACCAGTTTGCTTCACCACATCCATCATGCTTGGAATCCTCAGTTTGACCCTAAGTTGAATTTCTTTCTTTGGTGTTTAATCTACCAAGGCATACCTTTGGGTGAGCGGTTAAGCCACATTGACATCGCTAACCCTAAATGCTTATGATGTGGTTGTCAAGAGTCTTTTAAGTATTTTTTCTAGTTCTATCTCCATGCTCAAATTGTTTGGCATTGGATCCAATCCCTTTTCTAGTCTTATCATCCTGAGTTTTTTTATTGGAAGATGACCTTCTTTGGATATTATGCTAATTGGCCTGCATAAATTTCTTCAATTTGGAATTTTTTCTATTCTTTTATTCTCTTTCAACTTTGGAAGGCTTGGAATAATGATTTTGTTTCACCAATGTGATCTCACTTTGGAGCTTTTTGTTAATGAAAGGTGGTGATTATTTCTTCTGTGTGTATGTAGATCCAGGCCTAGGCTCGAAAAGAGGCTCTATAATTTTCTCACCTTCTATAATTTCTCAACCATTGGGGCATTGCGCCATGCACCATTGGTCGGGTCCTTCTAAACGATGATCCTCATACTCCTCCTCCTGCTCCACCTCCCAGACATCACAGTCACACTCACAACCACTCTCAGAGTGCATGACCTTCTCCTCCACAGGCTCGCTTGGTTCCTCCTCTTCCAGGCCCGACTAGAGTCCTCTTGTAAGAGAAATGTTCACCGCCAACTCTTTAAACCTAGGTTCTTTACCTGGGGGAGTGCCTATATCTGGAGGGTCACTTCCACCTAGTTCGGGGATTATTTTATTACTCGATATTCAGATGCTAGATTAGGATGACTAGATGTTTGACCCCTGCTGACGAGCCTAATAAAATTGGCTTAATTCTTTTGAGAGATAATCCACCACAACCTCTAAGTTTTTTTGTTGCATGTGCATGACTATGTGTTAATGTAGTTTCTTTTTTATTGGTTTTGTGTCACCCTCATGGTTGTTCTCTGTTGCCATCATGGCCACTCTCTATTTCCCTCGTGACCGCTTTTGTTTCTCTTGTGACCGTTTTTTGTGTAGTCATGTGGGCATTGTTGGACTTTGGGTCATGTTCATTGCTAGCCACCTGTACTATATAACATCGTGTATTATTTTGTGAATATAATATAAAGTTTGTTCCAATAGTAACAAGTTTATAAAAAATAATAAACATATAACTAACAATAATTGTAAAATTTATATTCTAAGTGATTTGAAATGTAATTGTCATAAAAGAAATTGTGTTTTTCATAAATTTAAATGTTATCCATAAGGAACATTTTTGGAAATATCTTTCCAAACCCCTTAAAAGGCCGGTTCTTCTCAATGCAATTAGAATGTGTTAATGTGAAAAATTAAAATTAAAAATCTTATCATACCACAAAAATGGGTAGATGATTTTATTAATGAGAAACAAAGGTTGATCTTAAAAATGACTTGTGACCACTACATAAATGTAAGGGTTAAATTTTAAAAAATATAATTTAAATAGCATGTTAGCCATTTGGAGCTCAAAAGAGCATTAGCATAGGGAGCAAGAACGAAAGTATAGGGTAATTTTGAATCATGAGTCAATATTACTAAATATGTAAATCAAAATGGTTTTAAAATAGGATAGTATCTGCGAATATTGTGACATCTAATAGGACCACTCTAGATGGCTATTAATAGTTTTTTTTATGTTGAGTAGATTTATTTCTTACTATAATTTTTTCTATTTGTAATCCTATGCATGTGTTGAATGGATTTCTTAAAATTTTATCTTTAAATAAGATTCCTAATCAAATGTCTATACATGTGGAATGAATATTATTATAGGTGTGGAAAGTGTTTTTTTATACGTACATGCATTAATTTATATGTGAGATGTAATTGGACATAAATCAATTTTAATTAATATTGGATATTTTATTATAGAAAATATGGCTAGTCTAGATTATATAAAGAGTAGGGAATTTAAACATGGTTATAAAGTTTAAAAAATTATGATTTTGTATGATGATCTTTGATTAGACACTTAGAATATGTCTTTCGAGTCCCACATTGAGTAAAATAGGTCTAGATTTCCTAATGAACAATTATAAAAATTCAAAATACCAAAATCATGCAAGAAATTTCATGTGTTTGGCTTAGCTAGTTCAGTTTCAAATCAATGTGAAAGAATTATTGATGTAGTTATAGCTGGGGGTCCTAACGAATTGGTACCTTATATCATGCTAGCTTAACAAATATAGGCAACAACAAAAATTCAAAGAAACGAACAAAAATATCTTGTATTTACCAACCAAGAATTCTACAAAACATTTTACACTCTACCAAATTTCTCTTATTACACACATAATTCATATAAGATTACAGAAATCCAACACTAAATTATGGCCCAAGTTGATTCAATCCCTCTAGCCCTTTCCCCATGTATGTGCACATATACCAAACATAGGAAGCTTTGCAACCGCATATTTAGGCTATGTAGTCACGAGATTTATGAATTCATTTCTAAAGTATTGTTATGCATTTATAAAGATACATAATCAACCATTTACAAAATTTTCTTTTAGTTACAAGCAACCAATATGACATTGAATATGTATCAATCTTCTATGTAAGTTAAGGCCCAAATTATAACAAAACTTGATACATTTGACTGATATTAAATACTTCAACTATGGGTTAGGTAAATCCTCACTAAATATTTATCTTATGATATTGAAACTTTGATGTTTCACAAGGATTGCATACAAACTATGCCTTGAAGAATACGAGTACGCCATCAAATTTGATCTAACCATATTATTTGATTCGTGAAATTAAATATAATTACTATATGGGTGCACACAAGATAAAGAACAAAATTGAATTTTGAAGTGTAATAGGCACCAAAAAATCCTACTAAAAACATTCATTCTTCTTTATTGGAGTTGTGGCCAAAATAATAAAAGACCTTTCTTTCACAAAACTTTAGGAGTTACAACTAACAAACCCAAAAACGGAACGCATGGAAATTTTTGCACATAACATTGCAAACATAGGCATGCTTGATAGATCTAGGTGAAAAATAATACACTAAATAGGAATACTTGTACATGGTTCAAAACAAAATACAATGTTTGTCTAATCTAAAATTTATTTAAGTTTGATGCAAAATTTTCTTGTAAACATAAATGCTCCTGCATAAGTTATCTTTTGTAAAAATCATAATCCATACTTAACTCTTTACAAAACTGATAAAACATAGGAGATGTTGACAAGGACCTTTTTAACCTTCCACTATTATATGGACTGTTATAATTCAATAAAATTGAAATCTACACTCATACAGATTGACAATCAATCCTATCTCCAAACTGTTATCTTTTAATACATGAAATACCTAGTATTGTGTTGAATGAATCCTTGAATGTTTTACCTAGTTTCTTCATATGGGATGCTTCATAAATAAAATGATTTAGGGTAAGTGCATGGAAATGGGGGGAAAAAGGGGGTCAAAATCAGATAGCATTTTCCTTAAATTAGTATAAACTAAAGCTCAACAAATAATTTGGCATGTATATGATCAAAATTTAACAATGTGATAAGAATAAGACTCGTAGTGCTAGGAATCTAGTTTCTAAACTAATTTTTGTTTTAAATGGTGGAGATTAAGAAGGTCAAATGTTGTTCACACACATAGTGTGCCTATTTTTGTGTCAAAATGATAACATGTTTTGTGTGTGCGCCGCCCCCCCCCCCCACCCTCCACCAATCCCCACCTCCATTTTTTAGTTCCATAGACTATTTTCAACATCCCTTTATTATAAGTTAGCTACGACATTATATGAGGCCCCACTAATTTTTCATATTTTTTAGAGGAATATATAAAATATTACTAAGTTACAAAATCAACACAACCCAAAAATGAAATATTTATGTGTACACCCTACTTATTCTAATAAATATAGTTGAAATTTATTTTTCTAGTGTGTATAGAATCGAGTTTAGATCCAACCCTTTTTATACAAAAAATGCATGATAAAATCATAAATTATCTTTTAAAAATGATAATTGTGTTTTAGTAGGAAAAGAAGGCACTAATAAAAGAAATTAAGAATGAAAATATTAAAGGGTAAGTGCACCAAGATGGTGGACAATTAAGTGGACATAAAAACATCAAATTTAGGTACTACGAGCGCGGTTTATAAACCGCACTTGCACTTTTTAAACCGCACTCACGGAACTGTTTTTATAAGCTCAGTTATTTTTGAACCTAAAACCATGATCATGGTTTACAAAATTCGATCGTGGTTTTTAAACCATGCTCACGTTTTCAAACCACGATCGTAGTACTCTGAGACAAAAAATAATAGACCCACGACTCCTCATTTTCCCTCATTTTTCCTTTCCAACCACGATTTCTCCTAGACCTTTGGCACTCACGCTTTGAATACCCCCTAAAAATTACTCTTCAGACTTTTGGATCATGATATTTTTAACCATGCTACCAACACAAAGAGGTAAGCCCTTGGTTTTGATCAATTGTTTTGCATTTTCGGTTAGTTTTTTTTATTTTTATGGACTTTTAAATTTTTCATTTATGTATACAATTTTTTTGTTTTTTTAATTGCTTGGCAAGCTTGTAATCCTGCAAACCATCAAAATATTCCTCAAAACCCTATAAACAATCCTCAAAATCCTCCAAACAATCCTCAAAATCCTCCAAACACTCCGCAAAACCCTCCTCCAAACATAGATCCGCCTCCTGTGTCTCGTTTTATCCCCACATAACAAATAGGAACACAAGCTGATATCATTGGAAAAATATAACAAAATTAAATTTCCATTGAGAAATTTATTCAGAATATAAGAAAAAATCATACCACAAATCCATCCCACATGACCTTAGCCAAAGACATTGCAAACATTGATTTATGAAGTTGACTCCACAACCAATCAAATAGACGGATGGAATACCTTTAGAGATGATTGCAGGAAGTGGTATGCAAATACATTATCCCATGTTGCCGTAAAAGACACAAGAAAATGGAAAAGACCATATTTTTGCATTATTTACTTATCTAAGAACTAATGCCCCCACCGACAGTTACTTATAAACGGTTCCTAGTCCATTGGTGCTATGATGACCGAATCAAGAACAATTTTTGGGACCAATGGTGGATGGTTTTTCATTATCCACCATGCAACAACAATGAGGTTCTCCTCTATTTCTTGAAGAAATTATACTATGAGTTCATGTTTAATGAGGTCTCAAATTATTTTGACTTTTGTAATTTTTATGGACAAGGTGGTGGCTCTTCACAGAGTAGATCCGGTGCACATGGAGGTCAACCAAGGATCCCCATGCCCCAAAATCCCAACTTCCTTCAGTTATCCCTCCTACAGTGAAGGAGTTTGTGGAGATTAACACGCTACATGCATTGAGGGAGCTCTCTGACACTCTGACCTAGCATAGTGAGTAGATTGCATCTGGTGATGTTGGTGGAGGCGCTAGTTATAGCGCACCACACCACTTTGGATCATGTGGTGCCGTTAGCACTGTGGGTGAGACATCATTTTCTGGATCACATGATTTCTTTTCTCTAGATGAGATGATGGCAGATGTTTTTGGAACTGGTGCAATGGATCTTGGTCTTACACAAGTAAATGTCAAATAAATATTTAATATATATACAATAGTTCAATTCATGTTTGAGATTTGAATATATATGTATTTCATTGTACGTTATATAAATACATTTAAAAACTAATTTTTTATTTTATTTTAAATAGCAAGACCCAGTGAAGGAAACATCCAGCATCGACATGCTAGCTACTGCAGCTAGGCATGTTACAAATGTAAGTTTCAAATTGTACTTAAATTTCAAATTTCATTTGATTGTGCACTTTTATTATTACAATGTTTCACCTGTACATGTACATATTAATATATGTTTGTCTTTTATACGTGTAGGATCCTAGCGGGTCATCATATTCTCTAGTAACTAAGGCTATTGGCATGCCTCATGTGAATTTTACACATGTTAGTTTCTCTGTACACTTTGTTTCTAATTGTGGAAGTTCACGTGGATTATTCTTTGGCTTTGTTATGTGGCAATCATGTAGATTAATATTGATTTGTATATGTATTTTTTATAACTTATGACATCCAGAGAGACTCCTCCGTAAATGCAGACCATGGAGGCTACTATAGATACTCCCATAGCATCTGCAAATCCACTAATTGAGGTATAATTTTTTAAATTCGTTAAATTTATTTAGGAATTATTTCTTATTACTTAAATCTATAATATCAAATTTTGTACATGAAATTTAATTATTTGTATGTAGCTTAACTCTCATGAGTCTACTATTGTCTCTACCATGCATCAACAACAAATTGATAAGGATCACGACATTGCAGTAAGATTTCACATGCATTTAAACTAAATTCTAAGTTTCTAAATTTTAAATGTATATTAAAAATATGGGTGTTAAAAACGTGTTGTTTATGAATGTGTAGGTTAGGTTGCAGGCCTGCTTAGAGACACCTAGGAACACATGAATGAAATCCATAGTGGCATCTCCCTCCACTACATCCCCAGGTCATGGACATGCTACTTCTAGAAGGGTGAAGCGAGGGAAGATGTTTAATGATTAGATTCGTAGGACGTGGATGTACATATATATATATATATATATATATATATATATATATATATATATGTATATGTATATATATATAAATGGGCCAGCTAGTCCTAGTTCATGATTCTTCATAGGAAATTGTATATATAGCCTTATGCAACCACATGTGGTCCTATATGTATGACACACTTGGTTCAATATGTACACATGTTATGAACTTATATTTTAAGAGACGTGCATTCAGTACACTTAGTTTGATACATTATATATCCATGTGTTGTTTTCATAACGATATTACTTTTATATTTGATTTGAATTCATTGCACATGATATCCTTTTATGCATGTATATTTTATGTATATTAATTCTATATGTATGTTTGATTTAAAATTAAAAAACTATGGTGCAACATATATGAATATAACTTTACTATGGTGCAACATTGCATGGTACAATTGTTAATAAATTAAGGGAACCATGTGTATTCCACCATCAACATGGGAAACTTATCATTTTCCTCTTAAGTCATGAAAAAATATTTCATACCTTGAATCTTGAAATAAGATGTCTTCCCTTGGGTCATTCAATTTTTGAACTTTGTATTTAATATTATTTATCAGAAGGATATTATTCATTTTACCATTGATGAGTATGGTGGTGTATGACCAATCCATCTTTATATCCCCACCAATATCGTGATAGAAACTTTGGCTCAACAATATACCATAGGTAGCTAGCATGTCTTCCACAAGTATTTCCATCTTGATTTTCTTGTTAGGGAAGTCTGTAAATTTGGATTGAGAATATTTCACCTGGCTGAAAAGAGGTAATTATTTTGTTTCATGTAGTAACAATGGCAAATAGCAATGCTGAGAGTAATACCAAAAGAGTTAGTAAATTTTATAAGCATGACATGGTTAGAGGCGCCAGAGTCAATAACGTAATTATTCAATTTATAGGTCCATTAACCAAAAAGGAAAGATAGAAAGGTTCCTATTTCCTAGAAGAGGAGGATTTTAAGGAAAGAAGGTTCTAGGAATGAGTGGTTCCATGAGTGGGAAGTTATTCTTTAGTGTTGGTAGGAATCTTGGAACATGTATTTTTACTACTTCCTTTGATAAACTAGACAAGGGCTAAAGTATTTTGCTATGGAAGTAGAAGAAGAGGCTTATTTATTTATTTATGAGTGGGTGAAAACTAAACAAGAGTAAGTATTCATACCACCTATCAAGATTATTTAGGATCTTTGTTGGGTGATAATTCACAATAACCAATAATTACATAACCATCTTCTTCTTCTCTTTCAATTTTTGATTCAACAATTTCTTGAAAAAGTTGTAATTGTTGAAAAAGTTGTAAATGGTGGATCATGGAATCAAGCTAACTATGTGGACACATCTAGGTGGAAAATTGAATGCTATAGGAGGTTTCATTTTGTTCCGCGACAACATCATTGCTTTTGGGATACCTTGTTCGGGCGAAGTCCCTTGAGAGCCCTGAAACCAAAAACTTGTTCAACTTCGATGGGTGACTATGCACACTCTATGGCACCTAAAGACAACTCATTTGATCCTACACCTTGGCATAAGGACCCTATAAAATATCTTGTCTCAGTTTTTTACTTCTCCAATCGGTGCTCTCAATGCCCTATTGTTTGCGAACGCGCAGAATAGTGTAGTTTGAGACACTGTAAGGATGTAAAATGGTATATTTTACAAACGGTGGGTTGTGGCACCAAACTGATTATGCAGACACATCCAGGTGGCAAGGTGAACACTAGAGGATGTGTCATTTTGGTACGCGACAACATCATTGCTTCTGTGCTACCTCGTTTGGGCGTAGTCCCTTAAGAGCCCTGAGACCAAAAAAATTTCAACTTCGACAAATGACTACGCGCCCTCCGCAGCACCTAAGGACTTCTCATTTTATCCAACACCCTAACATAGGGACCCTCTACAATAGCCTATCTCATTTTTTTCATTCTCCAATCAGTGCTCTCACTGCCCTATTGTTTGCAAATGCCCCGAATAGTGTAGTTTGAGCTAGTGTAAGGCTGTCAAATGATATATTTTCTAAATGGTGGATCATGCCACTAAAATTACTATGTAGACATGTATGGCTAGCCAATTGAATGCTAGAGGAGGTGTCATTTTTGTGTGTGCAATAACATCATTGCTTTCGGGATACCTTGTTCGGAGCGTAGTCCCATAAGAGCCCTGAGAGTAAAAAATTGTTAAAATTTGATGGTCGACTGCGTGCACTCCATGGCACCTAACGATGTCTTATTTGATCCTACACCTCAGTGTAGGGACCCTCTATAATATCCCATCTCATTTTTTTCCTTCTCCAATCAGTTCTCTTGCTACCCTATTGTTTGTAAACGCACCAAATAGTGTAGTTTTAGCCAGTATAAGGTTTTCAAATGATATATATTTTGTAAATGGTGGCTAGGTGAACACTAAAGGAGGCATTTTTTTGGCATGCGACAACGTCATTACTTTCGGGATACCTCATTCGGGTGTAGTCCCTTTAGATCCTTGAGACCCACAAAAATTATTTAACTTCGACGGGTGACTACACAGACTCTGTGGCACCTAATGACATCTTGTTTGATCCTAAACCTTAGTGTAGGGACCCTCCTATAATATACCATCTCAGTTTTTTTCCTTCTTCAATCGGTGCTCTCGCTGCCCTAATTGTTTGCAAAAACGTCGAATACTGCACTTTGAGATAGTGTAAGGATGTCAAATGGTATATTTTGTAAAAAGTGGGTCCTAGCACTAAACCAACTGCACAGACACATCCATGTGGCCAGGTGAGCACTAAAGGATGCTTCGTTTTGGTACATGACAACATCATTGATTATAGGCTACCTAGTTTGGGCATAGTCCCTTAAGAGCACTAAGACAAAAAAAATGGTCAACTTCGACCAGTGACTATGTAGACTCTGTGGCATCTACGGATGTCTTTTTTTATCCAACACCTTTTCGTAGGGACCCTCTACAATAAAATTTCTTGGTTTTTTCCTTCTCCAATCGATGCTCTCGCTTCCTTATTGTTTGCAAATGCGTCAAATAATGTAGTTTGAGCCAATGTAAGGTTGTTAAACAATATATTTTGTAAACGGTGGCTCGTGACAATGAACCAACTTTACAGACATGTCTGATTGGGAAATTGAATGCTAGAGGAGGCATCATTTTGGTGCACGACAATGTCGTTGCTTCTAGGCTACCTTGTTTGGGTAGAGTCCCTTAAGACCCCTGAGACTAAAAAATCATTCAACTTCAACGAGTGACTACACAGACTCCATGGAACCTAAGAATGTATCATTCAATCCTACAACTTGGCCTAGGGACCATATACAATATCCTATCTCAAGTTTTTCCTTCTCCAATCGGTGCTCTCGCAGCCCTATTATTTGAAAATGCACCGAATAGTGTAGTTTGAGACAATGTAAGGATGTCAAATGGCATATTTTGTAAATGGTGGGTCATGGCACCGATTCGAATACGTAGAAACTTCTGGGTAGCCAAGTGAACACTAGAGGAGGTGTCATTTCATTTCACGACAACATCATTGCTTCCGGGCTACCTCATTCAGGCGTAGTCCCTTAAGATCCCTGAGACCAAAAAATAATTCAACTTTGACAAGTGGATACATAGACTCCGTGAAACCTAAGGACATCTCGTTTTATCCTAAACCTTAGCGTAGGGACCCTCTATAATACCTTTTCTCAGGTTTTTCCTTCTCAAATCGGTGCTTTTGCTTCCCTATTGTTCGCAAAAGCACTAAATAGTGTAGTTTGAACAGTATAAGGCTGTCAAACAGTATATTTTGTAAACGGTGGGTCGTGGCACTAAATTTACTATGCAGACAACTCCAAGTGGCCAAGTGAACACTAGAGGATGTGTCATTTTAGTGCGCGATAATGATTTTGCTTCCGAGATACCTCGTTCGGGTGGAGTCCCTTAAGAGACCTGAGTCCAAAAAATCATTCAACTTCGATGGATGAATACAAAAACTCTGTGGCACTTAATGATGTCTCGTTTAATCCTACGCCTCAGTGTAGGGACCCTCTATAATAGCCTATCTCAATTTTTTACTTCTCCAATCGGTGCTCTCATTGCCCTATTGTTTGCAAACATGCCGAATAGTGTGGTTTGAGACAGTGTAAGGATGTCAAATGATAAATTTTGTAAATGTTGGGTCATGGCACCAAACTGAATCCACAATAATTTCAACTAATTATTCAAATAATTGTTCAAATTCGATGGGTGACTACGTGCACTCTATGGCACCTACAAATGTCTCGTTTGACGCTAAAACTTGTTGTAGGGACCCTATATAATAGTCTGTCTTGGTTTTTTTCTTTTGAATCGGTGCTCTCACTACCCTATTGTTTACAAACGCACCTAATAGTGTAGTTTGAGACAGTGTAAGGTTGTCAAATGGTATATTTTGTAAACGATGGGTCATGGCACCCAACCAACTACACAGAAATGTCTAGGTGGCTAGGTAAACACTAGAGGATGTGTCTATTTAGTGCACAACAATGTCATTTCTTCTGGGATACCTCATTCAGGCGTAGTCCCTTAAGATCCTTGAGACCAAAAAATCATTCAACTTTGATGGTTGATTATGTGTACTCCGTGGCACCTAAGGATGTCTCAATCAATCCTACACATTGGTTTAGTGACCCTCTACAATATCATTTCTCGATTGTTTCTTTCACCAATCGGTTCTCTCGCTTCCCTATTGTTTACAAATGTGCCAAATAGTGTAGTTTGAGACAGATTAAGGATGGCAAATGGTATATTTTATAAATGGTGGGTCATGGTACCAAACCAACTACACAAAAAATTCCATGTGGCCAGGTGAAAACTAGAGGTGGCATTGTTTTGGTGCACGAGAACGTCATTGCTTCCAGGATACCTCGTTCAGGAATAGTCCCTTAAGATCCCTGAGACCAAAAAAAAATTCAACTTCAACGGGTGACTACGTGCACTTCATGGAACCTAAGGACAACTCATTTGATCCTACACCTTTGCATAGGGACCCTCTACAATAGCCTGTCTCGGTTTTTTCCCTCTCCAGTCAGTGCTCTCATTGCCTGATTGTTTGTAAATGCACCTAATAGTGTTGTTTGAGACAGTGTAAGGATATAAAATAGTATATTTTACAAACAGTGGGTTCTGGCACCAAATTGACTACATAGACACATTTGGGTGCCCAAGTGAATGCTAGAGGAGGTGTTGTTTTTGTGTGTAATAATGTCATTGCTTTCGGGAAACCTCCTTCAGGCATAGTCCCTTAATAGCCCTAAGACCAAAAAATCATTTAACTTCGACAGGTGAATTCACGCACTCCGTGGCACCTAAGGACATCTCTTTCAATCCTACACCTCAGTATAGGGACCCTCTAATATAGGTTGTCTCAGTTTTTTCCTTCTCCAATCGGTGCTCTAGCTGCCCTATTATTTGCAAATGTGTCAAACAGTATAGTTTGAGAAAATGTAAGGCTGTCAAATAGTATATTTTGTAAATGGTAGGTCGTTGCACCAAACCGGCTGTGGACATGCGTAGGGACGGTCTTGTAAACACTTGGGGAGGCATCGTTTTGGTTCTCTAAGCTCCAGGTCCTTCTAGGCTACCTCCTCTAGAGCCAAGAACCCCCTCCACAGGTACATAAATCATTGTTAATTGCTTCTCTTTTCTTGTAAAATAATGAAATCTTCTATTAGCTTTGATAATTGATAATTCTTTACTAACAATGCAAAACACGTGAAGGCGGAAGCTTTTCATTCACCCCTAATCTGCATATAAAAGTGTTATTCAAATAAATTTATGTTTCAAATCAAAACCATACTAGATATATGCAAAATACACAAATTTAATAAAATATATGAACTTAAATTTATCTAACTAAAAAATTTATATATACCAGACATGAGCATTGTAAATTTATTCCAATGAACCATCAGGATCGAGTCTACTCTGAATAGTTGACATGTGATTGCTTCATGATCTGACTCTCGAACCTTCCAAAGAATTTTGTTATTAGGCCCTCCTTGATATCTATACAGCTGAATATTTGTCACTAGAACTAGATGTGAATATAAGAGTATTTTCATGTGTGTCTCAAAGTCTTTAAACACCCAAATAGAGGATTTTTTTAATGGATACTATCGAAGACAAGTTCTAGTAACTACCATTGACCCTATAGGGTACTCAATATCTTTGCCATCTATAACAGGAGAAGTCAAATTATTTCTTCCCTTGATGCAACTACATAAGAAATAGTTTGTTCCATCTTCATTGTCTTCTGTCGCAATAACTGCAAACACATGTCCTACAAAAAAACAAAGGTCTCAACTCAAATTTAAATTGTACATATTAAAATTTTAATGGACATAACTCAATACAAAAAATTGTAAATAACCATAAATACCGTGTCACCACCAAAATTGAATTTTTTTCAAAGTCATTGGATGTTCCAACTTCATCTGCAGAAACAAGTCGTAATGTTTGTGGAGGTTGATAACTAGGAAGCAGAGTTAGAGGCCTACAAATCCATCCATCCACCCATTCTTGTGAATTACACTCAGCAGTCGACAAGATTCGATACAAAATGCACAAAAACATGTCAACTTTCTTGTCCATGTGGCCCATGAAGTAGCATCGGAGCTAAAAAATGAGTTCATATCACTGGACCCAGTGAGTGTCATACAATCCTCGTAGTTAGCCAATGTGTTGTTCCTCTATCAACCAAAAATATCTACGAACTGTAGAATTTTATTGAGAACCTCGGGCCATGTTATCAATACACCATTCCAATATTCTCTTTGCACCCCTTCAATTTAGCACCACCTTTGTACTTCAACTCTTCTCTTGTAAGAGCTCTTTTCATGCATGCCCCCTGCACTGTCATGATCTCCTTTTCCATGTTCAGCCTCAGTGAAACTCCAAATATGTTGCACACACCATCTTGACATACATCCTTCTCATCCAATAAAACAATTGTGCATTCTTAAACTGAGATGTGTAATTATCTGACCATATATAAATGTTGTTTGAAGTGGATGTCCCTATCAGACAAGTTTCCATAAAATAACTAAAAACACCCTTGCACAAATTTAGTAGAATGAGTACGATCATCACTAATATAAAAGTGGTACTCTCTTAAAAAAAATTGATCATTCTCTTATACTGTCATGAGAATGTATAAATGCTATATGCACAAAAATGGCAACTTGTATTGAGTTGTAATATTGTGATTGAACCTCCATTTGTGGTTGTAATGTGTAATTCTATACAAAATCGACCACTGAAACAATAGTACCAATAGGAAATGTGTCTTTGCATATCTTAAACTATTCATCCAACCATCGAGCTTTGTGTGTATGCCTAGAACTACTCATAAACCAATTTCATCCTTAAATTTTCTCATAAATTGATAAACATAGACATATGTTCTGTAACTAGCTCACATTGTTTACAATATTTTTCCATCTTTCAACTGGTATGCAACTAATTTATATCTATCAAACTCAACTAAATTATGTCCTATTTCACCTTTAATTTTCTTATGGATGCAACTTTCCAATTTAGGTAAATCCGCCACATGTACGATAACTTCCATCTAAACAATCCTGAATATAAAAAAAATTGTCCAACTTCTTTTTCACAAAATATCGTAGGAATGAAATCCCTGGAAGATATTCGTGGAACTTTAACACCACATTCTGATAACATAGTTTCAGAATGAAAAATAGAACGAATACATAATAATTTAGCGTAATGCATCATCAAATTCAACATGTTGCCTACAACAACAAGGGGTGTGAGCGTAGTTGATTTTCACATAGAATGGTTTCAACATTTCAAAAAAAATGTTTACTAATTTTAATTTCCAGATGCTCTTGTTCAAACTTATGAAAAAATTGATTTTGAGTCATACCTAAGAAATGCTTTGGAAGTGATTCGCGATTAGTAGAACCAACTCTCCATTTTACAACATCTGTTGTATTAGGTGAAACTGTAGTGTTATCATGCCAAAATTGAATAACAACTTCTCTTATATAATCAGTAATTATATTTTTCCTTACATGCGGTGCTCTAGCATAAAATTCCCAAAAATCGGTGTTATTGAGCGATTGAAGGCTATTACGTCTTTCAATTTCTTTCATTAGAGTTTTTCTATTAACTTGCAACATTCGACTTGATTTGCGTAATCAAACGTTGTTTTTTTATTGATTCACTTACAACACTAGTAGCAAGTACACGATGCACGCAATATTACTATCCCTGGTGCGATCTCTTCACACCAACAATGTGATATGCATGATGAAGGTTTTCAAAAATTGTAGAGGTTTTGACCATGTATATTAGATGTTGTCAATCCTAAGGTATTTAATGTAGGTGTCATTTTAATCAATTTCATCAAACTAGCCAACAACTGACATCTTTGGGAATCATTTAAAATTTCAAAATGATTATCCCAAATTTCAGTGGCTTTTCTTCTGATTTGTCCGTTCAGAAAGTTTATTTCGCACATTGGTTTCAAAAAAAATTCATAAATTAAAATAAAATAATTAGGTTTCTCATGGAAAATCCTAGGAGGTATTTTTGTCAAATTTTTGTCTTGTCTACAATTTCAACCTGAATTTCCTTATTCATATTTTTATTGTCTCCTTCAATTTTCAACATTCGCTACATCACAATGTATTTAATTCTTCTTCAACATTGATGATAGAAAAAACATATTCATCACGATTATTTAATTCAACTGTCAACATTGAGAGTAGAAACATTATCTGGTTCCTCATTACTTACAATAGTAGGGGTTGAAGATGAACCTCTTCTTGATTCACGAAGATTCTGCATTTGTTCAACATTTTGAAATCTATTTTCCTCTAATTCGTTTGGTGTTTTTTTACTTAATGACTTCCTTTTTTGACTTCATTTCTTTTCTCCCATGATGTTTTTACTTCCGGTAATAAGAAAAAATGTGTAGAAAATGACAGAATTTCGTAGTAATTCGTACGGTAAATTCAAACAGTAAAAAATCACATGGTAATTAGAACATTGGGATGTGTGTAAATACGATTTATAAACCGTGATAACGCTTTATAAACCACGCTCGCAATTTATAAAGCACGATTGTGGTTCTTGTTTAGAAAACCTGTGATCGCGGTTCTATCTATATCATCAAATCTGAACCCTAAGGCTCGAGGAAATATTTATTTTTCCCCAACCAAAACTATGGAAGGTCATTATGAATTATGAAAGGTAAAAAAAAAATCGAATTTTCTCTTCCACAGACTTGAACCATGCTAAAAAACTGAATTTTTTTTCACAAAAAATGGTGTCATCGTATAGGGGAGATTGTTAGCTTCGTAAAAATATTGATGTTAAAGTGAATACAATAAGATAAATATCATTTTATAATTTTTTTACTAACAATAGGTCTCTAAGAATTTTTTTCCCGTGAATGTTCCTGTCTACGTTTAAGACTGCAAATTTTGTTTCACTTATCAAAATGTGATAAAAAATTATACCATCCAAAACGTGGATATAATTCTATACACGTTATATATATATAAAGATTTGATTTCCATATTTTTTGATAGAGTTATGGCGGGAAAACAGAAAGCGCTCCATTTTTCTAAATATCTTTTCAGACCACTTTCACTCGGAAAAAATCATATAAAAAAATGATTGCTCGAAAAATCATATCAAAATGTGTGTCCATGTGTGTGTGTGTGTGTGTGTACATCTAACTCTTGATGTAAATTCGAATCAAAGTGAGATAATAACAATATTACCTAGGTCATCCAAATTGCGGGAAAATTTGGTGACTACAATCTTATAAGGGTTTTTTCAGGAAACAAAAACCAAGTCATATAATTGTTTAGTGTTTAATATAGCTAAAGAAAATTAGAGGGGTTTAAAATTAAATCTTAGTAGTTCAGAACTAGATTCTAGATGCCTATGATAAACAGATTTACTATAATTTTTCTCATAATTTTGAGTGCACGTATTGCTAATAATCCCTAGAAGCTCATGAGATTATCGTTTTTTTCCTTGCAAACATATGTACATCCACTTATGACCCCTTTGTATCCACCAACTGTGCTACACTATACCCACATTCTGATATATACATCATATCCATTCGTATAGAATCCTAACCATGCTCAATTTAGGATAGGCTATGAGAAGGATAGTGAGTAAGCAATGACGAAATTCATATATTGGTTGGCCTCATTCATCTTTCCCATGAGGAGGAAACTCCTAATTCCTGAGACTGATATTGATCCATATTCGATGTGAGAATTGATGAGTCATGGTTCCTTAACTCGTCTTCAAAATAGATATTCTTATTTCTTAATCGCATGAAATGATTATCACATGATAATTGGTAAGTCAGAGATGGTGTGTGGTTCATACCTTGCACCTGGAAGATAAGTCATCTATTGAATAAGTGCTGTGGTCATGACAATGATTGCTTAGACATGATTACCTGCTTTCAAAGAGATTTTTGGTCGAAGATATGTGTAACTAGATTATTACATTGCAATGTTCACCATACCCCTAACGATGTCGATCAGCTACCAGATGGATTTCGATCTTTTTTGATTGACAGGTTAGCACTGTAAGAGTTACACTATAGTGATCTCAAAAACTTGTTAAACAGGTACTTATATCACAAAAGTATACAATTTATATGTGACACTCGGATTAGAGTGAACTTAAGGGGGATCACGTACCTTTGAAGATCTAGTTGACCCTTACATCTGCATGACGATGTGTATCATTATGTTATCTATATGGAAATCTGATATAACCATTTAGATTATGTTGGATTTAATTGCGACAAACTTAAAATGCATTGAAGGCATTAATTGTAATTAGAGGGGAATTTTGTTTGCAGGGTAATCCTCTGAGTAAAAATTAGGATTGAATAATAACATGGGTGTTACTGGAATTCATGATTTTGGAAAAATCATAGTCCTTGGATACATATTCCAATGACTAGGTTATCATGTCAACCATCGTTTTCGTTGAAATATGATTATTGTTGATATCCCTTTTTTGGACGTTGATTTATTATGGGATCACCTTAAACCCATTCTATCCCCGTGGGTCTTAAGGAAGTTTTTTGTTCTCAAGGGGAAGATCTGAATGTATGTCTTTAGTTCGTTGGAGGGTTAGATAGGTTGCTTTCATTGTAATTTCAGTATATCATATTGGAAGCTGAGCGCTCTAATAGAGGAACTTAAGTGAGCTTTGGTAATAAAGGTATTTGTGGTTGCATGTAGCTTCCAAATACCATATATATATGGTAAAAGAACTTACTTTAAGGGGTCGACCATCATTTTTAATGTTCATAAACACTCCTCGTGGCTATTTAAGGAGGTCGATTGGGCATTAATGATACATGTTTTAGTGATTACTCTTATCTTGGTGAAATTTTGTTATTGTAGCCCTTTTACTCTCTTTCTCAAGCATGAGATACCTTGCGTTGAGGATCTCAACCAAGGATGAAAACCATTGCTTGCTAAACTTGTGAAGGACGAAAAACCCTTCATGAGGTTTTTGGTGTGCAAGCTAATTTGAAGAGCAATAAAATGTATTTCTCTTGAATGTGTGATCTCTTTGGTCCATTAATATGATTGTTATTGGGTAAAGATATCCGAATTGAGATTTCCTTATTCAACAAGAGATCGCAATTTAATTTTATGACCACGCTCCTTTTGAAATTATAACATATTTTGTTTTAGAAATAAGGGTTCAGATGTTTAAGTTTTATGCTAAAAACACTTCCTCTCCTCTGGCCCACCTCTATAACCTACATCTAATACCTAATTTAAACTATTAATAAATTAGATCCTTTCACCATTAATTTCTATCGGTATAGTGATTTTTATTTTATCAAATTGAATTAGCTCAACATGAACTCATGTGATAGGATATTTCCTAACTAATGAACTCTCGTGTCGATTGAAACGTGGACAAACAGAGACAATAAAAAGAACAATTTAGTGTCGAATAGAGAGAAAAAAAGGTCAAGATGGATAAGGAAATATTGAAGACGCCAATAACAAAAAAAGGAATGGGGGATTCAGTAAGTAAACTTGTGGTATATTACATTCATTCGTAGGATACTAAACAATACTCCTATTTCACGTTCTAATTTTTAATATTCTATTATAAATAACTCCTCCCAATAAACCATTCCCATTATAAATACCCCTTATATTACCGGATGTTACATATACATGTATTTTTGGTGACATTTTAAATACCCCTTATTATTTGTATATCTTTCACGTTGAATGTGTTCTTTGAGTTTTAAAACATTTGGTTAATGTTGAGATGTATTGACCTTTCAGAATGATGAAGAAGTCAAATTTAAACCAAACATAAAAATATGTGGCGATTCTAAGTTTCACATATTGGTGAGATTTATTAAACATTAGCTTACGAAAGTCACAATTTGTTTGAACCTTGCACAAGAATCAAAAATATCAAGAGCTTCAAGATATTTTGAACACTAATTTTGGACTATGTGTCCATGATCAATGTGTCAAGCATACTAGAGTTTATTAACATTTTACACACCAATACAAAGATCAAAACCTCACAGAGTGTAATACATCAATATTTGAAAAGTGTCCATAATTGGTCTTCAATAGTGTTTGACCCTTGTATGAGGATCAAAATTTCAAGGCTATGTGGTGCATGGTTTCACTAATCAATGGCAGGTGATGTCCATTGGCATAATGGAGAACCAAAGATTTTGTAGTGGAGACCAAGTTTTAAAAATTTTAAAGACAAAACTACACCAATTAATGCCCCTTCACTGCTTATTACATGCCATTATATTGACTACAAGATTTACATTAATAGAAGCCTCTTTATGAACATACTGTTAGGATAAATTATATTATCCTATTATTTAATTATGCATAGGATTATTATTTAATTAATTTTAAATGGTTATATGGTTAATCAACCATATTTGTCAGTATTCACATTGTTATATTGTTATAAACAATATATTTGTTTTTTATTTAATTGTTGCTTCCCGGGTGATTTGGAAGCTTATTCATTCTAGTTTTTGGTTGCACCTGTGCAACTCATTCTTCTGGATGTATATGGCTGTGCAATATCTATAAATATTGTAGCCTATTCAATGTACTGTTAACTGATTAAGATTAATAAAATATCACAGGCTTCCGTCCTTGTTTCTCAATCAACATTTGGTACCAAAGTGAAATTCTGGCCCTGTGAAGGTGTGGAAGAGAGAGCAGCAGAGAAAGAGGAGATTCGAGACGTGTTTGCAGCATTTGAGAGCTTGTGCAGCCTCGTGCAAACTCCCAGCCCCATCCCTGCCTCCCCCACATCAGCTTGTTCCTTCCAGGTACTCGGAAGGCAAATTTTTTTTGCACTAGTGCACTCAGCACCAGGCAAAAATTGCTACAGGTATTGAATTTTTTTTTAAAAAAAATAAAATTCCCCAATCAGGGTTTTGTTTTTACTGCATTTAGAGGTATATCTTGTTTTGGAGGTTTGCTTTGCTATGTATACGCCCTTGCAGTGAATACACAGAGCAAAGAAAAAAAAAAAAGAGGCGTTTTTCTTGATCTAGCACCTGTACAAGGAGAAAGAAATCATTTTTTTGAGAGCATATGTGCCCTTTTCTGTCCCATGCGTGCCCTGCACAAGCAATAAACAATTAAAAATGAAGCCATAGCTCAAAAACGCACCCTTTCTGTCCCCCACGTCCTGTCCAAAGGCAAACAACAGGAAAAACGTGCCATTTTCTGCCCCTAGTGCCTGCACAAAGGAGAAAAAACGTTTTTGTGAGCACATTCAACAAAAAACGTGGCCCACGCATTGAAAAAATGTGGCCAGTGATCAAAAACGCAGTCCCAGGCAAAGAATACAGCAAAAAACGCGCCCAGGAACTAAAATATGTGGCCAAGCAAGTAAAAAAACGCCCCACGGAGAAAAATACAACAAAAACGGCCTGTACAGTGCGGCGAAAGGAGAAAAACGCGCCCCAGAGAAAAAAAACGCGCCCCAACACAAAAAACGCGGCCTGGGAAGGAGAAAATGTGGCCTGAGCAAAGAAATAAAGCCTCAGATCCATTTTTTGGGCAAATAGAACCCTAAAAACTCCCCTTCACCAGCATGCGCCACGTGGCATTCATTTTGCAAGAGGTAAGTCAATTTATTTGACATTAAATACAAATTTCTTCCATTCATAGTCCAAGCGCCCCAAGTGGCCAAGTTGGTTAGTGCATGTGCCTTAGGAGTGAGAGGTTTGAGGATCAAATCCCACAAAAAAAACACTCAAAAACTCTCCTTTTGCATCTGGCGGAAATTTTGGCAGAACTGCTAAATTTAGCAGGTTTTTTGAATTTAGTTATGACTAACTAAATTTCGCGAAGAATCCCTAATTTAGGGTAAAAAAAAAAATTCTCCTATTTGGTCTGTTTTCTCATTCCAAACATTTTTTGCAAAAGGAGACCCACCTAAAAATTGCATTTTCAGCTATTTTTTTGCAATTTTTAGCATTTAGGGCTCAAGAGGTCACCAGGACCCCGAAATTGTAAAGTTTTGCCTGTCATTCAAATTGTATTGTATATTGTACTAATTTGCAGGTTGCCATAGTAAACTACAAAACTTTGTAACTGCTCAGAAACTGGCAGAATTGTAATCAAAAATAGTAAATTTGGTTCTGTAACACTCACGAGATCCTAGATCTCATTCGCAGCGTTCGGTATATACAGTGCCTCTGGGAAGCGCTTACGGGTAAAGCCGTCGCGACTACTACTGCACTTAACGCCTAATATAGCTGTAACAACGTCATCTGGGCATCGTCGCTATAAATCGACGGGGAGTAATAAGGTCACAGTGCACACACTATGAACCATCCCATCCGTCTGTGAACGATTGCAAGACATAAATCAGGACTGAGAAATTATCTCAGTATATAGCGAAGTTACGCGCGTGTATGGGGATATTTCTTTAATCCGGTGTCAATAATCACACAAACCCCATCAGTACTGTCTTGGTACCACGTATCGAATTCTTTCACGTACGTTAACGCCTCTTTCACGTACCATCGGGTATATAGAAAGGGTGAGCTTCTTCCATGTACCGACGGGTATATCGGAAGGGCGCGTATATAGAAAGGTTCGGTATATCGGACTGATGGTATATAGATTGGGAGACCTTATACCTGGAGTGATAAGAGCCAAACCCTGTCAGTGATCTCTGCAAAATGGGCACCAATGCCCCCAAATTTTTTCTTCCGGATTCACAATTGCTCAGAGGAAACAACTATGCTGCTTGGAAGACAAAAATAAAAACACAACTTGAGTTTGAAGAAATTTGGCCTGTTGTGACTGGTACTCTAACCAGATCACCAATGGATGCAACACAACAATGACAATTTGATAGAGCAGATCAAAAAGCAAAGCTCATCATCTTGTTTGGAGTATCCAACGATGTGCAAGTCCACATTTGAGATGCCACATCAGCAAAAGAAGCTTGGGATAAGCTGAGCACAATATATGAGGCCAAGAACAAGAATGTCATACTCAATTTGCAGAGTCAGTTACATACGTTGAAATTCAAACAAAATGAGAAAATTGAAGCCTTCCTAAGAAGAGTTGCAGAGTTGAGGGCTTCACTTCTAGCCCTAGGAGAAGAGGTCAAAGATGAGTCTCTTGTTCCCATTGTTCTGAGATCTCTCCCTTCTTCTTACCAAATTTTTGTCACAACTCTAAACTTGTCAGGCACGACAATTAGTTTTGACAAGTTAGTAAACCTACTGCAACAAGAGGCAGCAATGTACAACAAGGATGATGAAGAGGAGCAGGCATTGTCTTCACATCAAAAATGGAAAGGAAAAGGTAAAGGAAAACCTAAATCCTATCAGAAGTCCCCACATCAGAATCAGTATCATGGGGACAATCAACAGAAGAAGCGATGTCCAATCTGCAAAAGAGGACATGACTTGCAAGAATGTTGGTTTAACACATATAAGAAAGGTTCATCGAGCAATTCTGGACCACAACAACAACAAACTTATAAGGGACATTCAAACAATTATCACAGGTAGAAAAAGGGGAACTGGAAAAGAAGACCCCACCAGCAAGGTAATATTGCTGAGCAACAAGATCAGTCAGACAATGAAGACTTCTTGTTCACTGCTCGATCAAGTGAACCATCCACGTCATCTAGTGACGTCTGGTATGTTGATTCGGGAGCCACTCGACACATGACCGGCCACAGAGACTGGTTTATTTCAATGAGGGACACGCCATGAAAAAATCATGTTTCGTTGGGAGATGATTCTTCATATATAGTACAGGGGATTGGAAAAATTTCTCTACCCCTTGGTTCACGCAACTGCAGACTATCAGATGTTCTATATGTCCCTGGGTTGACAAAGAACCTTCTTTCGGTCAGTCAACTCCTAGATCACAATTTGAAAATTGACTTTGATAGCCAATCTGGCAAGAAAATGTGTCTGATTCGAGATAAATCCAGAGGCTCAAAAATAATTGCAAAATCCTCAAATGTGGGATGAATGTTTCAACTTAATTTCATTCACAAAAATGATCAAGCACTCGTGGCTAAAAACTCCACCTCAGCTCAGTTGTGGCATCAGAGATTTGGTCATGTAAGTTTCAAATATCTCGACACACTTTACCGGTGTAATATGGTACATGGGCTACCATCTCTTCAGAAGGATACAGACAAGTGTCCTCACTGCTTAGCAGGGAAACAACATAGAGTTTCATTCCAAACAAGTACTTAACAAGCTCATGGAAAACTTGACCTGGTTCATACCGATCTGTGCGGTCCAATGCAGCCAAGTCATTCAGGGTTCCAGTACTTCATGCTCGGTGTTGACGACTATTCACGCAAAATGTGGATTTTTTGTCTTCGCAAGAAAAGTGAAGCCTTTGAAACGTTCAAAAAGTTCAAAGTGGCAGTTGAGAAAGAAACTGGTCGTCACATCAGAACTCTCCGCTCAGATCGAGGGGGGGAATTTCACCAGTGATGAGTTCAGAGACTATCTACAAACTCACGGGATTCATCGACAAATTCCTCCTCCACACACACCGCAGCAAAATGGTGTTGTCGAGAGAAGAAATCGTACTATCATGGAAATGGTGCAATGCATGATCGATGATTCTGGACTTACAAAGACATTTTGGGCAGAAGCAGCAAAAACAGCAGTGTATTTGTTAAACAAAGCACCCACAACTGCTCTTGATGGAATCACACCACAAGAATCATGGTCAAAAAGGAAACCATCCATTGCTCACCTCAGAGTATTCGGGTGCAAAGCCAACATGCACATACCCAAACAGAACAGAAAGAAATTAGACATGAAGTCACAAAATCTCATCTTCATTGGATACAGTGAAGAGACTCTTGGGTACAGACTGATGGATCCTAAGACCAGAAAAGTCTACACAAGTAGAGATGTTGAGTTTTTCGAGAAGAAGGAAGCAGAGACTCCTCCTCCGGACTTGCAAGATGTAGATTTTTCACCAGTTGTAAAAACTGAAGCAAATGTTCCCTCAGAAGATGAAAGTGATGATGGGGATGATGGTGTTGATCAGATAGGACCACAACCCATGGGAACAACTCAATGTATGCCTAAATGGTGTACAAGTACATTACGAGATGCAAGATTGGATGTTCCACCGGATACATCCACCCCTGGACCACGGACTCGCAGTAAAGCAAGAGAAGAAGTTAACTTTGCTTTGATGAGTAGAGTCATTGAATCAGACGAGCCCTCTACAGTCCAGGAAGCCCTACAGTCAAAAGCTTGGAAAGATGCCATGGATTCTGAATATTAATCAGTGATGAAGAATAACACTTGGCAGCTTGTCAATCTTCCACCAGGGAAGAAACCCATTGGATGCAGATGGATATTCAAAACTAAGTACAAAGTAGATGGGACAGTGGACAAGTGTAAAGCAAGACTTGTAGCAAAGGGGTACGCACAGAAAGAAGGTATTGACTATGAGGATACATTTACTCCCACAGCTAAGATCAAAACGATCAGGATGATCTTTTCTCTAGTTGCTCAGTTTGGATGGAAAGTTCACTAGATGGACGTAAAATGTGCCTTCTTGAATGGAGATTTGCAAGAAGAAGTCTACATGACTCAACCTGAGGTATATGTAGTACCTGGTCAAGAAGAAAAGGTATGCAAACTCAGGAAATCTCTGTATGGCCTCAAACAGGCACCCCGGGCATGGTACATCAAGATTGATGAGCATCTCGTACAACATGGATTCGTCATAAATCCATACGATCCCAATCTCTACCTCAAAAAGCAAGGGGGGGAGATGGTGATTGTTGTAGTTTATGTCGATGATCTAGTCATCACTAGCAGTTCAGTGAAGATGATTGATGAAACAAAGAAAGATCTTAAGCGATCATTCGACATGACAGATCTTGGGCTTATGCACTATTGTCTTGGACTGGAAGTATGGCAGAAAGAGAATCACATCTTTGTTTCTCAGATGAAATATACCAAGAAAACACTCGAGAAGTTTAGGATGATGGATTGCACACCAATTGCTACACCTATGGAGAACAGATTACAGTTATCTCATTCAAATCCATCTCCTGAGGTAAGTGCCACTCTCTATCGGCAGCTGATTGGGAGTCTCATTTACCTGACCTACAGTAGACCAGATATCAGCTTTGCAGTAAGCTATCTATCCAGGTTCATGCAAGAACCCAAAGTTTGTCATTGGAAAGCAGCAAAGCGCATTTTAAGATATCTCAAAGGATCAGTGGATCTTGGTCTAGAATACAAGAAGAACAAAAACTTCTTCTTGACTGGATATTCGGATTCAGATCATGTAGGTAACATTGATGATAGAAAATCCACTTCTGGATTTGTATTCTTTATGGGATCTGGACCAATATCATGGCGAAGTAAGAAACAACACTTTGTTTCTCACTCTTCCACAGAAGCTGAGTATCGTTCTGCAGGAGAAGCTATCTGTGAAGCGATTTGGCTATGTCGCATACTGGAAGGACTTGGAATACCACAGGACAAACCGACCACCATGTATGTTGACAACGAAGGTGTTCTCAAACTTGTTCGTAATCCAGTTTTTCACGAGAGAACAAAGCACATTGAAGTTCAGGTTCATTTCATACGCAAACATGTATTGAAGCACAACATCCAGCGTCAATTTTGTCCAACGGCTGAACAACGAGCAAATATTTTCACAAAGTCACTTGCACATGACAAGTTCAAGTTGTTCAGAGCATTTCTCTCCTCATCTCTCCAGACAATGCACAATTAAGGGGGGGAATGTTAGGATAAATTATATTATCCTATTATTTAATTATGCATAGGATTATTATTTAATTAATTTTAAATGGTTATATGGTTAATCAACCATATTTGTCAGTATTCACATTGTTATATTGTTATAAACAATATATTTGTTTTTTATTTAATTGTTGCTTCCCGGGTGATTTGGAAGCTTATTCATTCTGGTTTTTGGTTGCACCTGTGCAACTCATTCTTCTAGATGTATATGGCTGTGCAATATCTATAAATATTGCAGCCTATTCAATGTATTGTTTACTGATTGAGATTAATAAAATATCACAGGCTTCCGTCCCTGTTTCTCAATCAACACATACATGATAGGATAATTTTTAGAATGTGAATCCCCCATGGAAAAAGATGAGTTGAAATTCAAATAACATAAGAAACATATGGAAACAAGAGCCTATTTTTTACCCATAATAAATAAACTAGCACGAAAATAATTGTTTCTAGTGTCATAACAAAATTAGGTGTCTACAATATCATTATCACTATTGAAAATTTGATCATTATAGAGGTTATATTAAAATCTACAAAAATAATGGCATGGAAAAGACCTTTTAAGATCCATAATTTTGGGTGGCTTGCTTAAATTTTCCATATTAACTTATAGCATAAATTACCCTGTGTAAGTTTATAGAAGTTTTTTTTAATATGTAGGATGCACCTTCAAATATGAAATATACATATACCTTACTTATGCATATTTTTTTTTGAGTAGTGCACTCATTTGGGCACTATACAACATAGATTGTTGGCATCACTGCTCATGCTTTGGAGAAAGCATGTAGCGGAATTACAAATACAATTAAGCATATAGTTAAATTAGTGATCACATTAAAGCTGCTATTATTCATGAGGAAAATCCATCATTGAAAAACTTACAACAACACCAATACTTCCTAATACTTATAAAAAAACACACCTACTTCCCCACAAATGAAATTCATAAGAACTAATCTTCTCTAATTTGAGTTTTGATAAACGTTTCTACAACATGGTCAAGTAAAATGCACAACAGACCGTTGAAGACAATACCTTTGATTTTGTAATTATTGTTTTCTTAAATGAAATTGCTTATTTGTGGTCTAATGTTTTGTTAGGCCGATAGGCTTATATAACTTTACTCAATCATTTTTGACACGTGTCTTGCAACTCTTTTCCATAAATCACTTGACAAATGTCATAAAAACATAAATTGTTAATTAATGAATGAATACTTATAAAAAATAAAAATAAAGAATAAAAAATAAAAAATTAATGAATCTACGTAATTTCCATTACTGACGGACAAGTTTTCTTTTAATTTTTTAATCACTTTCTTGTTCTTTGTTTAGGTTTACTTTTATTTTCTTTCACTTGGCATTTTTGTAAGTGATTCAAAAAAAGAAAACCACTGACAATACCAGATATAATCAAAATTTGTCTTTCATTACAGAAAATTTAGAGTAAGTGGTATAATGAAGGTGCCTACATGGATGCTTTTATGTGGTGAAAAATGATTACAACCATTGGGAGATGTATTCCATTGGTTTTAGTACAAACCCCACAATTAACAGGCCAATATGAAATAGATTCTTTGACTGTAATGATCGATTCCAATAGGCATAAAAGCAATAATTACAAATCTGTATATTTTAGTGTGAAATGAATGTATAAGGTTTTAATATGGATAATGTGTAGGTGACGAAGAGGGAAGATACTGCAGAAAGTGTATGAAAACATAATACTTGGAGCTCATAGGAAGATTTAATTCTAGACGTGTCCTTCGTCACTCCATCAGGTGCGGCTTCATGTTTTCTCATATCAATGTATCTTTTATATTACTATTAACAGTGCATCATTACAACAATGTTAATAGTCATATCAATTAGGGTTGTTCCATTATTCTGATTTTTAAGGATGATTACAATTTTTCCATATATAATTGATCGTTATTTTTGCATATTTTAAGTCTTTTTTATTATACATTCCGTAGTATAGTTACCACCTTAATTATGAATAAATATCCTTTCATTTTTCTGAGTTGAGTTAATTTTATTTTCAAATAATATTAGTTATTAAATTTAGGAAAAAAAGAAAACACATTGTTGATCAGTTAAATTCTCTTTATTTTGCATGATAATGAACGTAGTATTAAATTGGAAATGCTTTACAAAATTAAATTTAAAAGTATTGATATTTAATAATATAAACTCTTTAAATAATCAGGATTCCGTTAGATAACTACTCCATGACATGCTGCATATTTTGAAAACCGTAAATTTTTTTAAGTGATATATTGATATATATATATATATATATATATATATATATATATATATTCATCAATGGGTAATAGTGGACTTGTATAAGAATGCACTAAGGGGAAAGATACCTTCAATCTGGCCTAATAATATAACAATACTTCTGCTCAATGACAATTTGTTGACTGGAAATATTTTTCCAAGTTTAAGATTTTTTTTTGATCTTCAAATGCTAAATCTAGCCAATAATAGTTTAACAGGGACCATCCTCCAAATAATCTACACTCACTAGAAGTTCCTTCTTGCTGTGAGTAATATAGATTAACGTGCCTGCTTTAATATTCTGAACATAACTTTTTTCTTATTTATTTTTGCTCTTCAATTTCCAAGAAAGGTGGATAGAGAGAATCTTTATAATATATTTCAAAAATGATTTGCTCAATTTTGTAGGACAGAAAAAATGTCTAGAACCCTCTTATTAATGTTTTCTTAATATATATTACATGGTTTCTCCTGTGTATATTGTTACTTCCGAATGAAGTTCATAAGTGAAATTATAACATGTTTTAATTAAAATTTGAACACATTTCTATTGAAAATAAGTAATAAATTGTAGGTGTTTTTTATTAAAGTTTTCGACCTTAAACATAGTTTATTCAATAACAAGTTTTGAGTACTTTAAAATAAGAAAATAATAGAATAACATAATAAAATAATAGAATTAATAAGATATTAAAATAAAATAAATTAGATGACAAATGGAAAATTAATAAAATAATAGAATTAATAAGACAATTAAAATAAATTTTAAAATATTAAAATTAAAATTATATAATTACAACATATTATTGAAAATCACGTAAATAATATATAACATATTAAATAAAATGGTTGAACCATTTTACAGAAGGATAAATTAAGTTTTACAAGGTTTAGTGACATATCTAACTGTTGCAGGGGGCTGAATCCTATGCAGGTTTTGTCTTTACTTAGTTAAATTCATTTACACGTAAACTTAAGCTAGAAGATTAGGAAGGAGAAAGAAAACCATAGTGCCAAGTCTCTCTATAATTTCCATGTTTGTATTACCCATTTTTTTATTGGTTGGAATCCCTGACAGTCATATTAAACACAATTTCTTGTTTAAAATGGAATTTCCTATGTTTCCCGAAACAGATTCCTATATAAAAACACAATACCTATCCAAAAGGTGAGAGTGGGCGATATTTACATAAAACTTTTAATAATTTTAAATATTGAAGATTTGCAAGCTAAAATATGTTTGCATTAGCAGCCAATCATCCCCAATGTAGTGGCACTGAATTTGGGAATTTAGGTGTCCTTTCTATCTTCCATACTACACAGAGATTGAGTTTGTTGAAAATAAATGAATAAATTTGATATGAGGCTACTCCCAAATTAATTACGAACAAATGTGAAGAGATTTATAACTTTTAAGAATTGTGCTTAACAAATATATAAATTTTAATATTACTTGAAATTAAAAATATGACTGGATGGTGTAGATAATCGTATTGAGTAAAAAGTTGAAAGTTATGAAGATTATGAAATGGGTGGTTTAAGAAAGAAAGAAATATTAATGTTAAACTTTGGGATATAAGAAAAATATTTATTTGCAATAATATATTATTGATTAATGGTGTTTGGAAATTATTTGTGATGTAGATTGTTATAAGCTAAACATAAAGGTGTCTATTATCTATAATTAGATTTTAGACATGTTTCATGTATTACATAATTTTAGATGGTGTGAATAATTCGTAATGTTAATTTTAATATTTATCAATCGTGGAAAATGATTTGGATCCCGCGATTATTTTTTAGGTGTTTTTTATCTACAAATTAAAATTTTATGATGTGGATAGTTCATGTGGTTAATTGTAATTTACAACAATAAATGATGATAATATTAAATCACTTAAATTTTAAAATGTGTTTTTTTCCACATTGTACAACACATATAAGATAATTTTTTAAATTTAAAAGATGCTATGAATATTTCATAGAATCATTAAATGGTCACATTTATGGTAGTGGTTTTATTTCATGGACAAATATATCACTTTTTAGTTTATCTTTCAAATATATATTTTTTGTTTATTTAATATAAGTAACACACTATTTAGTAAGTTTGAAGATGGTGTAAATTGTTGTAATTTTATAAATGATACAATAATTTGAACATACTTATGTATTTATTAATTATCATATGATAAAATGCTAGCCCTGTATTTTGTTCATTAAAATTGGATAAAAAATCACATAGTGGTCAATTTGTTGACACTTTGCTTATAAATCGGTTTTTGGGTTGTTGCAGGTTTATGTTGGTAGATTGATGACATGGAGTCAATCCAACATCCCCATTCCTCTTGAGACTCCTACATGGATGGTATGCATTAGAGACATTCAGTGCAAAGAAGAATTTTGTAGAAAACAATTTGTTGTTCATGTTCTTAATCATAGAAGACCTAATTTGAGTTGCGATGAGATAAAGGAATAGCTCTATAAAAGGTTTAAATTTCGTGATATGAGGAATACTTTCTTTTCTTTGTTTAGGACAAAGAAAACACGTTCTAGAGGATTTGGCCTTATCTATGACACTGTGGAGGATGAAATCAAATTTGAACCTAGAAGTAAACTGATGGAGAATGGAATTGAAGTCCCAAATCCGAGAGCTAAAAATGATTACTTGAATAGGGATAAACAAATAAGGGGGGTTAAGAAATTTGGGGATTCAAAATGAATATATGGCAGTTGAACTTGTTTTGATGAAAACTTTAGTATTTTAATTTTTAAAATAGGTTTTACAAGATAACATTATATTTATTTTCTTATACGAACAATGTAAAATGATTTCAATATTGTTGAGGTAGTAAAATTTAAAACTATTAATGTTATGTTTAGATGTTCTTTCTTGTATCCAAAAAACTTGAAAGTTTTATGCTAGTGGAGTTGAAAAATAGTCATGTTTTGTTTAGATGTCTTTTCTTTTTTAGTAGTTTGTATTCTTATACAATCATAGAAAACTTTATTATAAGTTTATATATAGATAATTCTTGGTGCTTGTGGAAAACATTGTCCCGGAATTGAGTTTTTGCAATCCCTGATATTTTTATTCTCAGTTTTGCTATATTTGTAAATATTTAATTATATTTAAATGATAATATGATGAATAGTAAGTGTAATGATTATCTCGTAATGATTTCATACATTATATATTATGATAATGAATACGACATAGAAATTATTTCAACAACTTAATCACTCATAGGATATTTTGAAACATAAACACCACCTTAAATAATAGTGGATCTGTGTGAGAAATGATGAAAGATAAAGCATATTATATGCTAATTTCCCTGAGTACTTGATAAAAAACCTTAACCTATTGATGATGACGATGACGATTGACAATGATGAAAACAACGATGATGATGATGATGATGATAAGAATAAAACATTTATGACAATTGTGACGATGGTAACATTGAAAATGAAGATGACAAGGATGATGAGGAAAATGGTGATAATGATGACAATGATGATGATAATGACCATGAAAACCATGAAAACCATTAATAATGATGAGGATAATGATGATAATAATGATGATCATGATTATTGAGGATGATAATTAATGATGATGATAATGACGAGGAAAACAATATAGATGATGATGATGATGATGATGATGATGATGAAACATAACACCGAACAAAACTCTAAAAGTGTTGAAGACATTGCTAAGGTGAAATGTACCACCATGAACACAACCATTGATAGTGTTGATGGTGGTGGTGGTGGTTGAGGTGTTTGTTTTAAGGATGCTGGTGATTATAAAGATGAGGATAATGATGATCATTTTTATGGCGATGATTATTAACGATGATGACAATGATGTTAATGATGATGATGACGATAATAGAGATGGTGATGATTTCCATGATGGCGATGACGATTAGGATAATGAGAACAAGGATTCCGATTATAATGATGACGAGGGTGGTAATTTATAAGATGAGGATGATGGCGAAAATGATAAAAATGATGTTGATAAAGATTATGATCATAACTAAGACTAAAAAGACCATGAAAATGTTGAGAATGACAATGAAGATAACATTGTGGTGTTGGTGGTGATGCTTGTGGTGAGGGTGGTGATAATAATGATGATCATGATTATCGACGATGTTAATTAATGATTATGACAATGATGTTAATGATGATAAAGATTAAAATATAGATGATGATGATGATGATCACAATGATTATGATGACGATGAGGATGATGATTTGTATGACAATGATGTTGATGATTATAACAATGATGATGATGATAGGGATGGTGATTATGATTATTATAATGATGATGATAACAACTACAGCCAAAATGACTATGAAAATTATCATGAGGATAAAGTTGATTGACAATGAAAAAGATGACGATCAATATGATTACAAAGATGATGATGATTATCATGAAAATGAGCACTAATGAACTACATTGATGGGGATCCTTATCATTAATAATATGAGTCTTAAGTAACCAAACTGGTAGGTTTGCATCGAGTTCATTCATGTGTAAACTAGAATGACCGTGACCAATAAGATGGTGATCATGATGATGATGATGATGATGCTAACTATGATAATTATTATATTAATCATGACAATGATTTGAAAATGAATATGATGACGATGAAAATGAAAATGATGTTGAAGACAACATGGTGATTATGACGAATAGGATGAGGATAACAATGAAGATGACGCCAATTAAGATAAAAATAACCATGATGATAAGGACAACATTTATGATGATGATATTACCATTACTGTTAAAATTTTTATCATGGTGATATGGTAAGAATAGTAATTTCCATCATTATAATAACAACATTGATATTAATACCAATAATAGTAATTAATAATAATATATTATTATGATAATAATGATAATGATAATGATGATGACAATGATAACCGATGGTGGTTATGATAATGATGACAACAATGCTCAATGATGGTGGTGATGCTAATGATGATGACCATGATTGATGATTGTGGTGATGATAATGACAATGAAAATGATCGATAATGGTGGTGATGATAATAACGATGTAAATGATCTGCGATGGTGGTGATGATCATGACGATTAAAATGATCAATGATGGTGGTGGTGATGATGAGGACGATGAAAATAACAGTAAAAATATTGATGGGGATGAGAATGATGATATTGATGATAGAGATGATGATGAGAATAATAATATATTATTATGATGATAATAATAATGATGATGAAAAGGATCAATGATGGTGGTGATGGTAATGACGACGGCCATGATGTTAATGATGATGATAATGAATATGAAGACAAAGATGATGACGATGATGAAAATAATAGTAAAAATAATGATGAGGATGAGAATGATGATGTTATTATGATTATTTTATGGAGACGATGATGATAATAATAATATATTATTATGATGATAATGATAATGAAGACAACAATGCTCAATAATGGTGGTGATTATAATGATGATGAAAATGATCGATGATGGTGGTGATGATCATGATGATGAAAATGATCAATGATGGTGGTGGTGATGATGATAATGATGTTGATGATGAGGACAATGAAAGTAACAGTAAAAATATTAATGGGGATGAGAATGATGATGTTGATGATAGAGATGATGATGAGAATAATAATATATTATTATGATGATAATAATAATGATGATGAAAATGATCAAGGATGGTGGTGATGGTAATGATGCAACAATGATCGATGATGGTGGTGATGATGATGATGATGAATGGCAACGATAATGATCGACAATGGTGGTGATGATAATGATGATGATAATGATCGATGATGGTGGTGATGATAATGAAAATGACAATGATAAACAGTGGTGATGACTAATGATGATGACAATGATTAAAAAGAAAATGATGATGATGATGATGAGGACCATGAAAATAATGGTAAGAAAATTGATGTGGATGAGAATGATGGTGTTCATGATGATGATTTGATGAGATGATGATGAGGATGAAAATAATGATGATTGATGATTATGAAGACAACATTGATGATGATAATGCTGATGAAAATAATCAACAACGGTGGTGATCATAATGATGAAGAAATTATAAACGATGGTGGTGATGATAATTATGACAACAATGATAAACCATGGTGGTGATGATAATGACGATGACAATGATTGATGATGGTGGTGATGATACTAACAACGGCAATGGTGGATGATGGTGGTGGTGATAATGACAACAAAAATGATCCACAATGGTGGTGATGATCATGACGATGACAATGATCAATGATGGACCATGTGATGATAATTGATGATGAGAATGATGATGATTATGATAGACAATGATGATGATGATGATGGAAGATGAAATGATGATGATTATGTAAAAAACATTGATGGGGATGAGAATGATGATATGGATAATCAAAAATGATGATAATAATAATGATGAAAATGATCAACGAATGGTGGTGATGATAATGGTGACAACAATGATAAAAAAAAATGTTGGTGATGATAATGATGATGACAATGATGAACGATGGTGGTGATGATAATGAAAATGACAATGATCGATGATGGTGGTAATGATGATGACTCCACAATGGTGGTGATGATCATGACGAAGAAATGATCAATGATGGTGGTGATGATAATGATGATGACATTGATTATGAAGATAACGATGATGATGATCGTGATGATGATGATGATGATTAGGATGATGAAAATAATTAAAACATTGATGGTAATAATGAAAGTGACAATGATCAACGATGGTGGTGATGATCATGACGACGACAATGATGAATGATGGTGGTCTTGATGATGATGATAATGATGACGAAGACAATGATGATGATGAGGATGATGATAATAATAGTAATGACAATTGATCCAACGATGATGGTGTTGATAATGATGATGAAAATGATCAACAATGGTAGTGATGGTAATGGTGACAACAATGACAACGATTATAATAATGATGATGACAATGATCGTGATGGTGGTGATGATATGAATGATGACAATGACTAAAATGGTGGTGATGATAATGACGAAGAAAATGATCAATGATGGTGGTGATGATAATCATGATGACATTGATTATAAACATAACAATGATGATGGTGATGATGATGAGGATGATGAAGACGTTAATGATGGTAAAAAAACTTATGGGGATGAGACATGATGATGAGGATGATGATGACGATTTGATAGAATGATGATGATTGATGATAATTATAATGACAAACATTGATGATGATAATGATGATGAAAATGATAATGATGATGGTAATGATAATGATCGACGATAATGATAAATGATGGTGGTGATATAATGATGATGACAATGATCAATGATAGTGGTGATGATAATGATGATGACAATGATTACAAAGATGGTTATGATGATGATGATGATTAAAATGATGGTAAATGATGGTGGTGATGATAGTCATGATGTTCATGATTAAAATTTGATGACATGATGATGAGGATGATTATGATAATGAAAATGATGATGATGATGATTATAAAGACAACATGGTGATGATGATAATGATGATGATAATGATCCAATGATGGTTGTGATGATAATGACGATGAAAATGATCAACGATAGTGGTGATGATAATGATTGATGACAATGGTGGTGATAATGATGAGATAATGATCCATGATGATGATGATGATCATGATGAGGACAATGATAAAAACTATGGGATGGTGATGATAATGACTATAAAGATGATGAATGATGATGTTATGAGGATGACAATGATGATAATGATGATGAAAATGGTCGACGATGGTGGTGATGATAATAATGACGATAATTATCCACGAAGGTTGTGATGAGCATGATGATGAAAATGATGAGGACAATGACGATGGTGGTGATGATAATGATGATGACAGTGATTACAAAGATAATGATGATGATGATGGTGATGATAATGATGAGGACGATAAAACTAATGGTAAAAAGATTAATGCAGATGATAATGATGATGTTAATAATGATGATGAAAATAATCGACCATGGTGGATGATGATAATGATGATGAAAATGATCAACGATGGTTGTGATGATAATGATGACGATAATGATCGACGATGCTAGTGATGATAAAAATGATCGATGATGGTGTTGATGATAATGACAACGATAATGATTTATGGTGGTGGTGATGGTCATGACAATGATAATGATCAACAATGGTGGTGATGCTAATCATGATGACAATAATTACTTAGATAATGATGATGAAGGTGATTTTCATGATGAGGAAAATGAAAATAAAGGTAAAAACATTGATGGGGATAAGAATAATGATGTTCATGATGAACATTTGATGGAGATGATGATGATAAGGACGATGACGATGAGAATGATGATGATTGATTATTATGAAGACAACATTGATGATGATAATGATGATGATAATGATCAAAGATAGTGGTGATGACAATGACAATGACAATGATCAATAATGGTGGTGATGATAATGAAGACGACAATAATTGATGATGGTGGTGATGATATTGATAGTAAAAATGGTTGACGATGGTGGTGATATTAATTATGATGACAATGATCCATGATGGTAGTGATGATCATGATGATGACAATGATCAATGATAGTGGTGATGATAATAATGATGATAATGATTATGAAGACAACGATGATGATGATGATGATGATGAAAATAACTATAAAAACATTGATGGGGATGAAAATAATAATGATGACGATGATGATGAAAATGATCAACGATGGTGGTGATGATAATAATGATCACAATGATCAATGATGGTGGTGATGATAATGATGACAACAATGATCTATTATCGTGGTGATGATAATGATGATGAAAATGATTGATGATGGTGGTGATGATAATGATGACAACAATGATCAATTATCATGGTGATGATAATGATGATGAAAATGATTGATGATGGTGGTGATGATAATGCCAACAATAATGATCACGATGGTGGTTATGATAATGATGATGACGTTGATGTTGATGTTATGATAAAAATTACAATAAAATCACTTATGAGTATGAAATGATGATGTTCATGATGACGATTTAATGGAGATGATGATGAGAATGATGATTAAGATGAAAATGATGATGAATATCATGATGACAAAAATGAAACAATGATAATATTGACAACAATGAAAATGGTGATGATAAGGATAATGATGAAAATGAAGACAATGATGACATTGATGATGACGATGACCATGAAAACCATGCAAATGATGATGGTGACAATGATGATGCCATTGATGATGTCAATAATGAAGAAAATATGGATGAAAATGATGATGAAAATGGAAAAAACATGATGATAACGATGACACTGATGATGATAATATGATAATTTAGTTTTTGATAATTTCTAATTTTTAATTTTAATTTAATTTTATAATTTTATTAATATTTAACTTTTAATAATTTAAATTTTTTATTCTTTCGATTTTTTTAATTTTTAATAATTTGTAATATTACTTTTTTTTTAATTTATAATTTTTATTAATCTGAATTTTTCATTTTTTTATTAATTTCAATTTTTTATTTTATTATTTTACATAATATTTATAAATAGTTTCTAATTAATTTTTAAGTTCTATTAACTAAAATTTGTAAATTAATATTTTATTTTCTAATTAATTTTAATATGTAAATTTAATTTTTATTCATTTTATAGTTTTTAATTAATTTTTATTTTATTTTTGTCCATTTTTATTTTTAATTAATTATTTTGTTGATTTTAATTTTTGTTGATTTATTTTTTTATTTTTTAATGATTTAATTAATTTTTAAAAATATTTATTAATATTTAATTTTTATTAAAGACACTATTTTTTTATTAATATTCATTAATCTAAATTTTTTATATTATTTAAATTATTTTATAACTTCCAATTTTTATTAATTATAATTTTTAATTTTTAATATTTATTATTGAATAATTTTAATTATGAATTTAAATTTTCATTTTTTTAATCTTTTATTAATTTAATCATTATTTTATTTATTATTTTTAATATATATATATATATTCTTAGTTTAATGTTTATTAATTTTAAATCATTAACTTACATCAATTTTTAATTATGAAAAGGCCTATTTATCACCTTTGGTGATATTGCTAGTTATATAAATATTATAATCAATATTAGTGAACAAATAATCACAAATATTGGAGAGCAAGGAACACTGGGTCAAGCATGCATCCATTTTGGATTTGCATCTGTTGTGACTATTATTTTTCAAAGAGGCAAACAACCGCGAATAAGGGTTTTCATTACGAGTTGATTTATTTGAATAGCATCCATCATGACCTAGAAAAGGTCAACTAACATATTTTCCCGCGTCAAATTCTCGTTATTCAATTCAAATATTTCACATATTAATAGTATTAAAACGCGTTACAAATTTCAACATTGAATCATTCATTATGCATGGCATCCCTCTATAAATATTTCCTTCATTTCTTTCACTCTTCATCTTCATATCCATCTCCACCTACTAAACAGTATTACATTTCACCTTATCTTACTCAGCCAACTATCTTTTGGTTGAGTTATTCAGTTGTATCCCGAACAGATTAATTGTCGAAGGTATCTCCGAAGAAGTTAAAATGGCAACAACAATGTTTATCAAAATCGTGACGGTGCTGCTTGTTCTCAACGTTATATTTGTCGTCAATGTCTCTACTCGACATAACTTTAAGGAATATGTAAATACAAATGTAGCTAGTGAAAGTCTGTATTCAATTGCGGAGATGTTGGCACATTGTATTAACTGTGGAACCCATATTTCAAATTCTAACTGCTGCCGAAAATAAGATAAGTCTGCATATTGTTCATGCTGATAATTATCCAAAATGAAACAAAGAGGGGAACAAACTTGCTAAAAAATGCAGAGACAATGCATAACATTGAATGACTACAAAAGAATTGAGGTTTAACCAACCTGCGTATGGTGGGAGATCGAAAAGTGTCGATCTGGTAATGCTCGGGTCCCTCGTGATCCGCAAACAGGGAATTCTTTATTTTTATTTTTCATTAACAGATAAATTTTAATATACAATTCATATTATCATATATATTTGTTTATACTGGACCTTGTGGATGGCTGAAGTAAACATTTTACGTCGGTTTCTTCCATTTAATGTTAACATTGTTAATCCTTGTTAAACTCGTATGCCACCTTCCTCACTTTTTTCCAAATACATCATGATAATCAATGAAAACTAAGCACTATATAATTGACCCTATATTAACAAGATTGTTGATCCGTTAAATTTATTTTTATTCTAATACTAGTAAGAGAGGAATGATAACTTCAACATGAGAGAGTTAGCGATCTCCAAAATCGTTCACCTCTTTATGTATTGGATAGCTACCGAAAGAGTAGTTTGCTTGTGCATCCGTAATACATTTTGGTTTTGTGACCCAAATTACAACCGTCACTCACACTCAATAATATGACACACTTCGGATAATTTCCACCAAAGAACTGCAAAGTTTTTAAAAGGCTATATCGTGCCATGTTATCGACACAGCCTTTTTTTTCATTTGTCAATTGTTTCCAATTGCCGATGGAAGTATTGTCCCATATGGTTTTTTCTGATAATTTTTCAATGTGCTTTCAATAGAATGGAATTTTCATCGGCATACAATTCATTACACCACATAGTTTTGTCTCAATATCACCCTTCTTCAGCATGGACCCACATTATACCATATCAAGCCGGCGTGGAGCTTAGTGGCAATGCCAACTGGATAAGTAGGTTGGATAGAGTAGTGGAGGGGTGGCATCAAGTAGGTGACGTGCTTCCTTTCCACATTTTAGCACTAACTGGCATTCATTCAACACAAAGCCTACTTTTCCACCACCTTTGAGTTGAGTCGTTCATTAACTACTCTAGGGAAAACACCCTTTCATGATCCCTTGTAATCACAAGGGGATAATATCATAAATGCCTCTAAATCACATATGATTGCAATGTTAGGGGTGCGTAAATCAAATTCAAGCTTCGCTAGATCAAAGCGGGAGATAGAGTTTCCAAACAATTATTCTAATGCCTGAAATCCAAGCACTAGTACTACCAAATCAAGGCCACTCATGAAGGAAATTAGCATCTTACTAAAGAATTGGATGTAGTAAATTCCTTCTTTCACCATTATTAATAGGTTTTTAAAGCTCAAGAACCTTCTCCAAAGTGAAAAGAAACACTTGATTAATACATTTTCATTGTCCCTTGACAAGCTTTTTTTAGCACAAAGGGTATCATGTGACCCGAATGCTTTCAAGTGAATATCTTTATGAGGTGGTTTCCCACATGGCTAATGGTAAATCCTCTTAGCTGGGATCGTCTGCCTTATGAATATTATAAAACCCTTTCGGGTGTTGTCAGAAGAGACCTATTCCATGTTTATCTTACAGATTTTAACTCCAATTTGCTTGGGTGGTTTATTAACCACAATCATATAAAAATCATTCGCAAGATGGTTGACCCAAAGCTTATCTACAAATAGAGGCCAATCACTTTATTCAATGTCTTTTATAAAATAATTTCCAAGGCCTTAACAATACGCATCCAACACTTATTCCTATAACTATTAGTCTAGAAAAAATAAGGTTTATTCAAAGAAAATATATCCTAAAAAATAGCATTTCTCTTTGGGAAGGTGTGGACTACGCTTGTTGGTCTCAATAGAAATCCATATTTATGAAAATCTATCTTCGAAATCCTTTGACATGAAAAAATGGCACTTAATTCCGGAAATACTCAAACCACTTAGTTTTAGGTCATTATTTATCCACTCATTGTCAATGTTGTTTTCAAATTCTTCATCTTATCTCTTTGTTATTGGTATCATCTCATAATATTTTTTGCTCTTTCATTCAATTCAATAGTTCTTTCCTCTTGTACATGTGTTGTATGATTTAGCCACCAAAGGATTTACCTATCTCCTAGCCAATGCCTCTAAGAAAGGGGTGGTGAATTGAATATCTCTTCTAGGATTTCCTCCCATAGAGCTTACTAATGGCCACTCCACTGATGATTTGTTTCTCATCTTACGAGAAGATAAGAATAAGTACATGTATCAAGTTATGCACTTCCTTGACATTTATTTCTTAACTTATAGCTTGAACATTCAATGGAAGTATACCCAATGTAACATAACATACTTTCTACCTCCACCTCTATAGTTGGATTTGTTTCAATGGATTAACTAGATTTGACGTGGAGAAATATTCAGATTTATAGGAATTCCTATTTTATATCAAGATACCTTCCGTTTCCTTTAGAAATGTGTAGTTGATGGAGTGGAGAAAAGTCTCTCCAATTGGATCACAAAACCACTTTTTATGGCAATTAAGTTTCAAATTTTCTACGAAGTCCTTGCTTCCATGAATGTTTATTACTCATCTTCTTGGGATCCAATAATCTTAGAAAAAACTTGAGAAATTGTTGAAAGAATTATTACGAGATAGTTTGAAGCTTGAAAAATATTTTCATATAAATTATTGTGAATTTTTTTTTCTACATTATGAGTTTAGTGGCATAGGATTGTTGGGCATTGGGTGTCAAGTAAAATCCCTTTTAAAATTTTTATTATTCATGATATTGAAGGGAATGAAGTTTGTAAAATCCTTCTGCATAATTGTAACTTAGAAGGCTCTCCAAAAAGGCATATGACTTGGAAAGGGTCACGATATCAGAACCTAATCATTATCCAAGATCCAATATAACTACTGTTCTCATTCATTATTGATATCATTTAGATGTATTTGGAAAAATTAAACATTATCTTTTTTTGGAACGAAGATGAGCTCAAAAATGAGCTTTCCATGAATGATCACTTAGTATAGTGATGCCCAATTATTTGTAACATTCCCATTTTAAGACTTTAGAAATAAGGGTAAAAAAATTGCATAAAATTCTCTCTTCTAAATTAACATAAGTTAGAACACATATTTGAAAGCCAATCTATCTCATAACAGAAAACCATATGCAACTGTAAATGACTCGGTGAACACCGATCTCTCACTTCATGACTCAGTATCATACTGATATCTCATGTTAAATTTATAATGTGTGTACTATGTATAATTGGTTTTGTTACCCTTTTAGAGGTATCAAGTATTTTGTTTAAGAGGCCTATCTGAATATTTGTTACTAATACTCATTTGAAATCATGCTTCTTAAACTAGGTGACATAGGACAACACAACCAGTAGATTGCGATACTTTGGCCAAAGATTTTAAACATACTGTTAATGTTTATATTCCTAGACGACATACTCATCAAACAGAGTAAGCCCTTCACCCAACTTGATCTGTTATATATAATGGTCTTCACTGAGTTCTGTCAATCCACTCGTTCAAGGTTTAATCCTAGACAAGGTTAACAACATGGCCAAGTCTGGAGGACTTCTTATAGTGACTAAGGGTAGTTAGACATACTCAATCGACTTATTTTGATTTGGCGTGTCTATTTATCCTAAGTCAACCTGAGTTACCCCCGACACTAGATCATGCCCCTATCTTTACCTAGGGAAGGACTATGATCAAATCAAAGTTTATGTTAGTCTAGTTGAACAAACTCTAAAGGGTGTTTAAACATTTCAACTACAACATAGTATCCTCGTGAAGACCCTTGTCATCATGAAGGTACTATGCTGTAATTGGCGTGTGTGAACATCCAAATGTGTTTTCCTCATATGGATGAACATATTTCTTCGTAACTAATTAATTACATCAACCCTATTGAACAACTAGGTTCTTTAATTGTAAACCTTTAGAGTTAAAACTGCATTAGATGAAGTTATGCATATAAATCTTCTTTCTATCCAAATCACATGTTGTGATTTGAACTATTAACAACCTCATTCCAATTTTACATTAAAGGCCTAGTACACATGGAAGTTTCATTTATTTTCTCACTTAATATAGCCCTAGCTTATATAAGCTCTGAGCAGGTCCTTTTTCATATTAGACTTCATTAAAATGAAGTCTAATTCCCTTTTTAATCTTCTTTTCCTACATTCCTATTTTAATTAATGAAGTCTACATGAAAAGTCAAACATTCTCTAACTACAAATAACAATAAGGATTCATATCAAAAAGGTCTTAAATTAGGACTATGATTTATTTCAATGGAATTTTCTTGCATTTACCTTATCAAGGGTTAAATTCTATTATAAACCCATTTTACATTATCAACTATTATCAATGTTTAATTCTCATAAAAAAATTTCATTTAAATATAGTCATAGAGATATAGTTAAGTTTCAATGTAAGAAACTCAACTTTATAAGTTGCATCCTCACTGGAGAGGGTAATACATCTAACACCTCATACTTCTATTTACTCCATTCCAAACCATAAAAAATGCTACTGTTTGTGAAATAGAGTAATATTCATTATTTCCACTCATTGCATGCCAAAAGGAATTACATCAAGTACAAAAAAATTTCACTTATCTTTCATTCAACAAGGAGGAAATTATACATTTACATGTCCAAACACTTCAGATACTACTAATATAAAACAACACTATTTCAATCACTTTCAGATACAACTCTATTTTCCATCAAATAAATTTTAGTAATGAACCATATTTCATCATAAAAATATCATGTCTCTTTGATAAACAAATGTAACTTCCTAAATATATTTATCCTTTCATCACTTACGAAGTCCATCTGCAAAATTACTAGCACAGGTCAGTTCATTAAACTGAGCATGATAAGCACTAAATCATTAAAATGATGTGATTTGAACTAACTGTTTCATAAAAATAACTCTTCCATTATGAAACAGGCCTGAAGCAATTCAGAAAGAAATAACAAAAAGGAGTTACAATACTCAAAGAAAATAAAGAGAGAAAGAGATATACAACAAATCGAAAGTAAGGTTAGGTCATGAAATATAACTACTTCATCCATCCATACTATTGTCTTTTATCAAAAGAATATAAACAGTAATTCAGATAAGTAATATTTCAACAGAATTTCACTAGTACTTTCATATATTTCTTTTCATGATCACTCATCTGATTAGATCTGTTTAACATAAAAAGGTAACTATCCTAACTAGCTCTAAGGCATAGTTCACAAGTAGATCATTTACAACCATATTCCATCTCAATATTTCCTTAACCTATATCCATCCTAAAATCTGAGTTGCCAACAATTGAACTTAAATATCATAACAAATAAGTTAAAATAACCAAATTATCATAACGTCTAAGTGTCTTGTTTTAGAGTATTCTAATACTCAAACTCAAAACTAGGAACCAAATCAAGTTAATAACCAAGCAAGATAAATCAAACTACTTAAAGATGTAATATTACTTCCAACAAGAAAAAAAGTTACACTCTAATCTCAAGAAGAAGCATCATTGCAATAATTACCTTAAGTAGTTAAACATTTAAGTTTTTAGTCTATACTAACTCATTAAACCATTCAAATACTTCCATCCTAACACATTATTCCATCAAATCAAATACTTCGCTAACAACATTCTGTAATCATTCTTACTAGACAACCAAGAAGTTGCATAACAAAACAGACCAAAGAAAGACAACATCTTCAGTAAGTGCAAAGCTGAAAGAAGAATAATGGAAGGAGAGGGAAAAAAATCACAACCCCTCAACTATTGTATGATTATAGGTGAACCTAAAGAAACTAATAATCTATATTGATAAGATCATTATCTAGTGTCTCAAACAAAAATCCCAAATGGAGACCTAATCTGGGTTTGAATTGAATGAACAACAACAAGGAGACACTAAACATAGCCTTTATTTCCACAAGATAACAAATAAAACATTACTCAAAAGATGAAAAGATGGAAGGAATAATTTTAATAGATGGTGAATTCTAAACAATCATAATAACTCATATTCGTATAGGAGAAGAAGTAATCAAATTGATTTAACCTAATAGAAGTAATCATTCCATTTTTATGAATAAGACATTGCCTAAGCTCTGTAAGAACTAAAACTAAGTTTAATCACCCAAGGCCTAAGAAATAGGCTAACACAATACATCAAAATAATATCGATAGAATTATCAAGAAGTTTAAGTTGATAACGACAACTGAAAAAACAATAAATCAATACCCAAGGGAGTTTTCCCTTTTTAGCACATATTTCCATAATTTCATAGGTTACCCAATGAACCAATAGAGTAGAAAATTGAATATCATTTCCCTTATGGGCTTCCAAAAATTAGGCTTTGTGAAAATAACAAATCAATTCCAGAGAATAGAAGAAGTATACTTTTGTAGGACTTTTATAAATATTAATCGAAATAAATTAAACAAGTACATGAAGATGTTTAACAAATTGCAAAGAGAACCCAACAACAATTTATCTTTCCTTAATAATCACAGGGACCGAGTCTGTAAATGAAATAATACAAACAAAAACCTAGATTTACAATCACAGACAATGATAAGAAAATAGGAACGTTCGCCAATTCAGAGCCTTCCAACTGTACAAAAAGAATATGAGTAAGTAAGCATCACATAATGTTATCTTCCCTAAAGAATCATGAAGATTCAATCAATAGTCAAGTATTCAAAATAGTTTAATAACTATTATTTCCCAATACAGAGGAAACAAGACCATTCTAGAACAAGATCCAAAGATTAAATCAAACCAAGCTACCTACAAGATTTAAACAGTTCAAAAAATATCACAAACATTTTTTGAATTGATCTCAGGCCCATGAAGAAAGATTAAATCATAACCCAGCTATCAAATCAAGAAAATCGAAAACCTAGATCACACTTTCCATCATTCAAATAGAACCGAAAAAAGCATTCCCAATAAACAAAACAAAAACCTCAAGTAGATAAATCTTATTAGTAGAATGAAAACCAGCCTATTCCAAAGAGAAGAGTTGTTCTTACGAAAATCTTAAGTAAAAGAAAAAATATTAATGAATAGAACCTTTCATGCCTAATAGCGCTTCACCTTCACCGATTCGCAGAAGTATCCAAACAGAGCTTCAATCTTCCTTTTGAAATGTAAAAACCACATTAAAAATTCCTTTATCTCCTTCTTATAGTCTCATAGTGCCAAACCTTTCTTCCACACCATGTAAGGAAGGAAAACTTATGCATTGACAAACTGCATGAAAAAATCGAACTAGAGGTTCGAAAACAAAAACAACCACATGCAGAGCTCTAGCTCCAAAACAAAATGAATCAACAAAAGCAAGCCCTCTATCTTCTTCCTAGGAAGTTTCGGCAATTTCCAAAAATTAAATACAAAGTAGGATTTTTAGTCCTTCCTATTTTCCTGGCACCCACCATCTCCAAATTTGGAATTGACTTAATTCAAACAAAACATGCCTCATAAAACTTTGGCAAAAATTCCAACTCATCCCTCTTAAGTTGGTAACTGCCTTTACCAAATTTGGCTGTAGAAAGAGATGAGGTTTCATAAATTGCCTTAAATTCCTTAAAGTTTCTACCTCCCACTTGCCCTCTTTTCCCATGTCATTTCATTGACCTCCTTAGGCTAGCCATTCCATTAGTTAGGTTAGACACTAATTTAAGAATCAACATATGTCCATAGGGAGGTACATAGTTTTAGTATAGGTCACTCTTAATTCCTTTTCATTCGAATTTAACAAAAGAACATATTAACTTAGGTTAGGTTTAACCCTTAGGATAGAGTTACTAGTTTTATAACAAAGTTCTATTATGTCCCAGGTCCTAAATGAAAAATGCATCATACCAAAATAGAAAATAAGAACCAAGTTGTTACTTGATTAAATGTGAAACAGAGATCCATGGAGTGGTTCATTCATAACCTTTGTACATTACAGGTCAAGAACTCTTCCGTTTGTCCAAATTGTACATCATGACAACAAGACTTGAAAATTAGAAGGATAACTTTGATCAATGGAATTGATCCTAGGTAATATTGTTTGAATCCCCATAAATTATAAAAACTGAAACTCAAGTTCATAATCCCTAGTAGTGGATTTGTTTTACATAAAAGAGATGGATTGCTTCATTTTCAATTAATCAAAATCATAACAGAATATACCTATTCCAAACAAATAACTTCTTATCTTTTGCAAAGATGATTTCCTAAGGCATAAGAGTACACCATCTTAAGAAAAAATCACTTGTCATCATCTGTAACTTCTATAGTAGAAGTCATCATAGGTACCACTCATGTTAGAGGCGTTACATACCTCCCTCCTAAAAAGCATCATCATCCCAATGATTAACTTAGTATAATATTTTTAAACAAGAATTGTAATCCAAATAATAGTTCTTTCATCCATAAGCTCACAACATAACCAGATTTGGAAAATTCAAATTTTCATAATTATTCAGCAATAAAATAGTTGTTTCAATACTAATGAATTTAGTATCTTCCCAAAACTAGCAGGTTTATTGATATAATAAGAATAAAATCTTCAAGTTTTATCAATCAACAGAATCAACTCTGTTCAAATAAATGTGGAAAAGCAGTTTCATATCTTCGAGGTTTTCCCAAGTTACACTTTCTTCATTAAACTGGTCCCATTGGACCTTGCATTGACTTATTTTTATTTCTTAAATGCAGCTGGCGAGTTTCCAGCACTTGAATGGGTTTAACCACGATTATTCCTAGGTCTTGTACCTATAAGGAATTCCAATTCAACACATGTGATATATTTGAAACATATTTCTTAAGTAAATAAATATGGAAAACATCATGCATTTATGCTAAAGTAGGTGGTAAAGTAAAACGATAAGCTACATGGTTAATTATTTCAACAATTTCAAAGGGCCCCACAGAATGAGGTGATAACTTGGCATCCTTGCCAAAGGTTATATAACTCTTTTCTTATTTAACCCGCAAAAATACCTTCTCACTAAGTTCAAATTTCTTGTCAATCCTATTTTAGTCTACATAAAAAAATTTCCTATCTATTTGCTTCCTTCAAACATTCACAGATCATTTTAGCTTGTTGTTCCATTTTAGTAAGGATCTCAATTCTAATTACCTCTTTATCCTCTATGTTATCCCCACTAACTGGAGTTATGCATTTCCTTAGATGTATAATCCTTCGAAAGGTGCCATATTCAGAGAGGTATGATACATGTTATTATAAAAAAATTCAACTAATGGAAGGTACTCTTCCCATTTGTACTTTTGATCCATGTAGTGCATTCGTAACATATCTTCAAAAAATTGATTAAATCTTTGAGTTTGCCCATTTTTTTCTGAATGGTATGCTGAACTAAAATTCAGTTTAGTTCTTAATGCTGCATTGAGTGTTTGCAAGCATCTAGATTTCATCCTTGGAACTCTATATGATATGATCAATTTAGGTACACCATGCAATCTAAAAATTTCATGCAAAAATATTTTTGCTAAAATAGGTGAATCATACCGAATATTACCAATAATAAATTGTGCTACCTTTGTTAATTTATCAATAACTAGAATAACATCATGCGTATTTCTTGACATTGGCAACCCTTGAAAAAAATCCATGCTAATTACTTGTCATTTATACTACGATATGCTATGAGGGTACTGTAAACCAGTTAGATGCATATGTTCAACCTTAACATGCTGACATTCTAAGCAGTGTGTCAAAAAATTAGTTACGTCTTTTTTCATCCCTTTCCAAAAATATTGATGTTTTATATTAGGAATCATTTTCATAATTTTGGGATGCCCTGAATAAGGTGAATTATAAAATTCAGTTAACAACTTCCTCCTTAATTCATTTCCCGAAGCTGTATATACTCTATTATCATATCTCAAGATTCCCTTGTCATCAAAGTGAAAACCTCTATATCTCATATAATTTAGATCTCTAGCAAGTGTTGTTTTTACTTGCTGAAAATAAGAATCAGATTCCATGATACATTTTACTTCATCTTTAAATTGAGTTCTCAACATTATAAGTGCATAAATATGTTTCCTACAACTTAGTGCATCTGTCACTCTATTTTTCTTTACCTTTTATATAAATTATATCAAAATCATACTTAGATAGGCATTATAACCACCTTCATTTTTTTGCATTCAAATTTGGGTGAGTGAAAATATAATTCATCCCAAGAGGTTAGTTTTTAATTCAAAAGGTGTCCCTAAAAGATAATGCCTCCATACTCTAAGTGCATGAATAATGGTAGAAAGGTCTAGGTCTTCGGGAGCATAATTCAATTCATGTAACCTGAGTTTTCTGATTTTAAATGCTATAACATGCTCATTTTGTAATAAAATACCTCTAAGCCCTTCCGTGGAAGCATTTGTTATTACAGTAAAGTATCCATTTGGATCAGGTATAGCCAAAATAGATGAAAATGTTAGTTGTTTCTTTAGTGTATTAAATGCAGATTCACATTTTCCAATCTACAAAAATTTCTTATCTTTCTTTTGAAATGAAGTTACTGGTGCAACGACCTTTGAAAAGTCCTTAACAAACTTTATATAGTAACCAGTGAGACCCCTGAAGCTTTTGACTTCATGTACATTTTTAGGTGTAGGCCACTTAGTTATTGCAACAATTTTTTTATGGATCTACTGCTATTCCATCTTTACTTATGACATGGCCTAGATAGTGCAATTTTATCTCGTAGAAAAAAAATTTAGATAACTTACCATGCAATCTTATTTTTCTTAAGATTTCCAAAATTGTCTTCAAATGCTCATTATGCTCACCAATGCTAATAGAATATATGATAATATTGTGTAAGAATACAAGCAAAAATTTGTCCAAGTATTCTTGAAAGATATTATTCTTTAAGTTCATAAAATTTATAGGTGCATTTGTTAAACCAAAAGGTCAAACTGTAAATTCATAATGCCCATACCTTGTCCTAAAAGTTATTTGATGAATATCTTCATCATTGATTCTTAATTGATGATACCCATATTGAATATCTATATTACAATATACTAATGCACCACGTATTTGATCAAACAGATCATCAATTCTAGGAAGTGGATATCTATTTTTAATTGTTGCTTTTTTTAACAAACTATAATCAATGCACAATCTAATTGTTCTATCTTTCTTTTTCACAAAAATTACCGGTGCTCCCTAAGGTGATACACTTGGTCTTATCAAACCTTTAGACAACAGTTCTTGTAACTATGCCTTAAGCTCTACCAGTTCAATGGTAGTCATTTGATATGGTTCCTTGGAAATAGGTTACGTTCTCGGCTTGATCTTAGTTGTGAAATCAAAATCTTGTTTGAGCGGAAGACTGGGTAGTTCTTCCAAAACACATCTTTCAAAGAAATCACTATCCCCTTCAGTTGTTTCAGAACTTTTTACTGTATACAGGGTGTAACCTTTGTTTTTGGCCCTTTTAAGCTAAATGGTTGATAATTTTCTAACTGAAATCTCACTTTTTACTCCTAGATGTCTATTGTTTTTTACAGATCATATAGAAAACTAATATGTATTTCAAAACAATCAATCTTTTCTTTATGATCAGAAAATCAGTTAACACCTATGATTATATCATAAGACCCAAAAGGAGAAATGTAAAGATCAACTTCCGTGGAAAAAATAGGAAAATCAAGGACTTCTCTAAATAGACACATACTAACTGTGTGGACAACATTATTTCCATAATGTACAGCCCATGCTTTATCCATTTTTCCATATTTTCTTTTTAATTTTGAAGCTAATTTAGTAGAAATAAAGCATTTAGTAGCTTGAGTATCAAAAATTATAGTAACATGTATACCAAATAACTTACCTAGCACTTTTATAGGTATAACTTACTTTTCATCTTGATTGTCAACTATGGCCACATGTATCTTATGCTGTTGATTGTGGTCATCCTTCCTTAGAGGACATTGATTATCATAATGATTTTTTCCACAATTATAGCAGCCTTTTATAGGTCCTTTCTTAGGCTGAAATTTATTTCCGGCCTTAAAATTGTAATTTTTTCCTCCATAGGACTTTTATCCATTATTATTGTTCGTAACAAATTTGTTTCAAAAATTAGCAACATTTTTATTTATTGTAGTTTTCTTGTTATTATCAGCAACAAATTTTTTACTAGCACCAAAATTTTTCCATGGTCCCTTTTTTGGTACAAGGGACGAAGCAGAATTGGAAATTTTTTTCCTGATGTCCTCTTTATCGGAAGAGATTAGTTTTAAATTCTCTTCCTGCCTTATAGCTTTTCCCACAACCCCTTCCATGGTGGCTGGGTTATGAACATCTACTTCACCACCTATAATATGATTTAATCCCATAATGAATTTTTGTATTCTAAAATTCTCTTCAGTTTGATACTGTGGTACGTACTTGAGAAGATTAGTAAAATTTTCCTACTACTCTATTACAATTAGCTTTCCCTGAGCTAAGTTATGAAATTTAGTCATTTTCTGATCATAGTAAAGTTGTGGCAGCCATTGTTGCCTAAATTATTTTTTAAATTAATCCCAAGTGACGTTTGTTTCATCAATGTTTAACTCATCCTTACGGCTATCCCACCAAGAAGATGCCTCATGGGAAAGCTGATAAGATCACCATATTGCTTTAGTTTCCTCATAGAAGTTCCTTATTGTAAAGTACTTCTCCATTTCTCCAAGCCAATTTTCAGCTCCATCTCCTAGTGTAGTGCCATCAAACTTGGGCAGACTTATCGCTTTTTATATCAATTTGTTTAATTCAGCTGCCAATCTCACCTTTTTTATTCTTAGGTTGATTGGGGTACATTTACCATTAGCATTGGAAATGGTATTGTTATCAACGCCTAAATTTCCAATATTGGAATTATCCACAGGAGTTGGCTGATTGTTATTACTAGCATCTTCTTCATCCTCCTCATTTCCCAGTACTTGTGGTTCTAGTACAGCCAGATGATCTCTTGTGTCCCATAGGGAAGTAAGAATCTCATTTAGTTTTTGGGCGGGTACCTACTTCTCCACATTGTGGTGGGTTACTTGTAGCATTTCCTCTTGTTCTAATGATTTTATGTTAAAAAGAAAATTTAAATTTTATCATATTATGGACACCAATAGGTCTAAGAGCTACAACCTTTAACTCAAATACCAGGATGTAACATTCCCATTTTAAGAATTTAGAAACAAGGGAAATTTTGTTTTTTTTGCATAATGTTCTACATTAACATAACTTAGAACACACATTCCAAATCCAATCTATCTCATAAGATAAAACCATATACATTTGTAAATGACTTAGTGAATACCGATCTCTCATTCCATTACTCAGTATCATACTGATCTCTCATGTTAAATTTATAATCTGTATACTATGTATACATGGGTTTTATTACCCTTTTAGTGGTATCAAGTGTTCTGTTTAATATGCCTATCTGAATATTTGTTACTAATGTGCATATGAAATATTACTTATTAAACTAGGTGACATATGACAACGTAACCAGCAAGTTGCAATACTTTGGCCAAAGATTTTAAACATACTTTACATGTTTATATTCCTAGATGGAATACTTGTCCAACAGAATAAGTCCTTCAGCCTAATTGATCTATTATCTAGAATTATCTTCACTGACTTCTATCAGTCCATTCGTTGAAGGTTTAACCCTGGCCAAGTATATCAACATGGCCAAGTGTGGAGGAATGTTTATGGTGACTAAGGGTACTTAGACATATTCAATCGACTTATGTCGATTGGGTGTGTCTATTTATCCTAAGTCAGTGTGATTTGACCCCGACACTATATCATACCCCTATATTTTCCTAGGGAAGAACTATGATCAAGTTATAATGTATGTTAGTCTAGTTGAACAAACTCGTAAAGGTTTTGAAACATGTCAACTGCAATATAGTATCCTCGTGGAAGACCCTTGTCATCATGAAGGTACTGTGCTGCGGTTCAAGTGTGTCAACATCCAACTGATTTTTGCTCATCTAGATGAACCTACCTTAGATAGGAAGTTATTTCTTATTAATTTCTTTGTAAACGAATAATTACATCAACCCCTACTAAAAAAATAGGTTGTTTAATTATTAAGCTTTAGAGTTAAAACTACATTAGATGAAGTTATGTAGATGAATCTACTTTCTATCCAACTCACATGCTATGATTTGAACTATTAACAACCTCATTCCAATTTTACATTAAATGCCTAGTAACAAATGGAAGTTTCATTTATTTACTCACTTAATATAGCCCTAACTTATATAGGCTTTGGAGTAGGTCCCTTTTTTCATATTAGACTTCATTGAAATGAAGTTCTAATTCCCTATTTTAATCGTCTTTTCCTATAATTCTATATTAATTAAGGAATTTTACATGAGAAAGAAACACCTTCTCTAACTACAGATAATAATAAGGATTCATTTCAAAAAAGGTATTAAATTAGGACTATGATTCATTTCAAGGTAATTGTCTTTCCTTTCCCTTATCAAGGGTTAAATTCTATATAAACCCATCGTACATTACAAACTATTATCAAGGTTTAACTCTCATACAAAAATTTGATTTAAATGTAGTCATAAAGATATAGTTAAGTATCAATGTAAGAAATTCAACTTTATAAGTTGCATCCTCACTTGAGAGGTTAGTACATCTAGTACCTTAGACTTCTATTTACTCCATTCCAAACCATAAAATTATGCTACTATTTATGAAATAGATTAATATTCGTTATTTCCTCTCATTGCATGCCAAAAGGAATTACATCAAGTACAACCAAATTTCAGACATATTTCATTCAACAAGGAGGAAATTATACATTTACGAGTCCAAACTCTTCAGATATTACTAATATCAAACATCACTATTTTAATCCTTTTTAGATACAAATTTCTTTTCCGTCAAATACATTTCAGTAATGAACCATATTTCATAACCAAAAAACCATGTCTCTTTGATAAACAAATGTAAATTCCTAAAGGCATTTCTCCTTTCATCACTTACAAAGTTCATTTGAAAAATTGCTAGCACAGGTCAGCTCATGGAACTAGTCATGGTAAGCACTAAATCATTAAAGTTATGTTCTTTTAACTAACTATCTCATAAAAAGAACTATGTTGTTATGAAATAGACTTGAAGCAATTCATAAAGACATAGCTAAAAGGAGTTACAATACTAAAACAAAATAAAGAGAAAAACAAATATAAAACAAATCAAAAGTAAGGTTAGGTCATGATATATAACAACTTCAACCATCCATATTATTTTATTTTATCAAAAGAATTTAGAAAGTAATTCTGATAAGTAACATTTCATCAAAATTTCACTACTAATTACATATATTTGTTTTCATTATCACTCATTCGATTACATCAATTTAGCAAAAAAAGGTAACTATCCTAACTATCTTTTAGGCATAGTTCAACAGTAGATCATTTGCAACAATACTTCCATCTAAATATTTCCTTAACCTAGATATTCATCCTAAAATTTGATCTTCCAACAATTGAACTTAAATATCATAAGAAACAAGTTAAAACAACCAAATCATCATAACATTGATGTGTTCTAGTTTAGAGTATCCCAATACTCAAACTCAGAACTAGGAACCAAATCAAGTTAAAAACCAACCAAGATAAATCAGACCACTCCAAGATGTAAGATGGCTTCCAACAAGTAAAAGAGTTACACTCCAATCTAAAAAATATGCACCCTTGCAATCATTAACTTAAGTAGTTAATTTGTTAAATTTTTACTCTAGACTAACTCACTAAACCATTCAACTACTTCCAGCCCAACACATTATTCCATCGAATTGATTTCAACTTCAGCTATACTTCCCTAACAACATTTTGCAATCATTATTAGTAGACAATCAAGAAGTTGCATAACGAACCAGACAAGAGAAGTACAAAATCTTACCCAAGTGTGAAGCTGAAAGAAAAATATAGGAAGGATATGGAGAAAGATCACAACCCCTCAACTCTTGTATGATTAAAGGAGAACCTCAAGAAACCAATAACCTACATTGGCAAGGTCATTATCTAATGTCTCAAACCAAAATCCCAAACAGAGATCTAATCTTGGTTCTAATTGAATGAACAACAACCAGGAGATGGTAAAGATAGATTTTATTTCCACAAGATAAAAAATAAACCATTACTCAAAAGATACAAAGATGGAAGGAATAATTTTAACACATTGTTAAGTCTGAACAATCTTCCTAACTTAGATCCGTATAGGAGAAGAAATAATTAAAATGATTTAACCTAACAGAAGTCATCTTTCCATTTTAACAAAGATGAAATTTCCTAATCTCTGTAAGAACTAAAACTGAGTTTAATGGCCTAAGGTCTAACAAATGGAATAACAAAATACATCAAAATAATACCAATAGAATTATCAAGAAGTTGAAGTTGATAACAACAACTGAAAAACTCTAAAACAATACCCAAAGGAGTTTTTCCTTTTTAGCACATATTTCCATAATTTCATAGGTTACCCAATGACCCAATAGAGTAGAAAAACTAATATCTTTTCCCTTATGCACTTCCAAAAACTAGGCTTCGTAAAAAATAACAACTCAATTCTAGAGAATAGAAGAAGTATACTTTTTCAGGCCTTTTAAAAATAATAATCAAAAGAACTTAAACAAGTCCATGAATACATTCAACCAATTGCTAAGAAAAACCCACAAAAATTTATCTTTCCTTAATAATCACAGGGCCCAAGTCTACACCCAAAATAATACAAACAAAAACCCATATTTACAATCACATACATCGATAATAAAATAGGCACGTTCTCAAATTCAGAGCCTTCCAACTGTACAAAATAATATGAATAAGTAGACATCATAGAATGGTATGTTCCCTAAAGAATCATGAAGATTCAATCAACAATAAAGTATTCAAAATAGTTGAATAACTGCATTTTCCCAATAAAGAGAAAGCAAGACCATTTTAGAACAAGATCCAAAGATTAAAGTTAACAAAGCTAACTACAAGATTTAAATAGTTCAAACAAGATCACTAACAATTTTAGACTTCATCTCAAGCTCGTGTAGAAGAATTAAAGCATAACGCAACTATCAAATCAATAAAATCAAAAACCCAGATCACACTTTCCATCATTCAAATAGAATAAAAAAAAAACATTGCCAATAAATAACACAAAAACCTCAAGTAGAGAAATTGTATTAGGAAAATGAAAACTAGTCTATTCCAAATAGTATATTTGTTCTTACAAAACACTTAACTAAACAAAAAAATCTTAATACATAGAACCTATCATTCTTGATAGCTCTTCTCCTTCACCGATTCACAGAAGTATTCAAGAAGAGATTCAATCTTCCTTTTGAAATGATAAAACCACACAAAAACTTCCTCTATCTCCTTTATATAGTCTCACAGTTCCAACCCTTTCTTCCACGTCATGTAAGGAAGGAAAAATCATGCATTGACACATTGCATGAAAAAAAAAAAACTGGAGGTTTGAAAACAAAAACAACCACATACAGAGCTCTAGCTCCAAAACCAAATGATTCGACAAAACTAAACCCTCTATCTTCTTCCTAGGTAGTTTCGTCAATTTCCAAAAATTAAATACAAAGTAGGATTTTTAGTCCTTCCTATTTTCCCACCACCACCATATCCAAATTTGGATTGGACTTAATTCAAACGAAACATGCCTCGTAAAACTTTGGAAAAAATGCCAACTCATCCATCTTAAGTTTCTAACTGCTTTTTCAAAATTTCACTGCAAAAAGAGATAAGGCTTAATAAATTAACTTGAATTCGTTGCCTCCCACTTTCCTCTTTCCCCATGTTGTTTCATAGGCCCCATTAGGTTATCAATTTGCTTAAGTAGGTTAGACACTAATTTAAGAATCAACATAGGTCCATAGGTAAGTCCATAGTTTTAGTCTAGGTCCCTCTTAATTCTTTTTCAGCCCAATTTAACAAAAGAACGTATAAACTCAGGTTAGGTTTAACCATTAGGATAGAGTTACTAGTTTTAGAACATAGTTCTATTAGGTCCCAGGGACCCAATGAAAACTTCATCAGAACATAATAGAAAATAACCAAATTGTTACTTGATTAAATGAAAAGCAGAAATCCATGAAGAGGTTCGTTCATAACCTTTACACATTCCAGATCCATAACTCTTCCATCTATCCAAATTAGACATCATGACATGAAAATTAGAAGCATACCTTGGATCAATGGAATTGATCCAAGGTAATGTTGTTTGAATCCCCTTAAATTATGAAAACTAAAACTCAAATTCATTATCCCTAGCAATTAATTTAATTTGCATAGAAGAGATGGATTGCTTCATTTTCAATTAATCAAAATCATGATAGAATGTACCTATTCCCAATAGATAACTTCTTATCTTCTACAAACATGATCTCCTAAGTAATAAGAGTACACCATATTAAGACAAAATCACCTTGCAACGTTTGTACCTTCTATAGTAGAAGTCATCATAGGTACAGTCATGTTAGAGGTGTTAAATTACTAAATTTCATAATGTGTCATTATCATAGGTACTGTGGAAATATGCCTTTAATATATTTAGATGAGGAGTCCATAGAGTACATGATGTCAATTGCAATCAGCCAAAAAATTTAATAACATGGCCAAAAGCTAAGCTAAAATTATATTTGGCCACTTGTGATTAGGAATATTTATAGACATTTATTGATACTATTTTAGAGGAAATGTCATATACAATGGGGGTTTCTTTTTCCATTCCACAAAGAAAATATTAGAAACAGTGTAACACCCACAAATTCGGCTTTCAAAACCGTACTAAAACGTATTAATTTATTGGGGGAAATTTGCAGAAAAAATTGTTTAAGGGGTTGCAAGAATGATACTTTGTTCATGATTTAATTAATTTCTGATTAATTATTTATCTAGTTTCACAACTTAGGTCCTTAATAAATTTTATAAAACAATTCTTAAGTTAAAGTGGTCCCATTTACCTATGTCATTTATACCCTTATTACACCTTTATTCTAATTAATTAATTTTCATATAAACGCTTTCCCTTTTTAACCCCTTAATTAATTTAATGAAAAATGTCCCATTAGCCACTTTAGTTTTAATATCTAGGAAAAACATGATTTACTTATTTATTAAATTCAAAGTGGAAGGGGAGGGGGTCACAACATAGTCTAATCCACAAGTGTAGGTACCCTAGGGCCTTATTTTTTAATTAGATTTTTAACGTTTTGCACATACACATTCCCACAAAATATAACATCGCTTAAGTGATGTGGGATTCATTCTAAAACATTGGATTAGATCTATCTTGGCCATTAGATCTCAAGTTAGACTAAAACCTATAAATCCTTATGATCTCCCCTATTATTATTTTCTTACCCTATTCTTATTATTTTCACTCTTTTGTTTTGCAGGTTTGCGAGAATGGAGGCCATGTATCCAAAGAAATATTGTGAAGTATTGTGCCTTGTTAGAAGGATATAAACACCATTTTGGGTATTTATATTATCTACATCCTTATCCCAGGGCTTGCTTTACATTTTATTTGTTATTATATTATTATTCTTTTTTGGATTTAACCTATTTGGGTATGGGCATTTTTTCCCCATTTTATTTCTTGATCTAATTGAAGTATATACACAATCCAGGTTATATATATATATATATATTTGTTTTAGATTTATTTTTTAAAAATGTTGAATCAATAGATTCAACATTTTATTTTAACCAATTTTTTTTTAAATAAATTTGAAACAAATATACACACACACACACACACACACATACATATACATACATACATACATACATACATACATACATACATATAATAAACTAGGTTATGGGTCGGCCGATCTATATAAAAAATAGCGCAGAGTATATGTTTAGCAGTTGTGGCTAACAATATGTGCAAGTTTAGGTTTGGGTGGGGGTGCCACTCCACCCCACTCCACAATGTAAAATGGTTTCATGGTGGGGCTCATCGCCCCTAACCCTTTGTTTGTTTATCATATACAGAGGCTTGGCCAGATAGGCCTATTCGGCCCAATATATAGACAATCCTTTTCTTATATTCGATAAACTATGTTCTATTTAAACTTTTCGCCACCAAATTTTTAATATATAGACATTCAAATTAAAAATTATTAATCTCTGTGTGTGTAATATAATATAAATATTGTATTAAATAGATTGATACGATTATATATTATATAATTATATAAAGTTAGATATATAACTTTATATAATTATAATATTTAATTTCATTCATTTTTATTTTTTTGTGTTTTATTTTATTATGAAAAACAATCATTTCAACTTGTTTGTATAGCAACTATAAGGGTATAAGTAGTAGTTATAATTTCACATATATTCAAGTATGTGGAAATAGTAGAAACTAATAACACCCCCACCCCCCACCCCCTTTTTCTTGTGTTTATAACTATATATTTGCCTAAGGAATTTAAGGAAGTTTGTATACAAGTAAAAAAAAGGAAACATTTCCCTTACAACAAGGTAAAGTTTGATTATAAAATTAACTCAAATCATTCATATTTACATATTCCTTTTTGAATGAAATGAAAGTAAAACATTCATAAATGAAACTTATTCCTTCCCTCTTTTAAATCAAGTCGCAAATTTTACAAAAAGAGAATGAATATATACTTTCTACAATACAACACCATCCTTTTTAAATGAAGATCCATAATACATTTTTGAATCAAATTTTAAATATGAAATAAAATTTTCCATTCCAAATAAGGAAATTTTTCCATGGAAAATAAAATGCACTCTAGGTATAATTTACAAGTTTGAAGGAGGAATCATAACAATAAAATGCAACTTCTCATACCTCCTTTCCAAAATATACATTTTTGGATAATCAATACAAATAAATCTTACACAATACATTTACAAGAAGTTGAAACTTTTTAAAATGCAAGTTACAAATCCATCCATTTAGGTGGAGAAAACATGAATTTTTTTTACAAAAGTAGGAATTATTCAATGGGCTCAACAATAATTGTCTTCACTCCAAGAGAACCACTTCAGCTCTATAGCTTTTCCTTTCTTCAAATCACAAAGCAAGGGAGGGGGTGTAGGTAACACTCAACTCTCAACCTTTATTCCAATGAGGGGAAGAATCTGTTCTCATCATTGGCCCATCTACCCCTATTATTAAATTTTGAGAGATGGGTTGAGTACACAGGAACCAAAATCAATTAAATTAAAATCAAATCAAACAGTTCACAAGGACCATCTACCCCTAATAAATTCCCTTTTGTAAAATCCAAAAAATTATTTTAATTAACATAATTAATTACTAAACAAGTGTAAATTTAATGAATAATACAAAAGTTAAATGTAATGCAATAATAAAATACATACTCACAAATTAATCAGAGGAAAAGGTGAAAGAAGCAACACATATCCCATGGTCACAATTTAAGGTCATCCCACCTCTAGGGACATCCTAACATCCTAACAACATACAATAATAACATAACACAAAGTTTCCATGGTGATCATCATTACAACCATAAGATATTCCACTACGGCTGGTCTCCTAACCCCATTTTGTTTTTTGTGATACAATAACCTAAAAAAATGAAACAATACCTTGATTGGCCTTGTGGCCACATCAAATACATCAACAATAAAATATATGCAGATTCATCAATAAACATCATCATATCACGAAATCATCATGAAGCTAAGTAATTCTATCAATCATTTACAATTTTATAAACCTTTCAATTTCATTAATATCAGTGATATCACAAGATTAGTTCGAACACCAAAACATGGTCAGTATGATGAGAATTAAGAATTTTAGTATATATATAAGCTAACAACATCTCATCATCGTCAATACAAAATATATATCCATGTCTTTAAGAATCCATACAAACCACAATATGAATAACAATATATTAATATTCAGAATATCTCTATCATCTAACATCATGCTTATCCAAAATAACATAATAATGTCTATTTCTATAGTCCATGATAAATCAAAATCATATTATAAAATGTGTTAAAGAGGAGTGGGCACTACATCCCCCTCCCCTTAGACTTGAATTCCTCCATGAAGTCACTAAAATAGGTGTGGAAAATGGGCCCGTAACAAAGTAGCATCCTCCAATGAAGTGGCAGTCTCATCATACCTATCCCATAGGAATCGCATCTTATCAATCTCATGTCCTCAAAGGTCTAGGGTCTTGTGATCTATAATGTGTATGGGCTCCATAGTCACATTTCCCTACTCCTACACCTGCAATGCAGTCACATCCATTATATGAGAAGGGTTTTGAATGTATTTCCATAATATAGAAACATAGAAAACATCGTGGACATGAGACATGATAGGTGGCAAGGCTAGATGGTATACTAAGAGAACAATTCACTCCAAGATCTCAAATGGGCCCAAAATTCTAGGAGCTATCTTATAGCCTTTTTGTAATGGATAGGGATCTTATGAGGCCTGACACGAAGAAACATCATCATGTCAACCTCAAAAATGTTGTTTGTCCTCCTTTAATCTCCATACCTATTCTACCTATCCTGAGCCTCCTACAATCTCTTCCTAATGAAGATAACTTGGTGCTCCATGTCCTCTAACATTGCTAGCACAAGAGATACCCTATCCTCTAACCTATTGAAACTCAATGGTGTCCTTCACTCCCTACCATATAGTGTGAGAAATGGTTCCATGCTGATGGAACTCTTAAAATTGTTTTTGTAAACAAAATCAACCAAGTATAAATACTCCTCCCATATCGACTAATTATCTAAGGTCTACATCTGAAGCATGTCTTCTAAAATATCATTCACATACTTTATCTGACCATCTGTCTTAGGGTGATAGGTTAAACTAAAATTAATTCTTGTACCTATAGTATGTTGCATGGTAGTCCAAAAATGTGAGGTCTAAAAAGGATCGTGGTCACAAATAATCTTCCATGGAATCCCATGAAGTCTGACCATCTCTTCTAAGTACACTCACGTGAACGTACTATTTATATAGTTGGTCTTCACTAGAAAAACATGATCCACTTTTGTCAATTTATCAACCATTACCACAATTGCGTGATGGTGATATCTCGAAATTGGTAACCCAAAAATGAAATCCATGGAAATGGTGTCCCACTTCCATTCTGATATGACATTCAAATAAATTGCAACTTTTGTTTCGTTTAACAAAATGTGATAAAACTTATACCATCCCAAGCGTGGAGAAATTTTATACACATTAAAAAAAAATGATTTCGATATTTTTTTCTATAGTTATAGCGGGAAAATGGAAAGTGCTGCATTTTCTAAATCTTTGTAGACCACTTTCATGGAAAAAATCATAAAAAAACAAATATTTCTCGAAAAAAAAAAAAAAACCATCCCAAGATAGACAACTACATCTAACTTTTCACCAAAGGAAAAAAAAACAAGATTTGGTCATCCAAATCATGGGCAAACGGACTACAATCTTATAGTTTTTTTCAAAAAAAAAAAAACCAAGTCATATAATTTTAAGTGTTTAATATAGCTAAACTTGTCCATTTTTTAAAAAATATAGTATTTTAGAAACTAGATTCCGGATGCTATGATTCATATTTATATAAATGTTTCTAATTTTGAGTGTGTGTATTGCTAATAATCCCTACAAGTTGTGATTTTACTATATTTTGCAATATAAAATCCACTTATGATCCCTTTATTGTCCACCAACTTGGTGCACTTACTCTAATCTAGTCGGATTTTAGAAATAAATACATCAACACTTGAACATAAAACAGAGCTTGACCTCATAGTCATGTTTTTTGGAATATTGTCTTATAACACATGAAAAATGGATGCGTACACTTGAAAATGTTATGTTTTTCTAAAAACACAGATTTATTCATGGATTACATAATTCAAACCTTAGGCTTAGATATCAAAGCTAAAGAGTGGGTGGCTTCCAAGCCAAAGTAAACAAAATTTGCTCGTGTTATAACATGCTAGATTCATAATACACGCGATTTTTGTTTTTCTTAGTGAAAAAATTAAATTTACATAGTAAAAAATGCACTCACATTATAAGTGTCATAACACGAGCGTGTTATGATGTGACCAAACCATAATGCACTCATGTTATATGAAAAATGGTCAAAAAATGGATTTTGGCAACTTTTTGGTCCCCCATCTCCATGCACATTCCGATTACACTCTTATAACTTCAATATCATTATTCTATTTGATTCTCTAAGCTTTAATTATTTCCTTAATGCACTATAGAACATACATGTATTTATAGACTTTTTGAATTTAAAGTATGACTATATTGGCATGAAATGCAAGAAAAAATAGAGGGGAAATTGGACCAAAAAAGTAAAACAATAATACAAATAAGGATAAGGGATTAAGGATCCAAAAAAGGGAAATTAAGCCATTTTGTTGGAATGTGCACATTTTCATATAAGTCAAAATGTGTAAAGGTCTCATAAAAAGTCAAAGCTCTAGAAAAAACAAAGAAACATGGGATAAGATATAAAATTATTAAAAAGAGATAAAATATGGTTCATATGTCATAGGAAAAAATAAAAACTATTGAAAAGAAGGGAAACCATTAATGATAGTCGATAAGGGGTTGAACAAACTAAACATAACAACAAAATACATGCCTATAAGAGCTTAACTTAGACACATAGTCAATAAACATATATAAATGCACTAATACTAAAATAAAATTAATAAATCTTGTAAAAATATTAGCTTTCTATATAATGCTCCACTTTTGTCAAGTTTTCTCTCTCTATGTATGTGTATTTAAATCCCTGTGTGTGTGTGTGTGTGTGTGTGTGTGTGTGTGTGTGTGTGTGTGTGTGTGTGTGTGTGTGTGTGTGTGTGTGTGTGTGTGTGTGTGTGTTTTGTAAATTCGTATCAAAGTGAGATAAAAAAGTTTACCTAGGATAAATTGAAGAATATTTGGTGATTCAAACTTATAAGGGTTTCTTAGATTCAATATCTATATTATTTTTATATAAAATTCAAAAGAAAGCAAAGGGTATAAATTAAATCTTACAGTTCATCTCCATTGACCTATGGTAAACAGAAAGTATATGCTTATCATAATCTTGTGTTGAATACCCTATGGTCATGTGTTTATATTTGTTCTCCATCAAACATATGTAATATAAATCAAGTAAAAAATGTGGCACTATATATATATATATATATATATATATATATATCGGTAGTATAAAGTAGCATCCTCGATAATAGGATAAGGAGTGTTGAATATTTTTTCCATATATCAGTTGGCCTCTTAATTTTTTTCGAGGACTTCTAATTCCTCAGTGATCTTGTCCACATTGGATGTGAAATTGATTGCGTGGAGACTTAACGTGTATTCGTTGTCTAATTGTTCCCACATGATTGATTGTCACATGTTTGGTAAGTTAAATATGGCATCTCATTCATACCCTACACCTGGAAGTGTCATCTAACAAAAACAAAGGATTGCAAATAATGATTGATTAGACATGATTACTTTCTTTCAAAAAGATAAAGACAAGATATGTGGAAGATATAAAATAGAAAATTTTAAACAAACATCGATGTCGATCCTACAGATCGGTTTCAATCTAAACGATTGATATTGATTGCTGATAAAACTATTTTTGATCCACATACTTTGAAACATATACTTATATCACCAAAACAACATCTAAATGTGACATGGATTATAAAAACTTAATAAGGATTACATACCTATTAAACTTGATGAAGTTGAGCTGATGAGATGTGTAGGAATATTTCTCCAAAGGAAATCCTAGATAACAAGAGATTTTTTTTATTCGACATTCTTTCAATGCAAGAAGGCTAGTGAATCAGTTGTCAATGTTGATTGCAGGATAGTGCTCTGAGTCAAAATTATGCTTGAACAAATGTTGCTGGGAATCGAAAGTTTAGGAAAATCATAATCCTTGAGAATATTCCAAGACTTGTTTATATAAGATCGTTTTCATTGTAATGGATCATTGTCGATATGCATAAATCATTTTTTATTGTGGGATCAATTCAAATTCTTCCCTTTTATGGATTATTTGGTTCTCAAATGGGTTTTGTTTTGTTTTAAGTTTGTGGGAGGGTTTTTTAGGTTGTTTTGATTGTTTTAATTTGTTTGATTTAATTTAATTTTTATTGATTTTGTTTCATTTCTGGTTGCATGTGGTTATGGGTGTAAAATGGTAAATGTAACTTGGTAGAATAGTTAAAACAAATGTGTGAGACTATGAAGGAGTGTCCTAGAGTGTGTATGAACCTATTTGAATTAGGGTGTACTAATTCTAGTGTCCGCATATGTTTCCCACTCTAGTATTATTTTCTTAATACACCTTTTCTATAGAAATAGAGTTCAAAGATATTAAAAAAATATTACCAATTACCTTTTTGTTAAGCTTTAGTCACTTATGAATAATTATTCAATTGACTAAGATGTGAAATAATCTCAATTGTCTTAAAAAGCATACTCAATCCTAATTTTCTACTATCTTGTTACTTATTGGGTAAAAATATCCGAATTGAGATTTCCTTATTGAACAAGAGATTATAATTTAATTTTATGACCATGCTCCTTTTGAAATTATAAGGTATTTTGTTTTAAAAATAAGGGTTCAGATGTTTAAGTTTTACGCTAAAAAATCTTCCTCTCCTTTGGCCCACCTCTATAACCTACCGCTAATACCTAATTTAAACTATTAATAAATTAGATCCTTTCACCATTAATTTCTATCGGTATATTGATTTTTATTTTATCAAATTGAATTTGCTCAACATGAACTCATGTGATTGGATATTTCCTAACTAATGAACTCCCATGTCGATTGAAACGTGGACAAAATTAGACAATACAAAGAACAATTAAGATTCAAAGAGAGATAAATCAAGGTCAAGATGGATAAGGAAATATAGAAGACGCCAATAACAAAAAAAGGAATGGGGGATTTAGTAAGTAAACTTTTGTGGTATATTACATTCATTCGTAGGATACTAAATAATACTCCTATTTCACGTTCTAATTTTTAATATTCTATTGTAAATAACTCTTCCCAATAGACCATTCCTATTATAAATACCCCTTATATTACCAGATGTTACGTATACATGTATTTCGGGTGATATTTTAAATACCCCTTATTATTTGAATAACATTCATGTTGAATGTGTTCTTTGAGTTTTAAAACATTTGGTTAATGTTGAGATGTATTGAGCTTTCAGAATGATGAAGAAGTAAAATTTAAATCAAACATAAAAATTTGTGTCGATTCTAAGTTTCACTTATTGGTGACATTTATTAAACATTAGCTTAGGAAAGTCATAAATTGTTTTGAACCTTGCACAAGAATCAAAAATATCAAGAGCTTCAAGATATGTTGAACACTGATTTTGAAATATGTGTCTATGATCAATGTGTCAAGTGTACTAGAGTTTATTAACATTTTACACACCAATACAAAGATCAAAACCTTACAAAGTGTAATACATCAATATTTGAAAAGTGTCCATAATTGGTCTTTGATAGTGTCTGACCCTTGTATGAGGATCAAAATTTCAAGGCTATGTGGTGCATGGTTTCACTAATCAATGACAGGTGATGTCCATTGGCATAATGGAGAACCAAAGAGTTTGTAGTGGAGACCAAGTTCTAAAATTTTTAAAGACACAACTACACCAATTAATGCCCCTTCACCGCTTATTACATGCCATTATATTGGCTACAAGATTTACATTAATAGAAGCCTCTTTATGAACATACATGATAGGATAATTTGTAGAATGTGAAGCCCCCATGGAAAAAGATGAGTTGGAATTCAAATAACATAAGAAACATATGGAAACAAGAGCCTATTTTTTACCCATAATAAATAAACTAGCACGAAAATAATTGTTTCTAGTGTCATAACAAAATTAGGTGTCTACAATATCATTATCACTATTGAAAAGTTGATCACTGTAGAGGTTATATTAAAATCTACAAAAATAATGGCATGGAAAAGACCTTTTAAGATCCATAATTTTGGGTGGCTTGCTTAAATTTTCCATATTAACTTATAGCATAAATTACCCCGTGTTAGTTTATAGTAGTGTTTTTAATTTGTAGGATGCACCTTCAAATATGAAATATACATATACCTTACTTATGCATTTTTTTTTTTAGTAGTGCACTCATTTGGGCACTATACAACATAGATTGTTGGCATTGCTGCTCATGCTTTGGAGGAAGCGTGTAATGGAATTACAAATACAATTAAGCGTACAATTAAATTAGTGATCACCTTAAGCTGCTATGATTCATGAGGAAAATCCGTCATTGAAATACTCACAACAACACCAATACTTCCTAATACGTATCAAAAGAACACACCTACTTCCCCACAAATGAAATTCATAAGAACTAATCTTCTCTAATTTGAATTTTGATAAACGTTTCTACAACATGGTCAAGTAAAATGCACAACAGACCGTTGAAGACAATACCTTTGATTTTGTAATTATTGTTTTCTTAAATGAAATTGCTTATTTGTGGTGTAATGTTTTGTTATATAAATATTATAATCGTTATTAGTGAACAAATCATCACAAATATTGGAGAGCAAGGAAGACTGGGTCAAGCATGCATCCATTTTGTTTTTACATATGTTATGACTATTACTTTTCAAAAAGGCAAACAGCCGCGAATAAGGGTTTTCATTACGAGTTGATTTATTTGAATAGCATCCATCATGACCTAGAAAAGGTCAACTAACATATTTTCCCGCGTCAAATTCTTGTTATTCAATTCAAATATTTCACATATTAATAGTATTAAAACGCGTTACAAATTTCAACATTGAATCATTCATTCTGCATGGCATCCCTCTATAAATATTTCCTTCATTTCTTTCATTCTTCATCTTCATATCCATCCCCACCTGCTAAACAGTATTACATTTCACCTTATCTTACCTGCTATCTTTTGGTTGAGTTATTCAGTTGTATCCCGAACAGATTAATTGTCGAAGGTATCTCCGAAGAAGTTAAAATGCCAACAGCAATGTTTATCAAAATCGTGACGGTGCTGCTTGTTCTCAACGTTATATTTGTCGTCAATGTCTCTGCTCAACATAACTTTAAGGAATATGTAAATACAAATGTAGCTAGTGAAAGTCTGTATTCAATTGCGGAGATGTTGGCGCATTGTATTAACTGTGGAACCCATATTTCAAATTCTAACTGCTGCCGAAAATAAGATAAGTCTGCATATTGTTCATGCTGATAATTATCCAAAATGAAACAAAGAGGGGAACACACTTGCTAAAAAATGCAGAGACAATGCATAGCATTGAATGACTACAAAAGAATTGAGGTTTAACCAACCTGCGTATGGTGGGAGATCGAAAAGTGTCGATCTGGTGATGCTCGGCTCCCTCGTGATCCGCAAACAGGGAATTCTTTATTTTTATTTTTCATGAACAGATAAATTTTAATATACAATTCAGATTATCATATATATTTGTTTATATTGGACCTTGTGGATGGCTGAAGTAAACATTTTACGTCGGTTTCTTCCATTTAATGTTAACATTGTTAATCCTTGTTAAACTCGCATGCCACCTTCCTCACTTTTTTCCAAATACGTCATGACAATCAATGAAAATCAAGCACTATATAATTGACCCTATATTAACAACATTGTTGATCCGTTAAATTTATTTTTATTCTAATACTAGTAAGGGAGGAATGATGACTTCAACATGACAGAGTTAGCGATCTCCAAAATCGTTCACCTCTTTATGTATTGGATAGCTACCAAAAGAGTAGTTTGCTTGTGCATCTGTAATACATTTGGGTTTTGTGATCCAAATTACAACTGCCACTCACACTCAATAATATGACACACTTGGGATAATTTCCACCAAAGAACTGCAAAGTTCTTAAAAGGCTATCTTGTGCCATGTTATCGACACAAGTTTTTTTTCCATTTGACAATTGTTTCTAATTGCCGATGGAAGTATTGTCCCATATGGTTATGTCCGATAATTTTTCAATGTGCTTTCAATAGAATGGAATTTTCATCGGCATACAATTCATTACACCACATAGTTTTGTCTCAATATCACCCTTCTTCAGCATGGACCCACATTATACCATATCAAGCCAACATGGAGCTTAGTGGCAATGCCAACTAGATAAGTAGGTTAGATAGAGTAGTGGAGGAGTGGCATCAAGTAGGTGACATGCTTCTTTTGCACATTTTAGCACTAACTAGCATTCATTCAACACAAAGCCTACTTTGCCACCACCTTTGAGTTGAGTCGTTCATTAACTACTCTAGGGAAAGCACCCTTTCATGATCCCTTGTAATCACAAGGGGATAATATCATAAATGCCTCTAAATCACATATGATTGCAATGTTAGGGGTAAGCAGATCAAAGTCAAGGTTTACTAGATCAAAGTGGGAGATGGAGTTTCCAAACAATTATTCTAATCCCTGAAATCCAAGCACTAGGACTACCAAATCAAGGCCACTTAAGAAGGCAATTAGAAACTTAGTAAAGAAATGGATGTAGTAAATGCCTCTTTCCACCATTATCAATAGGTTTTTAAATCTCAAGAACCTTCTCCAAACTGATAAGAAACACTTGATCAATGCATTTTCGTTGTCCCTTGCAAGATTTTTAAAGCACAAAGGGTATCATGTGACCGAATGCTTTCGAGTGAATATCTTTATGAGGTTGTTTCCCACATGGATAATGGTAAATCCTCTTAGCTGGGATGGTCTGGCTTATGAATATTATAAAACCTTTTGGGCTGTTGTAAGAAGAGACCTATTCCAAGTTTATCTTATAGATTTTAACTCCGATTTTTTTGGGTGGTTTATTAACCACAATCATATAAAAATCATTCCCAAGATAATTGACCCAAAGCTTATCTACAAATAGAGGCTAGTCACTTTATTCAATGTCTTTTATTAAATAATTTCCAAGGCCTTAACAATACGCATCCGAAACGTGATGCCTATAACTATTAGTCTATAAAAAATAAGGTTTATTTAAAGGAAATATATCCTAAACAATAGTATTTCTCTTTGGGAAGGTGTGGACTATGCTTGCTGGTCTCAATAGAAATCCTTATTTATGAAAATCTATTCTTTGAAATCCTTTGACATGATAAAATGGCACTTAACTCCGGAAATGCTTAAACCACTTAGTTTTAGGTCATCATTTATCCACTCATTGTCAATGTTTTTTTCTAATGCTTCATCTTATCTCTTTGTTATTGGTATCATCTCGTAATAGATTTTCCTCTTTCATTCAATTCAATAGTTCTTTCCTCTTGTGCATGTGTTGTATGATTTAGCCACTAAAGGATTTACCTATCTCCTAGCCAATGCCTCTAAGAAATGGGTGGTGAAGGGAATATCTCTTCTAGGATTTCCTCCCACACATCTTGCTAATGGCCACTCCGCTAATGAGTTGTTTCTCATCTTGTGAGAAGATAAGAATAAGTACATGTATTAAGTTATACACTGCCTTGACTTTTATTTCTTAACTTCTAGCTTGAACATTCAACGGAAGTATACCCAATGTAATATAAAATCCTTTCTACCTCCACCTCTATAGTTGGATGTGTTTCAATGGATTAATTAGATTCGACGTGGAAAAATATTATGATTTATAGGAATTCCTTTTTTATATCAAGATACCTTCCCTTTCCTTTAGAAATGTGTAGTTGATGGAGTGGAGAAAAGGCTCTCCAATTGGATCACAAAACCACTTTTTATGGCTATTAAGTTTCACATTTTCTGCCAAGTCCTTGCTTCCATGAATGTTTATTACTCATCTTCTTGGGATCTAATACTCTTAGAAAAAACTTGAGAAATTGTTGAAATAATTATTACGAGATAGTTTTAAGCTTGAAATATATTTTCATATAAATTATGGTGAATTTGTTTTCTGCATTATAAGTTTAATGGCCTAGGATTGTTGGACATTGAGTGTCAAGGCAATTCCCTTAAAAAAAAATTTCATGATATTGAAGGGAATGAAGTTTGAAAAATCCTTCTGCGTAATTGTAACTTAGAAGGCATATGACTTGGAAAGGGTCACGATATCAGAACCTAATCATTATCCAAGATCTAATATAACTAGTTTTCTCATTCATTATTGAAATCATTTGGATGTATTAGGAAAAATTAAGCATTATGTTTTTCTAGAATGAATATGAGCTCAAAAATGAGCTTTCCATGAATGATCACTTGGTATATTGATGCCCAATTATTTGTAAAATTCCCATTTTAAGACTTTAGAAACAAGGGGAAAAAATTGCATAAAGTTCTCTCTTGTAAATTAACATAAGTTAGAACACAGATTTGAAAGCCAATCTATCTCATAACAGAAAACCATATGCAGTTGTAAATGACTCGGTGAACATTGATCTCTCACTTCATGACTCGGCATCATACTGATAGCTCACGTCAACTGTATAATGTGTATACTATCTATACTTGGTTTTGTTACCCTTTTAGAGGTATCAAGTATTCTGTTTAAGAGGCCTATCGAAATATTTGTTACCGATACTCATCTGAAAAACTTTCTTCTCAAACTAGGTGACAAAAGACAATGCAACCAGTAGTTCACGATACTTTGGCCAATGATTTTAAACATACTATTAATGTATATATTCCTAGATGACATACTCATCAAATAGAATAAGCCCTTCACCTAACTTTATCTGTTATATATAATGGTCTTCACTGACTTCTGTCAGTCCACTCGTTCAAGGTTTAACACTAGACAAGGTTAGCAACATGGCAAAGTGTGGAGGAATTCTTACAGTTACTAAGGGTACTTAGACATACTCAATCAACTTATGTCGATTCGGCGTGTCTATTTATTCTAAGTCAACATGAGTTACCCCAGACACTAGATCATGCACCTATCTTTACCTACGGAAGAACTATGATAAAATCAGAGTTTATGTTAGTCTAGTTGAACAAACTCTAAATGGTGTTTAAACATTTTAACTGCAACATATTATCCTTGTGAAGGCCCTTGTCATCGCGAAGGTACTGTGCTGCAATTGGCATGTGCCAACATCAAACTGTGTTTTCCTCATTTGGATGAACATACCTTAACTAGGAAGTTATATCTTATTAATTTCTTCATAACCGATTAATGACATCAACCCTACTAAACAACTAGGTTCATTAATTGTTAAGCTTCAGAGTTAAAACTGCATTAGATGAAGTTATGAAGATAAATCTGCCTTCTATCCAACTCACATGCTATGATTTGAACTATTAACATCCTCATTCCAATTTTATATTTAAGGCCTAGTACCCATGGAAGTTTCATTTATTCTCTCACTTAATACAGCCCTAGCTTATATACGTTTTGAGAAGGTCCTTTTTCATATTAGACTTCATTGAAATGAAGTCTAATTCCCTTTTTAAATATCTTTTCCCACATTCCTATTTTCTAAATGAGAAATCAAACATTCTCTAACTACAAATAACAATAAGGATTCATATCAAAAAGGTCTTAAATTAGGACTATGATTCATTTCAAGGGAATTGTCTTGCATTTACCTTATCAAGGGTTAAATTCTATTATAAACCCATTTTACATTATAAACTATTATGAATGTTTGATTCTCATAAAAACATTTGATTTAAATATAGTCATAGAGATATAGTTGAGTTTCAATGTAAGAAATTCAACTTTATAAGTTGCATCCTCACTGGAGAGGGTAATACATCTAACACCTCAGACTTTTGTTTATTCCATTCCACACCATAAAAATATGCTACTGTTTGTGGAATAGAGTAAAATTCATTATTTCCACTCATTGCATGCCAAAAGGAATTACATCAAGTACAAACAAATTTCACACATCTTTCATTCAACAAGGAGGAAATTATACATTTACATGTCCAAACGCTTCAGATATTAATATATCAAACAATGTACTATTTCAATCAATTTCAGATACAACTTTATTTTCCATCAAATAAATTTCAGTAATGAACCATATTTCATCATAAAAGTATCATGTCTCTTTTATAAACAAACGTAACTTCCTAAATATATTTCTCCTTTCATCACTTATGAATTTCATCTGTAAAATTACTAGCATGGGTCAGTTCATTAAACAAAGCATGATAAGCACTAATTCATTAAAACGATGTGACTTTAACAAACTATTTCATAAAAATAACTATGTTGTTATGAAATAGTCCTGAAGCAATTCAAAAAGACATAACAAAATAAAGAGAGAAAGAGATATACAACAAATCGAAAGTAAGGTTAGGTCATGCAATATAACTACTTCATCCATCCATACTATTGTCTTTTATCAAAAGAATTTAAATAGTAATTCTGATAAGTAATATTTCAAGAAAATTTCACTACTACTTTCATATATTTCTTTTCATGATCACTCATTCGATTAGATTCATTTAACATAAAAAGGTAACTATCCTAACTAGCTTTTAGGCATATTTCAGAAATAGATCACTTACAACCATATTCCATCTCAATATTTCCTTACGCTATATCCATCCTAATATTTGAGTTGCCAACAATCGAACTTAAATATCATAAGAAATAAGTTAAAATAACCAAATCATCATAACATTTAAATGTCTCGTTTTAGAGTATCCTAATACTCAAACTCAAAACTAGGAACCAAATCAAGTTAATAACCAAACAAGATAAATCAGACTAATTAAAAATGTAATATTACTTCCAACAAGAAAAAGAGTTATACTCGAATCTCAAAAAGAAGCACCATTGAAATAATTACCTCAAGTAGTTAAATTTTTAAGTTTTTACTCTATACTAACTTATTAAACCATTCAAATACTTCCATCCTAACACATTATTCCATCAAATTGATTTCAACTTCAGATATACTTCCCTAACAACAGTCTGTAATCATTCTTACTAGACAACCAAGAAGTTACATAACAAAAAAGACCAAAGAGAGACAACATCTTCAGCAAGTGCAAAGATGAAAGAAGAATAAAGGAAGCAGAGGGAGAATGTAGTGCCCGCTTCCCTTTGACACCATTTTCATTTTGTTGTTTTCGAGACTGGATACTTCACTTATGGATTTATTATGGCTTCTTGATTTAGCATGCTAGTAGATATCATAGACACTGGATTGTTATTGAATTGATCTTTATATGATGCATATGGTTTACTGGTGGACACCTGATGATGATATTTGTATACTTTTGACATGGTTATTTATCTTTAATTATGACATGTGATATGGTTAATCATATTGAGTACGCATTATAGAGCGCAGGACCCTAGGCCTTCGCGGTAGAGAGATTGATCAAGTTTGGGTCCAATGGGATAGGTATGATGAGACTACAGCTACTAGGGAGGATGCTACTTTGCTACGACGATAGTTTCCACACCTCTTCCAGTGAATTCCAGGAGGAAGTCGAGTCTAAGGGGAGGGGGATGTAGTGCCCGCTTCCCTTCGACACCATTTTACTTTTGTTGTTTTCGAGACTGGATACTTCACTTATGGATTTATTATGGCTTCTTGATTTAGCATGCTAGTAGATATCATAGACACTGGATTGTTATTGAATTGATCTTTATATGATGCATATGGTCTACTGGTGGACACCTGATGATGATATTTGTATACTTTTGACATGGTTATTTATCTTTAATTATGACATGTGATATGGTTAATCATATTGAGTAGAACTTGATAATTGGACTGATGTGATGATCGTTTTGACATAAATGAAATGTGGAATAGAAATGCGCTCGAAAGTGTAAGTGATATTGTAATTGTATAGATGATAGTAAATCATGTGTCGTTTATGTTAGATTATATTGTATATTTCGCATGAATGTTTTAATGCGGCCAACAGGCCGAAGGAGGTACTTTCTGTTCTGTAGGTATATTATATTCACAACAAAATTGGGGAGTGGAGACCAACCGCATCGGAATTCGAGAAGGATCTAGGTAAGATCACCATGGCAACAAGTAATTGTGTGTGTGTTAGAATTATCTAGTTATGGGAAAATTGTGACCTAGGGGGTCATGTGTTGTTTTGTTTTATTTTTTCTCTTTTTATTATGTTGGTATGTGTTGCTCTTAGTAAGTGAAATTTTACTTGTGTTATTATTCATATTCTTTGGATTGGAGTTTACCCCTTTGTTAGCCATGGGTTGTAGTGGCTTAATTAAGCTAATTTGAATTTGTCCTAAACTAATTAAGAGATGTGATCAAAGAGAGCTCATTTATTAGGCTTGATTTACTTGGGATTTTGTGTGGATTGATGTGTGTTTGAGTTTTGAGTGTAGCACACTCTACCCCACATGGGAAACTCGAATTTGGCCTTGGAGGCTAAATTTCAAAGCTTGTGGGACAAGTCAAACTTGTCCCACACCTCTTAAAACCCCATGCCAACCCTACCTATGGGTTGGAAGGCCAAATTTAGGGTCTTTTAGGTGTTTTGGGGGGGGATAAAAGGGTAAAAATATTAATTGCACTTTCTCTCAAAATTTAATTTTTTCCTTTGGGGGAGTGGGCTTAGTTGGAGTGTGTAAGGTGCTTGCCTTTCTTTCAACCACTTCTTAATGGTGCATTGGAATATCAAGTTGACCAAATGATGTGGAGTGGAGGGAAAAGGAGGTGGCATCCTACTTGGAGCCACATCATCCCTCCCTCTCGTTTCTCTATTTATTTGATCCTCTTGTTTGTTTTGGGGGTTGGAAGTTTCATTTTTTTTTGTTTTTTTGTATTTTAGAGAGGAGAGGATTTGGAAAGAGTTTGTGGATTTTTGGAGCTTGTTGATACTTGTGGGAACTTTGTTGGCGCTTGTGGATGATTTGCTTGGTTTTTGGAGGGATTGAGACTTCATACTTGGAGCAAGCTCTAACATGGAAAGGTAGGAGCTTCACCTTTGTTTGCATTATGTTTCTTTTTTTGTTATGTGAATGTATATTTATGTTGTGTTGAATGTTGTTGTTTGAAATGCTTGTTGGGAATGGGTAGAATTCCTAAGTTGGGAGTGGGAGGAGACTATGGGGAGTTTATTTGAGGTAGGCATAAGAGATCATGTTCTTGAGGAGGGAGTTTGGGTTGGGTGCCCACCTTGTAAGAGAAATGCTTGCATTTTCTTCTTGTTTTACTTTGAGGGAGCCATAAGAGTTGAGGGAGGCATAAGAGTGGATGGAGGGATAAGGGGTACTTGAGGGAGGCATAAGAGTTGTTTGGGGTATTGTGTTTTTCATTGGAGGTTTTAGGTGGCAACCATTCCCATTGGGAGGCATAAGTGGCCTCCCCATAGGTCTTACTCTTACGGCTTTCTTGATAAGCCTTGTGACTTGTTGTTGTGATTGTTTCCCTCTTGTTGTATTGTTGATTTTGTTTGGAAGGATTACGGAATGAATGTGAAATTTTATGTTGAGTTATGTGCAAGCTAGTAGTTGCCATGAGTTGGATTTTCTCCCATTGTAATGTGGTTGGGGCTCGGGGGCCAATGGAGAGGATGGCTTCTCTTCTCCATTGGGTATCTTGGTTGGGAGGAGAGCGTTGTCTCTCCCCTTATTTTGTTGTGAATCAAGCAAACTATTGGAGGAGCTATCTTGTTGATGTTTGAAGCATTGGAGCCTTGTTGATGACAATGTGAAACCACCTTGTATTTTTATGCACCTTGAGTGGACGAAAAATGTAATATTTCTTTGTATTTTAGCTTCCATCATTGTAAAATGATCTCACATTAAGTGAAAAATGTTGTAATGATTTTTTGAAGGAAATTTGTTTTGAACTTCATTAGTAAGGTTGTAATGTGGATGGAATTAAAAGTTGAAAGAAAGACAATCTATTTATTCTCCTTTAACTTGGCTTGGAACCTCATATGAGTATGTTGATCTTGTCGACATGTTAGTAGTTCTTGCTTTAAAACTTAATGGAAATATTGTTGGACTCTTTTGTGGAATGTTAGGAAATTTACAAAACATATACATATTAGATTTCATTTTGTTTCTTAAAAGAGATGTATTGAAAAGTGAGAATATTAGTGCATATTCTCTTCTTGTATTGCGAATAGAAAGACTTAAGTTTTAAATGGTTTCCAATATGCAAATAAAGTAAATTATGTCCTAGCTCTATTATGTTTATCTTCATTTAAGAATTCATTGTAAAATTATTTGCAAGTTAGTAAGGGAAAGGAAATAAAATCTAATTGAAATCGCATTCAAATGCGCCTATTAAAATATGTAGAAAGAGATTTTAATGTAAAAGTTCCAAGCTTATTTAGTTCCTTACCCACATTTCATTAATAAGGAATCTAATATTTTAAATATTATTCATATTTAAGTAATATTAAAACTAATAGATTTACTATTATAGGATTTTACTAATAACAATATACTATTAATATTCCCTTTATATTAATAAAGTATATTATTATAAACCAAAGCAAATAAATAATATCAATGAAATATATAAATAAACCTATGCATGAGATGTGCATATAATTGCAAAACATATTGTGCTTCATGAATATTCTGACATGAAACAAATCCACCTCTGTGAGATTCTCTTCCTCGAGCTGTCTCGTAGAATAGGTAAGCTCTCAATGAAAGATCTCTAGAAATGAATTTCATCGGGTCCCCCCCCATAAGACTCTCACTGGCCAGTGGTGGATCGGAAAAAGAAGGGTAATGCCAAATCTAAATCCCCCACCATATCGGACAAGATTTGATTCTTGTCTTTTTGGGCACTATTATTGCTACATTTTGGCATATGGCCTGCTACGCAGTTTTTAGGCAGCTGTGTTGTTGTTTTGTTGCTGTTTTTTTGCTGTTTTGTTGCAGCTGGTTTGCTTTTGCTGGTTCCTTTCTTGACAGTTTTTGTTGGGCTCTTTTGAGTTGATCGTCTGGATGTTTTCTCCATTAGTGGTCGGCTGGAGTACATTGTTATCATTTTTGTGGCCGGACCACTGCGTGTTTGCTGTTTGATCGCTGTCCATCAGGTGTTTATTTGTTGTTGTGTTGCTGCTGGTTGTTTCTTTGCAGACTACGTTCTGCAGTTGGTCCTTATTGTTTTATCAGGATGTTGATCCTTTTTTTCGAGCTTTATTTTCCTATTCTGGCTCCTGAGCCTTGCTGTACAAGGTATAGTCCCTTTTAAAAAACTATTTGCCAATAATTAAAAAAAACACTCTCACTGGCCCTTAATCGATTTTGATATAAATATATTGAAGGCGGATCCCAGAATTTTTGAGGATGCATTCGATACTTAACAGATAGCAACATAGTTGGATAGACTGCTTGTCTAAGCGCACAAAAAAAATCTTTGTTTTATTGCTGTGACTTGCCTACTGCCTAGCCGACTGCTGTGGCAGGCCGTGACTATGGACCCCCGCCATGAATGCACCTTGTAGCACCAAACAAGGGAGGTAACAGGCCTATTCCACTCGCCCGTAGCTCCATCTACAACCTCCATTACAGTTCACACGGCCAGGGGCGAGTAGAATGGGGAAAAACGCTTGCTATATTCACCTGTAGCTTCGTCTATAATCCACCAGATCACCTCACGCGGCCAGGGCCGAATGAAAAGAGGCAATACGCCTGCTATACTAGCTCGTAGCTTCAACTCTAACCACCATTTTCAATCCTATGCGGCCAGGGCGGGTAAAACAACAGGCAGATCAAACAGGAAGCATAAGATTTGTAAATCTAGTGAATAAATGTTATATGTGGCCTAGCAGGAGCTGGTTAACACGCAAGGGAGGGATTTTTAATATTTGGCAGGTGTTGGTTGAGCCACCCACCCCCAATCATGATTTCCAACCTAAATTTATTAATGTGTCTCCACGTAGTGGCTTTGGCCACGTGAAACCATTTGTATGGCCGCTTACCATTTAAACGTGTCCTTGGCCACGTGGATGTGGCATGTTGTTGGAACTTATTTTCCCTTGGTGCTCGCCATTGGTTATGAGATCCATCTATGTATTTATATTAAAATTTACCTACTGTAAATATTTTAACATACTTAATATCACAGCATTGTATATATGCATAATAACTTGCTAACTATAGATAGTTTATAATTATATAATAGTGATGAATGTTATGAGTATATAGCATTCATAGTAATCTGTTATTATCTTTACATAATTATAAGTACATTATGCAACGCAAGCTAAGTATTATTATACAAAACTAATGGTTTTATTACATATGTAACTAATACTATTATAACAATGCATTCACATATATCTGTCATACGTTAACAGTTGCCCATATAACAACAAACACTGTAAAATTTTATTTCATATCTTATACACCTCCCACTGTATTATTATATATACTCATCTCCATTAATTAATTCGATTTGTCTGTTATTTCTCATGTTCTGTCTGTTATGCTAACTTTGTACACAATTGTGTCATGTTATCACTCATGTAACTAATTGTCATTGTGTTAATTTTAATATTATTACTTTTTCTGGTACAAATTACACAAAAATAACATATATAACACAAAAAAAAAACCTTAGTCGTAGTTTCGGTTATCTGTTTAGCGCAAGCAAGTCCTAGAGCGTCGTCATTTTTGTGGCATTATATTTTGGTATCAGAGCTGGGGGTTCGAAGCTTGGACCCTTGGGCACACACAGAAAACATGAAACAGGAACATTTAACTTAGTACAGAGTTGATTCTTTTAAAATATAAAACCATAATGTTGATAATTATAGGAAACAACAAATTTAGAAAACTGGCACAAGACCTAGAACAATGAACTAACTCTTGCCTTGATCTATGCAGGAGGCACGGATTGGGCGAGGGGTCTCTTCATATAAACCTAGATATACCACCACCAGAGCAGGCCATAGCAGCCATCCTACCTCAGATCTTGCAGACACTCCAGGATGTCAATGCCGCTATACGTGGAGAGCCCTTGGGAGGACGATTTGCAAGACATAATTTGGAGCCATCAATAGATGCACAGGCATCCCCTCGACACAGTGAGGAGCACATGGCAGAGAACTTCTGTGTGGAGTCGGCTAGGGTAGAGTCACCACAGAGAGGACATGGGGACAAGATCTCAGGACATAGGGACAGGTCTCAGAGCCCTAGACAGAGGGAGGAGCATATAGAGAGACCTAGGATTCGTTATATGTCAGCTCTAGACCATATCAGGGAGATCCTGAAGCTACGACCATCTCACTATTTGGGTGATACAGGTAGTTTTCAGGTTGAGGCCTAGTTGGTGAGCTTGAGCGGATGCTTCAAGCTCTGCCCTTATACTAGCAACATGAAAGCTCGTGTTGCAATCCATCTTCTGAAGGATGGAGCAGGAGTCTGTGGAGGACCAAGGAACAGAAGCTCCATGTTGACTCGGAGACGATTACCTGGGAGTTGTTTGAGGAGTGTTTTAGGAGCAGGTATTTACCCAGGAGATTTATACAGCAGCGGATAGATGAGTTTCATGACCTTCGTCAGGCATCGATGATAGTAGCTGAGTATGAGAGTCGATTTCTAGACCTACTCTAGTATGTCGACTATATGTAGGATGAACAGGTACTGATTCACAGGTTCATCCGGGGCCTAAATTTGGATTTAGGTGGTGCAATGTACATTCACTGCCCACAGACATTAGTAGAGGCCATGGAGAAGGCATATATTATAGAGGAGACACGGGGGAAGATGCAGCAGGCTAGAGACAGAGTTCAGAGCCGTTTCTAGTAGATGTAGGATAGTAGGTCGAAGGGGTCAGTTCCTCCTGCACGGGGTGGACAGAGTTCAGGACAAGCTTAATTCAGGCCACCACAGTAGCAGCAGTAGCAGCAGACCTTCCTACCTTATCGACCGCCTCATAGATTTGATGCGCAAAGAGGATGTAGTATGGTGCCTCCTCCTAGGGGTCCCATCAAGACACAGGGTGCGCTGAGAGCTCAGTCAGCAGGAGCTCGTCAGCAGAGACCTTAGCAGTCCATAACCAAATTGTTAGGATTTGTATCTCAGTCATCTAGAGTACCAACTGGAGCTGCTTCCCAGTGGAGGGGACCAGGTAGCTGTTATGGTTGTGGTGTTGTGGGACATCATTGGAGAGATTTCCCACAGAACCCTAACAAGGGTAAGACGCAGAGCTTAGAGCCTACTGTTGGAGATATTGCATGGAGTCATCAGATCTATGCAGTGGTCGAGAACTACCAAGCTGAGCATTAGAGTACTGTGATTGAGACGACAGGTAGTATTGGTGGTATTTCCACCTCTATATTATTTGATTCTGGTTCTTCTGATTCTTTTATTACACCATCCTTAGTAGAGCATTGTAGGCTGGTGGCAATTAGGCAGGGCCATAGTTGGGACATTGAGACGGCTTTTCGAGCCAAAATTTCTGTAGACTCCTTAGTTAAGGAGTGTGTAGTGGATTTAGGACCCTTCACCACTACTTCTGATCTTCGAATCCTTCCATTAGGATCTTATGGCATCATTTTAGGCATAGATTGGTTATCCACTCACAGAGCTAGAGTGGATTATTACCATAAGACTATTGCTTGCATAGATGATCTTGGAGTAGAGTCAGTGATATCAGGAGTTAGGAGGGTCGTATCCATTCGCACCATCTCTACTATGCAGGTTAAGCGGTGTGCGCGACGGGGATGTCAATTGTTTGTTATTACGGTCAGTGACAGATCAGAGGATGAGTTGAGAGGACCTTCCCTCGATGACCATCCCATCTTATCAGAGTTTTCTGATGTGTTTCCAGGGGAACTACTGGGGTTACCTCCCCCACATGAGATCGACTTCTATATAGATCTAGTTCTGGGCGTAGAGCCTATCTCACGAGCACCCTATCGGATGACTAATCCTGAGTTATGTGAGCTCAAGTTGCAGCTTGAGGACCTTCTAGAGAAAGGCCTAATCTGCCCTAGTGTATCCCCTTGGGGTGCACCAGTGATCTTAGTAAAGAAGGACAGATCTCTTTGGTTGTGTATTGACTACCGTCAGCTGAATAAAGTAACGATCAAGAATCGTTACCCCCTTCCACGCATTGATGTTTTATTCGATCAGATGAAGGGGGCTACAGTTTTCTCTAAGATAGATCTTAAGTCAGGGTACCATCAGCTCAGGATTGTGGAGACAGACATTCACAAGACAGCATTCTGTACGAGATATGGCCACTACGAGTTCACAGTGGTACCTTTCAGTTTGACGAATGCCCCCGCAGTGTTTATGAGTTTGATGAATGGGGTATTCAGCACCTTCCTCGATCGCTTCGTGCTCATCTTCCTTGATGAAATTTTTATTTACTCATGCACATGTGAGGAGCACGTGGAGCACCTTCACCAGGTTCTTCAGTGTCTTTGCGAACAGCGCCTTTACGGGAACTTGGAGAAGTGTGCGTTCTTTCAGCCTGAGGTGCAGTATTTGGGCCACATCATTTCTAGGGAAGGTATCACAGTCGATCCTTCCAAGATTCAAGCCATCATGGACTAGCCAGCACCCACTAGTGTGACCGAGGTGCATAGCTTCATGGGCCTAGCAGGGTATTACAGGAGGTTTTTTTCAGGATTTTTCTCGGATTACGCACCCCATCACTTCCCTTCAGCGGAAAGGGAAGAATTTTTTATTGTTAGATAGATGTGAGTAGGCTTTCGGTACACTGAAGGAATGCCTCATGAGAGCACCTATTCTTATAGTGCCAGATCCTCAAGGTGAGTTCTACGTTTGCACAGATGCTTCCTTGGCAGGACTTGGAGGTGTGTTAATGCAGGAGGGTAGAGTAGTTGCCTTTGAGTCTTGCAAACTCAAAGATTATGAGCTCAATTATCCGACCATGACCTTGAGCTTGCAGCAGTGGTACATGCCTTAGTGCGGTGGAGACATTTTCTTCTTGGCCGGAGATTTACACTCAGGACTGATCACTTGAGTCTTCGCCACCTCTTCACGCAGCCCAATCTCAATGCTCATCAGCGACGTTAGATGGAGTTACTCTGTGAGTATGACATGGAGATAGAGCATGTGAAAGGGAAGGAGAATGTGGTTGTAGATGCCTTGAGTAGGCAGAGACATGTGGCTATGGCCACCTCAGTGGGCACAAACTTACGGAGTAGGATCTTGTAGCAGCTTCCTCATGATAGTTTCTACCTTGCAACTAGAGCAGAGATTGAGTCTCAGAGACCCCTTGAAGGGAGTTTTGATGGATTTTCATTAGAGGTAGATGGTCTTCTCAGACACAGAGGTCGGATATATGTTCCTTTAGATGGAGGCTTGAGACATGACATTTTGATAGAGGCTCATCGTGCACCTTATTCAGCCCATCCCGGGGTGAAGAAGATGCACGCCACCCTAAGACAGTTGTATTTTTGGAGAGGACTTCAGAGAGACGTGGCTTTGTTTGTGTCATGCTGTTTAGAGTGCAAGAGGGTGAAGGCCGAGCATCAGCATCCAGCTAGCCTTGTCTATCCTCACGCTATTCCGGAATGGAAGTGGGACACCATTTCCATGGACTTCATCGTTGGGTTACCTACGTCGAGATACCATCACGATGCCATCATGGTCATGGTGGATAAATTGACGAAGGTAGCACATTTTTCTCCAGTGAAGACCACCTATACATCAAGTGTTGTGGCACGAGTATACCTTGATGAGATTGTCAAATTACATGGGATTCCGCAGAAGATCATTTGCAACCGCGATCCTTTGTACACTTCCCATTTCTGGACCACCGTGCAGTATGCCCTCGGGACGAGGATTAATTTCAGCACAGCTTATCATCCTGAGATAGATGGACAGATAGAGAGGGTGAATCAGATTTTGGAGGATATGCTCAGGATGTACGTGATGGATCATCAGTCAAGATGGGAGGAGTATCTGTATTTTGTGGAGTTTTCCTACAATAATAGTTTCCAGAGTTCGATAGGCATGGCTCCTTTTCAGTCTTTATATGGTAGAGAGTGCAGGACACCTCTTAGTTGGGATAGGATTGAGAACAGGGTTTCCCTTGGGCCAGTATTATTACAGGACATGGAGCAGCAGGTTACCTTGATCAGGAAGAGATTGCAAGAGGCACAGGACAGACAGAAAAAGTATGCAGACCAGCATAGGACAGATCGTAGTTTTGAGGTAGGCACGAAGGTGTTTCTTCATTTCAGACTGCATAAGAGCCCTATCCATTACGAAAAAGGTTCTAAGCTTGCTCCTAGGTTCGTGGGTCCCTTTGAGATCTTGGAGCGCCTTGGTCCCTTGGCCTATCGTCTAGCATTGCCACCTAGCTTATCTCGCGTCCATGATGTGTTTCACGTTTCTGTGCTTAGGAGATATATTTCTGATCCTTCTCATGTGCTAGATTAGACCACATTACAGGTGCAGGATCAGGAGCAGGTGATGGTGGAGCCCGTACGCATTATAGAGCGCAGGACCCTGGGCCTTCGCGGTAGAGAGATTGATCAGGTTTGGGTCCAATGGGATAGGTATGATGAGACTACAGCTACTAGGGAGGATGCTACTTTGCTACGACGATAGTTTCCACACCTCTTCCAGTGAATTCCAGGAGGAAGTCGAGTCTAAGGGGAGGGGGATGTAGTGCCCGCTTCCCTTCGACACCATTTTGTTGTGTTGTTTTTCGAGACTGATTACTTCACTTATGGATTTATTATGGCTTCTTGGTTTAGCATGCTAGTAGATATCATAGACATTGGACTGTTATTGATTTGATCTTTATATGATGCATATGGTTTACTGGTGGACATTTGATGATGATATTTGTATGCTTTTGACATGGTTATTTATCTTTAATTATGACATGTGATATGTTTAATTATATTGAGTAGAACTTGATAATTGGACTAATGTGATGATCATTTTTGACATAAATGAAATGTGGAATAGAAATGTGCTAAAAAGTGTAGGTGATATCGTACTTGCATAGATGATAGTAAATCATGTGTCGTTTATTTTAGATTATATTGTATATTTGGCATGAATGTTTTAATGCGGCCAACAGGCCGAAGGAGGTATTCTCTGTTCTACAGGTATATTGTATTCACAACAAAATTGGGGAGTGGAGACCAACCACATCGGAATTCGAGAAGAATCTAACTAAGGTCACCATGACAACAAGTAATTGTGTGTGTGTTAGAATTATTGGTTAAGGGAAAACTTGTGACCTAGGGGGTCATGTGTTGTTTTGTTTTAAATTTCCCTTTTTATTATGTTAGTATGTGTTTTCTTTTAGTAGTGAATTTTTACTTGGTTTATTGATTAGATTTTTGGATTGGAGGTTACCCCCTTTATTAGCCATGGGTTGTAGTGTCTTAATTAAGCTAATTTGAATTTTTCCTAAACTAATTAAAGGATATGACCAAAGAGAGCTCATTTATTAGGCTTGATTTACTTGGGTTTTTGTGTGGATTGATGTGTGTTTGATTTTGAGTGTAGCACACTCTACCCCACATGGGAAACTCGAATTTGGCCTTAGAGGCCAAATTTCAAAGCTTGTGGGACAATTCAAACTTGTCCCACACCTCTTAAAACCTCATGCCAACCCTACCTATTGGTTGGAAGGCCAAATTTAGGGTCTTTTAGGTGTTTTGGGGGGATAAAAAGGGTAAAATATTAATTGCACTTTCAAATTTAATTTTTTTGTCCTTGAGGGAGTGGGCTTAGATGGAGTGTGTAAGGTGCTTACATTTCTTTCAACCACTTATTAATGGTGCATTGGAATATGAGGTTGACCAAATGTTGTGGAGTGGAGGGAAAAGGAGGTGGCATCTTACTTAGAGCCACATCATCCCTCCCTCTCTTCTCTCTATTTATTTGATCCTCTTGTTTGTTTTGGGGGTTGGAAGTTTCATTTTTTTAGTCTTTTATATTTTGGAGAGGAGGGGATTTTGAAGGAGTTTGTGGATTTTTGGAGCTTGTTGATACTTGTGAAAATTTTGTTGGAGCTTGTGGATGCTTGCTTGATCTTTGAAGGGATTTGAGACTTCATACTTGGAACAAGCTCTACCATGGAAAGGTAGGAGCTTCACCTTTTCTTGTATTATGTTTTCTTCTTTTTGGTTATATGAATGAGTATATATATGTTGTGTTGAATATTGTTGTTTGAGATGCTTGTTGGGAATGGGTAGAATGCCTAAGTTGGGAGTGGGAGGAGACTATGGGGAGTTTAATTAAGGGAGGCATAAGAGATCATTTTCTTGAGGAGGGAGTTTGGGTTGGGTGCCCACCTAGTAAGAGAAATGTTTGCATTTTCTTCTTGTTTTACTTTGAGGGAGCCATAAGAGTTGAGGGAGGCATAAGAGTGGATGGAGGCATAAGGGGTACTTAAGGGAGGCATAAGAGTTGTTAGGGGTATTGTGTTTTGCATTGGAGGCTTTTAGGTGGCACCCATTCCCATTGGGAGGCATAAGGGGCCTCCCCATAGGTCTTACTCTTATGGCTTTCTTGATAAGCCTTGTGACTTGTTGTTGTGATTGCTTTCCCTCTTGTTGAGTTGTTGATTTTGATTTGAAAGATTATGGAATGAATGTGAAATTTTATGTTAAGTTATGTGGAAGCTAGTAGTTGCCATGAGTTGGATTTTTTCTCCCATTGTAATGTGGTTGGGGCTCGGGGGCCAATGGAGAGGATAGCTTCTCTTCTCCATTGGGTATCTTGGTTGGGAGGAGAGCGTTGCCTCTCCCCTTATTTTGTTGGGAATCAAGCAAACTATTGGAGGAGCTACCTTGTTGATGTTGTAGCATTGGATCCTTGTTGATGACAATGTGAAATCACTTCGTATTTTTACCCACCTTGAGTGGAGGAAAAAAAAAATGTAATATTGCTTTGTATTTTAGCTTCCATTATTAAAAATTTGTTCCCACATTAAGTGGAAAATGTTGTAACAAGATTTTTAAAGAAAGTTGTTTTGATCTTCTTTAGTAAGAGGTGTATTGGAAAAGTGGAATATTAGTGCATTTTCTCTTCTTGTATTGTTGATGGAAAGATTTAAGTTTTTAATTAGCCCTCAATATGCCAATCAAATAATTTAAGTTCTAGCTCAATTATGTTCTTCCTCATTTAAGAATGATTGAAAATCCATTTGCAAAGTATTATGGGAAATGAAATCAGACCTTTTTGAAATCCCGTGCAATGTTTATTAAATTGTGTAGAAAGAAATTTTATTGTAAAGACTATAAACTCATTAAGATCATTACTCGATATTTCATTACTCGATATTTCCTTAATGTTTAATAAGGAAACTAATATTATAAATATTATTCATATTTAAGTAATACTAAAAGTAATGGATTTACTATTATTAAATCATATTAATCACCCACCAAATGTACTATTAATATTCCTTTTATATTAACATAGTATATTAGTATAAACTTGCAACCAAGAAATAATATTAATGGAACCTACATATGTCCATATAATTGCAAAGAAAACTGTGCTTCATGGATATTCTGTTATGAACCAGATCCACCTCTATGCGATTACCTTCCACGAGCTGCTTGTAACCAGGTAAGGGTCTCATTAGAGAATCTTGTAATAAATTTCTTCAGGTCTCTCCGTAATAATCTCACTGTCCCTTGATCGGTTTTGATAAAATACCTTGAAGGCAAATACCGAGTTTGTGGATGCATTCGATTCTGAACAGATAACAACATAGTTGGCAACCTGATTGTTTTAAGCACTTCAAAAAAAAAGGGGGGGTGCTACCATACGGGGTGCTACCATACTATGCAGGCCGCTGCTGAGGACCCTGCTAAAAAAAGACATTTGAAAGTATGGAAATCATAAACAAAATAGCTGTACAGTTGCAATCTGTACAGGCATTTTTATAGTTTTCGCACTATTTTGCAAAGCAAACTGTGCTCCATGAATATTCTGATATGAAACAGATCCGCCTCTTTGAGATTCTCCACCACGAGCTTCACTGTAAAATAGGCGAGGTCTCATTAGAGAATCGATCTAATAAATTTCATCTGGTCTCCGGGTAACACTCTCACTGTCCCTTAATCGTTTATGGGAAAAGAAAAATAATATCTTGAAGGCGAATCCCAAATTTTTTTGTGGATGCATTCGATACTGAGCAGATAACAACATAGTTGGGCAACCTGTTGGTTTTAAGTGCTCAAACAAAAAAAAGAACGCCTGTCCCTCTGGCTGTAGTTTCTCCTCTCACCACCATCCTCTGTCCTCACGTCCAGGGATGAATAAACCAGTCAATACGCCTGCTATACTAGCCCGTAGCTTCATCTCTAACCACCATCCATTCCACGCGGCCCGGGGCAGAATAAAAACGGGTAGGAAGACCAAACAGGAAGCTAAAGATTTGCAAATCCAAAGTTATTAAATGAAATATGCGGCCCAGCAGAGGTTGGTCTACACACAAGAGAATGGAATTTCAATGTTTGGCAGGTGGCCATTAAAGCCACCCACCCCCCATCCATAATTTCAAATTTATGTTTAATCTTATAGATTTACAATCATGTTCATAATATACAATCATATAACATGACTCAATTTGTCACATTTTATAATACGATGATGTATCTTCGTTATACCTTATTGTCATGAACTACATTCCTATCATCACCTCCTTTATAATCAATGCCATATATCTATCCCATTCATCTGTCATGATTACCACCAAACCTACCCCGTTACTCTATAACATTTACCTACTGTAAATATTTTAACATACTTAATATCACAACATTGTATATATGCATAATAACTCGCTTACTATAGATAGTTTATAATTATATAAAAGTGATGATTGTTATGAGTATATAGCATTCATAGTAATCTGTTATTATCTTTACATAATTATAAGTACGTTATGCAACGCAAGCTAAGTATTATTATACAAAACTAATGGTTTTATTACATATGTAACTAATACTATTATAACAATGCATTCACATACATCTGTCATACGTTAACAGTTGCCCATATAACAATAAACACTATAAAATTTTATTTCATATCTTATACACCTCCCACTGTATTATTATAAATACTCACCTCCATTACTTAGTTCTATTTGTCTGTTATTTCTCGTGTTCTGTCTGTTATGCTATCTCTGTCCACAATTGTGTCATGTTATCACTCATGTAATTAATTGTCATTGTGTTAATTTTAATATTATTACTTTATCTTGTACAAATTACACAAATCATCACACATAATACTAAATTAATATTATTGTACCATTTGTACGAAGTTAACATTTGCATTGCAACATAATTAGCATATGTATATAAGTTTAGTTATGTGGTTACTATATCGCACTTATCGCATATTACATATGGGATATAATGCATGAATAACATATATAACAAAAAAATAAAATTAGTCATAGTTTCGGTTTATGTGTTTAGTGGAAGCAAGTCCTAGAGCATCGTCATTTTTGTGGCATTACAGAGAAAGATCACAACCCCTCAACTCTTGTATGATTAAAGGTGAACCTAAAGAAACTAATAACCTATATTGAGAAGGTCATTATCTAGTGTCTCAAACCAAAATCCCAAATGGAGATCTAATTTGGGTTTGAATTGAATGAACAACAATCAAGAGACAGTAAATAGAGCCTTTATTTCCACAAGATAACAAATAAAACATTACTCAGAAGATGAAAAGATGGAAGGAATAATTTTAATAGATGATGAAGTGTAAACAATGATCCTAACTCATATTCGTAAAGGAGAGGAAGCAATCAAAATGATTTAACCTAACAAAATTCATCATTCTATTTTCATGAAAAATACATTTCCTAAGCTCTATAAGAACTAAAACTAAATTTTAATGGCCCAAGGTCTAAGAAAAAGGATAACACAATACATAAAAATAATATCGATAGAATTATCAAGAATTTCAAGTTGATTACAACAACCGAAAATAGTAAACCAATACCCAAGGGAGTTTTCCCTTTTTAGCACATATTGCCATAATTTCATAGGTTACCCAGCTACCCAATAGGGTAGAAAATTAAATATCCTTTCCGTTACAGGATTCCAAAAATTAGGCTTCGTGAAAATAACAAATCAATTCTAGAGAATATAAGAAGTATAATTTTGAGGGACTTTTAAAAATAATAATCAAAAGAAATTAAAAAAGTACATGAAGATGTTTAACGATTTGCAAAAGAAATCCAACAACAATTTATCTTTCCTTAGTAATCATAGGGCCCGAGTTTGCAACAAAAATAATATAAAGAAAAACCCAGATTTACAATCATAGACAACGATAAGAAAATAGGAATGTTCACCAATTCAAAGCCTTCAAACTGTACAAAAAGAATATGAATAAGTAGGAATCACACAATGTTATATTTCCTGAAGAATCATGAAGATTCAATCAAAATTCAAGTATTCAAAATATTTTAATAACTACGATTTCCCAACAGAGAGGAAACAAGACCATTCTAGAACAAGATCCAAAGATTAAAGCAAACAAAGCTACCTACAAGATTTAAACAGTTCAATAAAGATCACAAACATTTTTTGACTTGATCTCAAGCCCATGCAGAAGGATTAAATCATAACCCAACTATCAAATCAAGAAAATCAAAAACCCAGATCACACTTTCCATCATTCAAATAGAACCGAAAAAGAATTCCCAATAAACAACACAAAAACCTCAAGCAGGTAAATCTTATTAGCAGAATGAAAAACAACCTATTCCAAAGAGAAGAGTTATTATTGCGAAACACTTAATTAAAATAAAAAATATTAATGAATAGAGCCTTTCATGCCTAATAGTGCTTCGCCTTCACCGAATCATAGAAGTATCCAAACAGAGCTTCAATCTTCCTTTCGAAATGTAAAAACCACATAAAAACTTCCTATATATCCTTCTTATAGTCGCAATGTGCCAACCCTTTCTTCCACACCATACAAGGAAGGACAACTCATGCACTAACACATTGCATGAAAAAATCAAACTGGAGGTTCGAAAACAAAAACAACCACATGTAAAGCTCTAGCTCCAAAACCAAATGAATCAACAAAACCAAACCCTCTATCTTCTTCCTCGGCGGTTTTGGAAATTTCCAAAAATTAAATACAAAGTAGGATTTTTAGTCCTTCCTATTTTCCAGCCACCGCCATCTCCAAATTTGGAGTTTACTTAATTCAAACAAAACATGCATCATAAAACTTTGGCAAAAATTCCATCTCATCCATCTTAAACTTGTAACTACCTTTGTCAAATTTGGCTGTAGAAAGAGATGAGGTTTCATAAATTTCCTTAAATTCCTTGAATTTTCTAACTCCCAGTTGCCTCTTTTCCCATGTCATTTCATAGCCCCCCTTAGGCTAGCCATTCCATTAGTTAGGTTAGACACTAATTTAAGAATCAACATACGTCCATAGGGAAGTACATAGTTTTAGTCTAAGTCACTCTTAATTCCTTTTCATCCCAATTTAACAAAAGAACTTATTAACTTAGGTTAGGTTTAACCCTTAGGATAGAGTTACTAGTTTTAGAACAAATTTCTATTGTGTCCCATGTCCCCAATAAAAAATTCATCATACCATAATAGAAACGAACAACCACATTGTTACTTGATTAAATGTGAAGTAGAGATCTATGGAGTGGTTCATTCATAACCTTTGTACATTGCAGGTCCAGAACTCTTCCATTTGTCCAAATTATACATCATGACAACAAGACATCAAAATTAGAAGTATACCTTGGATCAATGGAATTGATCCTAGGTAATGTTGTTTGAATCCCCTAAAATTATAAAAACTGAAACTCAAGTTCATAATCCCTAGTACTGGATTTATTTTACATAAAAGAGATGGATTGCTTCATTTTCAATCAAGAAAAATCATGATGGAATATACCTATTCCCAACAGATAACTTCTTATGTTCTGAAAATATGATTTTCCAAGTCATAAGAGTACACCATCTTAAGACAAAATCACATGTCAACGTTTGTACCTTCTATAGTAGAAGTCATCATAGGTACTGGACTCATGTTAGAGGTGTTACATACGTCCCTCCTAAAAAGCATCATCATCTCGATGATTAAGTTAGTATAATAACTTTAAACAAGAATTGTAATCCAAATTATAGTTCTTTCATCCATAAGCTCACAAAATAACCAGATTTGGAAAATTCAAATTTTCATAATTATTCAGCAATAAAATAGTTGTTTCAATACTAATGAATTTAGTATCTTCCCAAAACTAGCAGGTTTATTGATATAATAAGAATAAAATATTCAAGTTTTATCAATCAACAGAATCAACAATGTTTAAATAAATGTGGAAAAGTAGTTTTCATATCTTCGAGGTTTTCCCAAGTTGCACTTTCTTCATTAAATTGGTCCGATTGGACCTTGCATTGACTTATTTTTTTATTTCTTAAGTTAAGTTGGCGAGTTTCTAACACTCGAATGGGTTGAACTAGGATTATTCCTAGGTCTTGGACCTACAATGAATTCCAATTTAACACATGTGATATATTTGAAACGTATTTCTTAAGTAAATAAATATGGAAAACATCATGCATTCATACTAAAGCAGGTGGTAAAGTTAAACGATTAGCTACATGGTTGATTATATCATCAATTTCAAAGGGTCCTACATAATGAGGTGATAACTTGGCATCCTTGCCAAAGGTTATATAACTCTTTTCTGGTTTAACCCACAAAAATGCCTTCTCACCAAGTTCAAATTTCTTGTCAATCCTTTTTAAGTCTGCATAATTTATTTCCTATCTGTTGCTTCCTTCAAACATTCACAAATCATTTTAACTTGTTGTTCCATTTTAGTAAGGATCTCATGTCTAATTACCTCTTTGTCCTCGATGCTATCCCCACAAACTAGAGTTATGCATTTCCTTCCATATAATCCTTCGAAAGGTCACATATTTAGAGAGGTGTGATACATGTTATTATAAGAAAATTCAACTAATGGAAGGTACTCTTCCCATTTATACTTTTGATCCATGTGGTGCATTCGTAACATATCTTCCAAAAATTTATTAAATCTTTCAATTTTCCCATTTGTTCCAGAATGGTATGCTGAACTCAAATTCAGTTCAGTTCCTAATGATGCATTGAGTGTTTGCAAACATCTAGATGTCATCCTTGGATCTCTATATGGTATGATCAATTCAGGTACACCGTGTAATCTAAAAATTTCATGCAAAAATGTTTTTGCTAAAACAGGTGAATCATCCTTAATATTATTCGTAATAAAATGTGTTACCTTTGTTAATATATCAACAACAAATAGAATAACATCATGCATATTTCTTAACATTGGCAGCCCTTGAACAAAATCCATGCTAATTACTTTCCATTTATACTACGATCTGCTCTAAGGGTATAGTAAACTAGCTAGATGCATATGGTTAGCCTTAACACGCTGACATTCTAATCACTGTGTCAAAAAATAAGTTACGTGCTTTTTCATCCCTTTCCAAAAATATTGATGTTTTATATCAGCAAGCATTTTCATAATGTTGGGATGCCCTGAATAAGGTGAATTATGAAATTTAGTTAACAACTTCCTCCTTAATTCATTTCCTGAAGGTGTATATACTCTATTATCATATCTCAAGATTCCCTTGTCATCAAAGTGAAAACCTCTATATCTCATATCATTTAGATCTATAGCAAGTGTTGTTTTTACTTGCTAAAAATAAGAATCAGATTCCATGATACTTTTTACTTCATATTTAAACTATGTTCTTAATGTTATAAGTGCAGGAATATGTTTCCTATGACTTAGTACATCTGCCACTCTAGTATTATTTGCCTTTTATATAACTTTTATCAAAATCATACTTAGATAGGAATTATAACCACCTTTGTTGTCTTGCATTAGAATTTGGGTGAGTGAAAATATACTTCAAACCAATATGTTATTTTTTAATTTAAAAGGTATCCCTAAAAGATAATGCCTCCATACTTGAAGTGCATGAACAATGGTAGAAATATCTAGGTCGTGGGGAGAATAATTCAGTTCATGTAACTTGAGTTTTTTGCTTTTATATGCTATAACTTGAGTTTCTTGTCTTTCTTTTGATATGAATTTATTGGTGCAACGACCTCTGAAAAGTCCTTAACAAACTTTCTATCGTAACCAGTGAGACCCCTGAAGCTTTTGAATTCATGTACATTCTTAGGTGTAGGCAACTTAGTTATTGCAACAATTTTCTTATGGATCTAATTGTATTCCATCTTTACTTATGACATGCCCTACATAGTGCACTTTTTTCTTGTAGAAAGAACATTTAGATAACTTACCATGCAATCTTATTTTTCTTAAGATTTCAAAAACTGTCTTCAAATGCTCATGATTCTCATCAATGATTTTAGATTATATGAGAATATCATCAAAGAATACAAGCAAAAATTTGTCCACGTATTCTTGAAAGATATTATTCATTAAGCTCATAAAATTTATAGGTGCATTTTTCAAACAAAAAGGTCAAACGATGAATTCATAATGCCCATACCTTTTCCTAAAAGTTATTTGATGAATATCTTCATCATTGATTCTTAATTGATGATACCCAGATTGAAGATCTATCTTAGAATATACTAATGCATCACGCATTTGATCAAACAGATCATCAATTCTAGGAAGTGGATATCTATTTTTTATTGTTTCTTTGTTTAACATCCTATAATCAATGCATAATCTAAGTGTTCCATCTTTCTTTTTCACAAATATTACCGGTGCTCCCCAAGGTGATACACTTGGTCTTATCAAACCTTTAGACAACAATTCTTTTAACTATGCCTTAAGGTCTACCAGTTCAATTGTAGTCATTTGAAACGGTTCCTTGGAAATAGGTTTGGTTCCCAGCTTGATCTAAATCATGAAATAAACTCCCATTTGGGTGGAATATTGGGTAGTTCTTCCATAAACACATCACTGAGATTTCAGAACAACGGGTATCTTTCCAAGAAATAACTATCCCCTTCAGTTGTTTCAAAACATTTTACTGTATACAGGGTGCAACCATTTTTTTAGCCCTTTTAAGCTACATGGTTGATTATTTTGTAACTGAAATATCACTTTTTACCCCTAGATGTCTGTTGTTTTTTGTAGATCATCTAGACAACTAATATGCATTTCAAAACAATCAATCTTTGCTTTATGATCAGAAATCCAGTTAACACCTATGACTACATCATAAGACCCCAAAGGAGAAACGTAAAGATTCCACGTCACTTCTCCTCAACTTCTCCCACAAATTTTGACTATCTCATCCAAGTACACTCATGCCAGCGTACTATTTATATAGTTGTTCTTCACTAGAAAAACATGATCCACTTTTGTTAATTTATCAACCATTACCATGATGGCGGCATGGTGATATCTCGAAATCAGTAACCCAAAAATGAAATCCACGGAAATGGTGTCCCACTTCCATTCTGATATGACATTCGAATAAATTGCAACTTTTGTTTCGTTTATCAAAATGTGATAAAACTTATACCATCCTAAGCATGGAGAAATTTTATAGATGTTAATTCAATATTTTTTGATATAGTTATGGCAGGCAAATGGAAAGCGCTCTGTTTTCTAAATCTTTTTAAACCTGTTTCACATAAAAAACATAAAAATATATATTTCTTGAAAGAAAAACAAAATTAAATCCATCCCAAGATAGACAACTACATCTAACTTTTCACCAAAGGAAAAAAAAAAAAAATTTGGTCATCCAAATCGTGGGCAAACGGACTACAATCTTATATGTTTTTTCAAAAAAAAAACCAAGTCATATAATTTTAAGTGTTTAATATAGCTAAAATTGTCCATTTTTTAAAAAAATGGTATTTTAGAAACTAGATTCAAGATGCTACGATTCATATTTATATAAATGTTTCTAATTTTGAGTGCGTGTATTGCTAATAATCCCTACAAGTTGTGATTTCACTATTTTCTGCAATATGACATCCACTTATGACCCCTGTTTTGTCCACCAACTTGGTGCACTTACCCTAATCTAGTCATATTTTAGAAAGAAATACATCAACACTTGAACATAAAACAAAGATTGACCTCATAGTCATGTTTTTTGGAATATTGTCTTATAACACATGATAAATTGGTGCGTACACTTGAAAATGTTATGTTTTTCTAAAAACATAGATTTATTCATGGATTACATAGTCCAAACCTTAGGCTTAGACATCAAAGCTAAACAGTGTGTGTCTTCCAAGCCAAAGAAAACAAAATGTGCTCACGTTGCTAGATTTATAAAGCATGCGTGTTTTGTTTTTCTTAGTGAAAAAATAAAATTTACATAGTAAAAAATGCACTCGCGTTATAAGTGTCATAGCACGAGCATGTTTTAATGTGACCAAACCATAATGCACTTGTGTTATATGGAAAATGGTCGAAAAATGGATTTTGGCCACTTTTTGGTCCCCCATCTCCATGCACATTCCCATTACACTCTTATAACTTCAATATCACTATTCTATTTGATTCTCTAAGCTTTAATTATTTCCTTAATGCACTATAGAACATACATGTATTTATAGACTTTTTGAATTTAAAGTATGACTATATTGGCATGAAATGAAAGAAAAAATAGAGGGGAAATTGGACCAAACGAAGTAAAATAATAATACAAATAAGGATAAGGGATTAAGGATCCGAAAAGGGAAATGAAGCCATTTTTTTGGAATGTGCCCATTTCCATATGGGTCAAAATGTGTAAAGGTCTCATAAAAATTCAAAACTCTAGAAAACACAAAGAAACATGGGATAAGATATAAAAGTATTAAAAAGAGGTAAAATATGGTTCATATGTCATAGGAAAAAGTAAAAAATATTGAAGAGAAAGGAAACCATTAATGATATTCGATAAGGGGTTGAACAAAATAAACATAACAACAAAATAAATGCGTATAAGAGCTTAACTTAGACACAAAGTCAAGAAACATATATAAATGCAGTAATACCGAAATAAAATTAATAAATCTTATACACATATTAGTTGTCTATATAATGCTCCATTTTTATTGAGTTCTCTCTCTCTATGTTTGTGTATTTAAATTTGTGTGTGTGTGTGTGTGTAAATTCATATCAAAGTTAGATAAATTTTTTTACCTAGGATAAATTGAAGAATATTTGGTGATTGGAACTTATAAGGGTTTCTTAGATTCAATATATATATTATTGTTATATAAAATTCAAAATAAAGTAGAGGGTATAAATTAAATCTTACAGTCCATCTCCATTTACCTATGGTAAATAAAAACTATATGCTTCTCATAATCTTGTGTTGAATACCCTATGCTCATGTGTTTATATTTGTTCTCCTTCAAACATATGTAATATAGATCAAGTAAAAAATGTAGCACTATATATATATATATATATATATATATATATCAGTAGTATAAAGTGGCATCCTCGATAATAGGATAAATACTGTTGAATTATTTTTCCATATAATTTTTGGCCTCTTTAGTTTTTTCGAGGAGGACTTCCAATTCCTTAGTGATCTTGTCCATATTAGGTGTGAAATTGATGGCGTGGAGACTTAACTCATATTCGTTGTCTAATTATTCCCACATGATTGATTGTCACATGTTTGGTAAGTCAAATACAATGTCTGGTTCATACCCTGCACCTGGAAGTGTCATCTAAGAAAAACAAAGGCTTGCAAACAACGATTGATGAGACATGATTACTTGCTTTCAAAGAGATAAGACAAGATATGTGGAAGATATAAAATATAAATTTTTAAACAGGCATCAATGTCAATCCTACATATTGGTTTCAATCTAAACGATCGATATATATTGCTGATAAAACTATTTTTTATCCAAATACTTTGAAACATATACTTATATCACCAAAACAACATCTAAATGTAACTTGGATTATAAAAACTTAATAAGGATTACATACCTTTGAAAATTGATGAAGTTGAGCTGATGAGATGTGTAGGATTATTTCTCCAAAGGGAATCTGAGATAACCAGAGATTGTTTTTATTCGACATTCTTTCAATGCAAGAAGGCTGGGGAATTAGACGTCAATGTTGATTACAGGGTAGTGCTTTAAGTCAAAATTACGCTTGAACAAATGTTTTTGGGAATTCAAAGTTTAGAAAAATCATAATCCTTGGGAATATTACAAGACTTGTTTATATAAGATCGTTGTCATTGTAACAGATCATTGTCGATCTACATAACTCATTTTTTATTGCGGAATCAGTTCAAATTCTTCCCTTTTACGGATTTTTTGGTTCTCAAATGGGTTTTTTGTTGTTTTAAGTTTGTGGGGGGGTTTTTTAGGTTCTTTTGATTGTTTTAGGTTGTTTGATTTAATTTAATTTTTATTGATAATGTTTCGTTTGTGGTTGCAGGTGGTTATGGGTGTAAAATGGTGAATGTAACTTTGTACAATACGTAAAATAAATGTGTGAGACTATGAACGAGTTTCCTAGAGTGTGTCTGCACCTATTTGAATTTGCGTGTCCTAATTCTAGAGTTCGGACATGTTTTCCACTCTAGTATTATTTTCGTAATACACCTTTTCTATAGAAATAGAGTTCAAAGATATTCAAAAAATATTACCAATTACCTTTTTGTTAAGCTTTAATCACTTAGCAATAATTATTCAATTAATTAAGATGTGAAATAATCTCATTTGTCTTGAAAAGCATACTCAATCCTAATTTTCTACTATCTTGTTACTTATTGGGTAAAAATATCCGAATTGAGATTTTTTTATTCAACAAGAGATTATAATTTAATTTTATGACTACACTCCTTTTGAAATCATAAGATATTTTAAAAAAAAAAAAGGGTTCAGATGTTTAAGTTTTATGCTAAAAACACTTCCTCTCCTTTGGACCACCTCTATAGCCTACCCCTAATACCTAATTTAAACTATTAATAAATTAGATCCTTTCACCATTAATTTATATCAGTATATTGATTTTTATTTTATCAAATTGAATTAGCTCAACATGAACTCATGTGATAGGATATTTCCTAACTAATGAACTCCCATGTCGATTGAAACGTGGACAAAATTAGACAATACAAAGAGTAATTAAGAGTCAAAGAGAGAGAAAACAAGGTCAAGATGGATAAGGAAATATTGAAGATGCCAATAACAAAAAAAGGAATGGGGGATTTAGTAAGTAAACTTTTGTGGTATATTACATTCATTCATAGGATACTAAATAATAATCCTATTTCACGTCCTAATTTTTAATATTCTATTATAAATAACTCCTCCCAATACACCATTCCTATTATAAATACCCCTTATATTACCAGATGTTACATATACATGTATTTTTTGTGACATTTTAAATACCCCTTATTATTTGTATATCTTTCATGTTGAATGTGTTCTTTGAGTTTTAAAACATTTGGTTCCTGTTGAGATGTATTGACTTTTCAGAATGATGAAGAAGTCAAATTTAAACCAAACATAAAAATTTGTGTCGATTCTAAGTTTCACTTATTGGTGACTATTAAACATTAGCTTACAAAAGTCACAAATTGTTTTGAACCTTCCACTAGAATAAAAAATATCAAGAGCTTCCAGATATGTTGAATACTAATTTTGGACTATGTGTCAAGAGTAGTAGAGTTTATTAACATTTCACACACCAATACAAAGATCAAAACCTCAATGAGTGTAATACATCAATATTTGAAAAGTGTCCATAATTGGTCTTCGATAGTGTTTGACCATTGTATGAGGATCATAATTTGAAGGCTATGTGCTGCATGGTTTCACTAATCAATGACATGTGATGTCCATTGGCATAATGGAGAACCAAAGAGTCTGTAGTGGAGACCAAGTTATACAAATTTTAAAGACACAACTACACCGATTAATGCCCCTTCACCACTTATTACATGCCATTATATTGGCTACAAGATTTACATTAAGAAAACCCTCTTTATGAACATACATGATAGGATAATTTGTAGAATGTGAAGCCCCCATGGAAAATAATTAGTTGAAATTCAAATAACATAAGAAACATATGGAAAGAAGAGCCTATTTTTTACCCATAATAAATAAACTAGCACCAAAATAATTGTTTTTAGTGTCATAAAAAAATTATCTGTCTACAATATCATTATCACTGTTGAAAAGTTGATCACTCTAGAGGTTATATTAAAATCTACAAAAATAATGGCATGGAAAAGACCTTTTAAGATCCATAATTTTGGGTGCCTTGCTTAAATTTTCCTTATTAACTTATAGCATAAATGACCCTGTATTAGTTTATAGTAGTACTTTTAATATGTGGGATGCAACTTCAAATATGAAATATAAATATACCTTACTTATGCATTTTTTTTTATGATTAGTGCACTCATTTGGGCACTATATTACATAGATTATTGGCATCCCTGCTGATGCTTCGGAGGAAGCATGTAGTGGAATTACAATTACAAGTAAGTGTACAATTAAATTAGTGATCACCTTAAGATGCTATGATTCATGAGGAAAATCCATCATTGAAATACTTACAACAGCACCAATACTTCCTAATACGTATAAAAAAACACACCTACTTCCCCATAAATGAAATTCATAAGAACTAATCTTATCTAATTTAAGTTTAAATAAACGTTTGTACAACATGGTCAAGGTGGTGACGGTGCTATTTGTTCTCAACGTTATATTTGTCATCAATGTCTCTGCTCGACGAAACTTTAATGAATATGTAAATACAAATGCAGCTAGTGAAAGTATGTACTCAATTGCGGAGATGTTGGTGCATTGTATTAACTATGGAACCCATATTTCAAATTCTAACTACTGCCAAAAATAAGATAAGTCTACATATTGTTCATGCTGATAATTATCCAAAATGAAACAAAGAGGGGAACACACTAAAAAATGCAGAGACAATGCATAGCATTGAATGAATACAAAAGAATTGATGTTTAACTACATGGAATCTCTTTAACATGTACATATATGTGGTAATTACAATATGCATTTTTATTCAGAAGATTCCAGAAAATATGCTACGAGCTATGCATGGTCTGAATCTTTTTTGGTGCCACCTGTTCTTTGTATGGTGCATGATATTTGTTCCTTGCCATTGTACGTACCCCATGAAATGGAGAAGATAAACATGTATGTATGGAAGAGCACATGTTTTATAATGTGTCATAAGTCATTGGTAGTTGTATTTTGTTGTTTAAGGGCATCTGTAGATAAACTAAGAAGAGATTTGATCACATTATCAAAAGATGTCACTTATATAGTACCAGGATGGTCCTTTACCATTATGTGTTATGCATATTTATATTCGTATAAAGATGTATCCAAGTTGCATTTGGTACAATGTGAAGAAGAGTATATACTCATAGTCAAATTTTTATGCCATTTTTTACAATTAACCGTGCAAGACAAAGCAGGATAGCAATAGTTGTCCATGTTTATGTGTATAATGGTAGCAATAGTTACATCCTAGTGGGTGGGGTTATAGGTACTACATGCATGGATATCAACACCTTTGTAATTAGTGGGACTTAGATTCCTGTTACTTCTGACGTGCTTAACCAAATATGAAGTGCATTTGTTTCTAGTACTACATGTGTAAGGAATAAGTGCATATTAGGCCCTATAGTTATCCCACTTTTCCTAAATGTTGTCAGTTTGGATTTTTTAATAGCTACGATTAGCATGTGTATGGAAACTTCATCTTATTGTGGCTCTAATTGTTGGGTGGTCTCATCACATCGTGGTCATCATAAGGTTATGGATATAAAATATCACGTGTTGTACTTTGTGATAACAATAGAGCATTGAGTGTAGCTCTGATATTTCTGGGTAATAATATAAACATAAGATAAAGAAGTAACTCCACCAATAACATATACTATAGATCCAAGATCCGCCTGCTAGATCACATCAATTTTGGAAAAGTGGAAAATGTAAACTAGTATTACGGAGATAGGATGTACATATGGTTGCAGAATAAAATCCATGTTAAGAATCACCTCTCATGGGCTGCTAGAGTCTTTATATACTGGCTTCACATATTTTAGGATAACTTTGGACATTGAAAAAACCAATCTAACATGAAATTTTTCATGGTATATTAATAAGTAAGAAAATTTCCAAAGTAATTTACATTTATGTCATCACCTAGAGCATCAGCCACATTTAAATTGAAAACCTCACCCTCACCTTTTTCATTGACGTAGCTATGTATGTTTCCTTTTCAAATTACCCCATCTTCAATCACTTAGGACATATGTTATAGATGCAATTTGTTAATGCTTATTGTTGCACCAAGTTGTATTGGTATAGTACTGGTTGCTATTGTTGTGAGGTGTTTCCAAATGAAAATTTCAACTGCAGTGTAGTCACTATTGTAAGGGAAATATGGAGTCTAGTAAAAGGGAAACTGGATTCACATTTTCTATCAAGTTCTTGCTTCCATGCATGTTTATTACTCATCTTCTTGGGATCCCAAACTCTTAGAGAAAACTTAAGAAATTGTTGATAGAATTATTACGTGATAGCTTGAAGCTCAAAAAATCTTTTCATATAAATTATTGTGAATTTTTTATCTGCATTATAATTCTAGTGGCCTAGGATTGTTGGACATTGGGTGCCAAGGTAGTTCCCTTTACAAAAAATGGATGATTCATGATATTGAAGCACTACTACAAAGGGGGTCATTTGAGACATTAATAGAGACAAAATTTGACTAAATTGTCTCAAATAGAGACAATACAAAAGTTGTATATCATATCTATTATTTTCTCAAAGCGGGTGTCTCTAATATTGTCTCTAATTATTGTCTCTCAAGAGACAGTAATGATTGATAGATATTTTGTCTCTTGAGAGAAAATATAATTTTTGTCTCTCTAGAGACAATATCATTTTCGTCTCTCTAGAGACAATATTATTATTGTCTCCTTAGAGACAATACCGAATACTAACATTTTGTCTCTCTGGAGACAATACTAATTTAAATTTTTATTGTCTCTCTAGAGACGATACAAATTTAAAGAATGAAAAATATGAATTTTAAAACTACATAATAACCAAATATCATATAGTGCAATCAACAAAGTTACATATTATCTATGATTGCAGAGTGGTCTCGTAATTAATATTATAAATTAAAAACAATTTGATTTAAATGTTGTTCCCAATAAATGGGTCCACAAATATTTTATTAATATCAAATAAGATAAAATACAAAAGGGTGTCTGAATTCCGTTAACCTTTGATATACAATATTAACACCTTCTCTCCACCACGAATTTCAAGTGATCCATATGATTCCCTAGTGCTACTTTGAGGTTATTTTTCTTAACTTTAATTTCTAGTAACTACCATTTTGATCAATTGCCTCTCCATCGGCAGCAAACATCTTCATGTTCTTCGCTTTGATTGTCTCAACTTTTATGCAATTCTCTAATATCATTAGCAGTGAAGGTGCATTGGATTCTAAGAAATTATGATCACATATTTTACTCTAATCCTGCCAAAAGTATTCACAAATTACATTTAAATTAGGAAAATAATTAGTTTTTACTAAATCGACCTGATCTTTAAATTTTGTTCTATAAAATTAGTTATCAATAACTCATTACTGCCAATCCATTTTCATAAATTATATCAAGGACTAACCTCAGAAATTATAATCCCTGGAATTCCACACATGCCTAGTGAAAATGTTTCGATATAAGCTTGTACATAAAAACAAAAAAGAAGCCATTATTCATCTATTTTTGTTTTAGTGGATATTCTACACTACAAGCATAAAAATTGAGTAAAAATGTACAAGCATTATATAAAAACATTGCCCAGTGAAACCATGGAGGTATAACACTCACCAATAGACTAGTTAAACCTACCTTGCTTCAAAGCAATTTCAAATCAGATTGATGACAATGCCCCTGTATAATAGAAAATGAGTCAAAATAATCAACAATAAACATGTATAATTATGATCTTTGCTCTAATTTTTGTTTTGCAATTTATACTTTTATGTACTTGGTAATTTTCTTAAGTGATTGATTCTCTCCTTATGGACGTATGGAACATCAAAGCTCCATTTTCAATAAAATTATATTATATTCAACTACATTTTTGTTTTTTCTTTAGATCAGTTTCTTTGCATGTTAGTTTTTTGTTGGATTTTCCTAAAGTCAGTTGCATGAAGCTTGACATTTTGGATCCCACTTCTGGATCCATCTTCAGATGATAATGGCATCTCCATACTAGTATTACGAATGATTAAAAAGATAATTACTACTTCATTTGCATCTGCATACTAGTATCCTAATTGTAGTGAACAATTTAATTAAATGAAAATAAATCACAACAATAAAGATGAGTGGATATAAATATGTGATAAGTGTAATTACCACTATGTAAAAGGACAATCCAACCACAAAGCAACTGACACTCATTCCTCCAATAGCAATCTAAAGAAAATTTTCTCTTAATATTCATGTAAATAAGCAATGAAAATCCTCTTAATAGAATTTTATCAGAGCCTAAGTTCATACCATAAGAAGTGGTCATCTACCAGATTTGTCCATCAACAATGCACCTATTGTCATTAGAACCTGCCAAGCAATATATACATATTGATAAACATATAAAATGTGCTTCATCATGGAGACAAGCCAAATGGGGTGTTATTATATAAAGAATTAGACATATTTGGCACCTACAGTATAGCTATTCCAACTGATGTTTCCAGCCTATGCTTTGTCTGAATGACCTGTTAGCTACCATGAATTGTTTCCTGTAAACACTCAAATCCCCATAAATATCACATGAATGAAGAGGTGTCAAGATGAAGGAAAAAAAAGTGAAAAAACATATAAGAATGTATGAATAATTCATATGATAAGCAAAGACCTGGTATGATGTTGTTATTAAGACTTTGGAACTAGCTTCAAGATATTCTTCATGAACCTAATTAATGATACAATAGTAATGCATATAGGAAATTAGAGGAATAAGACACAAATTATATTATCTGTTTAACATTGATTATCAACAAGAAGAACTAACAAAGAAGAACATGACAGTTTGAAAAAAGGAAAAAAAAAGTGGGCTTTGAGATTGTTTTGAATGCATTCTTATGATGAATCTAACATTTGTGTGAATAGTGAAACAAGGGATCAACCTCAAGAATTTTAAGAATGGCTAAAACCATAAGACACTTGTTGAATCACCAAGGAAGTAGAAAAAGGGCAAAAGGACTAGGTTGAGTAACCAAGGGGAATATTGAACATTACTTGATTTTCAAACTTAAGAGCATATTGACCTTGAAAAGGATGTGATGCTTAAGAATCAGGGAGAATATATTATAGGCCATGTAAGTTGAACTCTATCAGGTGAGGAAATATTTGAGAAAGAATAACAGTTTGGCTATATAGGATTATAAAGGATACTCAAATTCTAGAGGTAAGTTGAGTTGAAAATGCTATAAATTCTAGATTGCTGATGTATTTATGTGAATGTGTGATTCTTTGTTGCATCAAATAATTTCCTAAATAACAATTTACCTAAATCATCTAGCAAGAAAAATTAATATATAATATGTACAACAAGTAAGGGAGTTATTATGTCTCACCTTGTTGACCCTTTCTAGTCTGGCCCCCCCTCCTATAACTGTTGTCCAAAAATTGAGCCTCATACCTACTTGTCCATATATGTATGTAGGATTTCATGATAACAATTACAATAATTTAATATCCATTGCGTAAACAATACAAGAACATTGTTAAGCTTAATGTGAAGAACAATCTCTCGAGTGAAGAACAATTACCAAGAGTTGCAGGGATTTTTGATTTCAACTTGTTGAACTACAAGTAAAGGTATTTTAAATTGTTAAGCTTGCCGAAATGAGATAGAATTGTCCTTGTGATATTATTGTGAGAAAATGCAATGTAATATAATTCAGAACAACTACTGAGAGAAGGTGGGATAGAACCAGTAAGCATGATGCCTTCAAGGTAAAGATAGGACAGATTCTTAATCAAGCTCAAAATAGGGGGGATTGTATTAGTGAAATTATTGTAGCCAATGCTCATTCAATCAGAGATTTGCAGTTACTCAAAGAAATTGGAATGCTTCCACTGAGATGATGATCAGATAAGGAGACGATTTATTGGATGTATGTATTTTGAATCACTTTATGTATTTATAAGATGATAAATAATGGACAGTGAATCGAAAATCACACAGAGATGATGGAAATTTTTTTTTATTAATTTCATGGATGGTGGAAACATAAAAAATTCTATAAAATGTTTGGTTTAATCCTTATTTTTATTGATTTATTACTATAATAAATTGCTAGCTTGTTAAATATTATTCTCACAATCTGACTATTTCTATGAAGGAGAAAAATTAGCAATGGCTGCACAGAGTAGGGTGATTTTGAACATGATAAAAAATCTCCACCTGGATAAGATAAATAACAAGCGTATTCAACTGATCTTGGATGCTATTGATACACTTCCAAATCTAGGAGTGATGAAGGCATTCAGTTGCTTAGTATTGTTGTTGTGGGAGACCATTCATCTAGTAAATCTAGCATGCTTGGATCTCTGAAAAGTATTAACCTACCTAAAGGCTAGGGGATTTGTACCCGAGTTCCACTCATAATGAGTTTGTAGAGTTCTAAAAGCCAAGAGACTAAGATTACCATATAATACAATGGAGTGAAGAACAACATTTTTGAGTATGAAATTACAGAAGCTCTAAATGCCCTAAAGATGAAATTGCAGGAGCCGGGAAGGGTATCAGTGACACCCTAATTACATTCAACGTAAGCAAATCAAAAATTCTAGATCTCACAATGGTGGATTTCCTAGGCATAACCAAGGTGCATGTACATGGCCAGCCACAAAACATTTATGACCAAATTTCTCAGGTTATCAAACCGTATATAACTCTTAAAGATAGTATAATTCTCAATGTGTTGTCTACCTCTTTCAATTTCCCAACTTGTGAATCTATAAGAATGTCACAGTTAGTTGATGAAAATGGTGAAAAATATTTGGTGGTGGTTAAAAAAGTTGACAAATTTGTTTAAGGTTTGTTTGAGAATGTTACAACGGATGTTGTGAGTGTGAATATCGGCCTTGGATACGTCTGTGTCAGAAATAAATTTGGGAATGAATCAAATGACTAGGAAAGGTAGCTTGAGAAGGAAATTTTTCAAAGAGACCCAAATCTTTCAAAGATCAACAAATCCATGGTTGGAATACCTGTATTGGCCAAGAGGCTGATGCAGATCCAAGCAATAGGTATAAGAAAATGCTTTCCTCAAATTGTGAAAAAAATAGACTCAACGTTGTATAGGAGGCAGTCAGAGATCAATGCATTGCCTAGGAATTTTTCTAACTCAGTGGAGGCTATGATTGAATTGAAAAGACTGATGAATTCCATCAAGGGAATCCTACACAAGCTCGTTATATAGGGAGACATCGAGTTGTTTCCTGATGAGCCCGACATGCATTGTATTACTTGTCTCACTAGAATGTTCAAGGCTTACTGGCATGACCTCCTTGCTGCAACAGATGTACTCTCCATGGATAAGTTTCTTGTTGAAGAAATAATTTTACTAGAATAGGCATAGGGAGTTAGTCTTCCGACTTCTTACCTCTTTCTGTTTTTGTAAACCTTCTTCAGACTCATGTTTATTCATTTGCTGAGAGGAGCAGAGATTTTTTTTTGTAGGCCTATGATTATTTAGATAGAATCATATATCTTGTGATAGATCCCAAGCCACAAGCTTCCTCAAGAAGATCCTTTCAAGCTCTTATTGATAGGAAAAGGGAAAAATGTATTCATTTCATGGAAGATGCCATGTAGATGCAGAAATCCATTATGTGTACAGAGAATCCTAGCTATTCAAAGTCCTTGCAGAAAATGCAACAAAGGAAGGAAAGCTTCATTAAATTGATAAGACAAAATCACAAGGTTGTTATAATTTATGTCTTCTTATGTCCTATTTGGATTTCACACCGAATTCAAGCACAACAATGAGATATATTGTCAGTTGTGTGACTGCAATACAAGATAACCTTAAGAGAAATTTGGTTCTCATATAAAACTTACACTAGTGCAATCAGTAACTAATCTAATGGTAAACTAAAATATTTCAGGGAGAAAAGGGAAGAGAAAAATAAAATTAAAAAGGTTGGTGATGCACCAAGAATGAGTTTGGGGCTCTTTGACTCCTTCCCCTACCTAAAAATTTAGGAAACACAATATACAGACATGCAAGAGGTAAGAAGCAAAATGAAATTAGAGGAAAGAAAAAAAAAATCACAATAATATTCATTAGTGGAGGAAATATACACTATTTACATATAGATCACAAGGTCAGACACTCATATTCAGCAAATAAAAAGATGAGATAACATGAAAAAAAATGTGGCTCACGTAGGTTCAAGAAAGTGTGCTAGAAATCCCAGAAATGTACAGAGACTCCCTCTACTTATATAATTGAGAAGGAATTAAAATTCTCAAAATATTAACTTCAAAGTCCCTACGCTCATGCTGTACAATAAATAATATAATCTTCCTTTTAATTAGAAGTGACCCATATCTGTATCAAATCTCCATCCTAATATAACTAGATCTTCAATGATGTGGTCTCAAGGAACAAACAGTCACTTAAGTTCCCAAAAGTCTCCATATGCACTCAAGAGACACTGCAGAGCATTGGGACAAATAAAAAATTCAATGGGAGTTTCGTAAGAGAAATATCAAATCTGAATTTGGGCTCATTGGGATCTGAAACAACATCTTTTAAATATGCAAAGGCATTGTGATTCATTGGAGGGCTCAAATCATTAAACGAGAGCCTTTGGAGTGGGTGAGAATCTTCTAAAACTTGTTTTGAAAGGAAAACATTTCCGAGGGACTATAATTGTGAACTGTGGACCCAAATCTGTGCAAGTCATGAAATATTTTAATTCCTTTCTCAAACCTAAGGAGGTCGGAGCATCCTCTTATCAAGGAAAGGATCTTTCCATTATATTTCAGATTCGATGAAATCGCCTTGTAAGCTTCACACCTAGTGTCAAAGGAAGAGAAGATAGGATGCCCAACCACCAAGTACTTCACTTGTTCCCATGCCTTCGAAATTTCCTGAAGACCAGAGGACCCATGAGGAGAAATCAAGCTTGATGGTTTAGGTATTACTCTATTTTGGATTTTGAAATTACTACTAACATTTATCTTTTTATTTCAAATGACTTCATCTAAATTTCAACTTCCAAATACAATTTCTATCTCCTTAAAAAACTGTTAGATGTCCCTACTAATACTAATACCACAAGCAATTCTGGACTCAGCGCTACTGTTTATACTGGTATTAATTTTTGAGGCATTTTTTCAAACATTCAAAGAAATCCATACTAATGTTTATACTGGTATTGTGGTCTGCTAATTTTTGAGGCATACTATCAAACATTAAAATAAATCCTAGGCCTCCTCTTAGCATCTGTATATTTTAGACATGATACCCCCAATCAAGAAATTCAATATTTCAATTGCATAAAGTTACAAATTTCTAGCTTGGGGAAAAAATTACCTAAGATATTCTTAATAACTAATTCGTTTTTATGAACTGTATGTAGAAATTCTTCATGTGTTTACTATATCTAATTAAAAGGTATCCATATAGAAGACTTTAGAGATTAAAATGCAATCCCCCATACTTTATAGAGATAAATAAAGGCTTTAAATCTTATAACCTTCAAGCTAGTATTCATTGGATTTTAGACAAAGACTTCAAAATGATTTACAAATATTAAGAATATTGGAAAAGAAGAATTAAAAAACTTGACTTCATTTCAATGTTTTAAAAAGAATAATCTCTTTAGAAATGCTAAATAATACCCTTATTATTGTTATCTAAAGTTTACAAAACAAAAAAAAAAAGATATATTCTAGCATAATCAGGATTAAATGGTGTTCGGGGTAGTTGTCACAACTGGTTCTGAGCTTTCTTATCTTGCCTATAGAACTACAAGAAATATAACTAGTATTTCCTATAGTAGGAAAAAGGACAGTAAATATTGAAAAGAGAAGAAAGGAATGGTTTAAGAGAGAAAATTTGAGGAGAGAAGACTATCTTTACGGTTGTTTAATGTGCCTCCTTGTTAGTACAACTTTAATGGTATAAGATTTACAACTGAGTGCACTGTAACTTATTCTTGTGTTTTGTAAAATTCTCTGAGCACAAAAATAGGCTATATTTGAAAATATTAATTGGAGTAACATAACAAAAACTAGAATAAACTCTTTTCATTATAATATATATTGACAATATCCATGCCTTGACAAGAGGCTGCTCTACCCTCCTTCTGTTTGAGAAAGGAATTAACATATTATATGACTTGTAAAGATTTGGGAAGTGGATGGAATGGATAGACCTTAAAGCTCATCTATAGGATTCCTAGGAATCTGCAAAGAATAAATATATAATTGTGCATTTAGTTTGCAACGTACCTTTCACTCTTGTAAATGCATGCTACTGTGTAGTGTTTCAATTTACAGTTATAGGAGTCTTTTACCTTTTGTTCTTCATTCTGTACAATTGCGTGCATCATGAGCTTATGAATAGAGCATTTCCGAAAATTCAAGAGCTCCTGGAACTCTAAACCATATAATTTGGTGTCTCTATTATACATATTCTCATAGGGATTATTTAGATTAGACATCTATCTTCCAATTTTCTCTGCATCCAATGTTCTTTGGATCTTAGACCTGGAGTTATTTTCAACTCACTCATCAATTATTGCATGAAGAGAATTTGGTATACCTCCATATGACTTAGGCCTTCTTCCAACATGACCTCCAACTTCATCTTGGAATGATGATAATGATACTACGTGGGAGTAATATTCTCTATGAGCACATATTACTACTGAGATATTCATATTGAGGATAAGAAAACTTGTAGTTTGTCTACAGAAGTCCCAGGTCTATAGTATAGGAAAAGCATGGAGATATGATTATGCAGGCTGTTTGCTAAGGTACCTTTGATTCATGTCAATACATGCTGCTGAGAAGTATTCCAATTCACTTATAGTATTCTCTTTCATCTGCTTAGATCTATAAATAGTACATGCATTACATGCATATGAATATAATATTGTCAATAGTGTAAGACCTCTTAGAAATATGTACTACTGTATTATGGGATCTCTGTTATACACAACCCAAAAAGAACATACCAATTCATGGGGATATTATGTATGGAACTTTTCATCCTAGTTATCTCTGCAGCAAAGGTGCTTTTTATTCTCAGAGTATTTTATGCAAAACAAGGGAAAGAAATGTCATGAAATAACAACGATGCATATTCCACTTACTAAGTCATAAAAGAAACCATTTTGTACATATGCCACAATCATATCCATCTATAAGACATCCCTTTAAGGCATTGCATGAAAGAGTTTAAGTGCCTTATCAATAAGTCCATTCTCTGCATACCCTATAACCATAGCATTCAATGAGACAAGATCTAGTTGACAAAAAATTATCAAAACAAGTTTGTGCCTTTTCAACTTTCCCACAATTCACATACATATGTAGAAGGGAAATCATGATAAGGTGTCAAAATGCAATCCTCCTCTAGCTATTTTTTCTGTGTATCTCATCTCCATGCTCCAGATATAGAATTTCTTAAGCCAAATAAAGTCCCAAAACACTTATCCATACCTATCAGGACACAAGATCAATAATTCTAGGTCTCCTTTATGCATTCAAGATGTATTTCAACTTTCATGCATTGATTCTTCATTAGTTATGCCCAGCTCAACCTTCTTTATAATCTTTCTTAGTGACTTAGTACAGTCATATACCCTATACAAATCTGATTAGAAGAAGCCTACATGAGTTTTCATCACACATCTGTGAAATTAAAATATGGGTTGGATCTTCACCACACATTGTTGAAATTAAAATGTCTTATCCACATTTAATTTACATGGCTATCAAAGGAATAGGAATGAACTCAGACAGAAAGAAAATCTCAAGAAACAGATAGACAAGTTACTATGTATGTTGAAGACACATACAATGTATCCTCGTATGAGTTACTGATTTGATTGGTAAGGTATAATTCAAATTTTTACAAGCTCACTAGTATACTTTAAATTAAAATCATTAAAAAAACCAATAACTTCAGTAGTAATGAAATAGCCAATAATTCATAAAATAACAGTCAATTTAAATCTATTCAGCTAGATAGGAAAAATATCTATTCTTTTTTGTCCTCTTTTGACAAGGAACTATAGAATATGGTGCAACATGATAATCATCCTGGACTATTGTTTGATTGATTCTGGGTTGTTTTCCAAATGAGTTGCAAGATGGTCAATTGATTTATTTCTTCCAACAACAAAATCATCACATCCTTCTATGGCATCTTCATGTTCACTGTTAGTTGCATCCTTGAAGGAGTTTGATTGTTGCACATCCTATTAAACAACACACTTTAGTTAATTAAATTACCACAACATTGATACTTAAATATTTTATTATGTCACCAAATACTATAGTAAACTTACCTTAGATTCATGCCCAATGACCAAATTCTCCCCTCAATCTATCATATGTTTTTGGAAGCCTTCAGAACCATGCATTAAAGCATATTTCAGTTCTTCATCTGAAGCTTCCTTTCAAAATTGGTGAACCTAAGTGTACAAAGACATTTTAATTTATCAAGTATCATTTGTCATCCAATACATTCAAGTCACCAAAAAAATATTTAAAAAATCAAATTATTCACTTACCAAGCTCCCACGAATACTATTATACCCACCCGACCTCAATTTATGGAACCCAATACTTGACAACCTAGCTTGGGTAGCCTTTGTTGTATCTCGAAGGCATCTTTTACCTCCTTCTTGTGCAAATGGCTTGTAGTTTGGATTTTTGAAGGACTTTCTCTTTAATTTGGCATCCTTGATAAGCTCATCCCATGTTGTTTGGTTAGTGATCCACGCTGATCAGGGATATCTCATGTCATTTGTTAGCTTTGATCTTATTTTGTCTCTTTTAGAATTAATTAATTTCCATGCATAATCCATTATGGAATCCTTGTTAAAACAAGGATTTCCAAACTCTTTTATGACATCTTCAAAGAGTTCATCTTTCTTAGAATTGGCTTGCTTTCTCTAATCCACTTGTATGGTATTTCAAAGTAGGCATTCCATGCGATGAAATAGAAATTGGAAAAATTTCAACCCCATTTATTCTTTTAAGACATTTCCTTCCGAGGTTAACAAGATTGTAACCTCTTTCTTTCCTTTTGTGTTCACTTTGGAGATTGTAGGAGTATGTATACTTCATGCTTGACTGGAACCTACAAGAAGTCGACCTATAACAGAGAATAATCTTGGAACCAAAACAAGGAAAATGGTTTAAATTTTTTTTCAAACCTTATCTATCCCTGAGGAACCTTCATAAAGAGGAGAGGATCATACTTGGCTTATATGTATCCCAGAACCTTAAGATATCTTTGTTTTCATGAGCAATATAGTAAAATTTACATCATTAAACGAAGTGTGCAGATCATTCAAGAGCCATTGAAGGTTCTAGCATGCTGACAAGGTCAAGATAGTTGTCTAGGTAATATTTCATGCTTTGATATAAGGATTAAGTCTTTTCCTTATAGACTTAAAATCTCTGCTTCAGGATTAAATTGAGACAGGATTTGCCTTATGATTGAGGTGAAGTTTTAGGATGGCAATTAAGTTTTAGATTATATTTCAAGTGTTTTACAAATATTGCATTTATCGTCTTAATATTTCTCAAAAGAGGAGCTAATGAAGTGATAAGTAACTTGAAATCTATCAAATTAAAGGATAATTTTAATACCTTTTAGTTCACTAGGACATAAACCCTCTGCTTCTGGATTAAATCCAATTGCATTTTTTTCAAAAAAAAAGAAATTTATATTGGGAATTAAATTCTAGATTAAATCCAATAGCATTTCCACAATTGGGTGATGCTTAAATTCATTTTACCCATTAAAAATCCACAAGTCTAGTCATTTTCTTGGCACAAACAGGGTATTGTCATGCCCATATCTGAAAAAATTCTTTACTCCTACACACAATTACCATATAACCATCCCAACACCAGCACAATCTCAAGAACAATTAATACAACCTCAAGTGCCCCTATTTGAAAGAAAACCCACATTTTCTACAAGTTTAGAAGACCTTAAAAAATGGAGAAAATGGGCTCAAGATTTGGAAAACTCAGTTGGTTCAAGCTATTTAGAAATAGATGGGGGGCTTGAGTCTAAAGACGTATTGAGAGAGATTGAATGGATTTTGGAAGATGCAATGGTTAGGTACTACCCAAATTTAGTAATGCCCCCAAATTTTGCTACGAGGGAAAGTATTGAAGAGTTGTATGTATTGTGGACGGAGAAAATTGGGAAGAGGAGGCCATTTCAGTACATTGTGGGGTGTGCACATTGGAGAGACTTGGTGTTGTTCGTGCAAGTGGGTGTGTTGATTCCAAGGCCTAAGATAGATTAACTGATAGATATTGTTCAAAATGTGATATTGAGAGATGGCTTATTGGCTGAGGGGTTGTGGGTCAATTTTTGTACTGGAAGTGGGGCACTTGCCATTTGGTTGGGGTAGTTATTGGGCCTTGGAGCTAGAGTGGCTATAGTTTATTTGAGTCATGTTTTCATATTAGTTGCTAGGTACAATGTGTATAGATATAACTTGTAGGTATATTGATTTGTTCCCATTCTCCTTTCCTTCATTCAATTTCTTTTATAAGTGATTTGTTCACATTCTTCCTTCCTTCAAAGCTTAGTTTGAGACTAGGATTTAGCAGGTCCATTTTGGGCTTGGCCTTGGTTCCATAGGCTCTCTTTAGTAGCCTCGTGGATGTTAAAATATCTTCTTTTTATTCTACTTAAAGTGTAGTTTTAACACTAGGATAGAGCATGCTCAATTTTAGGCTTAGACTCGGACTGAGGATGCCCAATTTGAACTTGGACTTGGATTCAACAAGCCCAATTCAAGCTTGGACTCAGACTTGGCAGGCCATCTTTGGCTTGGACTTGGTACCCCCATTTTTGGCTCGGAATGGAAAAAACCATCTCAAATTAAAATACCATATATTTTATTGTATTTCACTAAAATAAATCAATAAATGTCAGATTTACATAGATAATTCATCCTGGGAAAGTTTCGGGTTCAGCATCAACAGATTTATCAAAGCATTATTTTGGGATTTGGACTGGGCATGCCCAATTTGGGTTTGGCCTCAACTCAGTTTACTTAATCTGGGTTGGGATTTTCCTAGTCCAATTGGAGTTTGGACTTGGCAGGCCATCTTTGGCTTCAGGTGGAAAAAAATGGATAATTTAAAATATGTAAATTCTAGCATATTTCACGAAAATAAGTAAATAAAAGTCATCTTTGCATAGGCATTTTGTAAGGAAAAGTCAGAGAGATTATTACATGCAGTTTGGAAGAAACTCATAGATACACTTTGGCAAATGATTTGCATATAAAAACATACATACATTTTAACATGTGATTTGCATGTAAACTCATAGATACATTTTGACAAACAGTTTGCATATAAACTCATAGGGACGTTTTCACAATGGTTTGCATATTAAGTCATAACCAACATAATTTTGAAGGATTATCAATAGGATCCCACAAACACAAACAAGTAACAAAAAATTTTGTCTTTAGGTGCCAAAATACTAATTAAGAAATTAGCTGTATTTTCACAAAAAAATTGCATATAAACTAATACAGACTTTTGAGTAACAGTTTCCATGTAAAGCTAAAACCATTGTATAGATAATTTCAAAGGAATATCAATAGGAATCCACAAACAAGCAACATAAAACTTTGTGTTTATGTGCCAAAATATTGACTAAGAGATTTGTTGTATTTTCAAAAAACGTTTGCATAGAAACTAGTGTTTGAGGCAAAGCCAAGGAAGATGTTTAATGGATTCAGGGCTGCCACAAACAATAAACTTGGGAGCTGCCATTTCACTATTCAGGCCTTTTCCCCTGGGTATGAAAAAAGCCACTGATTGGTATTCTTTAGATAATGTCTAAGGAAGGGTTTGTTTGTCAAGTTACCAATTCTAGTCGCACCACCAGAAAATCAGGGGTTAATACTAAGGTGAGCTCCAAAATTATTGTATAGTTCCTCTGTTAAAATTACATAGTGTAAACTCTAATTTCTTGCCAGATTTTTCTATTACAGAGCTGATGAGAATATCTACCTTTCTTTTTTTTGATACCCTTGTGTTAGAATTTAAAGCAAAAAACCACGCCTTGCGTTGAAGCCTTGAGGGGCACCAGTTACTCCAAAGTACTAGAGACTACTAAAGTTAGTGGGTACTAAGGACAGTCCAATTCTGAATTATCACCTACCACATGAATATTCATTTGATAATTTACCAACAATTCTAATTTCTATAGATGATAAAGGTGCCAGAAACAGAAATGGCAACTGGGACAAGTAGAAGATTATGGAAATTTAAATGAGACCAACACTGGGTCGATGAGAAGGTTATGAGGATTTAGTTGAGACCAACAGCTAGGCTGGTGAGAATTTAAATGAGACCAACAACTCATTAACCTATATGCTAGAAGAATTTTCCATGTGTAGTTGCCTTTTATGGCCTTGATAATCCATTCAGACAGAAGTTGAATATGTTTGGTGTTTCTTGTACTGTAACAACTGATAGGGTGGAAATCATTTCTTTCCAAGGGTGGATGATTTATCAGAACACTGAATCCTCCATTGCTCAAATTTCTTCATCAGAAGAAAAAACCCTCTTCTTCCTACAACATCAGTCTTGGTGCTAAATTTTGTATCGATACTAGTGTCATACCCTAGGCCAACACTGATATCGTTGAAGTATTCATAGCTCTGGTGTGATGATGGATACAATATTATTTTAAACATCTTATAAGTTTCAAGGACATGTTTTCATCATATTTCATGCATTTTGACCAATGTAAAGTTGTGTTTTGCTTTTGTGTTTCTGATAAAATAGGCACAAAGTGAAAATATCTTTAAAATCATCTTCGATCTCCTGTAACAATCGTTATGAAGTTTATGGATAAATTTAAAGTTTGGAGAAAAATATTTAGTACCTGTACTTGACAGCAGCGGGTAATAAATCGAAAGGTGATAGATTTAGAAATGTAGCTGATTTTTCTAAGGCCTTGGAGACTGAAGAGGTATGAATATTTTAAATACAAAAGAGCTTAAAAAAGAGAGCTGATTTCAGAGGCTGGTATATAATCTTAATTTATTTATGGTTTTTGTGTTTAAATTTCTAGCAGGTTCTCCACCAAGGAAAAGGAGTCTGGTTAGAAAGCAATAAGGAGCCATTCTATGTATTTGTAGATAAATTAGATGCAATGAGAAACTCTTTAAGAGTATTTGCTATGGTAAATTGGACAATTGTGGATACACAATACAACAAAGAATTTGATAAGCAAAGGTTTCTTCAAGTGGATCGTGTGCCAAATCTAGCTATAGATATGTTAAAGCTCAAGCATTTGAAATTCATGGATTATAGTTTAAATCAGAAAGCAATTTGGAGTCCGCTCGAGTTATGTTTACCCCTTTCTTCATTTTTTTCTTGGTTGCAAATAATTATATATAATGGTTTTTCAACTGCAATTTTTTTTGGTTCCTTGAATATGTAACTTGTTAGGAATTTTTTGATCTCTGTGATGTTGATCACAAGCCCTCATTGGTTGTATAATTTATTTGGTTTGCAAGTTCTCAAGCATCATCATTCACGTCATAAAGATGTTGCGATAGAATTGGGGCATCTTAAAAAATTAAAACATCTAGAATTGAGTGGATTTCAGAATAATAAAATCTCAAGTTGGAAAAAGCTAAATTTTTTGTGGAAGCTAAAATTATCCAATATTGAAGGTCTCAAGGAGCTTCCAGGATCAATTGGGAATCTTCAATCATTAAAGGAGTTATACTGTGATGGAATTGAGTAGTTACCAGCATCACTTGTGAAGCTCTGATCCCTTCAGGAGTTGCTCGTAGTTCAATGTGGGGGATTAAATTAGTTACTGGCATGATTCAGAGATTTGATCTCCCTTACTAAACTTAGTTTGTGGCATTGTTCCAATTTGCAAGAGCTCCCATGTGATTTCCATAAGCTTTTAGCATTACAATCATTGGATTTATGCAATTGCTACAGTATCCTTCACCTACCAGAAGGGCTTGGAAACTTACAATCTTTAACAAATGTAAGCTTGGAAGGTTGTGAGAATTTAATTACTCGTCTTGATAGGGTTACGAGGTTGTCATTAATGAAGGGAATTGCATCATTTCATGGCTGCTTAAGTTTTAAAGAAATACCAAAAGATATTTATAAACTTACAATGCTCATAAGGTTATCATTTTTTGGATGTAAGAGTTTAAAGATGCTTCCCATCAATTTCAGTCAACTCACTTGCCTGGAAAACTTAGACTTGACCTACTGTGAGAGTTTACCAGAGCTGTGTAATGAATTTCATTCCCTGGTAAGATTAAGAAGATTGGACATGTCTCGATGCAAAGATTTGTCAAGGCTACCTCCAAGTTTCAATAATCTTGGTTATTTGGAATATTTAAATTTATCAGAATGTGATAAGTTAGAGGAATTGAGCAGTGACTTTGGTCACTTGGGAGCATTGAAAACCTTGAATTTGTTCAGATGTAAAGGTTTGTCAAGGATGCCTATGATTTTTGGTAATCTTGGCTATTTGGAAGCTTTAGATTTATGAAAATGTGATAAATTAGAGGAATTGAGTAATGACTTTGGTCTATTGGGAGCATTGAAAAACTTGAATTTGTCCAGATATAATAGCCTGTCAAAAATTTCTAATTCTTTTAGCCATCTTGGTTGCTTGAAAGAGTTACATCCCTTCTTCTCTAAATTGGTGGAGATTTCTAGTGATTTTAATTGCCTTCGATCAGTATTAAGATTGAATCTCTCAACATGTGAGAGCTTGGATGGAAAATGGATGGATACTGTGGGGGGTATTCAAATTTTGTGATGTCTAAATATTGCCAACAGTGAAAGGATGATCCATCAGTGGAGAGAAATGGAAAGAGAAAAATAAGAATGGATTTTTGAGGTGAATTGAGATTCACCTAACAACAGAGTGAGAATACCGACAAAAGAGGAAGAAAAAGCTTTGATGTTGAAAATAATGATAACAAAGATATTTGATGAGGAAGGGCTACTGATCGACATTCATCAACTTCCCTTCCATTCATCCTCCCTTCTCTCTGACACACCCTTCATCTTAATCTTTGAAAATAACTGTTATCACCGAATCACAGCACCCTTATGTTTCCATAATTGCATATACTTGAACTTACGGTGTGATTGGATAACATGGGTACT